>BTHU01000002.1:155916153-156606153 GCA_036184795.1 Tokudaia tokunoshimensis
TAGAAACAGCCTACAACACAGACACTTTGAGGATTTTTTTTTTTAACATAAAAAAGCCTTCCAGGAATCCTAATTCCAGCTCCTCCCCAAAGTGGCAAAACCAAATAAAACTTCAAAGTACTCACACGTGTCTGAACCAAGTTGTATCTGAACTATCTTATTCGCTATTTTGTCTCTTTCTCTCACTGTCTGAGGCAAGAAGTGAAACCTTTAGAAGAAAAGCAGCCATGCATTCGCTGAAACATTGGCTCTGGAAAACCTCCTCTTCTAAAGCCTCGCCGCTCCAAATGTCTACAGATTTTAAGCCCAAACCCTAGGGCGTCCTGCCCCGGCGAGATGCCAGCAGCACCCGGGGGCTACAGGAGGAGGATTTGAACAGCATAGCTCAGAGAACCGTGCAAAGATTTTGCGTATGTATTGTAGTCATTGAAAGGAAGGAAGGGATGAGACCCGGGGCGTCTTCACTGTCTCTCGGTGGGTGTGGAACCCTCCAAAGCACTACTGACAGCCATAGAGGAGCCATCTTCCCAAAAGTAAAATGGTGTTGGAAAGTGATCCAGAATTCACAACTATTCAAACGCAGCGAGCTACCTCAACTGGAGGGTGTATACCAGGGCAGGTCCACATCTGGAACAGGTTCCCTGAGGGGTCCCCACTTGGGCTGGGTCAGAGGCGCTCCAAAAGCCCTACATCCAAGACGTTAGGGCGGGGTGGGAGTCTAGGTGTGCCGAACTCAGGTACGTCCGCGCAGCCCAGGGGAGCGTGGGGTCTCGGGGGGTGGGGGTGGGGGTGGGGGCTCGGCGACCATCCCGGCGGAGGAGGTCGCAGGGGGCTCGGGTCTCCTGGCTTCGGGGTGCGCGGAGCGGGCGCGGGGACGCGCTGGGGCGGCAGCGCCGCGCACACCTGGCCGCCGCCACCAGTTGCAAAGGGTCCAAGTGAACCGTGAACCGCAGCGGCCGCTGAGCCTGGCATCGCTCCGGTCCCGGCTCACAAAGAGCCTTAGGGGAAAGCGAGAAGGAGCCCACGCCGCGGGAATCCCACCCGGGGACCCGCACCGATGTCCGAGGGCTTCTTACCTAGGATCCGCCCTCCGAGCAGCCGCGCTCCTCAGGGAGTGCCACGACCTCCCTAGACGCGAGGGAGATGGCCGAGGGAGAAGGAGCCCGGAGCTGGGGCGCCCGTCGCGCCCCGCTGCAGACACGCCGCCTGGGCTAGCCCCGAGCCCTGCTCCCAGCGCCCCGCGAGCCCGCCTCGCCCGCCGCCCGGGCCGTGTGTGCGCGCCGCTCGCTCCCGGCTCCAGCCAGCGCGCGCCGCGCATGCCCAGCAGCGAGTCGGGAACGCGCGCTGCCCCGCGCGGCCGGGAGAGGGCTCCGTTTGCTAGGTCTTGAGGACAGTTGAGTCTCTAGTGGACCCTAGGGCTCTGGACGGGGTCCTGAGGGCTTCACCTGGCAAGGCGAGCGCCGCACCCGGGAGGAGAGACCCGGGATCCCAACCTCAGACTGGTGTCTACAATTCCTCAAGTGAACTGACCTGGGTCTGCAGAGCACCGCCTGGGACAGGGGTGATGCCCCAGGCGGAAAAGAGCACTCAGGTGACTGCGGCCAGATGCTGCTGCACAACTGATGACCAGTGTTAATCTGGGAGTTACTGCCCTACCCAGCTATCCAGCGGGAGATATCTCCAGCTCTGACCTATGTCCTGTCCTCCTGTCTGTTAGTCTACTCCTTTACCATCTCCTCAACCCACTGCAGTGTACAAGTGGTACCCAAGGGTTTCACGGGTTTAGAGAGGCTACAAAACTCTAGTCCCTGGATGTAGCCAGCAAGCCCAGACCTGTCTCACAAGGCGTCCTGGATCCCATTTTTCATAGGAGCTCCTGCCAAGAACCTGGTGTAGTTTCGAGTCTGGGAGACTCTTTAGTCCAGTAATAACTACTCACTACTGCCCAATGCTCCCTGGTGTGATCACCGGAGCCACAAAATAAGAATCTGGCGGTCTTCTCTCCTGAACCCGGCATTTTCTTCCCTTTTACAATACCTCCGTTGTCACAGCTACGCCCCCAGACACCCTGGCCCTTCTAACTTCCAAGGCAATTGACTTCCAGAAGCCAAGGCAGACTATTAAACAAAACTTGGCTTAAATAGCTGGGCCTACCTGCTTTGCGAGACAAGCAAAAGCTCATTCAAGAGAATGTTAATTGCCAGACCAAGATGGAGAATAAAAGGAAGCAGGGATAGATTTTATGATTAAATTCAGTCTCCTGCCTTCATCTAGAATCTTCCGTTCAACATTCCCAATAGACTGACATCCACTTGAGCATGCCCAGTGCTGGAAATATTGTGTTGGAATGCTGGAATGCAGTGTTGGTTTTGATAGATCATATCGATAACTAGGATTGTTAATTGACAATCTATGCCAGAAACTAAGAAATTTCCTTACATCATCACTAACCCTTAAGTGAATCGCCACTTTTGGAAAATTGGGAAAATTATATTCAGAATTTTCTTTTTGCCAGAGCCAATACTGACATTAGGATTAAAATCCAGGCCTGCCTACTCCATGGCTTACATAAATAGTTCTATGTATTCAAATCAACTCTCCTTAAACTGTAGACTGGTACAGATCGACCCTTAGGAGTTACATAAAATTAATCTTACTCCTTACAGATATTGTAAGCCTTGAAATAGTAGAAGGAGATTAATAAATAACCAATAGAAGCTTCTGTTAGTTATTTTGAGACTTATCCTCAAAATGTTTTTCCTTTTACTGGTCCTCAAATGACAGAGAAATCTGTCAGAACCATTCTTTTCTGACTCAAAAGAGCTTTAGGTTTATTCTCTGAAATTACACACACACACACACACACACACACACACAGAGAGAGAGAGAGAGAGAGAGAGAGAGAGAGAGAGAGAGAGAGAGAGAGAGAGAGTGCAAGAAACTAAAACCATCACTAACCCTTTGATCCAAGCAACCCTTCCAGCAAGACATCCCAAACCTATATCGGGTTTTCTTTTGGCAAAAGGACTGCCCAGAGTCAACTAGAAGAGGCTTATATTAAGGGAACTTCGATCTTCCACCTTAATACTTTCTGTAATTCTATATTGTTAAACCTTAATTTTTCCCTTTAAATTTTATCTTTCTATTTGGACCTAATTTCATAGGAATATTAACTATCACCATAAGCTTAAATTACCTAAAAGTTTGATGTATAGGTCTTGCTTGTTTCATTTGAGTAATCTGGATTATAATTTGCTAAAATTCAGTGCCAAATTTTCTTGTTTGAATTTTTTTAATGGATTTCTATTCTTTAGGAGAGAGAGAGAGAGAGAGAGAGAGAGAGAGAGTGCACGCACATTTGTGTGTGTGTGTGTGTGTGTGTGTGTGTGTGTGTGTGTGTGTAGATGTGCCATGGAACAACTATAGAGATTAGAAGAAAACTTGCCCAAATCAGTTCTTAATTTAAGTCACAAAAAGAAATGGCAGAAATTGTATTTTTTTTCTTATTGTGTAAATTTTTAATGGCAGAGTTCTATCTGGGGAGTTGAGTCAAAAGTGCTCTTCACAGTTCTTTAAACGATCTCCATAATTCCACCCTATAACCTGATACAGGGATGTCACCTAAGAATCACTGTGTGTAGACATACAGCCTCTCCACCCTGTGTGCACACATGTGCCTATGTGTGTGTGGTATGTATGTGTTCATGTGTTTGTAGTACGATCATTTTGAACTCAAGCCTGGAGCATACTTGACAAGTGTTTTAGTTGAGCTGAAGGCCCAGCCCAGTTCTGAGTTGTGAACACACCTAATACAAGACACGTCTCTGGACAAAGGTAGAAGAGACACACTGAAGTTTAGAATATGATTGCTGTATCTGATCCCAATCTCCTAAGAATGACCTGGTAGCCAAGTACTCTCCCAGTGGCCACCACTGCCTGCATCATTTGTCCCTTGACAGAGCATGCCAAATGCTTAGGTCATTTGACCTTTTCACCCTTAGAGCTGCTTGGGCTTCCTGCCTCCATTTTGTGAGAGTTGCTTATGTTTCTTGTTTGTTATGGTTCTTCTCGTGTATCTGTTTTCTCAGACTCTGCGATGTTTAGCCTTTGAAGGCTAAAGCTTCAGATAGCTTCAGTGTAACACCTAGATGTGTGAAGGATGGTGGGAAGCTAAACGTCACTGTCAGGTCATCTTCCCGTGTCTCCTCTACCTCACCCATTAGACTCCACTGGTCAAAATTAAATGCACACACATTTCTTACACGTGAGTGAAATAGTTTTAGTTTTTGGCTGTCTGTTTTTGTAATAGTCAATAATTTGCCACACAAGAGAAAAATTTTTTCTGAAATGCTACATGCAAATCATTTCTAGGGAAAACTTCACTTTATTATCTTCAAATTCCCCATACATTAATGTCTGTTAAATGCAATTCATACACAAGGATCGCAAGACATATAAGCAAAACTAATCAAAATGCCTGGCAGCAGACATAGACAACAATTAGATTTATGCTTCAGAAAAGCTAATTAACTATGATCTGTTAAAGGAAAAGCAAAACAAAACTCTAAGTAAAAGACCAACTAAAGTGGGTAAGGAGGAGTGAAACAGAAGCCTTCCCAACACTAGTAAGGGGAAATACAACTTCTGAAGTTGGAAACGCCTTAAGAACGTATGAGGAAAATGCCCAACCAAAGCACGGGGGTGTGAAGAGATAGGAAAATAAGATTGAGGGGTGTGAATCACATGCACGAAAGCTATTCAGAATCTCTGACCAACAGTAAAAAGAATGCAGTGGAGGTGAGAGGTGAAGAAGGGATAGCAGATGACATTCTAAGATGGATTTGGGGCATACCTCCAAGGCAGGGAATTCTGACATTATACACACACACACATGCATATGCATGCATGTATATGCATATGTGTTCATATATATTAGAGGGAAAAACCAATCTTAAAAGCATCAAGAGAAGAAAGTATCTATAAGGGAGAAACAAATAACTAAATAATTATGCACAGCAATAATGAGGATCAAATGACAGTGAAGTATCTTCAGAGAGCTAAGTAAAAATCACTGCCAACCTATAATATTATGTCCAGAAAATTATATTTTCATGACAGAGTTAAAATGAGACATTTTTTGAATGAGCGAAGGGTACCTTTCTGAACTCTCACTTCACATATGAGCATCTGAAGTGAGCCCACACCAGAGGCAGAGGATGCTGAGGGGTCATGTGACCAAATGAGTTAAGATTTCGGTTGACCCGCAGGGATCTAATCCGTAAGGAATAAAAATGAGTAGTCTGAAACTCACAGAGTTAAAAAGAACATTGCTGTTAATCTGTTCTGAAGTTATATTGTTTTGAGAAGGCTGAATATTAATTTTAAATGTCCTTCAGCAAAACATTCGGAGTAAGATTGCAACTAGACCTTCCCATAAGGTCAGTGCAGTGTGAAGATGCTTTATGTGAATTTATTTACTTAAATCCTCAATTATCTGGAAGTCTCCATTATCGAGACACACATGCACAAGTGTGTGTGCACACGTAAGCCTTGTAGTTGGGAAGGAGTCTCAAAAATCCATGAGGTTATTGAGAGAGATTGCTCTCCCTCTGAGCATATGCATGTACGCATATGCATGTATGTAGTATGTAGGTATGTATATATATATATGTGTGTGTATATATGTGTATAAACATGTCTATGTGACTATATATGGTATTTGTAAATAAGACACACATTTTCATCAAACTCACAGAAAATAATCGTACTACCACCATCACCTAACATGTTTCTAAGACTCTGTATCTCTGAACCAGGAGTTGACAAACTTTTTCTGTCAAAGGCCACATAGTGAATGCCTCTGCTATGTAGGTCAGTGATTTCTGGTTGCTGCCCCTCCATAGATCAGAAGCAGCCACCCACATACATAGAAGGACCTTGGTGGTGTTGCAATAAAACTTTATTTGTATGTATGAATTATAACTCTCTTACAGTTCCCATACCCCATATATTCCATCTTCTGAGCTTCCCATCCATTCAGAATGTGCCAACCATGCTTAGTTTGCCAACTATGGGGAAAAAAAAACAGGGCAGACTGGATACTGGTTTTGACCCACAGACAGCAATAATTCACTGACTTGGTCCAGATTCATCTATATTTCCAAGGAAATAGAGTTAGGAATCAGTAGCCAACTAATTGTTTTTTTTTTAAGCTTTGTGTTTAGAAGTAAATTTAAACTATAGCACATGCCTAAAGGTTAACTTAAGAGATATTTAAACAGACTTCCAAATAACTCCTGGATCACAGGCGAAATCATAAGGAAAAATTTAAATTATGTAGAACTCACAGGTGTGATAGAGTATACCTTTAATCCCAGCACTCAGGAAGTGGGGCAGGTGAATCTCTTTAAACTTGAGGCCGGTCTAGTCTTCGTAGCCAATTCTAGACAACGAGAGCCTCAACATAGTGATAACCTGTCAAACAACCACAACAAAACAAAAACACCCAAACTATTTAGAACCACAAGAAAAGAGAAATGCCTGTTAATATATTTAGATACTATAATCTTCTCTTACTGTGAACAGGAGGAAGCAACTGCTCTGTTTAGCTACATTTGTTCCACATGACCCAATGAGGAAGATGGCACAGATTACAGGCCCTAAACACCCTTCTCATGGGGTTAGAAACTAGCAAAGGCAAATATTATTGATGAGCATTCATCTCTGGTAATACGGTGGCAAACACAAGAATATCACAAAGCTCAGAACAGTGCTTAGTTCTATGAACAAGGGGTGGCTAGGGTAGGAAGCCCGAGGGCAGTAATCTGTGATAGTCTCTAAGGAGCTGCACGTGCATCTGTCCCAACGCTCAGCCTTGTCTCTCCTAGAAAAGCCAGTCAAGGGCTCTTAAAGCAGGGAGACAGCGAGTGGAAGGGCTGTGGACCAGGAGGCAGAGGACTAGGCGATTGTAGTTCTCATCGGTGGTGAGCGCGATCCCGTCAAACCTTCTTATTACTGAGCCTCTAGTCATCCAAAGGTCTCTCTGGCTGTTCTCCATAACCTTGGACTAGCTCAGGAGCGTTCCAGATGAAGCACCGCTCCCCCAACAGAGCCCCGGGGAACCTGTTTCTAACTTGAAATGTGAGTTTATTGTGTAACGACAAGGTTTGCTCCTCCTGGAAATTGTTAGGTTTCTACATCATTGAGAGAGAAATGTACACCTTGAACCTGACAGTTATTGATCCAACCGTTAGCGACATCTGAGTATGAAATATGAAAAATGGCATTTGTGTTCTCTCTCTCGGGACATGGCTTTACGTTTGCCACCAAACGGCAACACTGCCATTTGAAAACATGGCCTACCTTAAAGTCTACTTTGCCCTTTCTTGATGTGATAAACACCAAAAGGAACTTGGGGGAGGAAAGGGTTCATTTGCTTACATGTCCCAGGTCTCAGTCCACTACTAAGCAAGTCAGGGGAGGAACTCTCCTTAACAGGAACTGAAGCAGAGCCTTGGGGATGCACTGTATACTGCCTTGCTCTCCAGACTCAAGGTCAGCTGCCTTTCTTGTGAAGCCCAGGACCACCGACCCAAGGGGGGCACCACCATCAGCAGACTGAACCCTGCCATGTTAATCATTAATCAAGAGGAAGCCCCCATAGACTTACCTTCAAGCCAATCTCATGGAGACAATTTCTGAATTGAGGTTCCTTTTTCCCAGATGACCTTAGCCTGTGTCAACTTGACCAACCCCCACACCAGCACACATATTCCCTATTCTAATCAGACTAGGTCCTAGGAGTATCGACGTAAGAAGGCAGGCGAGAGTCCAAAGGAAATAATAGCAATAATTGAAATAACTGTGGAAAGAGAACGTATCAAAAGTGCTTATATATTTTTTTTAAATTCCAGGATAGCCATAAAAAAAAAGTATTTCACAACGGCAGAAAATTTTGTATTAATTATTGTCTTGGATGGGAAGCAAAATATATATTTGTTAGGTGAAGAAAATGAGTTATAATAAACTCTGTGACATAAAGTATATTATGTTAAGAAACACACACACACCCCGAATAACAGTTTGAAAAATACAAGTGAACATTTGGCAGTATTTTTATAGAGGAAAGGGTGATAATTACAATGGGAGTTACTTTCACTAAGACAATCAGGTTTTCCAATTATCTATGTCTGTGTGTGTGTGTGTCTGTGTGTGTGTGTTGGGGGGATGTGCATGTGAGTGCAGGTGCCAGAGGAGGTCTGAGACATCAGAGCCTTTGTTATAGGAGCCAGAGTTGGGCGCTACCCAACATTCAGGAATGCTAAAGAACGAACTCTAGTCTCTGCAAGAGCAGTACGTACACTTCTTAGCCACCTCTCCAGCCCTAATTTTGTTTTAGAGGCAGTCTTACCTGCTCCAGAGTGGCCCGAAACTCACACTCAAGCTGCAGCCAGTCAAAGGGGACCTTGAACTCCTGACCTTCCTGCCCCAACCTTCTAAATCAATGCTTCTCAACCTGCGGGTCACTCAACCCTTTGGAGTCAAATGACTCTTTCACAAGGGTTGAATATCATAGACCATGCATATCAGATATTTCCATTACAGATTCATAACAGTAGCAAAATTACAGTTATGAAGTAGCAGTGAAATAGTCTTATGGTTAGGGGATGACCACACTGTGAGGAACCCTATTAAATGGTTGCAGGGTGATTAGGAAGGTTGAGAACTGCTGATCTAAATGCTGGGTTGGGGGCATGTGAGACCCTCTCGGCTCACACTGTTCTGGGCACTGAACATGCTCTGAGAATGCTTTTTCCTTTCCAGCCACACCAAACATCTCTGGATAAGTACTTGCTTTCAGTCATCCACAAGTACTCCAGTGCCAAATCTCTGCCCTCGCGCGCCCTTCAGTTAAGTTTTTGTTTGGTGTTTGAACTTCCAACTCTGAATCTGCAGTGGTTTGTGGCAGAGAAAAGTTAACATATTTTATTAACCCCTGTGAATTGAGTTTCTGAATTTTTGCTCCTGCTATATTTTTAAATTTTATTCTGCCAGTTTTTTTTTTAAAAAAAATGTCTATGCCTAATGTCTAAAGCAGGTGGGTGTGTTATTGTTGGTGGTGGTGGTGGTAGTGGTGGTGGTGGTGGTGGTGATGGTGGTAGCAGGTTTGGTTGTTATTTTTGTTTGTTTGTTTTCCTCTGTAGCTTTAGGCTTGCTGTGCCCTAGAATCTTTGGGCTATTTAGTAATTCCCCTTGGGAAATACACTCATTGGTATTACAAGCACAGACTCTGTTAGCACCCAAACTTTTTTCTTCCTTGACTTCAGGATCCTCCTGAGAGGGAACGAATTTTTAAAAATCCCTATTAGAAGCTGGGAAAGTAGTAAAACACAAAGCTACGTGTCTAAATTGGTACCTCACGACGAAATCCCTTGAAAAGTGCAGATAATATTTCTGCTCATGATATAAGTATCTGAATTTTAGTGAGGGGAGGGGGAGCCAAACCTCCGGTCTCCATTTACAAGTGCTGTCAAAGACCCAAAGCAAGCAGGCTAGAGGGACAGGAAGGGGGTGGGTAGGGGACTGAGAGGGGGGAAGACAGAAAGAAAGTGAAGAGGGAGTGTGAAAGAGAGGGGGAAGGAAGGAGAGGAAGGAGAGGGGGGAGGTAGAGATGAGGGGGAGAAACAGGGAGAAGGGGAGAGTAAGAAGGAGGGAAGGGGGAGGTGAGGGCGGGGAAAGGGAGGGAGAGGAGGAGGGAGAAAGGGATAAAAAGGAGGAGGAGGGAGAGAGGAAGAGGGGTAGAGAGCTGGAAAGGGAGGAGGGAGAGCAAGGGAAAACTTTATTCTGAGAATGCTTTTTCCTTTCCAGCCACACCAAACATCTCTGGGTAAGCACTATCCCAAGGAGAAGCTTTCCACGAGATTCCACACCTCCCTCTGAAGCACAGGAAGACTTACTATATTAACAATAGTTATGAGTATTCCTGAGGTACACAAACTCTCATCCAAAACACCAGATGCTTGTGATTTTGTAAAAGTTGACACCAGGTCTCCTTCACACCCCAGCAGGGTCTGTAATTAACACGTTTATTTCTACAGCAGAACACAGCCACACAAATGAGTCCATAAGCCGCCTCACGTCAGTCAGTTCAGATCAAATGTGTCCACAAACAAGCCCCAATCCCATTAGGCTTTGCCACCAAATAGAACGTAAAAAACAAATGAAATAGCACGTTATAAAAATACATAGTATGGGGGCTGGGAGGTGACCCAGTCGTTAAGAGCCCCTGCCTGCCGCTCTTGCAGAGGACCCAGGTTCAGTTCCTCAGGTCTACAAGGCAGCCCCCAGTCAGCTGTAACTCCAACTCTGGGGGATCTGGTGCCCTCTTCTGGCTTCACTGGGCACTGCACACTCATTATAGACTTCTACAGGTAAATCACACCCATGTAACTGTGCAGTGGTACCCAGTTCCCCATCTGTCATGCAGGCCCTCCCTAGACAGCTACGCTCTCGTGTCCTTTAAAATGCATGCATCCTAGAGTCTTGGTGCCTCCACAGTGAGTTAGGCATCCACGCCCCCCGCCCCCCTGTCTATTCTGTCCTGACTTCATCCTCCACCTTTCTTTCTCAAAACACTACTTTCACTCTGAGATAATGCAATTCTTAACAATCACATATTAAATTAGAATATATAAGTATCACCTCAAGAGCTCCAAAGTCGTAGCACGTGGACTGAGCAATCCTATCTCCCACCTGCAACAACAATGAATGGCCCAAGAAGCTGTTTTGTTTGCTAACATTTCTCAACTGAATTCCCAATTTTCGAGATTGTTATCTTCACAGAGAATAAGTCCCAAGTTCCCGATGTCCTTTCCGGGAGAGGACATTTTATGAGGCTGTGTTATTGTAGTATACGCACAGGTGACATTTCTGTCACAGAAAACAAGCTAAAGTCTAAAGTTTATCGGGTATTATGCAAAAAAAATAATTATAATAGGCTCCCACATTAAAAATAAAAAGTGTTTCAGAAAAGTTCTGCGTGGGACTGACATTTGCACACAATCTCAGTCGGCTGCCAGGGCTTTTCTTCTCTGCTGGACTGGCAAATCCTCCTGCACATTGTCCCCCCCCCCCCCCCGCTGCCCATGCCACACATTTATCCTCACTTATTAGAAACTCAGCATGGGTCTTCCCACAGTTCCGACACCTAAGTCCTTCAGTGCCACTGCCCATGGGCAGCACACACACACACACACACACACACACACACACACACACACACACACACAAAGGGTATCGGGAGCTGCAGAGTTACGCCTGGCAGTCAAAACAGGGGCTATGTGCACAGGGCTCAAGGCCCCCAAGAGAAGGAGTCAGAGCTGGTAATACAGCACTGAGTGCTAATTCAAGAGAGGCGATCAAAGTCCTTCTCCAGAACACAGACCTCTGGGAGCCCCGGGATCGCATCAGGTGACTCTCGTGCATCTTAAAGGTCTCTGACTCACCCTATCAGCAAAGGTCCAGGAACCTGCCAAGGGCAGGGACAGGCCCTGGGAATGTGAAAGAGAGAACAAGATGGTCCTCGCCCACCCCAGGGCCTGAGTTTAGCAGTTAGACGTAAATAAATGATCACTCACAGCCATACACAATTCTGTGCCACCACAGCACTCGACCTAAGCACTGAAAAATGATGCCCCAGCGCTGCTCTGGGAAAATCAAGTGTGACATCAGGTTCTCACCATGTCGTGTGAATGAATCCCTCCCAGCCTCTGTGCTGTCCCTCGAGGACTCGAGCATTTCCACCTCGGCTCTGTAGCGTTGACTGTCCCCTCGCCCTGAAACACCCTTCCTTCAGAAACCTACACAGCTGGTGCCTTGCTGCAGATCTCAGCTCCAGTGTGACCTCCTCGGCTTAACCACGCTATTTACATGGTACACCCACCCTATGCATGAGGCAAGCACACGCAGACACACGCATGCACACACACAGAGACACAGGTGCACACATACCACCTTTCTGTCTTTCCCATTGCATGTTACATGGCCTTTTACTTACTTCCTTATCACAGCCTGGACTTGTTCACTAACTTAGCGTCTCTTTGCCTCATGCAAATGTCATGTGAGCAGAGACTTGGCCGTGTTGTTTAGTTATATCCCCCATGCTGGGCATAGCTGAATGGACAGTTGGATGAGGAGAAACCTGAGATGAAGTATGAAGACTGTGAAGCCGGCAGTTGAGGGAATAATGGGTCAGGGATGGGAGAAGATGTGGGAGGCTGAAGAACAAAGATGGCGGAGAAAGGAGCTGAGGCGCTGAAGGGATTGCCAGGGGGAGTAGAGCCATCGGACCCCATGCACTGTTGGCAAGCGCTGTGCCCTGGAATCAATGAGTGAATTATAAATGACTGGATTCCTGACTGGGGCTGGGCTCCAGAAAGCAATCCCAACTCACTCAGATCGCACTCTAGAACCACTAAGGAAAAACCGAGGGGGTGGGAAGATGTGCCGCTTCCCTTCAGCCCGGTAGGAAGAGAAAATAATGAAAGCTAGCCTCAGGAAGCTAGTAGAGAAGCTTCCTGGGAAGAGCAAGTGGCCGGGCCACCTGAGGGAGGAGTCCCTGAAAGAAGAGGATGCTAACCCTGAGTCGGGATCTGGGTTCATATTCTTAATTACCAGGCTTCATAAGAGGAGGTGGCATCAGGAAAAGAATCAACCCCCTGCTGGACATTTGGGGGTAGAAATAGTTTCGTAACAAGTGGGAAGAACTCACAGCTTACAGCATAGACAGGCTGAGACATACGCATGTCCCCTCAGGATGAGCTACTAAAATCAGGCAAAGCATCATGAGTGAGAAAGTCCAGAGGCCAAGGAAGAGAAAGGGGCTACACTGAGGACAAGCCAGCTAAGATAAAAGCGATAAGCGTGAGCTCACGAGGACACACATCTGACAACATACCACACTGTGTGTTGCTGTGTGGGGGCCCAGTGTCCTTTCACAGAGAGGAGACTCAGAGTCTCATGAAAAAAAAACGGGAAAAAAAATTAAAGGAACTGTGGAGCTGTGTAGGAGCAATCCCGCAGAGATACTAAGAGAATGCGCCTTAAGAACAGAGTGTTTTTACATTTAAAAAAAAAAGTACATTTATTTGTTGTGTGTATGCCTGGGTATGTCTGTATGTGCTTCTGAGTGTTTGTGCTGGTGTTTCTTAATGAGTATGTGTGTGTGTGTGTGTGCATGTGTGGTGTGTTTGTGTGTGTGTGCATGTGTGGTGTGTGTGTGTGCACGTGTGGTGTGTTTGTGTGTACTCCATTCGTGCTGTGACTCCATGTACAAGAGTTACTAATATCCCAAGTTTGGATGTTTGTTTTAAACAGCTCACTATATTAGAGCTTTTGATCCCCCTGCCTCCACCGCTCCTCTGCTGTGATTACAGGCACACACTCCTGTGCCTGGTTCGTGTAGCACTGCAGATTGACCCATGCTACCCTACACATGCTACCCTAGCACTCTGCAGACCCAGCCTGGTCTCCAGCCCTTACTATCCCTACTTTCAGATTCGAGGAGCTGAGGCACAGAAGTGGGAGCTCTCCATCAGAGAGAGGGTCTAGGTGGAAACCCAGTCACCCAACTCCAAAGCTCGGGCCTCACAACGAGAAGATGGTGCTTTGTGAGACCACTAAAGCCAACGGAAGGGCCCCTCCTCGGTAGACAGCGGGGAAGAGTCGGAGAGGCAGCCGTGGCGAAGGATGGACTAGTAACTAAGCCACCAGGAGCGACAGAAGCTGTTTTGTGTTTTCGGGGAGCAAGTGTGAAGCTTGCGAGATGAGTGGATTCTATTTACATCCCACTCCACAAGTGCTGAGGGAAAATGAGGGGGCCGGCTGGAGACGCGCGGCATCCCAGTTACTATTCCACAACTCTGAAATGCCTCGCGGAGCCAAGGGGAAGATTCAACTTGAAAAGACAAAAACCATACACTCTTAAAAAGACATTTAAATAGAAACCCGAGGGACTTAGTGGCTCTGATTTTCTTTTAATCCACAAGCTTTCAGTGGGTCCCATCCTGGCTGGGGCGTTTATTCGTTGTTCATTCGTTGTTTGTTCATTTGTTTCAATAGGACTGGAGAATGAACCAAAGGCTTATTAGATGCTAAGCAAGCACCACATACCAACAACGGTAGACAGAGCCGTAACGGCGCTCTGAGGAGAGACCTAAGTTAAGGTAGTAGCAGGTATTCTTTGCTGCCCTGCTCTCGATACCCTGTGCCCCTGAAATGCCTCAACTCTTCTGCTGGCCGGAAGTCTTTCCCCTGTCTCCTTTCCTCCCATGAGCATCTGTAATGGAAGCATCTCAGTGAGGGGCATTACAGCAGGGTCTCCTCCTTACCCTGTACCACCATGCAGCCGGGTCCCAGCATCCATCCCCCAGTCACATGCAGCCGGGTCCCAGCGTCGGTCCCCCAGACACACACATCCCCTTACCTCATCCCTTTGACCGTTTCTACCCCCCATACACACAGCAACAGTGTTCAACTCGTCTCTAGTGCAATCATAAAAAGATGAGATCAGCTACAAAAGATACAGACATCAGGCCAATGAGATGGTTCAGTGAGGGAAATGGCTTGCTATGCAAGCCTGATGACCTGAATCTCATCCGCTGGAACTCAGGTAATAAGGTGGAAAGAGAGAAACAATTCCTCAAGGTTTTCCTCTGATGTCTACAGGTGCCATAGCACCTGTGTACACACACACACACACACACACACACACACACAAACACAGTCACACACTCATACACACACACACACAAACACAGTCACACACACTCATACACACACACTCACACACACACACACACTCACACACACACACACTCACACACACACACATACAAACTGAGAGACACACATAAACACACACTTATATGCACAGACACAAACACATACCATATACACAATAATAAATAAAATTTAAATAAATGTATGGAACTCATTTTTTTTCTGACTTTGAGGTGCATTTTCATATTTAATAAAAATTGTTCCATGTCCAATTTTGGAAATTCACACCATTTCCAGCAAGATAAAGTTATGCTTGGGAGATGTGTCTCAGAAGGAATTAGGAAGCTCTGGACTTAGCCGGTCTTTGCTGAACATTCATTTCTATTCTGGGCAGTGCTCAGTGCAAAGATGAATAGAATTATCTCCCAGACGAATGCAAATAATCTTCATAGAAATATCTTTATTTTCTTCTCTAAACTACAATATGTTTCTTGCTCACAACTCCCTACAGTGGGGTGATAATTAAAACACCTCAGGTTCAAAGGCAGTATTTCTAAAATTCCTGATGAACTAGCTTCAAACAAGAATAAGCAGACATAGCCATGGTATCATAAATTGGGTTATTATGCCAAGAAATAGGAAATCAGATGTGTCTGCCATCTGTCAGCAGTCATCTCTGTCCACTCCCACCCTCATCAGGTCTGGGTCCTCATCCTACGTTCCTAGTGGCAGGTATTTGAGCAGGTATACGCTCCAGGCTGTGGTGGGCTGAGCACACGGGGCTTCTATAATGCTGTGTTTTTCATCAGAGCAGCGCTCATTATGAAGAGACCAGAAACTTGCTCTGTCAGCAGCTAACACTTCACTAGAAATAGAAATCCCACTGTCTCCTTCTCCGACACGGACCGGCGTGGTGCCCTTCATGGCTTCGGGATGCTCTTTTGAAACTATGAGCTTCGTGTACTCTGCAATGATGGGAGACAGGGTAAGGACTTCTCTCTACGAGGACAGTGTTTTAACATATTGACAGCCCCATGAGCTGAGCCCACAGCAGTTCAATCCATTAATCAAGCTAAGTGTTCCTCCATTTCACTCTTGGACAAATTACTTTTACTTTACCTGTTGCAGTAGAAAAGTCATTCTGCATTTCTGTTTTCCTTGGTTAAAAGAATGCAAAAAAAAAAAAAAACCCTCACTAATTTCTAAACTATAAAAAAAGATCGATTGAATGTAAAGGGGTTTTGTTTGTTTGTTTTTGTTTTGTTTTGTTTGAGACATGGTCTCCATGTTGCCCCACTTACTTCAGAATTGCTATTTATTAACTGCCCTTTATTAACTGCCCTTGAACTCCAGATATGCCTGCCTCTGTTTTCTGAACACAGATGGTAGGTGTGTCTCAGCATAGCTGGCTGTGGAATATTTTAGTTTTAAACACTTGACAGACAACTAATCCAAATGCTTCTGTCTGTTGATGTTCATATCTATTTAAGCCAGGTGTGACTTTGCATGTCACTTTGGAAGGCTGAAGTGCCTTCATGTGATCATGTGATTCCAGGAGTTTGGGGGGGTAGCCTGGGCAATATGATGAGATTGCCTTTTAACGAGTTTACCTCGTTTGCAAAAGAGCGGAAAAAAAAATAACCTAGAATATGTGATTTGTGCAGCCTAATAGTTAAATTTGTGGGACATTCTTTTGTAAAAGGGAAATTTCCTCTCGATGTGCTTCGAATGGATTCATTTGCTGTGTTGCTGGAACACAGTTCTCTCTGGGTCTCAGACAACACTTGTTTCCTAGGACCTTTGAGACTCTTTCCAAGTGGTCAATGGGAATAAACTTCCTTTTTTTTCTGTGCAAAATGAGCCAGGGTGGCTCTCAAGCTATTCTGCTGTGTTCTGATTCACTGGCTTCTCACTCAGGACTCCAAGAGTCTTGCCAAAGCACCAACTGATTTTAATCCAGACTCCAACTTTTCAGCTGAGAGTTTGCAAAGTCACTAGTATATATACTATATATAATTAGAAAACTAATATATATATACAATTAGAAAACATTGGTTTTCAAACACCTAAGTGGCCATGGCCACATTGATATTTGCATAAACCCCGAGAGCACTCTGCTCCCCAGACACTTTAAGAGGTACAATGCATTCTAAAGCGGATTTGGACCATATGAAACACATATTTAAAAAAGAAAAAAAAAGTCCTGTTTTCCCGCCACAGTGGAAAACATCTGTTTTGTTAACGGACTTGGTTCTATTTGCCAGAGTAATATTCCAGATGTTTTAAGAGCTCTGAACAGCTACATCCTTTTGGATCCGCACTGTTCTAACAAAGTTGGCTTGTTACAAAACCAGGAAGGCCTGAGATTAAAAAAAAAAAAAAGTAACATTTATCATGACAACGGGACATTTTTACACATGGCCTTGAACTGGTGTAGCCTCTGGAGTCTTTTTGTGTCTTGAGTAGAAGATGTATACACACAGGCATGTATGTACAGTCTCTTGGAAGGAAGGATAGTGGGAACAGACAGTAGCTCCCCATCTTTTTGGTGTGGATAGTGGCTGCGAGTGAGCTCCTTTGGCATCCCCTAGCTTTTGCACGGACACGCTCCAGCGCACCTGCAAGGCTGTAAGCTCAGCTTGCATCAGACTCTCCATCGGGACTCCGAAAGAGCCCAGGAGAGGGCTTATCCTCCTTCATCTGTGTCAGGGTCTTTGGCTTTACTTGAGCTGTCCCGTCCTGGTCCTGGTTTCTCTTCCCATTTTCCTGTTATTTGCTTGGTTCTGCACTTTAGAACGTATTTATTCTCTGATCAATATGGTTTTCCTTCCTTCTGCATCCCTCTACCTAAATATCTTTCTGAGTATTGTTCTAACAAGGTTTACATATAAAACCTCTGTATTTTTGTTTCACTTGTGTTATTTGTTGGTTTCTGGTGACGGGCGTCAAACCTGGGTCCTTATATCTATCAGATAAGCATTCTAGCACTGTGCTATTTCCCAAGCTTCAAGTCTTTTCTTCAGTGTCTGTAAGCCAGTCACAGCCACAGGTTTTAATCAAGCCACAGGTTTTAATCAAGGAAAATGACGATTCAACAATGAAAAGTTCCTTGGGTCAGAAGAGATGGCCCGGTGGTTAAGAGCGGCCTGGTGGTTAAGAGCACTGGCTGGTCTTCCAGAGATCCTGAGTTCAATTTCTAGCAGTCACATGGTGGTTAAGAACCAGTACAAGATCTGATGTCCCATGAGATCTGATATGCCCACTTCTGGTATGCAAAAGTGCATGTAGTTGTAACACCCATATATATATATATATATGATTTCTTAAAGATTTTTAAAAGTCCCAATAGAACAAAACAAAGTTTATTATACATTAAAATTCAATGTTTCTCTAGTAGATATCATTCCATTGTTGTTTATTTCTCTATCTCATGTAAGTTTCCAAACACCAAGAATCTGATTCTTTCTGAGCTATAAAGTTGATCATTCATTTTTAATAAGCACCTTTTATTCACTCATCTCCTAGAACACGGGCTACATCTGTTGACTGCCGTGTACCATGCCACGGGGTTTTCAACTATCATTTCTTGAACAGCGGTGGCCTGGACTGGAGGTTACTGTGTCCCGAGAACTAGCCGGAATTAATACGTATAAATATGTAAACTAAATGCAGACTTATTTTATGTAATCCCAAGAACTCTGTGCAATGGATACTATTGTCTTCATCTGGCTCTGAGGAAACAATCTAAGAGAGGAACAGAAATAATTTAGACAAATTTGCACAGGTTTGAGGTTGTGAATTATTTATCTAAAGCCAGATTAATGAATATTTTGAAATATAAAGGAGGCCACTGAGCCCCTTTACTGGTTTCCTCTGTTCTGATTGGTTCTAAGGGAACTTCAAAACAGAATTGACCTTTTGTAAATCTTCCCTTTTCCTCAAAATCTCACCATTCAGTGCCCAAACATTTGTTTCCATTTATTTCCATTAAGCCTAGAAGCTTCTACTATAGATGTTCCCATACCGCCCCCCCCCCACACATACACCAAGGTCTCTCCTTACCTGCATTCAATCTGATTCTCCACTCAGCAACCCCTGTCTCCTTAGTCTCCAGTGTTTGGGGATTTGAGGTCGGAAACTTGCTGAGCAGATAATGGTTATTCCTGAAAATCTAGAAGAGTCTTTAAGAATTATCTGGACTCACTTGTACGAGCAAAGTATCTTGTCAACTATTGTGACTGCCAGGGATAAAGTTAATTCAGGCTACATCAGGCATCAGGTCAGGGAGACAGCTCAGCTCACAGTCAAGGGATGCGGCACTGATGCACAAGACCTGACTTCAGATGCTCAGGAGCTGTTCTCCTGAAATGAGGGAGGCCAGAGGATGTGAACTCAGTTCCCAGCACCTACATGGATGCTCACAACTGCCGATAACGTCAGTTCCGGGAATCTAACCCTCTTCTGTCCTCTATAGGCTTCTTGCACTCACATAAATCAATCAATCAATCAATCAATCAATCAATCAATCAATCAATATTCTTTAAAATGCACATTGTAGTGGCCCAGCCTGTGACCCTGATGCTTGATGGGTAGAAGCAGGGGGATCTTAGGAGTCTGCTATCCACCCAGTCTAGTCAATAAGTAAGGTCCAGGTTCAGTGAAAGATTATTTCAGCAATCAAAGAGGACAGAAATTGATAAACACTGGAGTATGAACTTCAAGTCCCTACACACACACACACACACACACACACACACACACACTTTTTACTTACAGAGATAATAACCAAACCCCACTCTTTCAGGCACTGTGTAGGTGGCTCACAGCACGATTAAAGCACTTTCGGACCCTTTACATCAGAAGTCCTCATTACAGCTTGCTTAATCAAGTGAGTCACATAGTTATTTCACTCAAAAAGAAGGCTGGAGGGAGCCGCTTCAGAAAGAAAGGGAATCGTGGCACTGGGGTGCAGCTCAGCTGCTTGCTTGCCTGTAATGCAGGAAGCTCTGGGTTAGATCCTTACAACCCATAAACTGGGCACCAGGGCACACATAGGAGGTGGAGGCAGGGGACCGGAAGTTCATGATCATCCTTGGTGACATCCTTTGAGGCCAGGCTGTGGGGCTTGAGAGTCTACCTCAGAAAGGAGATTTCCTTCCCACCACTGTCCTCTGCCAGTTTGATGGTTGCAAGGTGGCCAAAGCACTTTCTCTACAACCTGTAGATACTGTGAAGAAGTAAGGAAGGAGCTACTCTGTCTCTCTCTTTTGGAGAGGAGGATGCCTTTTCCCCAATGTCATATATCTCTCTGAAGGGAGTGGACTAAGCCCTAAGTGAAATTGTATTGTTGACATAGGCGCAGCTGTAACAAGGACCAATGCCCCAGGACCACGGGACATTGGCAAAGCCTTTCTCCATATGGGTGAGGGTGGAAATTGGCAAAGGCTTCTTCCTCTGGCCTAAGTATGAGTGTTTAAAGATGACGGATCAGTGTGTACAAACTGAGCAACCGCAGGCTGAAAATAGGCTGAAAACAGACCTCCTACTGAGACTGACTAAATCCTCTTTTAGGGCTGAACATAACCTTACTGAAGTTCCAGGCAGCAGTATGTGTGGCTCCATCAAATTGTGCATAACCCACCTGACGCTTTGTTTCTAGAGTGTGCCTCTGTCACTGTCTTTTCTCCATTTCCTCCCTGCCTTTACTCAGAGTCCCCAGGATCAAGCTGTGCTGAGAAAGGCATCTCTTTGACCACATGTGGTTCCCGCACCCCTAAACTGGAGCTCCCAATAAGGATGGGGACTCAAGCTGCTCCCAGCAAAGGTCTTCACTGCAGAAACTACTCTTGACTCTCCCGGGGGCCGTGATGTATTCGACTTCAAGTGATTGTGGAAATTCGAAAGTACTGCTTCTTACGCAATTATTATATATGGATTTTTCTATTATTCAATCATGGTTAGAGTCACATTCACCAAGTATAGGGATTTTATTTCAGATCCCAATAAACAATAATACACACACAAACACACACACTCACACATATGTACATTCACACACACACTCACACACATACACTCACTCATACTCGCACATACTCACACTTGCACACGCACATACACACATATGCTCACACAACACTCACACGACAATCACACTCACTCATACTCACACACACATACACACACACAGACTCACAAACACACTCACACACATACACACACTCACACACACACATACAGACTCACACACACACATACACACACACACACACACACACACACACACAAGCAAAGGGAATAGGGAGATGGCTATTCTTGCAAAGGACAAGTTTGGTTCCCAACACCAAACACAGGCGGCTCAGAACCTCTGCCTCCAGCTCTAGGGGATCTGAAGCCTCTGGCCTCTGTAAGCACCTGCGCCCATCTGTATACAGAGACACACAGTCATATTCATAGTTAAATACAATAAAAAATGTAATAAAAAGAGTAAGCAAATGTGTCTTAGTAAACGTTCTATTTCTGTGAAGAGACACCATGACCAAGGCAACTCTTAGAAAAGAAAGCCTTTGATTGGGGCCGGCTTATAGCTTCAGAGGTTCAGTTCATTATCATCATGGCAGGAACCGTGGCAGTGTGCAGACAGACATGGTGCTGCTAAAGGGGCTGAAAGTTCTACATCTGGATCCCCAGAAGCAGGATCCACAGAAGCAGAGAGAGACTCTGGGGTTGAAATGGGCTTTTGGAAACCTCAAAGCCCACTCTCAGGGACACATTTCCTCCCAAAGGCCACACCTTCTATTCCTTTCCAATGGTGTCACCCCCTGGTGACCAAGTATTCAACTCTGAGCCTCTGGGAGCCACTCTCATTCAATCTATCCCAGCAGGGTATTTTTAAGTTTCTTTGTTTCTGAGTCTACTCTATTGTCCTAACACTTTGCTAAGTCAGTCCGTTGGGGTTTTTGTTTGTTTGTTTGTTTGTTTCTAGCTTTGTTTGTTTGCTTTTCAGTTCCCACCCCCACCCCCACCCAGAGACTGTGTAACCCTGGGTGCCCTGGAACTCAATATGTAGAACAGGTCTTTGGATTTTACTGCTGTGAACAGACACCATAATCAAGGCAACAACATTTAATTGGGGCTGGCTTACAGGTTCAGAGGTTCAGTCCATTATCATCAAGGCGGGAACATGGCGGTGTCCAGGCAGACATGGTGCAGGAGGAGCTGAGAGTTCTACATCTTCATCTGAAGGCTGCTAGCAGAAGACTGGCTTTCAGGCAGCTAGGATGAGGGTCTTAAAGCCCACACCCACAGTGATACACCTACTCCAACAAGGCCACACCTTCTAATAGTGCCACTCCCTGGGCCAAACATATTTAAACCATTACACACTAGCCTCAAACTCAGAGGTCAGCCTGCTTCTGCCTCCCACGTGCTGGTAACAAAGATGTGCATTACTATTCCTGGCAAGTCAGTGGTTTCTTTCTTTCTTTTTTTTTTTTTTGCAAAATGTTTATTCTATTAATTCACCGCATTAATAAGATGCTAACACTTTAAGTGTTTATCATTTCTAAGTAAACCAGAATAAACACTTTTATCATAGATGTAGCTAACGATTATTAATACTTTTTAAAGGACCTATAGTTCTCCCAAATTTTAGTACAGGTAGTTTTATTGTATGTTTCATCAAGCGGATATTTAAAAAAAAATAATTGTTGAATAGGAAAAACCATGTTGCATTAGTCTGTTTTAAGTCCGACCATTTTTATAATTTTATGTACGGTGGTGGTTTATTTTTCTTCTTAGGGATAGTTTACAATAGCAAGAACTGTCCCTTATATTAGTGAGTTGATGTTTATGTCACAATGGTGCTTTCCAGTGTTCACAAGTCAGTGGTTTCTAACTACAAACCACAGAATGAAAACCAGCCCATGAGTCTCTGAGCTTCAGAGCAATGCTCTCCGCCGGTGGAATTAAATTACTACAGCCAGCATGCCTGAGAGCATTGCACAGTTAATGTGCCTTTCCATTTGAGTTCGCTGAATTAATCGCTTATTTTTCTATTACACACCCAAGATCCAGATTGTTAGAGGCAACTCTATTATTATGCATGAGAGAGTGCTGTTTGAAACATTAAAACAAACACAAAACATTGCTTTGACACTATGTGACTAGCAAAATTTTAGTGCAAAGGCACTATTTGAAGCTGCTTCTTGTTACACTGAGGCATATTCACAACTGTATTTAAGCCATCTCCCGAGTCACTCCAAACTTAGCAACTTAAAACAACAGTGCCCGTTTATTTAGTTCATGTATCTGCAACTTGATCAAGTTTGGTAGGGGTAGTGACTCTCAGCCACCCCATTATCTGTTTAGGAAACCTGACTCCTAAGATCGTTGATTGATGTAGGTATTGGTACAGTTTACAGCCAGTTCAGGCTACTATTTTAAAAAATAAAATTCAGATTGAATGGCCTTAACATTTCTTGCTCATAGTTGTAAATGCTAGAAGTCCAGGGTACTGGAATGATGGGAACTGGCTAAGGCTCACTTCCTGGTTTACAGATGACCGTCCTCTTGTATCTGCACACAGCAGGGGGAGAAGGAACAAGAAAGAGAATCGAGAAGGACAAACTCTTTTCTTATAAGGGCACAGTCATAGCATGAGGGCTCCCTGTTCACATGGATTTGGGTGGAAACACTTGGCAGGTATTAACAAGGGTCGCTCTTCTGTAAACTCTGCCCGGACGATTGTCTGAGAACTTGGGTCCTTGCCCGGTAAGTAGACCTGTTGCAGGCTTCATTACAGATGGCAACAGGATTCCAGAAGCAAACCACATCACAGGAAGTCACCACCATCAGCATCTTAAAGATTGCCCCAGACTCTATCATAGCATCAGGCCTGTTGTATTCTGTCAGATAAACAATGGCACAGACAATGCCTAGACTTAAAACAAATATATAAATTCCTGCTTGAGATGGGAATGAGAGAGAGAGAGAGAGAAGGGAAGGAGGGAGAGGAGGGGAGGGAGGGAGGGAGAGAGGGGGGAGGAAGGAAGGAAGGAAGGAAGGAAGGAAGGAAGGAAGGAAGGAAGGAAGAAGGTAGTCACCTTTAATCTTAAACTCCATTGATAAAATCTGGTTCTGCTTTCAGAGTCTTCTTTATAACACAAAGTCCAGAGATACCCAGTTTAGACAATAAAACTAGCAATGAAAGTGTCACACGTTTAGGACAGACATTAAAATAATTTCTTTCCTTACAAATGTCCCAGAAGAAAGCTGGACCAGAAGCGTCAATACATCTAAAATTAAACTACATGCGTTATGTTTTATAAATGATGCTAAATTTGTGTCTCTTGGGCTATTTGATGTTTACAGATTAGAAAGTCACGATTTGACATTTCCCTTTAAAGTCATTTGAACATTTTTTTTTTCTAATTTGGAGTGGAGATTAGTAACGGTTTTCTAATTATAGGGCATATATTTTTTTCTGAGTCTTTTTTTTTTTTTTGTGGTGTCACTTTGCCCTAGGACTTATACTGGGAAAGGTATTTTTATCACACGTTTAGAGACAGCAATCAAAGTCTAGGCGCAGTGAAAACCTTTTTCTGAGATTACTAAAAATATTAGCGACAGAATCAGGACTCAAGTTCTGTAGCCAACCACTCTTGTCAGCTCAAAAGGCTTTGCAGAGTCACATGCTCAACAGGAAGCACTTCCTGGGTGATTTAATATGGCAGCCAAAGCAGGTAAGAAACTCTCCCCAAAGCGTTTGTGTCTTTAAATAGTTCTCTTTCCTAAGATTTGTTTACATGTGTGTGCATGTACCGCAAGCATGCCTGGTGCCCAGAGAGGCCAGAAAAGGGCATTGGATCCCCTAGAAGTGGAATCACAGATGGTTGTGAGTTGCCTTGTCAGTGCTGGAAGCTGCCTCAGAGTTCCCTTCCAGAGTAAACCAGTGCTCCTAATGGCTGTGCCTTCTCTCAGCCCATGTTAAGATGAAAAAGTTCTTAATTAGTTACATGGAATGTGTTTTTCCTTAAACAAACAAACAAAAAGCAATGTTTTAACTCCCGTCTGTTAAAGATTCTTAACGTTTATTTTGGAAATATAAATTTTAAAAGTTTATTAGAATTTCTCCTTTTTCGAGGTAAATGAAATGTAGCAGATAACTTCTGATTATAAATAAATGACACGCTTTATTACCTGGTGAGAGGCTGGCACTAGCTCAGTCAGAGGCACAACGAAGTAGTTTTCAATCAACTCTGAGTTTTACGAGGATGGTGTGCTTGGACTTTATAGAGATTGCAAGGTTTCATGACACAGTACCTGAAAGTCCTTATGGGGTTTTTTTTCCTTGTAGTTCGTTATCCTCACACTATAAAGGAGGTGAAGGCAGTCTGTTTCTTTGATTTGTGAGAAAGACTCTGTGTTCTCTGGCTTTACGGGCATCAATAATACTGTCTGCCGGGTATTGTTCCGCACAGTGCACAAGGCTAGGCAGGGGCGGCCGAGGCAGCGAGGTGTGAGAAGGAAGGGAAATGCAGGAGCTGTACTGCTGCCATCTCTCCTGTCTCTCCTGCTGAGGAGGCAACCGTCCTGTGGCATCCTTTGCAGGAGCACTAAACTCTCCTCCTTTATGCTTTCTTTATTTAGTATCCTTTGCAGGAGCACTAAACTCTCCTCCTTTATGCTTTCTTTATTTAGTATCCTTTGCAGGAGCACTAAACTCTCCTCCTTTATGCTTTCTTTATTTAGTATCCTTTGCAGGAGCACTAAACTCTCCTCCTTTATGCTTTCTTTATTTAGTATACGACAGGGTCTCATTAGTCTAAGCTGGCCTTGACATTGCCATGTAACCAAGGGTGACTTTGAACTTTATTCATTTGTCCTCTCAAGTCGTCCGTATTTTCTATTTCTTTGGACACTATTTTGCCATTTTTAGCATACAGAGTCTTCACCTATTTGATAAGTTTTTTTAAGTTTTTTTTTTTTTTTACTTTTTCACTTTACATCTGCTGACTGCTCCCTCCTGATCTTCCCTTCAACAGCCCTTCCCCCACTTCCCCATTGCCCCCCTCATTCCCTTCTACCCTAAGCAGGTGGGAGCCCCCTGGATATCCCCTCACCTTGGTACTTCAAATCTCTGTGAGACTAGGTGCTTCCTCTCTCGCTAAGGCCAGACAAGGCAGCCCAGCTAGAAGAACATGTCCCACCTACAGGGAGCAGCTTTTGGGACAGTCCCTGTTATAGTTGTTTGGAACCCACATGAAGACCAAGCGGCACATCTGGGACATATGTGCAGAGAGGGCTCTCTCCAGCCTGTGTATGTTCTTTGGCTGGTGGTTCTGTCTCTGAGAACCCCAAGGGTCCAGGTGAGTAGACTCTGTTGTTCTTCCTGTGGAGTTCCTAACCCCTTCAGGCCAGCAATCCTCTGGTCCTCCTGCCTCCACCTCCCAACTTCTGAGGTTCCAGTCATATGCCACCATGCTCAGTTCTGTGCAGCTGGGATGCAACCCAGGGCTTCCAGCATCCATGCTCGCAAAGACCCTGCCAGCTCGGTTTCATCCCCAGCCTTCCTTAAAGGTTTTGATGATACTGAATTTTGTCCCCAGGCTCTATCTGTGTCCTGCAGCTTCCACAGTATCTCATGCTTGTATCCCTAGCCCAACTTCTCAGCCAGGCCTGCTGGCACAGGTCTCTAATCCCAAACACTGAGAAGTCAGAAGGGTCACAGCTTCAAGTCTATCCTAGATTACAGCGTGAGCTCAAGACCAGCTGAGTAAGACTGTTTCAAAACAGAAAATAGAAAGATGTTTAAGGATACGGGTCAGCAGTGGATGGAGATTAACCTGGCTTCAAAAACACAAAACCCACAATAAACTTCTCACTGAGGTCCATACCTGGAAGCCAAAATTCCCCCATGTGGGGAACACAGGGATAGCTTAGCAGTTAAGAGTGCAGACTGTTCTTGTACAGGACCTGAGTTCCGTTTCCGTATTCACATCAAGTGCCTCATAGCCGCTTGTAACTCTATTTTCCAGGGAACATGAAGACTCTGGCTTCTGTGGGCATTGCATTAACATGCATGTGCGCACGAGCAGAAACTCACACTCTCTCTCTCTCTCTCTCTCTCTCTCTCTCTCTCTCTCTCTCTCTCTCTCTCTCTCTGAATAAAAAAATTGCAAAATGATGCCACCTGTGTCTCCTGTTGGACTTGCAAGCTCAGTGACCCCCGATGGGAGCCACCATGCCCTTGTTCTTCCCAAATTACCAGGATCCGCTCCCTTCACCCCTATCCAAGTCATTATGTCCCTTCAATTGTGCCTTGACACACTCTCACATCTACCCATTCCTCTCATCGTATTTACTGCTGATGGATTCCAGGCCTCACCTCAGTTTTTCCTGTGGGTCCTTAAAAGTCTCTTTAACTGTCAAACCACCAACAGCATCACACCTCCCTCGAACAAGCCACTGCCAGACTGAACCAAAAATGCAAATAAGATCATGTGATCTACCATGTTAACAAATGCCACCCTTTATGGCGTGCAGAGTACAGCCCACTCTTTGTTTTCAGATATAATATACTGCACGTGGTATGACCATTGCTTTCCTCACTGTTAATGTTTTCCCTACTAATTCCGCACAGCAATTCACAACTTCCTAAAAGATCCAACATGTCAATTGTCCCATACCTTCCTGCATATATATACATATATGTAGATACAGATATACATGTATCCATACACACATACGCATGCACACCTTCTGTGTGAAGAGCCTTCCTTCTTCTCCTTGGCATGGAGCCTGTTTGCCAATATCTAGAGTAATATCCCCTTCCTTGAAGTCCTTCTCTTGCCTCTGCTCCTCTGCTCCTAGCTGGTTTATTGCTAACTAGATTGTGCTACAGATGCGTCTAACTCAAACAAAGCTTTCGTTATGGCGCTTGTAAGATTACATTTCTGTTACCTTTCACACGTCTACTTTTGGAGAAAAGCATGACTTCTCCAAGGCAGGAACCATGATATCCCAGGAGCATCTGGTCGAGTGTCCATCCATATGTTGACCATAGCATGCTTATTAAGTTCTTAAATTATGCAGAGAGGTAAGAATCACAGTCTATTATAAGAGAGACTAGGCTCAATCTTGGGAATCTAGGAGTAACAATTTGAAGTCCATTCACAGCAACACAAAAATTCAACCCAACAGGTTACAGGTCGCATGAAAGCTGAGTCTAGGGTAACTACTGTGCTTGGAGGAGACTAGAGTTTCCATTCACACTCTTGGGACCATGAAGGCAAATGTGAGAGTGATGTTCCCACTAAAGGGGATGATGTATTCTTTCCCTGTCAATCATGTTCTGTGCAAAAAAAAAAAAAAAAAACACCAATTCCAGGACTGAGAACCAGTCGATGGGCAATGGGTGAGAAGAGGGCCAGGAAGTGTCCGCTCTTGATTCCCAATGAAAACGTAGTGTGACTGTGGCACAGTTTGGGTTGGGATTAATGAGCTGCTGTCTTTGATACATAGATCACTCAAAATGCCTGGTTGACCCAAGAAAGGTATGGGTGTGTGAGTGTGTGTACAAGTTGTAATTTTCAAGGTTATATTCCCCTTGTGTAATTACTCAAATTCCAAGAAGATCCAAGGACGTTACAATCTCATCTCAGATGCTCTGTGAGGATCTAAGAGAAACCAGGAACCTGGTCTTGGTGAAGGCAAAGAGAAGAGTAGTAAAAACTGAACCAAGCGAGGAGACTTTGGCCAGTAAGTATGACGTCTCTTGAGGCAACAGCAGTTCTGGGGACACAAAGTAGAAATGGGTGGCGTCAACTAGTTACAAAGCTGAGAATGTGGGGACCATAGCTGCTGCACAGACGACGACCTGTAAACGTCTGCCACTATGATTGTCAGAAGCTGACCCTTGTGAGTATACACGATCTTATATGTCAGCAAAGGCTGCTGACCATTGGTGTAGACTACCAAATCACATTCATCATGCTAAGGGCGTTCTCTGTGATCATTGCAGCTCCCCCTGTGTCTTCAAAAGGAAATTCTGTTCTTCTCAAGAACAAATTGCCTTGTATAAGACAATTATACAAGGCAATTTGTGAACAGCTCTGGTGACAGTTTTCTTTCTCACCAGCCCAATGCCCTGGCACACAGAACTCACATTCAAAACCACCCAGTAACAGGCATTGTTTCTCACACGTGCTACTGTCCTTTTGGCCTTTGAATACAGGCTGCTTTCTATGTAACTTCTCTAATCCCTTTGTCTGCCTCTGGCTTTGAACACATCCTCTGGTCCTCCTCTCAAAAGCTGCCTTATTTTCAAATTTTTGTTTTTTAATTTCATTTTATGTGTATGGGTGTTTTGCCTGAATGTTTGTCTGCGCAGCATGTCCATGTAGTGCCTGTAGAAACCAGATAGTTCCCCTGGAACTGGAGTCACGGGTGGTTGTTAGCCACCATGTGGGTGCTGGGAATCGAACCAGGGTCCTCACAAAAGCAACCAGTGCTCCTAACAACCGAGCATCTCCAAAGGCTTCCATGGGCAGAAAGCCTCCTAAAATTCTTCTGTGAAATCATGTACCTTAGAATTATTGCTACGGTGGCAGTATGTGCTCTGGGCAGACACCAGCCATGAAGGGTGTGATAACAATTTCTGCCTTAGTGAACAGCCTATGATCCTTTCCTTAGTCATGTTTAGTACTTGCTTCAGTCCCACGAGATTTGTATGTGGTTTTTCTTTCATACAAAGCTGTGTAATCCAGAATCTGGTTTTCCCGTTAATTTGCAAGTTGATTTGACTAGATTTGAAAACACTGAAGGTGGAAGAAAGGAATTAAGGGAGAACGGTGATGATATTTTCTTTACCTTCCTTAGCCGAGTTCATGGATCTTCCTACTGAGTCTTCTGTGTAGGATCTGAATGAAATCAACACTTACTTAGGACGTGTCCAAATGTTTTAAGCACATAGACATGTTGTTATCTGCAGCATGGCAACCCAAAGCAGTATACCTTTTGTTCATATGTTCACAGGACGTCTGGTGATGAGCAGAGCGTTCCCCCTCATCATCCTTAGGATTCATTATTATGAATGCATATTAGTTATGTGTGCCATGAGTGTCATTTCAGTTCCTAACGCTTGTATTGCAGGCTGGTTGGATCTGCCCATCCAGATAGCACCTCTTCCTCTACATCCTTCTTGCCCTCACATTTCTTAGCAGTTCCCCACAATTTTCAGGTCAACCTTTTTGTTTATTCCAGATTCCGCATATAAAGGGAGTGTACAATGCATGCCTCTCTGCATCTGCCTTACTTTGCTTAACCTGGTGACCTATCCAATGGCCAACCATGTTGACGATTTTTTGTTTGTTTGGTTATTTGGTTGGTTGACTGGTTGGTTCGGTTTGGTTTTTCAAGACATGGTTTCTCTGTAGCCCTGGTTGTCCTGGAACTCACTCTGCAGACCAGGCTGGCCTCTGCCTGCCTCTGCCTCCTGAGTGCTCGGATTAACATTTTTAATTACAGACACTGATACTCTCACAGATGAATGACTACTGACAGATTTTCTCCCCATCTATAGGCTGTCTTTTCACTCTGTTGATCTGCTTTTTTGCCTGGCAGAAAGGTTTCCCTTTGGTAAAATCCTACAAGTCAATTCTTCGTCTCCTGAGCTATTCGAGTGCTAGTCTGGAAATTGTTACCTGTACTAATCTGTTAAAATGATTCTGGTTTTGTATGTGGGTGTATTTTATATGCATGTGTATGTATGTGTGTACATATGTGAGCACACATGCAAGAACGTGTGTGTGTGTGTGTGTGTGTGTGTGTGTGTGTGTGTAGAAGTTGAGGATGCCTTCCTCCATCTCCGTCTGCCTCATATATTGAGGTATAGTCATCTCTCACTGAACCTGGAACTCACTGTTTGGGCTAGTCTAGCTCACCAGCTCACTCTAGAGATTCTCCAGTTCCCCGGTCCACAATCAACCACTTGTATAAAAGTGAAATGTCTCATTTCCATGTGTTTCTATACTTAAGTGCACTGTTCTGTCTCCATGTGTTTCTACATATTCTTGGGTTTTTTTGCTACCCAAAGAGGAAAGATGAATCTCAATAGGAACAGCAATACATACAAATGTACAGAAAAATAATAAGTAACAGTTACCAACCAAAACTGATAGAAAAGGAAACGGACAAAGAGAATAGCAAATAGCTGGTTGTATTAGCACCAATCTTTAATCTCAGCACTCAAGAGGTAGAGGCAGGGGGATCTCTATGAGTTTGAGGCTAGCCTAGTCTACATCATAAGATCCTGTCTCAAACAATAAAACAGCAACAACAATAATACTACATAAAAGCTAAAAATTATTAAAATTTAAAGTAACAATACAATATTTAAAGGGAACAGGGGAAGAGAAAAGAAGGAGTTTTTAAATATTAAAAAGAAACAGAGAAAAGAGCAAACAATTTGAAAGAATTCAATTAAATAATAAAAATCAACAAGATTAGGCAAAAGTAAGAAGAAAACAGTGGGAGTTAAAAATTCTTCACAAGTCTTAAATGGTTGTGTTGGACCAGCCTGTTTCCAGTTGTCTAATTCCTCCCTGAGCCCTTCCCAACAGCCCCCTGTGAGCTGGACCAGTTAAGGGTAGATTGTGTTTGACAGAGAAAGCCTCCCTGTAATGTGGGCTGTGAGTGTCCCCTGGAAAAACTCCCTGTAATGTGGGCTGCGAGTGTCCCCTGGAAAGACTCCCTGTAATGTGGGCTGTGAGTGTCCCCTGGAAAGACTCCCTGTAATGTGGGCTGCGAGTGTCCCCTGGCCACAGAGGCCCTGCGTCTGTGCACTGTCTATACAAAGCCAGATCCCAACACCTTGGAGAGTGGACAAACTGAGCTCTACTCCGAGAGGAGGAAGCAGCATCAGAGAGCACTGCATGGCCCTCAGTGTCCGCCCTCAGACCTGTGTGTCCCCCACCTCAGTGATCGGAACTGGTCTGGATCATCAGATGGAGGATCACCTACCACGCCATCTTCCCTCCCTCTTCAGCAGACTCTCCTCTCCACAGCTGGTTCTTGTGACCCACGCAGTCATTGTGGCATGCGTTCCCAGGGTCCCTGAGCTGTGACTGCTTGGTGTTTTCCAATTCCTACTCACTTAATTCCCATCAAAGACCCTCTCTAACCATGGCTCCCTGTTCTTCAGGATTTTGAGGGATAGGAGCAATGGAAGGTATTTCCTCTTCATTCTACAGCCCTGACCAGCTTGCAGCTCACTATTCAATGCCGGTTGTTCTCACAGTTGCGGGCTCTTCCTATGGCATTACATTCCTATGGGATTACAGATCTGTGCCAAAACACCCAGCTTCCACACTGGATTCCATGCCTACAGGAATCTTGGGTTGCTCAGCTGGCTAGGAGCATCAGTATGTCCTCCTCAAGACAGCCTACATTCTACAGGCTTCCCTTGTTCTTGTGTGTCGTCTCTATGTTGATTACTTTAGGTTGCTGTGATAAAATACTGTCACCGAATGCCATTCACAGGATGAAGTTTATTTTGGCTTATATTTCCAGAGAGGGAGTCTGTAATGGTGCCCCAGAGGCATGGTAGCACGCAGCCTAAGCAAGAAGCTAAGAGACATCTGCAACTGAAAACACAAAGCAGAACAAAACAACTCTCCCCCCCCCCAAAAAAAAAAAAAAACTGAAAAGGGAGGTGGGGTTGCTTTCTCAAAGCCTAACCCAGTGACATACTGCCTCCAGCAAGACTTCATCTTCTAAATGGTCCATAACCTCTCCAAAGCTTTATTAACATGGAGACCAAATGTCCAAATACCTGAACCTATGGGGGCATTTCTCTCTCTCTTTTTAAAGATTTTATTTATTTATTATACATAAGTACACTGTAGCTGTCTTCAGACACACCAGAAGAGGCATCAGATCTCATTACAGATGGTTGTGAGTCACCATGCGGATGCTGGGATTTGAACTCAGGACCTCTGGAAGAGCAGTCAGTGCTCTTAACCACTGAGCCATGTCCATACTCTCCCACAGCTGGAGCCCATGCTGCCCTGGGCTGGCTGGCTGCATTTCTTCACTTTCCTTTCTGCTTCCCGGTTCCTCTTAGCTTTCTTGTGGCTTTCTTAATTCTTCCCCTCTTCCTCTCCCTGTGAAATTCTCTTCCTTGACTCTTGCCCTGACTCCTCTTCATTCTGAGGATGTGAGAGAGCTGCTTTACTCACCACCTTATCTTGGAGCTTTGCGCATGTTCCAGGACCCCTTTCCCACGCTCACACGGAGATTTCCCTCTTCAACTAGGAACAGACATGGATTAGGAAACAGATGTGATCGCTTCTCTAGTTCCAACCAGCTGTGGCCTCCACTCAGCCCCTGTGCAGGTCTGTTCATAGTCAGTTCATAGTCCGTTCATGGTCAGCGTCTTCTACAAGTCTGTTCATGGTCAGCTTCTTGTGCAGGAGTCTGTTTCTTGTCAAGGAAGTTTCTGGTACCACCATTATTCTCAAGGAGGAAGGGAATAACTGATCTGAATTGAATTAATAAATCATTTCTGCAGCCCTTCAGCGAACTTGAATGGCAGCATTCTCTCATAAAGATCAGGCATGCATTTTAACAATAGTTTCAGAACAATTGTTTTCTCCTAGATTTTACGACCTCTCTGTTTGAAACTATCCAGGGAGAGCACCTGCCCCTCTGTCTTGCTGTTTCTAACAGGTCAGCTCTTGTGTGTCACAGTGTGACAGTTACAGTGACTCATCTCTGCTGCTCACAGCCTCAGAGCCCTTCCAATTGCAGAGTGGACGCTGTCAGATTTCGCACAGTTATACTAACAGTCTGCTAACAGTCCACTCTTTCGTGTCTGAATGAAACACATGTTGTATGTTCTCTGCGTTTTTGTCCCAAATATGTAACTTGGAAGACACATATACTTCTTAAGGAGTAGATTATTCTATTGCAGTGGTTCTCAACCTTCCTAAAGCTGAGACTCTTTAATCCAGTCTATGATGTTGTGGTGACCCTCCCAACCACAAAATTATTTTCGTTGCTACTTCATAACAATAATTTTGCTACTGTTATGAATCATAATGTAAATATTTTTGGAGATAGACGTATGCCAAAGGGATCAAAACCCACAGGATGTGAGTCGCTGTACTAGAGGGAGAAGACAGCTACGTGCTTGCTTCTCTTTCAGAGGAGTGCAGTTCAGTTCCCAGAACCCACTGGGAAATTCACAATTGCCTATAACTCCAGCCCTAGAGGATACGAAGCTCTCTTCTTTCTTCTGTGTGTGCGCGCGCGCACACACACACACACACACACACACACACGAATGAATGAACTAATGAATGAACACATCCATAAATAAATGGATAAATAAATAAATATATATGAATAAATGAAATCTTTTTAAAAAGCATTCTATTTTCAACAACCAATCACATTGATGACAACAGGGTCTGTGTACCATCAGCCTTATCAATGTTTAACTTGCTGAGTTTGCTTGAAGGATTTTTTTAATTATAAAAATTAATTAGAAGAAGTTAGCATATGAAAATATGTATATCATTAGTCATCAGAGAAATGTCAGTCAAAACCACAAAGAGATACCTCTTCCCACTCTACAGAATGGTTGCAATTAATGAATTAGATAATGACACCTGTTGGGGAGGATGTGACAAATTTCGAAACTTCTCATGTTACTTGTGGGAATGTAACACAATGCCCTCAAGATGGCATACAAAGGGTGACTGTATGCGCTAAGTGTTTCTCTCCTGAGCAAGGTAAACATAAGTTCACGGAAGAATGGGTGCACAGATGTTCATGGGAGTAGTTTTCATTATCTCAAAAATTAAAACAATCAAAACGCCTACCAACTGATGAATGAATTAAAAATGATAGAGTCAAAAAAATACAACGTTATCTGGACATAAGATCTATGAAGAGCTGAAACGTATTAAAGCTGATCTGAACTTGCAGAACCAGATGTTAAACGAAAGAAGCCAATCGTGAAAAATCACATAACATGTGATTGCACTTACATAAGATGCCCAGAACAGTCAAATCAGGAGAGATGGGAAGTCAGTTGGCCATTCCTATGACTACAGCACAGTGGCATAAACCAGTGTGTGTCTGAGTGGGAACATGGTCTCCTTTGAGATAAAGAAACAGTCGCGCAACTCTGAATGCAGGAAATAGCACTGAATTTTGCAATTTAAACTGGGAAATGCATATGGTACCACATAGAGTCTCTCACTGAACCTGGAGCTTACCATTTTCCTCTTGACTCTCTGGTCCATGAAGTGCCCAGCCTCAATTCTCCTCCGGCCACGCAGTGCTGGGGTTAAAGACACAGGTCACCAAGCCTGGGTACTGCGTGGATGCTGGAGATTTAAACCCAGCTCTTTGTGCTTGCATGGCAAGCTCTGTACCCATGGAACCATCTCCCTAGCCCCACATTTTACAAACAAAGCTAAAAATAAATCAGAACTGCAGGTCTTTGGATTACCGGAAAATAGACACTGTTGGAAATTCACACACGTCATCCCTATAGATAATTTTGTCCTTTTACTGTTCTTGTGTCCATAACCATTAACAAAAGGAGAGTCTATTTTGAATGTGGTTTACATTTTACACAAATGATAGGCACTATGAGCTCGCCATTGCTATGAAAGATACCTGAGATAAGCAGTTTATAGAGGAGAGACTTGAGGCTGCATAGATGTCTCAGTGGTTAAGAGTGTATGCATGTATACAGCTCTCTCAGAAAACCAAAGTTCAGTTCCTAGCACCCACAACTGTAACTCTAGCTCCAGGGGATCTGAAGCCATCCTCTAGCTTCTGAGGGCACCTGCACTCATGTGCACATACTCCACACACTGACAAGCACAAACACACACACACACACACTTTACAATAAGAGGAAAGACTTATTTAACTCGTGGTTTTTTTTTTTTTTTTTTTTTTGAATGTGACCTCTAAGCAGGTCATGCCACAGATGTGCCTGTTCATTTTACAGACCTGAATTTACACTTCTATTCCAGTTTGGAAAGTGTCTTACTACCTTCCTGAGACAACACTTACCAGCTATAGCCACCACCCAAATCCTTAGCACGGTGGGTAAGAAATCCCTTAGTTAACTCGTGGTTTATATGTCACTGTTCAGCTGCATAGCTTTGGGACCATAATGAAGTAAGAAATCACAGCAAGGAGCCTGTGGTGGAGTAAATCTGCTCATTTTGTGAACGTCGAAAGTTGGGAAGGAGAGAAAGAGAGGGGGAGGGGAGGGAGAGGGGGGAGGAGAAGGGGAGGGAGAGGGGGAGGGGAGAGAGAGAGAGAGAGAAAGAGAGAGAGAGAGAGGAGAAGGGGGAGGGAGAGGGGAGAGGGGGAGGAGAGAGAGAGAGAGAGAGAGAGAGAGAGAGATCAGTGTTCCAACGTTCTCTCCAGAGATCTATTTTCTCCAACCAGGGTGTGTGTATCCTGGTGTTCCTGCCACCCTCAAAGATGTCTGTTGGGGACCAGGCAGTTTTTCAAATTGTTGTGAGGCTGCATATCTGTAATCCCTGCCCTTGGGATGCTGAAGCAGAGAAGCAGTGAGTGAGTAGAAAGCTAATCTGTGTTACGTAGAAAGATCTCTCTCTCTCTTTCTCTCTCTCTCTCTCTCTCTCTCTCTCTCTCTCTCTCTCTCTCTCTGTGTGTGTGTGTGTGTGTGTTTGAGAGAGAGAGAGAGAGAGAGAGAGAGAATGTGTGTATAAACAAATTAATGTGTCCATGTAAACATGCATGTTTGGCTTATCTATTTTAATTTTATATTGTATCTAATTAGGTTAAAGTAACAGTATCTATTGTTGGAATAGTAGATGTTTTTTGTTGTCTGTGTATATATACACACCCATAGGTGTGTATTAAATACGGAGGGAGGGTAGAGATTAATATTAGGTGCCTTCCTCTACCATTCTATGTATCTCTTTGGATAGAGGACCTCCTACTGAACCTGCATACTACTGGTTTGGCTACACTGGCCAATGACCTCTGGTTTCCATCTGTCAGCACCCTACCAGCCCTGGGGTCATAGGTGCACATCCCAGGCCTGGCTTGTATGCAGGGATCTGCACTCGGGACCTAGGCTTGTATAGGAGGTACTTTGCCAACAAAGCCATATCCTCAGTACTCTGAGCATTATCTGGAACAATTCACAGCGGTACCTGTTATTAGTTATTTTTAGATGTCTATGGTCAAACATTATAATTTTAGTTCATAGAGAAAATTGTTTGGGCCCTCATGGTATGTACCAGGTAGGCAGGTCCTCTCTGGATTTGCATAGAACTCCAGAACAGACAGTGGTGCTATAAAAATACATAGAACTTTTAAAAAGTGGTTTTTAGATAATATAAAACAGTGCACCATGGGGAATTTTGGTTTTGAGACAGGGTTTCTCTAGGTAACCCTGGCTGTCCTGGAGCTTGCTTTGTAGACCAGGCTGGCTTTGAGCTCAGAAATCTGCCTGCTTCTGCCTTCCAAGTGCTGGGATTAAAGGCGTGTGTCACCACCATGCATGGGAAAAAAAAATTTAAGGAGAAATTACTTTCTGGAATACTAACACCATAAGTTTTTATAAATATACTTGAATATTTGCGGTATACGGCAAGCATTCACATATGCTCCTAAAACTACTACTGAAAAAAAAACATTTAGTATACTGACATAAATGAATAGAAAATTTAAGAACATGGAGAATCTCTCCCTTTCTCTCTCTCTCTATCCCCTCTGACTTTCTCTGTCTCTGTCTCCCTCTGTCCCCCTTCTCCCTTTCATCAAGGGGATTTAAACCCAGGGCCGTTTATGTTCCAAGTAGAAATTACTAGTTTTCAAACCAACAGTGTGGCTGTGCAGGTAGAGTCAGCCAAAAAGCAGTGTTTTTATTCCAGTTGAAAACTATCTGTGAGGAGACAGGACCGGAAACAGCACTGTTAACTAAAATTCAACATTTTTCTGTTTTTTTGAGATGAGTGTTCCATTTCTTCATTTTTTTGCTATGTGTCTTTTGTTTTTCCTTTTGAGACAGGATATCATGTAACCCATTCTGGACTAGAATTCAGCAAGAGTCTAAGGCTGGCCTTGAACTCCTGGTCCTCCTGTTGCGGTGCTGGGAATACAGGCTCCCACGACATTAGGAGTCCTCCCTGGTTCCTTTCACCTGTCTGTCTATAGCATGATAAATAAGACCCTGCTCCAAAGACATCCACATCTAAATCCCCGTAACCTATAAATACCCAGAGCTAAGCGGCCAGGAGGGAATGCAGGCTCTCACCGGCTTGTCTTAAGGTAAGAAAATTAGGGCTGGTGAGATGGCTCAAGGGCTAAAGTAGTTGCTGCACGAGCAGCAAGCTGAGGACTCCAATGCAAATCCCCAGAGCCTATGTGGACACTGGGTGGGTGTGGTGGCCCACCTGACTGGGAAGACTGTGACAGAGGAATCATGTGATGTCTAACTTGATGGCCAGCCAGGATTTCACAGCAGTGAGCTCTGTGTTCAGCCGAGAGACCCTACCTCAATGAGTGATGTGAAAGAATATTGAAAGGCTCTCGGCACACAGCTTCCGACATCCACAGCACCCACACACACATTCCCCCTCTGCATGTGGACACAGATACACACATGCATGTGTAGCACACACACACATATATACACTATATTCACATAGATATGAAAAATAAAAAAAATATTCTGGATCGTATTGTTGGCCCAATTCAGTAATGTGGATTCTTGAAGTGTGGAGAGAGAAGAGTTAGTGTAGTGGGTGGAGGGAGTCAAGGAGGGGTGAGGCCACTCAGAAAGACAGGCTAAGGTATTTCTAACTATGAAGAGGAAATCACACATCTCTCCACTCTCACTCTATAACACCAGTTCACACTTCCTTCTACTCTCACTCTAGCACATCATTTCACACTTCCCTCTACTCTCAGTCTATCACACAGATCACACTTGCCTCCACTCTCACTCTCTCACACAGATCACACTTGCCTCCACTCTCACTCTCTCACACAGATCACACTTGCGTCCACTCTCACTCTCTCACACAGATCACACTTGCCTCCACTCTCACTCTTTCACATCAGTTCACACTTCCCTCCCCTCTCATGTGTCTTTTTCATTTCAGTCTCAAATGCTAGCACTTTATTCCAGCCTTCATTTAGCAAGTGGATGTAACAGATTCTTAACAGTGACCAGGGAGATATGATCATAAATTATGAGTCAGGATGCTTGAATTCTAGTTTGTCTCTGCTCCTGATTAGCTTGTGACTCAGAAAGCCTCTCTGCCAAGCATCTTTATCCTCCACCCCAATGGTGAGAACTGAGAAACATGAGCAAGACGGATTATGAACTTTCCAGCTCGTGTTAGACCTCGGGTGCAATCCCTTCTTTCCATACCTCCTCACACTGCACAGCAACCCAGAACCCCTAAGCGCTGCTTGATGAAGCCACGTTCTTACACAGAAACGTGGGTTGGGCTTTCATTTTGTAGACATTAATAAGTACCTCTTTGAGACCTCTTACAATTTGCTATCATGTTTGCTTTGACAGACTTTCCTTCTCATCCCAGAACGTTTCTGTTCAGTTCTTCCTTAAGCAAGGACTGTGTGACCGACCCTCCTCCTCCCTCTCCCATTCTTACTTGGCTACCAGGGACCTGTTTTTTCTGAGACCCTGAGCCCTTCCTTGGGATTTTTCTCTTCCCCCATAACCACTGCTAAGGTTTGAGTCTCAGATTATCGTGAGGTTTATAAACTATCTAAGACTTTCAATTCAACACGAGTCTGGGGATGAGGAAGGGGAATAAAACAGAAATAAATGAAATAAAAGGAACAATGATTCAAAGCAATAAATGACTCTTCCAAGTTTCTTGAGGAAGTGGGTGGGGAGCGAATGCACTTCATCTGTACTGTTGTTTCTAAGGTTTGTGTATTGTGTCTCCCCAGGGAAGAGGAAGCCGGATACATCCCTTTATCCCCATCAGTTGGGAAACTCTGATGACACACCAAGCAGTGTTATTCATTTGCTCAGTGCTGTGATAAATGACAATGACCTTAACCTATCAAATCCAAGTTTGGTTGCCACCATTTGTTAAAAGAAACATTTAATTGGTGAGTTTGTTAAAAGGCTACTGGGGCTTAGTATATGTTAGCCCAGTTATCCCTCAATGTCGGACCCCGTAGACTTCCATCTGATCTCCCTCATTTCTTGGCCTCCATAGCTTTGCCAGCCATTCTGCTGGTATGTGCCGAAGGTGACTCATAAGTTTTTTAACACCTCTTCGACTTCTTTTGGTTTCTGGAGGAATTTCTTCCTTGCTTGCTTCATTGCAGACTGGAGAGTCATGGCCATATGTCCAGAGAGGTTAACCTCAGCCAGTTCAGACAGGCTTGAGTTAATTCAAGAGGTGACTAATTTTCTCCAGAAAAAAAAGGTGAATTTCTTTCCCAGTACTGGGTACCAGTCCCAGGAAGCTTCATGTGTTAGGCGAGCATTCTACCATCCGGCTGCATCCCTTGCCCCATAAAGGGCAATTCTTAAAAAACTAGACATCTGCTAGAGAGATGGCTCAGTGGTTAAGAGCACTGACTACTCTTCCAAAGGTCCTGAGTTCATATCCCAGCAACCACATGGTGGCTCACAACCATCTGTAATAAAATCTGATGCCCTCTTCTGGGGTGTCTGAAGACAGCTACAGTGTACTTACAAATAATAATAAATAAATCTTTTAAAAAAACTAGACATCTATAAGAGATAATGAAAAATCAAGTCTACATGAAGCTTCATGACAAATGTTTAGATTTCCTTGAGTGACAAGCATCTTTGATTGGTTTCTCTCTCTTTTTAAACAAGGTCTCATTATATACCTTGGTCCCTGTGTAGACCAAGTTATCCTTGAGGTGGTAGTCATCTCTCTATCTCTGCCTTCTGGGTGCTGGTGTTGAAGGCATGCGGCACCATGCTGGTCAGGATTTTGGTTGGATTCTTTTCGTGAAACTCTGAGCAAACTCCATTCAGCCAGTATTTGTGGTTTTGACGACCGCAGCACATTCCCAAGGATTTGGCAATTTTACTACCGTGTTCTGAGAGCTGAAGGATTCCTGTATGATCAGTTCACACTCCTGCCATGCCCAAGGCTAACAGTTGCGTGCTGTAATGGAGATGAGCTCTTGGCTATAGTCCGAGATCATGATTCTCATTCCAAGACATCCCAAGTGCCCGGTCTGAAGCTCAGACCCTCCGTCAGCACGTCTCTCTCCTTGAGATGCTAACATGATCCTTCTTGGTAACAGTTATGTAGAGTGAAAATGTTTGATGTTTTCCTATTCCTTGTTCTCTGTGTACAGTGCTCTCCCTTCTAGTTCCTCTCTCCCCTCCCCACATACCCAAATCCATTCCACACACATATTATACTGTCAGAGAATACAAATTCCACTTTCTTTGGTTTGTCAGTGACATGAATTTTTTTTCTAGTATAACTTGGCAAAGGCATTGTATTAGAAATGGTATTCATTTCTTTTCTTATTCTGTGGCAGATTTAAATTCTCCTTCAAAGATTACATAGTCTTCCCATACGTTCCTTCACATATCCAACATTTTTCTTTCCCACACAGACTGTATAGCCTTGTAACATCCTGACCTGGTGAGAAAGTGACTGACTATCTTAGCTTTTTAAATATATTGAACCATCTTCTACCTAAAATTCAGAGATAGTTATTTCCATAAAAATTACGCACATATTCATGTTTCTACTCAACCATGTGTCCTGTGCAGGTCACTCACATCCTGGCATATTTAGAGATTAGCTGCCTCATCATAGTAGCCGTCTCCTGCATGCTGACTTCCCCCCAACATTTCTCCCTTCCTTCTGGTATGTCCTTAGTTGTGTGCCACACTATCAGAACCTGTCCTGGTTGGTTACTGTGCGTGCAGACAAACTGGTCTCCCTTAATGAGCACCACTGGGATCCAGAGATCAGTGAGGGATGTCGATCGATGTATCCCATCATCTTATTTGGAGATGGAGAATGAGCCTTCCGGGATCGCCCTGTTAGACTGTCTTGTCTAAGAATCCTCAATTCTGTTCTCAGGAACGCATTCTGATATACTCACTGGCTCTGTCTCGAGAAAACACAAGTAGTGTTCGCTCTTTACAAACCTTCATATGAGTAGATCTCAGAATCGTTTTCTTTCCTTCTTCTGAACACCTCGCAAAGCAAAATCTCAAGGCACAGCCATGTTGTTAAGAGCAAGCTTGGTGTGGTGATGGAAGCCTGAAATCCCAGTGCTCAGCAGAGGGGCATAAGAAAAATGCAGCAAGGTCTGGGCCAGCATGGACTACCTAGACAGCATCAGTCCAGCCAGGGCTACAAGGAAAAAAAAGAAAAGAAAAGAAAAGAAAGAAAGAAAGAAAGAAAGAAAGAAAGAAAGAAAGAAAGAAAGAAAGAAAGAAAGAAAAACAGAGCTAAGACTAGAAACAAAGAGATGAAAAAGACAGACTGTTGCCATCTCTTGTAATAACCATGCGATGGCGACAGACCCAGAGACACGAAGCTCTCTCTGTTCAGGAAGAACGGGATTTGTATTGGCTCAGACAAAACTAGGTCCTTGGCTTTTCCTGAGGCATTAGTATCCCTGAATCAGATATTCATGCTTTGAAGAAACTGCTTGGTAATTTGCTGAGAGACTCAGTTCAGCCTTTGGGAAAGCAGTGAGGCTCCCGGGATACAGGCAAAGCATCACTGATGTCTGAGAACAAAGATGGTGCTTGGCAGCAACGAGAGCAGCAACAGTGAGCGCAGGAGAGAGCAGGAAGGAAGGTGCATGCGCGCGCCCGAGGTCAACAGCAACGGGGTCTCTGAGGGAGCGAAGCAGCCTGGTACCAAGTCCCTGGACTGGGATGGGCCAGCTACAGCAGGACCCTAGGAGGGACCAGGCATCGTCATGATAGTCTTGACTAAAACATGAGGCTCTCGCAGTTTCCCCTAGGCTGGTTGTTAGGGGTTTTGTTTGCAGCACGCAACTCTTGGAGAGATGAGGTAATGTCTTCCCCTGGAGCAGGACCAACCTCATCTCCATGGCCTCTGAAAGGGACAAATTCTCCAATCCCTCCAGCAAGCATGTCTGCCCACCTCTCCTCCCTGTGTCAGGCCCGGAGAATCTGAGGTTTGTAGAAAACTGGCAGAAAAACACAGGAAACGCATGCTGCCTGCTGTCTCACAGCCCTGAGACTCTGGTCTCTGACTCAGACCTGTGTGCTTCGCCAAAATCTATGACTCAGTAATGGGGTCACTCATCCCTAAAACTAGAGAACAGTCCCAAGCCATTTAGAGTCTCTGGCAGGTCTACCCTCAGACCCCAGGGCTGTGCTAATCAAAGCAGGGCCTTTCTATGTGCTGAACAAGACTCTTACTTTCCAAAACGTATGTGAGGGCTGGGGGGATATATCACTCAGAGTGGGTAAAGCACTTGCCTTGCAAACAGGAGGGCCCACGTTCAATACCCAAAATGCTCTTTGGCACACATGCAAACACACACACACACACACACACATACACACTTACCATTTGTCTTAATTTACTGTCAATTTCATCTATGAGTACTACATTGGTCAACATAGACTTTCGAAATCATGAGGCAGATTGTTAACTACTGATCAAAAGCTTGTGTTAGGTGTCCACAGGTGAAGGAAAACAGAACGAATGGGGCTTTTTATTAAATTTCTCTTATAATGAGTATTCATTGAATCATGTCCATCTAAGATAAAATGTAAGAAAATTATCAGGCTAAGTGTGCTGGTGTGCAGGTCTAATGCAGGCTCTTGGAAGGTAGAAGTAAGGGGCGCTGGCATTCAAGGCTGGCCTTGGTTTTATAGCTAGTTTGAGGACAGTCTGGAGCATCTGAGATTGTCTCACAAACAAATAAACGACAAAAAAACAAAATCAAGAGCTTGGAGGGATGGCTCAGGAGTTAAGAACAAATACCGCTTTTGCAGAGGACCCTAGGTCAGCTCCCAGCACCCCTGTCAGACTGCTCACCACCACATGTAACTTCAGCTCCAGAGAGATCCAACACACTTTTCTGGGCTATGAGAGCTCCCATTTCCACATGTCCATCACCCTTACCCGTATCCCTCCCCCCCCCACGCACACACACATATACACAGAATTTCTAAATAATACAAATAACTGTAAAAGATCAAATTACCCAAATCTTAATTGCATTACATTTCTTGTTTTGGTTCACTGTATAATGTCAAAGCTAGTGACATCACACAGACAGTGGCTGGCAGTGAACCATGTCTTGAAGGACCCTGAGCGCCTGGTCCCTGGGTTGTGAGGAAGAGAGTTTTGTCTGAGAGTTGTGTCTATGATTGTCAATGAGACCAACAGCCTCCGACTGTGATACCTGTCCATGCACGGTCAATTTAAATGCTAAGCACATGACGTCTGAGGCGTGAAGGGGGAGTTTTCCGGACTGTGTTTTGAACAGCAGACTGGGTGCTGCATATTTTCACACAGAAGGGGTGCGGGCATCATTCCTTAGCACCACAGAGAGGGCTCCGAATCTCTGGAACTGTTTCCTTGTGCTATTCTCAATATGAGTTGAGATCCTTTTTGCATGTGGGATCCACACCTTTCTCAGTTCCGACTAATTTATGGGAAGGCAACCTGTTTCCTTTTTCCTGGTAAGAGGCTGTAAATTTGTTTTAATTGAAATAGGGAACTTCCTCTTCATTTCAAACAGTGTGAATCTGCAGAGCTCCCAAGCAAGGAGGCAGGCCCGAGAGGGAGAGGGTGGGATGACCGGAATGCCTAATCCCAAACTGATCTGGTGATGCCTTAAACTGATCTTCGCAAATGATCGCCCCTAAATGCCAGACTGTGTTTAAGGCAGAGAGAACTTCGTTTGTATTTAAGGTGGAGAGAACTCATTTGTATTTAAGGTGGAGAGAACTTCATTTGTGTTTAAGGTGGAGAGAACTTCATTTGTATTTAAGGTGGAGAGAACTCATTTGTATTTAAGGTGGAGAGAACTTCATTTGTGTTTAAGGTGGAGAGAACTTCATTTGTATTTAAGGTGGAGAGAACTCATTTGTATTTAAGGTGGAGAGAACTTCATTTGTGTTTAAGGTGGAGAGAACTTCATTTGTATTTAAGGTGGAGAGAACTTCATTTGTGTTTAAGGTGGAGAGAACTTCATTTGTATTTAAGGTGGAGAGAACTTCATTTGTGTTTAAGGTGGAGAGAACTTCATTTGTGTTTAAGGTGGAGAGAACTTCATTTGTGTCTAAGGTGGAGAGAACTTCATTTGTGTTTAAGGTGGAGAGAACTTCATTATCACAAGAGTACAGAGGCCCTGAAGACAAACTCATCACATTTTATTCTTTCTCTAAATAATTCGCTCACATGGAATCCCAGGCCTTGGGATTTAGACTGGTGTGGTCCATTTGGCTGAATTTTTTTTTCTTTAGAAGAAAAAGAACTGTTGAGATGTGTGAACAGCTTATAACAATGTAGGACGTATTGGAATGTAGACAAGTGTCCTCTGTCACATGTGTCCTGTCACATGTTTCCTCTGTCACAAGAGTCTTCTGATACATGTGTCCTCCTTCATGTGTGTCCTCTGTCACATGTGACTTCTGTCACATATGTCCTCCATCATGTGTGTCCTCTGACATACATGTCCTCTTTCATGGATGTCCTCTGTCATATGTGACACATGCCTTGTCAGATGTGCCTCGATCCAGCCCTGAAGCAGAATTTCGGGATCTGTAGCCTCATGACAGGCAGTAAAATGGTTTGCCTTCTTTGTTTCTTTCTTTCTTTGTTTATCTTTCTGTTTTTCTTTCTCTTTTTTTTGAGACTTGTTTATTTTTATTTTATATGTGTGAGTGTTTTGTCTACATGTATGTTTCTGCACAATCTGTGTGCCGAAACAGAGGCCAGAAGAGGGCTTTGAATCCCTGGAACTGGAGTCCCAGGTGGCTATGAACAACCATGGATGCTGGGAACCTAACCCAGGTCCTCTAGAAGTACAGCTCTTAATGGCCAAGTCATCTTTCTAGCTGTCTTTGTTTATTAAAGTGTGTTATGTCATAGCTAGTCACACCCCTGCCAGTATCCCCACCATACTTACCCTATGTCAAGTCACCTCTTTACTGGTGTATTGAAGATCCTGGATGGTTGGGTCCTGATGGTAGAAATCCTTTTTCCTCCTTCTCATTCTCTTGCTCTCAAGTGCTGGGGTTCAAAAGCAAGGCCTCACCAATTCCAGGCACATGCTCTACCAATGATCCACTCTCTCAGCTCTGCATCTATTAGCGTGGGTTCACTGCACAGAGCAGTCCCTCTCCTGTCCCCTATCACTCTGCTGCTAGCTCCATTCCTCCCTTAAACAGTCCTCATTCTAGTTAGCTCATGGGTGTGCAAGTGTGTGTGTGCACACGTGTGTGCATTATGCATATGCACATGCATAATTTGAGTTCTACATATGGGAGAAAAATACGTGGTATGTGACTTTCTGAATTTATCTTATTCCATCTAGTGTGGCAGTCTCCGATCCCATTCATTCTCCTGCCAATTACATCATTCCATCCTTCTTTATGACCGCCTAAAACATACAACTCCACGTAAATTAAAAACCACATTTCTGTTACTACTCAGCACACTATGAAGAGTGCCGTGGTATGTTTGAACCAGCAGGTGTCTCTGTGGTGTGATTATGTAGCTTCCTTTGCACAGAGCTGGAGCACATAGTAGGCCCACCTTCCTGTTGAGAAACCTCCCTACTGAATTCCACAGCTGCTTCTCTTGTTTATAGTCACAGCGCAGATAAGCTTCCTCTTACCTGAATTTGCCCAGCGTTTGTTATCTGTGTTCTTAGAAGCCACTCTGATTGTGTGGAGTGGAGTCTCACTGAGGTTTTATTTGTCCTCCTAATGAAGAACCAGGCTACCTCCATCTTAGGCTTAAAAGTCATCTTCTAGTAAAGACAAACTAGACTCATTCCTGTTCATGATTAAACCTCTGTTGCTCAAGGATTGACCTTAACTACAGATGGTTCTGTACTGTCTGTTCCAGGAATGGAAGTCATGCCTCTCTGTTTCAGAAAGTTGATAATAGCAATCTTTCAGCCTTACCTTGTTTCAGAAGGCCTCCTATGACTATCTCATTATGACTGTCTGTTGTGGTTTTCTTGTTTTGACCACATGCTCCTGTGACCTGACTATTTTTTTCTCATTTGGAAGCCCCCTGTCTCCGGGCTCTAAAAGCCTTCTTTTCCTCACATCCAGTGCTGATCTCTACAACCCCGCCTTAGAGGGGAAACAGCCCATGTACATGAATAAAAAAGCTGGCATTAATCAATTTGCTTGAATTAATTTGGCCTTGATGTTTTGGGTCGGTGGTCTTCTCCTCCCATCTTTGGAATTACCACTTACATCCACTGCCTCACTGAGAAAACTCTGATCCTCCTGCTCTGGCCTCCTAAGCGTTATAGGCATTTTTGATGTATATTTCACCGATGGTTAAGGATGTTGGACATTTTTCTATATGTTTCTTGTTCACTTGTACTTTATCTTTTGATCATTTTTCATTTCATTCACCTATTTGTTAATTGGGTTACTTGAGGGGATTGTTTTGTTGTTTAATGTGGTGAGTTCTTTATATTGTGTAGACATAGATGTCCTATCAGATATATGGCTGGCAGATGTTGATCCATACACATCTACACTCTCGCAGGCCGTCTCCTCTCACTGGGCACCGTTTCATTTGCTGCCCTGTAGCTTTGACCTTCATACAGCTCACTCATCACTCCTTGCTATTCTTTCCTAAGCAGTCAGGATCCTCTGCAGAACGGCCTTGCCTGTGCCTGGATCTTGAAGCATTTTCCCTATGGGCAAAATTAAATTGTTAAGTCCAGCTAATCTATGAACCTACAGTAATCCAACAGACTTACAAACCTTGTAAGACCTTGGCATCTGGGCTATCTTCTGTGTTCCTATCTATCTCTGGTCACCTTTAGATTTGTTTGTTAAGCTGAAGCAAAACTAAAGTCATACTTCGTGTAACAGGATAGGAAACTATTAGCATTTCATACTTTACTAGGTCACAGAAGTGTGGAAATTAAAGGGCAGGAGGACTAATATGAACAAAGACATCAAAGAGAAACTAAGGGTGCCTCCCAGACATACTGGGTTAAGTAGTTGGATTTTTTATTTGTTTGGGTTTTTGTTGTTGTTTTGTTTGAGACAGAGACTCACACCTCAGACTGACCCGGAACTTGTTCTATAGTAGGATGAACTTGAACTCTTAATCCTCCTTCTTCTATCTTCTAAGTTCAGAAGACAAATGCCACCTGACTCTGTGATGCAAAGAGTAGTTTTGTTTCCTAGCATCTTACTCAATACAGGCAAACCTACTGGATCCCCATTATCTCCACACTCAGAGATGACATTAGGGGAAAACATTAGAAAAAGGGGGAGTTTGGAGGTGGAGAATAAAATAATTATACAGTAAACTTGACTGGGCAACAGCTTTGCACAAAGGCAATCTGGCAGAGAGATAATGCTTATGGTGATGGTGGTGGTGGGGGTGATGGTGGTGGTGGTGATGGTGGTGATGATGGTGGTGATGATGGTGGTGGTGATGGTGATGATGGTGGTGATGATGGTGGTGATGATGATGGTGGTGATGATGGTGGTGATGATGGTGAAGAGATTTAACATGATTCCTCACTCATCATTGCAGGCAGGATAAACAAGAGGTCCCGAGTAACCAAACAGCCAGTGTGTGTCTGGATATACACCAGGTGAAATCCAACCTTCTAGTTAACCTACCTGACTTTCCTTTGCAGACTCTGTTGGATTCAGAAACTCTCTATATTGGTCCACAGATACTATTAAGTGCATGTTCTTCCCTAGTATCCCAAAGAATGGAGCACAGTGGGCTTTTCTATGCCAAGTGTCCAGTCTTTCTTTTCATGACCCTGATGCTGCCACAAGTGCCAACTTCACGTCTTCTCCCAATGTCTTTTCCTGCTATGACTACTCTTCCTCACACTGTACCACCTGGTGATCTGCTCTCCAGTCAGTGCATTTGGGGACTATACCCCTGGTACTCTGTTCTCTGATGAGTGGATTTGGGGACTATACCCCAGGTTCTCTGTTCTCTGATGAGGGTATTTGGGGACTATACCCCAGGTCCTCTGTTCTCTGATGAGTGGATTTGGGGCACTGTACCCTTGGTGTTCTGTCCTCCCCCACCCCCTACCATGAGTGGATTTGGGCCACAGCCTGGGCCCTGCATTGCATCAACCCAATCATGTGACAACTATTTGACAGACACACAGACAGGAAGCAGGGGTATTACAGTGTCCAGGAAGGAAAAAAAGAAATGTATTTTCAATAAAGGAGAATTTGACTGGAGCTTTGCAAAGGGGTAGAGGAAGTAAATTTTGAAAGGCAGAGAAGTTTTATAAAGTAAAGCTTTGTGGGTTTGAATAGCGATGTCAGCTATGGAATTACAAAATGTGTTTTCGAGTCACACAATAGAGCTATTTAGCAGGTGATAAGGATTCCTGCAAAGGACCTGTGACATGTTTTGTCTTGCAGCTAAATATTTCTTTACATCCTGTGACAGGAAGGAGAGAAGTGACATCTACAATAGCCTTTTGTAAAGCTGGAACACTTCCTCTTTCTCCCCAGTAGAAGGAGTTGAGTGGGGATTGTCTTTAATTCAGCATATGCTGAGAGTACTTTTGGCTCTCTGCACAGCTTTTCATACAGTGGGGGACACTCATTTAGCTAGAGGAACCAGCCTAAGGACATTTATCACAGCCATTCTGGATTCTCTTGGTTGGCTGGTGCCCGGGCTCTGGAAGCCAGCAGAAACATCATTGGTTGGTACAGTCTTAGTGGGGAATTAAACAAAACTGTGTTCTTTAGTTTGGAAAGCTTAGCGCCAGGTGAGCTGGTGGTAATAACTTTGAGATGCAGTGCCTCCTGGGAGGTTTCTGGTGCTGGAAATAATGGGATCCACATCTTTTCCTTTCCACTCTTTCACTTTCTGTCCACAAGGCGACGAGTTCTGTTCCATCATGATGTGGCAAAGCCGTATACTCCAAATGACAGAGTCGATGGTTCAAGGACTGGAACCCCCAAAACCGTGAGCCAAGACAAAACTCTTCATAAGTTGACCATCTCAGGAACTCATCCTAGTAGCAGAAAGGCAACTAACCCTAAACTCCTTCATTCAGACATAGGATCAGCAAGACAGACACATTGGCAAGTCCATACTGAATTTCGACAATCTTGTGCAACTGGCTTCTCTGGGAAGTGTACAGCCTTCAACGAAAACACACGAAGCCCCCAGTTCAGTGTTCTAGCTAGATTAGCTAGATTACAAGTAAATGTGAACATGCCTTCATCCTCATTTCTCTCCAGCCAGAAATGAGACCAGATACAGCTTCCAAAGACAATGAGCAAATTTGCTGAGGTAATGGAATCTAAGCCTGGTCTCCCTCCATCCCCCACGCCTATATTTTCCTTCTGTTTCCTTGAGATTGTATTACTTTTAGCCTTGAGTGTTTAAAGGAAGAAGATGGGGCCTATTTATTTAATGTCACAATCAATACTGATCCCAGGGCTCTGCGCAGGATGGATTCTCAGTAGGCAGTGCTTGCTGTGGCTTTCAGGGGCTCAGGGAGAATTTACAAGCATGGCTCTCCCTTTGGTTATAAAGGAAATACATTCAAGATGAACAAAACAGATGAAGAGAAGCACAGTTCCCTATTTTATGCTCACAGGATGAACTTGTGTTTCCTAGACAAAGAATTTATCGCTGGGAGAAGTAGGCTTCCACTTTTAAGAATGTCTAACCAGCTTTCAACCTACTTGCAATAGTTTGTAAAAAAAAAAAATGGTATTAAAAATGCTGCAAAATGATAAGGCCATAAATGAACGAATTACAACATTCAATTACCGGCTTTTTCAACTAATAATATTGCCCCATATGATATAACGCTGGTTATAAATAGCCATTTAAGATGCTTTCTCTTGTCACACACAGTGAAATATGACTTTGCAAATGGATCACTCAATAGAATGGAGTTGTGTGTAAACCATGGTTTTTTCTCACCGCTCTATTGCAGAAATTAAAAGAAACTGTTGATCCCAGAGTACCTCAGAACAGACATATTTCAAAGACAAGATGAAGCATTTTATACCGTGTGACATTCTTGAGGTAATGGGAAATTAATATTCTCTATCCTTGCCTTTTTGTTTATTTGAAACTACATGTTAGGATAGCTACACTTTTTTTGTGTGTCAAGGCTGGGAGAAAATCATTATTAAGATTGTTTTTAAACCAGCAGACAAACAACTAGAAAACCAGAACTGGTATGAACAACTTGTCTGTGGTATTGGCCACCCCTCGTGTGTCCTTATTTTTCATGTATTTCAAGTACAATCTCCATGACCCCAAATGCTTTTGGAGCCATGATGACCAGAATAACTCACAATGATTAGGCGGTCCAATGGGTTCATCCTCTACTAGTAAACAGCCTCATGTTGTGCCCCTCGCTGTCTCGGAAACACAGTAGGATCAAAGTTAAACCCATGTTCAAAGTATTATCCAAGCTTGAATGCTTCTATAGCACTCAGCTTCTGCAGTGTGTACCACCAACCCAACACCATCTGGGGTCACTCTAGCATGCTCAGCCCCAGTATGTCCTCTCTTCTTAGAAATCTCGCTCTGGCCTAATAGTCCATTGGATAAAGGCACTTGATATCATGTTTGACAACCTGAGTTTGATTCCTGCACCGCATGCTGGAAAGACAGAATTAACTCCCACAGGAATTGACTGCCACGGGCATACACATGGACTAAATTAATGTGATAAAAAGACATGTTGTGGATTCTCATATCTCTCAGATAACTAATTTTGATGCTGCCTTATCCCAGATTATGTTATGTCTGTCTGACATGATTGAGCCTTGTTTCCCTGGCAACTCTGAAGCCTCAGAATACGGAATGAAGTCTTTCTCACTTCACTTCCAGATAATTGGGGTAGAAATGAACAGAACTCAATTTAATGCAGTAAATTTGAGTCACCTTCCTTCTAACATCCAGACTAGGAAAATTCCCAAGGTCTTCCTATGCCACCACAGACCTATCTACAGACCATGCGGATGGTTATTCACCATGGTTGATTACCCCCCACCCCTGCCACAATCTACCACTGAACCTCCACTACAGAATGAGACGTATAATTAAAATGTGTCACTGGAGACCTAATTAACATTCACTTTCCTCAAGAGTCCTATTAGCAGACTGCAAATTAAAATTGTTTGAAAAGTATAATCGGCATAATGATCAAAGAACACAGAATAACCGCACGACCCCGCCGAATACACAGAGGGGAGCTGTCAAGAATGGAGAGGAAATGGCAGAACCTCACATGCACAGGCTGTGCTGAGTCCCCACATGGATGGACCATATCAGACTTCACACAGATAAGCATTACCAAATCCTCACATGAGAGAAAAATCGTAAGCCAGTCCCAGAAGGATAGACAGCGTGTGACTTTGTTCATGAAGGGTTTCCAAGTAAACTTAGAGTAGAAAACGCTGTGCTGTAGTTATGAAAGCCAGAGGTCATGGGGAAATGAGAAGCTGTTGCTTAATGATATAAAAATTCCATAAGCTGTTGCTCAATGGAGGGTCATCTGTATGTTTTACGGATCTGCTCCACAAAGTAACAAAATGGTGCTTTTCACTTAACACTGTTAAATGGGTTTCTATGCTAGTACATGTTTCTTAGCACAAGCACATCTCAACACACATACACACACACACACATACACAAGCACACACACACACACACACACACATACACACGCACACACACACACATATACACACACACACACACACATACACACACATACACAAGCACACACACACACACGCACACACACACACATACACAAGCACACACACACATATACACGCACACACACACATACACATGCACACACACACACATACACAAGCACACACACACATACACACGCACACACACACACACACACACATCATTAAAATCCGTTGAGTTAACTGGCTCTGACATCTATCTTGATCCTCATGGTGATACCCCTCGTGCATGCACATCTGACTTCCTGTGCAGGCGACATCAATTACCTCTTAGTACAGTTGTTAGAGAAAGTCTATCATTAAAAGAAAATGGTGGAAATACACCTAAGCTGGACACTAGATTTAAATGAGTAGGTGAACAGCAGCTATCAGATTCATCAAGAAGTAAACAATGGTAGCAATAATGCCTAATGCTATTATGGTATGCTTGGCTCTGATTCCCACAACACCTCTTCATATTCACTCCAGAGATGAATATAATCTTCTTTGCTTCAAGAAAGGGAAAACTGAGGCAAGGAAAAGTTAAGTTGCAGTAGACCCAGCTAGGATTCAGCCTCCAGTGATATGTCAGATCTGTGGTTTGAAGGACACTGTCTTAACCACTGGATGGCGCTTTGATGGGCTCTGCTGTCCAAACTGTACCCTTGACATTGCTCCAGGCAAATATTGTGTTCCCTGAACTCTCAAAAATCCACGTAATTCTTAATTTCTTCCACCAGACTGAGCACAGACTTTTGGTGACGGACACATTGTAACATGACCTTCAGTGACCACTTTTAGAAACTCTGCTCCTTGTGTGTGAGATGAAAATGTTACTTTCTCTGACCCTAATAAACACGGATGCTGAGAGGATGCTATTCTTGGGACTAGACATCAGATAAGATCTAATCTTAGCAGATACTGAATTTGGGGGATTCTCTCATTCACCGGCCTACAGAGTCAAGCATCGTGACTCCATTGTGAACAGCTTCTTGGGAGGAGAGATACCTGGCAGGGACAGGTGAGAGTTTTCATTCCATTTGCCACTACCAGCACCACCAACAGCAGCAGCAGCAGCAGCAGCAGCAGCAGCAACAACAACAACAAAACACCTTTAATTCAATGGCCGGAAAGACAGATTCTGCTAATATATTGTGTAAGTTTGGAAGCGATTCTTTCTCGATCTGCATCAGAACACAATCCCCCAAGTACTGTGGAGACTGATGGACCTCCAGCAGAGATGGTGTAGGATGCAACCCAACAGTCCCACCCTCTAGTTCCACACCATCTTCTGTCCTTTATTCCACTAGGGGCAACTCCAGGCACCATTACCAAGTCATTCTGTAGATGTAAACATGATCTCAAAGAGGTCACTGAAATGCTGAGAGCATTCTAGTTGGTCTATCCAATCAGATGAACCTGTACAAAGAGGCTGACCTCCCCTGAGAGATACTGGACACAAGTGAGAGTCGCCATTGCTGGCTGGAAGAGAGGAGGCTGTGTGACCAACAGGAAAAACAAAAATGTAGGAAGTTCTATGAGTCCAGGATTGGCATCTAGGCTCTGCTAAATGCCAGCAAGGGAAAGTAGACCTACTTACCACTACAGTACGCCACACCACACAATGTCACACCACATCATGCCACACCACACCATGTCACATCATGCCACACCATATCATGCCATACCCCCCAACTATCTCAGGCTTTTCTGACTTCAGGTTCACTCTGGTGTCCAGAATGACCTTGAATGCCTGATCCTCCTGTCTCCTTCCCCGTTTTAGTGCTGGGATTACAGGAAGGCAATACCACAGAATGCTGGGGACAGAATCTTCGTTGCATGTTAGATAAACACAGTAATGGTTAAGTTACATCCCCAGCCTATTTTTCTGATACACATTCTAGGTTAGTTTTGAACTCACTCATTTCCCTGGGATGGCTTCCCGATCCTGACCCTCGAGCCTCAGCCTCTCAGTTACTAGGATACCAAGTGTGTACTACCATGCCTAGCCCAGGCCTCATTTCTTAAAGAGACATTTAAAATGACATTTTTACTTGTGTGCATGCGTGTGTGTGTGTGTGTGTGTGTGTGAGTGTGTGTGTGTGTGTGTGTGTGTGTGTGTGTGTAGACACTCACCTTAAGTCATGGCACAGTCCGCACATGGAGGTCAAAGGACAACATTCAAGAATCAATCTTTCAGTCTTCTCTGCCGTGCAGGTCACAGGGATCAGGCTCAGGTTGTAAGCTAAGGTGACAAGTGTCTTTATGTGATATGCCATCATGCTAACTGTCAGGACTCATCTCTCCAAGCACAGTCGCCAGAATCTGCTGAGGCAAAGACCCGTGGCAAGGCCCTAGATTTTAGCTACATGGGCCCCTGGGCATCACTGCTGGGCTCAGGGGGTTATTTTACGCTACAGAGTAATGAACTAATAGACAGTGTTTTAGCTTGCAAAGGTTGTGGTAAGTTTCTTGTTGCCCTCTGAGACAGAACCACTCACCAAAGGGCATACATGGGCTAGCCTAACCCTGCCCACATATAGATGTACAGCTTGGTCTTCATGTGGGTCCTGAACAACGGCAGTGGGGGCTGTCCCAAAAGTTGTTGCCTGTCCATGGGATATGTTCTTCGAGCTGTACTACGTCATCTGGCCTCAGTGGGAGAGGATATGCCTAACCCCCACAGAGACTGATGTGCTGGGGGGGGGTAGGGTGGGGTACCAAGTAGGGGACCTCTACTCTTTCAGAGAAGGAAAGGGGAGTATGGAAGGTTTGTGGGAGGGGTGACCAGGAGAAGGAACAATGAGTGGGATGTTAAGTGAATAAATTTAAAAAAAAAGTTTCTTGTAGCACAGCAAGAAAAAAATGAAGATGCATTTCATAATCATAATGGATATGAGTTGAGTCAATGAAATAAACAAACATCAAAGTGCCCAGTGGGATATAATTAAACATTTCTGGGCTCTGTTTCCTACTGGTTGGTGAAAGACAGAATTTCCTACCTTATCGTCAAACTCTTCGGACAACTTACAGAAGTTAAAGTGCTCCCCATTCAGAAGGAGAGGAAAACACTCAACACTCAGCAATAGACACCCACATTCATCACAAACTATCTTTTTGGGTTTTTTGTTTGTTTGTTTTTTCGAGACAGGGTTTCTCTGTGTAGCCCTGGCTGTCCTGGAACTCACTTTGTAGACCAGGCTGGCCTCGAACTCAGAAATCCTCCTGCCTCTGCCTCCCAAGTGCTGGGATTAAAGGCGTGCGCCACCACTGCCCGGCTCTTTTTGGTTATTTATAATAATTTATAATAATATTTTTTAAAAAAAATCAGTAGCACTAGGCATGTCTTAGTAGTGAAAGAAACTGAAGTTACTATCTTGGGTTTTAGGTGACAAAAAATTCAGTATTTCTTGAGACTATTCTGCAGTCTCGCCATTTCTCCAGCTTCCTGTCCTTTCACATACTGACACTCAAGGATACTGAGATCCTGGGAAAGGTTTCAACAATTGCCTCATGACTGACTCAGAAACCTTGGCAGCTGTGGCTTGTCTGTCGTTAGATGTGTTAAGAGGCTCTCTGCATAGAGAGGCCAAACACTTAAATCTTGGTCTTTTCCACAGATAATTCCAGCATCAGCTCCAGGGTTTGGGGTGACTACATTGTACGTGTGTGTTGCTTGTGACTGAGATGTTCTCGTGACCTGTGTCTGACTTTCTTCTTTAAAGAGTCTGAGATCTTTGAGATATTCGACTTCAGAGGGGGAGCCCCATTGTTTCAGGAAAAGCAAAGCCAACACCAGCATGGTTTTTTGGGGGAAGATGTAGGGGGCCGGCAGTATCGGGTATGGAGACCTGAGGTCACATTCAGGTGTTTCTCTCAGTTCTGTCTCCCGAGCCAGGATCTCTTGCTTGACCTGGAGATCAGCTATTAGACGTAACTCGGTGAGCCCAGGGATCTCCGTCTCCACCTCCCCAAGTGGGATTACAAATCTGTGCTTTTTCACATGGTGTCTGTCTTAGTCAGGGTTTCTATTCCTGCACAAAACACCATGACAAAGAAGCAAGTTGGGGAGGAAAGGATTTCTTCAGCTTACATTTCCACATTGCTGTTCATCACTTAAGGAAGTCAGGACTGGAACTCAAGCAGGTCAGGAAGCAGGAGCTGATGCAGAGGCCATGGAGGGATGTTTCTTACTGGCTTGCTTCCCCTGGCTTGCTCAGCTTGCTTTCTTATAGAACCCAGGACTACCAGCCCAGGGATGGCACCACCCACAATGGGCCCTCACCCCTTGATCACTAATTGAGAAAATGCCCCACAGCTGGATCTCATGGAGGCACTTCCCCAACTGAAGCTCCTTTCTCTGTGATAACTCCAGCCTGTGTCAAGTTGACACACAACCAGCCAGTTGAGGGTCTAAGGGTGCAACTTGGGTCTTTATGCTTTCGAGGGGTGGAGCTAATGACCAGACATCCCAGCCCTCTCATATGCATGCCTATTCTCTATGTTGGTGTCCCCGTCCTCAATCCCAGGAATCAGGACTGAGATGAGTACACTGTAGTTGTATGCAGAAAGAGATGGCTCAGAGGTTAAGTGTGCCCGATACTCCTCCAGCCCAGTTTCAGACCCCAGCCTCCATGTTATAAGACTCACAATAGTCTATTAATCCAGCTTCTGGGTATCCAATGCAACCTGCACACGAGGAACACACACACATATGCACACACACACACACACACACACACTCATACATGTACATAAAATAAAAAATCTTTTAAAAAGTAACTTTAAAAGAAAGAAAAAAAACCCCAGGATACCCTGATTTAAACCATGATGAGGAGATCTGGGTGGCTCATAAGAGGCCTTCTATAGGAAAGAGGGTTCTTCCCCACCCCCATTAGAAACAGGTTTTAATAATGAACGAAGAGACTTGTTCCATCTAAGTGTGTGCCAATGAGAGGTAGAATAAGGCAGTGTGTTCTGGAACTTCGAGTTATATGGAAATTACTTATTATCTTCTTGGAGGTAAATGTTCTTTATGCAATAGATTTTGGGGCCTGCGAGTGATTAGTGTTGGTTATTAGCTTATCGTAACTCATATTTGGTTTTGTTTGCTTGTTTAAAGAAAGGCTGGGCTCTGACTTTCTATGTAGCTCAATGAGGCCATGAACTCCTGGTCTTGCTGCAGCTACTGAGTGCTGGGGTTGTAGGTGTGGAACAGCCCTGGAGCATGTGAGAGTGTCCCTCGGCTGCCTTCCCTTCCTGCAACTGCAGAAGTCAGTCACCGGCCCCTGAGGCTTCGGGTTTCCTGATATTTACCAGATCCCCACCACCCTCCCGCTCTCCATCCGTGTTGCTTTGGCTTTCCGACAAATGCTAATGGGGTCTTGTCTGTTACACTGAACTGAACAGCTCCCTCGTTGCTCTCCCCGCCCCCACATCAAAACAGCCCCTCCCATACTCCAGCCAATCACCTCCTCACAGCAAGCCGATCTAAAATACAAGCCTTATCTTTCCATTCCCTTGAGTGATTTCCCACGGCTTAAAAATAAATCCCAAGCTCTTCAGCATGACATGCGAAGTGTACTACGTGCAGACCCTGCTCGGCTCTTGTCCCACTGTTCTGTCTACGAGAGGCTCTTCCCCATCCCCACCCCTTGTGATGGCTTTCCCATACGCTCTTCGCTCAGCCTACACTGCCATTTCTTCATCCATCCACCCAACCTCAATCGCCTGTTCTATCCACCCCATTCCTCTCACTCACCCACTTGCAGATTACTAGGAAGACGGGAAGTCACCGCAGCTCACACGCTTGCCCAAGAGAATGCAACCCAGTGAGGCCAGTGGAGAGAGAGGGACAAGAACAGCTAGAGCCCCTGCATCCTAACTGTGCTCTAAGTGTGTGTGTGTGTGTGTGCATTGTGTGTGTGTGTGTGCATCAAATGACACCTTGTGAGAATTCATTTTTCTCTTTCTACCATGTAAGTCTTGGGGATCGAACTTTGGTGATCGGACTTCGCAGCAAGCACCTTCATCTGCATTGGGTCATCTACTTGATCTTACTTTTGGATCCAGGGTCTTTCATTGCCCCCAGTGCATTCCATTCTATTCGCTGGCTGGCCGTCAGACTCTAGGGTCTGCTTGTCCACCCCACCAGGGCTGGGCTGCAGAATTCTGCCAGGGTTTGTTTTATTTATTTATTTATTTATTTATTTATTTATTTATTTATTTATTTGCAGCAGACAGTTTCCTGGTTGAGCCATCTCCTGGCCTCCCTCTTTTCATTTCTCTTTTGAAACAGGCTATCTTGTAGCCCAAGCTACTTCAGACTCACTGTGTAGCTGAGGATGCCCTTGAATGTCTGGCCCTCATGTTCCTCTCTGTGTACTGAGACTACAGATGGTGTCATCACACCAAGTTTTCTCAGCGCTGGGGATGGAACCCTGGATTGCATGAATGCTAAGTTAGCACTCTACCTAATGAGCTACGTCTCCAGTCCCCGTTCTTCTTAGCAAATCCATAGATAAACATATTTTAAATGTGTGTAATGTATGAATATCAAAAAGTTGTTGAATTTTTGAACCCTTATTCCTAACTGTATCACTAATATGAACAGTTATATATGGCAGACCATATATCATATGTAAGCTTTCTAATATATGTATTTACTTAGTGATTTTTGTCCGACATACTCTTTAGCGACTATTAGCTTCACGGAAAAGTTAAGTTTTGTCCACCCTCCTATTGTGATTTCTAATTTGTCCTTTGTGCATACACGTGTTTGTTCGTTTGATGCAGTCACACTACAGAACCCAAGCTGGACTCAGAGTCGCCACGTATTCAGCTGGCTTTGAACTTTCGCTCTTCCTGTCTCAGCCTCCCATGTGCTGGGATAACATGTATGCCGAACCACCTCCAGCGTCTTGTTCTTCACAAAATATGACTCTCCTGTGTACTTTGGCTCCCTGTAATAACTCAGCCAAGTCTACTTTATATCATGGCTCAGCATCTAAAGTCCTTCGTGGGACACTACATTAGTGCTTGCTTTACTGTATTACCCAATCTCCAGTCCCGAGTGAATATGCAGGACCACTATCTGCTATAGATCAGAAATGTGGGAAGCTGCTTACGGGTTATGAAGTGGCCTTTACTATCTCCAATCAGAACAGCACCCAACTTATCGTCAGAAGACTCTCATAAGACCAGCTGATTTAACCTTCCCTTCTAGACCGAGTAGAGGAGAGTGATCAGATCCGAATCTCAGGAGCTCACTCAACACCCACCCACCCACTGACGGTGCATATGACCTTGGGGCAGTAGGGCTAGGGGATATAGGAGATCAGGGGCACTCCATCAATTCGGCTTCTGTGAGGTTGTCCTAATGCTGAGATGTGATCTGCTGATGCAGCTGCTCCGGGGTCACCCGTGCTCCCGTAACTCCTCCTCTACACCCTTGCAAGCCATCCTGAGAAACTCATTGGTTTGTCAAGCTGGACTTTGATGAAATTGCTACTTTGATCTGTAGCCATGCCTATCGGAGGCAAAGAGGCATTCAGTCATGTCTCCTCAGGAAGAGTCACAACAAGCATTAGGTGACAACAGAACATTTCCCTGGTGATTATGATTTTCCCGTTTTTCATGCCTAAGGTTTCAAAGCTTTGCATACGCAAAGTTTATGCCTTCCTGCTGGTTACAGTGCTCGATTTTTATGTGACTCAACAGTTTCTCTCCACACAAAGCCAGTTTCACTATGTTTGAAAATGTGTGCTCCCTGCTTCCATAACAAGAATTTCATTAAAAACAGTATCTTAAAGACTAGCAAATATCATCTAAAGGAAAATGTCCAGCTAAGAGATTTGGGGTGTAGGGGGAAGCTCCCAACTCGCATTTGAGGCTGGGGTGGATGGTCTAAACAGCATAACCTGAAGGCATTAAAAGGAGGTTTCTGAGGCAATTTCATAAAGGTAGGAAAGTTTGGAGCATAATTGTGTAGTTGCTTTAACTCGGGGAGACAACAGTGTGTCTAAAAAGAATTTTGAGAGGAAAAATTGAAAAACTTCTTAGAGTCAGGCCTTGAACGTCCTTGAATACAGAATGGTATGAAAGTTTATTGTGTTAAAAAAATGGAACCACTGAAGGATTTTTTTAAGAACAGAAATAATATAACCAGAACTACCCTTCAAGACAGATTGACTTGGCAACAACATTTTAAGTGGATTAGAGAGGGAGGGATGGAGGAGCATGTCTGTGGAGAGGCCAGCAGTGCGGATAATGTGCCGTAAGGGTATGGGGGTGGAAACCAGAGTGGTAACATTGGAAGTCCACAGAAGGAGCAGAGGGAGAAGGTAGAGACTGACCCATAGAATTCGTTAGTTATTGGCCCTGGAAATCAAAGTGGAAAGAAGCAAACCGTTTGCTGGTATTTGAGAGAATAGCCAGGAGGAGAATGTCCTCTTTGTAATGACTCCAGAAGGTGAGGGATGAGAAGGTGGTCGTACTGGACTCTAAGCTTAGGAGCAGAAACCAGGAAGCGGGCAGGCTGGGAGGTGCTGATGTGGTGGCTGTAGCAGCCACCAAAATGTGCCCAGCGCACTTCATAATCCATGGTGAGTTATGAATGAAAAGTTTGGAGCATTGACATGAGGTGCAAACTACATCATGCACCCTACAGGCTCTGCACACTACAGGCAATTCACACTACAGGCTATGAACTCTACAGGCAATTCACACTACAGGCTATGAACACTACAGCCTATGCACTCTACAGACTATGCACACTACAGGCTATACACACTACAGGCTATGCACACTACAGGCAATTCACACTACAGGTTATGAACACTACAGGCTATGCACTCTACAGACTATGCACACTACAGGCTCTGTACACTACAAGCAATTCACACTACAGGCTATGCAACCTACAGACTATGCACACTATAGGTTATACACACTACAGGCTTTGTACACTACAGGTAATTCACACTACAGGCAATTCACTCTACAGGCAATTCACACTCCAGGCTATGAACACTACAACCTATGCACACTATGGGCTACGCACACTACAGGCTATGCACACTACAGACTATGCACACTACAGGCTATGCACACTATAGGTTATGCACAGTACAGGCTATGCACACTACAGGCTATGAACACTACAGGCTATGCACACTACAGAGTACACACCTTATAGGCTCTGCACACTATAAGCCATGTACCCTACTGGCCTTGCAACCTACAGGCAATGCACTCTAGAGGCAATGTGCTCTGCATGATATACACCTTGCAGGCAATGCAAACTACAGGTTATGCACTTATAGGATATGCACACCACAGGCTAGGCACACTACAGGTTCTGCACACTGCAGGCTATACATACTACAGGCTATACATACTACAGGCTATACACACTACAGGTTATGCACACTACAGTCTCTGCACACTACAGGCTACACATACTACAGGCTATGCACACTACATACTATGCACACTACAGGCTCTGCACACTACAGGCTCTGCACACTACAGGCTACACACACTACAGGCTACACACACTACAGGCTATGCATACTACATACTATACATACTACAGGCTACACACACTACAGGCTACACACTCTTCAGGCTCTGCACCCTCCAGCTTCTTCTTGCCAACATCTAGCTGCCATGTCTGTCTGCTTCTGCAAAGTGCTTTCTTGTTCAGCTTTGACTCCTTGATGCAGCCCTGTCCCTCAGTGCTGCCTGTGCCATTCTGCACAGTCAGAACCAATGTTCAACGCAAAGCACACAGTTTTCAAGCCCCATTAAATAATTGAACTTGATCATAAATTAGAAAATGATTCTAGTAGGTTATAGCTTACAGTATATATTAAAGTGAGCACATTCCACATTAATAATTTTAGGTTGAAAAGTTGGACTGGTTATAAGAAATTCTAGTGGCAGGTTATATTTAATCTCCAATAAACATATAACACTGAGGTAGTGACCCTAGGTGCAACACAAAATCTCAGGTTACAAAGGCCACCATTCTTTCTTCTTTTCTTGCCTTCTTTATGCTGAATGGCACGGGCCACTCATACTGCTCTTCTGCGTTCACCAACCACTCTGTGAGCAACTTCTGAGCAACATTGCACAGTCTAGTGTTTAAAGATCAACACTGATAATGTGCTTATTTAGTAAATGAGCAAATAGACAAATCTGACAGTATCAACAAAACCCACTACTGGACTGACCCCTTGTCAAGTAAGTGCCAACAAATCTAGCAAACACTGAAAGTCCCTTTCAATAGTTGGTGCCAGATAATCTCAGGCTTCTGTTACTCTGTTTAAAAGAAAATCCACGTGCTCTAAACTGACCATAGCTCAGTTAGAAAGTGTTTGCTGCATAGGCATGAGGCCCTAAGAATAGATCCCTGGCACCTGTATAAATAGCTGGATGCAGCAGCACACATCTGCAACCCCGCAGCAGAGACAGGTGGATCGCAGAGGCCTACCGACCAGTTAGTCTAATTCCACACCAAGCTCCAGGTTCCTCGAGAGACACTGTCTCGGACTGGACAGAGGGCTCAGCGGTTAAGAGCACTGGCTGCTCTTCCAGAGGTCCTGAGTTCAATTCCTAGCAACCACATGGTGGCTCACAACCATCTGTAATGGGATCTGACGCCCTCTTCTGCTGTGTCTGAAGACAGCTACAGTGTACTTATATACAGTAAATGAATAAATAAATCTGAGAGAGAGAGAGAGAGAGAGAGAGAGAGAGAGAGAGAGAGAGAGAGAGAGAGAGAGACTGTCTCAAAAACTAAGGTGATGAGCAATAGAGGAAGACACCAGTATTGATTTCTGATTTCCAGTACACACATGCACACACACGCGCATGCACAATACACATATACACATACATACACACATGCACACTTATACACATATACAGTCACATGCACACACACATACATATACACATATACACACACATGCGCACACAAACACACACACAGACATAGAAACAGAGAGAGAGAGAGAGAGAGAGAGAGAGAGAGAGAGAGAACTTAGAATCATCAGAACAAAATGGCTTCATCAACATAATTAGGATGTCACCTGAATCATTTATACAGTTATGGTTTCGAGGTTATTAACAGTAGTTTCTAAAAAATATTGACAAAATGAGATTGCTGTTTCATTTGTAGAAGCTATGACAGGCTATCTCTGAAGAGGTATGACTTTAACTTTAAGGAAAAGTTTAACTATATGGAAAAGTCATTATTGAAGTAATGTTCCCCCACACCCAAAGGAATCCTTGCTTTCTCTATGGTTTAGAAATCGAATCTATTACTAACTCTGCCTCCATTGAATGCCTTTTGACTCAAGAGACTAACACTTTAACAGAAACATCTGCAGATCTTCTAAGAGGCAGCCAATAATGTGGAGTTTCCTCTGGCAGAAAAAAAAAAAACAAACCTGGGCTTGGAGCCCAGTCCAGGGTTGTCTGTAAGAGGGACAATGAGGTCAGGTCTGACATCTAGAGAAGACCCGATCACTCACGGGGACAGTAAGACTTGGAAAAGGTAATGTTTCCTGATTATTTTCCTGCAGTTGAAACTCACAGGACGACAGGAGAGGGGCAGACGGGTTGAGAAATGCTTATGGGCAAAATTAAAATGGAGGGGTGAGTTATTCTATGGAAAGTTTGGGTCACTATAAAACGTTGCTATGTAAAAACAAAACAAAGAAAAGACCAAGTATTTCATCTGGTATTGGTTAAATCACAGTTTCATAGCTACAGAATTATTAGTAAACACATTTGAGTTTACAGACTAAAGACTCCTCGACATAATGCATCTCTCACCAGCTCAAATCACCTTTGGGCATGATAAGTTTCCTCTTGTGACATTTCTACTCTCAGTCTCCCAGGCTTTTAAAAAAATATATATTATCATTACTACTACTGCCCCTACTACTACTAGGGGTAATACACTAGTAGTAGTAGGGGCAGTAGTAGTGGTAGTAGTAATAGTAGTATTCCTTTAACTACCCAACCAGGACTCTACCAGACCTTCAAAGACCTTTCATTAGGCCACCTTCCTCTGGCTCATTAATCCTGAATGCTGAATACCTGAAGATCCCCAGCTTCAGTTGCTACCCAGATGTATTTCATGAACAGACCTATATTAGTTACTTTCCTCATTTCATTGACAAAATGCCTGGCAAAAAAGAGTTAAGAAAGGACGGGTTTATTTCTGGCCCACCATTTAAGAATACAGTCAATCGTTTTGGAGAAAGGCACGGCGGGCAGCAAGAACAGGAGGCATCTGTTCACATGGTACCAGCGGTGGAGAAGCAGAGGGAGAACACTGGTGCTCAGCTGGCTTTCTCCTTTTTAAAGATTACCCCACTCCTGTGTGTGCATGAGTGTGTGTGTGTGTGTGTGTGTGTGTGTGTGAGTGTGTGTACAAGTGTACATGCATGAGTGTGTATGTGAATGTGTGCATGTGTGTGAGTGTACACGCATGTGTGAGTATGTGCATGAGCGTGTGTAGCATGAGTATATGAGCATGAGTGTGTGTGTGTGCATGCATGTGTATGTGCATGTGTGTGTGTGCATGAGTATGTGTGAGTGTGTATACATGAGTGTGTATGTGCATGAGTATATGTGAGTGTGTGTGCATGAGTATGTGTGCGTGAGTGTGTGTGTGCACACACGCGCGTGCACTCATGAAGGGTTAGGATCCTCTGTAACTAGAGCTATACACAATTCTGAGCTGCTTGAAGTAGGCACTGACAACCCAACCTAAGCCCTCTGCAGGAGCAAAGTGCTCTGAACCCTTGAGCCATCTCCTTTCTCCTTTTTATCAATCTTGGACCCCAGCCTGTGGAACGTGCTAGTGAAGAGTGTGTTTTCCCAGTTAAAGGAGACAGTCCCTAAAAGGAAAGCCCCCTGGATTTGTCCCCTGGATAATTCTAGACCCTGTCAAGTTAACAATATTCACATCATAGCATCCATCCACTCTGTCATTCTAACGCATACCTCTAATCACTTTGACAGGTCTTCATTGTCTTTGGACTACCACAAATGCCCAAATCTGATTATGAATATCTCTTCTATATTGATGCTATACTATCATATGTTTAAAAAATTTTTATACGCTGTCTTATAATATAGACCTGGCTGACCTGGAACTTGCTGTGTAGACCAGGCTGGATTCAAACTCAGAGCTAGCTGGTTTGCCTCTACTTCCTGAGTGAATTAAAGGATTGTGTCAGCTCTCCTGTCTTTCTACATGGAAAGCTTATCACTCAAGTACACTTGGAAACTACTTACATCAAAAAAGAATGTATGTGTGCTACTTTTGTATTATGCATGTATAAAATCAGTTTGTTTCTATCTTTATCCTACTAACACATATTATTTAGACATCTCTATGTGTGTGTGTGCAAGTGTGTGTGTGTGCGTGTGTGTGTGTGTGCATGTGCGTGTGTGCGTGTGTGTGCGCGCGCGTGTGCATGTGCGTGTGTGTGCGTGTGTGTGCGTGTGTGTTATGGGGATCCTGCCTCAGAGTCCTGAGCATCGAGGGTAGCAAGTTGTGCCACTGCAGTCAGTTTGTCTCTGTTTTTAATTCTCAATTTATAACAAAAATAGTCTTTTCGACTCAAACAAGGGCCTCCTTGAAACACCTTTCCTCTTGCCCTGGCAGGGATCTCAATCTCAGGCCATTTCTTTTCTGTCATCTTTCCTGATTTCTCTTCTTTGCAGCCCTCAAATGCAAGGATTCCTCAAGGGTATTTTTCCTTATATAATCATCTCACTGTGGCAGATTTCTCTTGGAGCTTTCATTATCATCTATATCCATGTACAAGTTTTAGAACAGAATCAAAAAAAAGTGTTTTTTTTAACATTTACACTGTCAAAGGACTGAGATTCAGATGCAGTCTTCAAGGGAGGCGCTTCATCTCTGTGTTCACCGGCTGCGGCTTTCTGGAATTAAAGGACCATTTTCCAAAGCAGCGCTCTGTAACAGTTCTCAGGCCATTGTGTGCGCCCGTTATCTATAGCCTCATAGAACCCACCCTTAAAAGCAGGAACAAATATCTGATTTTGCCCAGAAAATCTGCAACCCAGGCAGGCGTAGCTGAGTGGCTTTACTGTGCTCCTTCCCAGCTCAGCTGAGTAGTTCTTTTGGAGGCTGAGGTTTGGGGGTGGGTAGTCTTTCAGAGCCTGTCAGATTGCTTCCCGCTGTCAACTGTGAGCTCAACTGTGACCTTTGTGAGGTCCCTCTGAGGTCTTGGCCATCACCACGCCACAGCCTCTGCTCTAATGAGGGACATCCCAAACACCAAACCCAAAAGCATGCTGCTTCAGTGACCTTATCTTACTTAAAACCCTGTCAAAGCCTTGCCTGGCCGGGGTTCTAGAGGACAGGACAAAGAAAGACTTTAGCATTTGGATAGCTGTAAGGTAAGGTAAGGTAAGGTACGGTTGGGGAAGACCGTATGTTATGGGTAAGCACTTCCTTTTGGAATGCCTTTTAAAATTCGCAATCTGTTAGAGGAGTCCTAAAGCACCAAGTCACTGTCTGTGGGTTAATTCTGGATCATCCACATAATCCAAAGATGGCCCATATGGCTCCTCAGCTCTGAACAGCAATTGTCTGCCTGTCTCTCCCTGGGTGTGTAACAATAGTAGACAAAAATGATCTCATTTTCTATAAGAGAGAATATGTTCTCTGTGTGTCTATGTGTGTTAGTGTGTGTATGTATGAATGTGTGTGTGTGCGTGTCTTGTGTGTGTTAATTTGTAGTAGTGTGTATTGGTATGTGTATATGTTAATGTGTTTATGTGTATATGTTAGTGTATGTATGTGTATATGTGTGTATTTATGTGTATGTATGTGTGTATGTGTATATGTGTGTATTTATGTGTATGTGTGTGTTTGTGTGTATGTGTGTGTGTGTGTGTGTGTGTGCGCGCGCGCATGCATGTACACTCCTATAGATAGCAGAATCTTCACTGGTCATCAAATCTCTGCCCCTGTTGATCAGTGTGTCATTTTCCCTCTGGCTTTTGAAGAAGGAAATAGAGTGTGCACATAACAAGTTCCCAGCATGTCTTTTAAGAATAATAGTTCAAACAGTGGGATGGCTCGCATAGATAATCAAATTCAGTTTATCTTCTTTCTGCTAAGGTGGCCTGTTTGCAGTTGACATCAATTTCCAGGAGTACAAACTATGCATTCCCACTTTTTTCATTTAAAATACTAGGTTGTTTTTTTTTTAATGGGAAGAATGACTCTTGGCCGCCAGAGAAACCTAAACTGTGGCTCTGGAGAGCACTCAATCAAGGGAAGGCAGATGTGGTCTCACTCCAAACCCAGTGTAGCTACAGAAAATGCAACACACTGCAGCCTTACGAGACAGTGCTCACGGGCAGACACCAGCGAACCAACAAGTGGGACTCGAATTTCAGGGATGCAAAATTTAGTATTTCATAAAATACTAAAGCAAACAATTTTAAGTTGGCATTTTATTCCAAATACAAGTTATATGTTAGAAAGTCATCTGTCTTGTTTTCTAAAGAAACACTCGTTACTCTATAACTCCCACATTCATTTTCCAGGGGTTGTAGATCTTTTGTGGACTCTGTGGACAGATTGGCTGTTCTTAGCTTGACAGAGTCTGGGATCTACCCCTACGTATTTACATCATGATATCAACTTCAAATAAAAATAAATAAATAAACTCCTTGGAGGAGCAAGCCAACATATTTGCAATGTAGCTTGCCCAGCGGTCTGTGTAGCTGAGTCCCCTCATGGGTTGGAATGCTTTTATTATGTTCATACATTTTGGGGATGAGATGATGAGCTGCAATTTCATGGCGAGAGTTGTTTGGTTGACGCACAACACAAAAGGCTTAAGTCAGAATCAGTAGGCCAATAAACCGATGATTTTTTTTTCCAGTGTGAAATGTCTCCATAAGACTGAGTTTCACGCTTTAGATGGATTTCTTTCAAATACTAGCTCAACTGCTTATTCTGTATTGGCGCAAGGAAGTGAAGAAAGTCCTTTATATCCTATACATGGAGTGGCTGGCACCAAGCTGTGGAGTATGGCCCTTGTTATTATTGTCACAGTCAACCGTCACTTCTTTAGTGAAGCTTATTTCCCTACACTTTCCAAGGACCCCAATCAAAAGCACCCATCCCATTTGGTACAGATTCAGCATCACACACCTCTCTTTGATAGAATACACTCTCCCATTCCTAAGCCCCCAGGCAGCGTTTCTTAAATGGGTCACAACAGCTCCCAGGACCCAGCTATGATAATGTCAATAAAAGTGTTATGTCCCCAAATCCCTTGTTGAACTAGCCAAGTGACGGCTTTTCAGAATTTAGATCCGTGATATACAAGGGCCACTGTATACGAGTGTCTCCTACATCACTTCCTTGGCCATCACTGTCCCAGCTAAGCCTGTCCACTCACCAGTCTGACTACACACTTCTCTAGCCTTGAGTAGCTGCTGGAATCCTAACTGGAAAAAGGGCTAGTGTAGGTTCTACCTAGAAGAGAATGTCGAGTACCCCAGACATACTTGTTCTCTCTGGCTTACAAGGGAACAGCCAAGACACTACACCTCAGGCATTTAAATTACGGAGATGATCTTCCATTTGCCTTTTGGCTAAACACATATCTATGTCGGGTGAATGATGAGGTGCCTCAACTCAATTCCCAAATGTTTGGCCGTTGGTAAAGACAGCTTGACTAACACCACACAAGCGTGCCCTGCTCTCTTTCAGGTTTAAGATTAAAGGAGTCCCCACCATTGAATGGCAGGATCTGCTATATATCAAGACAGGAACAGGAAGTAAATACATTTTTTCATAAGCTTGTAGCCTTGATGTTAAAGAAATTACATGGGACTGGTGCTGGGTTTTCATTTAAAAACAAATCTTGAGGACTGGGAAGATAGTTCAGTTGGTAAGGTGCCTACTAAGTGCCCTAAGCCTGAGGCTCCGAGTTCAAATGCCCGTAGCTGTGTTGAATCCTGGGCATGGCTTGTGTCTATGATCCCAGTGCTGGGTGGCATGCACAGGCAGATCCTGGGCTTTGCTGGTCAGCCTGATTAGACAAATTAGGGAGCTCCAGGTTCAGTGAGGGGCCCTGTCTCAAAATATAGTGCAGAGGCCCAAGGATTCTGAGCTCAGAGGGCAGGGTCCTTACCAATGCATGAGAAAGGTATCTGCAAACCTATTGTCTTGCTACTCAGTTAAAAATATAATTAAAACAAAGAGTTTGCACAGGTTGTCCTGTGACTTCAACACACGAATCATAGCACACTTGCACGGGGGCACGGGCGCGCACACACACACGCACATTCAGGAACACAAAATAAATTTAAAATAATTAAAATCGAGTTTAGTGAGAGATGCCTGGCAAGGCTAAACAGTGCTGCTCCTTAGAAGCCATGATTATTAAAAACAAAACAAAAACAAGCGCAGCGCTAGGTGTGGGCTACCTCCTTCCGAGTTGTCAGTCAGTGAGCCTTCCTAGCCCCCGCCTCCACCTCAGACAGTACAGCCTCTTACCACTCTACCTGATTCCTCAGACAGTACAGCCTCTTACCACTCTACCTGATTCCTCAGACAGTACAGCCTCTTACCACTCTACCTGATTCCTCAGACAGTACAGCCTCTTACCACTCTACCTGATTCCTCAAACAGTACAGCCTCTTACCACTCTACCTGATTCCTCAAACAGTACAGCCTCTTACCACTCTACCTGATTCCTCAAACAGTACAGCCTCTTACCACTCTACCTGATTCCTCAGACAGTACAGCCTCTTACCACTCTACCTGATTCCTCAGACAGTACAGCCTCTTACCACTCTACCTGATTCCTCAAACAGTACAGCCTCTTACCACTCTACCTGATTCCTCAAACAGTACAGCCTCTTACCACTCTACCTGATTCCTCAAACAGTACAGCCTCTTACCACTCTACCTGATTCCTCAAACAGTACAGCCTCTTACCACTCTACCTGATTCCTCAAACAGTACAGCCTCTTACCACTCTACCTGATTCCTCAAACAGTACAGCCTCTTACCACTCTACCTGATTCCTCAAACAGTACAGCCTCTTACCACTCTACCTGATTCCTCAAACAGTACAGCCTCTTACCACTCTACCTGATTCCTCAAACAGTACAGCCTCTTACCACTCTACCTGATTCCTCAAACAGTACAGCCTCTTACCACTCTACCTGATTCCTCAAACAGTACAGCCTCTTACCACTCTACCTGATTCCTCAAACAGTACAGCCTCTTACCACTCTACCTGATTCCTCAAACAGTACAGCCTCTTACCACTCTACCTGATTCCTCAAACAGTACAGCCTCTTACCACTCTACCTGATTCCTCAAACAGTACAGCCTCTTACCACTCTACCTGATTCCTCAAACAGTACAGCCTCTTACCACTCTACCTGATTCCTCAAACAGTACAGCCTCTTACCACTCTACCTGATTCCTCAAACAGTACAGCCTCTTACCACTCTACCTGATTCCTCAAACAGTACAGCCTCTTACCACTCTACCTGATTCCTCAAACAGTACAGCCTCTTACCACTCTACCTGATTCCTCAAACAGTACAGCCTCTTACCACTCTACCTGATTCCTCAAACAGTACAGCCTCTTACCACTCTACCTGATTCCTCAAACAGTACAGCCTCTTACCACTCTACCTGATTCCTCAAACAGTACAGCCTCTTACCACTCTACCTGATTCCTCAAACAGTACAGCCTCTTACCACTCTACCTGATTCCTCAAACAGTACAGCCTCTTACCACTCTACCTGATTCCTCAAACAGTACAGCCTCTTACCACTCTACCTGATTCCTCAAACAGTACAGCCTCTTACCACTCTACCTGATTCCTCAAACAGTACAGCCTCTTACCACTCTACCTGATTCCTCAAACAGTACAGCCTCTTACCACTCTACCTGATTCCTCAAACAGTACAGCCTCTTACCACTCTACCTGATTCCTCAAACAGTACAGCCTCTTACCACTCTACCTGATTCCTCAAACAGTACAGCCTCTTACCACTCTACCTGATTCCTCAAACAGTACAGCCTCTTACCACTCTACCTGATTTCTCAAACAGTACAGCCTCTTACCACTCTACCTGATTTCTCAAACAGTACAGCCTCTTACCACTCTACCTGATTCCTCAAACAGTACAGCCTCTTACCACTCTACCTGATTTCTCAAACAGTACAGCCTCTTACCACTCTACCTGATTCCTCAAACAGTACAGCCTCTTACCACTCTACCTGATTCCTCAAACAGTACAGCCTCTTACCACTCTACCTGATTCCTCAAACAGTACAGCCTCTTACCACTCTACCTGATTTCTCAAACAGTACAGCCTCTTACCACTCTACCTGATTCCTCAAACAGTACAGCCTCTTACCACTCTACCTGATTCCTCAAACAGTACAGCCTCTTACCACTCTACCTGATTCCTCAAACAGTACAGCCTCTTACCACTCTACCTGATTCCTCAAACAGTACAGCCTCTTACCACTCTACCTGATTCCTCAAACAGTACAGCCTCTTACCACTCTACCTGATTCCTCAAACAGTACAGCCTCTTACCACTCTACCTGATTCCTCAAACAGTACAGCCTCTTACCACTCTACCTGATTCCTCAAACAGTACAGCCTCTTACCACTCTACCTGATTCCTCAAACAGTACAGCCTCTTACCACTCTACCTGATTCCTCAAACAGTACAGCCTCTTACCACTCTACCTGATTCCTCAAACAGTATAGCCTCTTACCACTCTACCTGATTTCTCAAACAGTATAGCCTCTTACCACTCTACCTGATTTCTCAAACAGTATAGCCTCTTACCACTCTACCTGATTTCTCAGCAGCACTAGATGATAAGGCCCGATGCTGAAGACACAATATCTCGTTGAAAGATAAACAGTAGTCAGGCTGGAACTGAGCAGGAAGCCCTGTTGGCTGGTTTCCATTACTGCTGGGGGGGCGGGGACAGCATCAATGGTCTTACCCAGCTGCAAACCCCTCAAACTGTAATACCTATCTGCCAGGAAAGATGTTCACACATGTGCCCTTGTGGATGGACTGCTATGGGGGTAACCAATCACTCTCTGACAAAATTCAAGAAACACTCTGCACAAGGGAATCCATGCCCAGTCAAAAACCCATGGCTGGGGAGGTCGCAGGCTCTAAGGGAAACTTATTTCTGTTATTTAGTCAAGTTGACATAGCAACAAACTGCCGTTTAAATAATTATGTCTCTACCTACAGACAAATGCTATTCTCAGCCTTCAACAAAAAGCTTTCCCTTCCAGTGAAAACTGGTGACGGCAGAGACTCAAGGCTGCTCAAGGAGCTGGGGATGAAGTGCTCAGCCCTAGTGAATCCATTTCCATCCATCTGAATGTTGTGATGTTGTACAGGAAGGACTGGAACGGGTGTATGAGCCAGAGATGGGAGCAGGGCTGTAACATGTCAGTTTCTGGGTGGGACGTGCATATCATGGCAGATCTCAGAGCAGTTGTGGTTGCCTGCCCTTGGTCCTCCTCACAAGAGTGGGTTTACCAGCAACCAGTACAGACTGGGGAGGAAGAAGATCAGGATGCCCTGTCCCTTGCTGCTTAACCGTTGGCCGTGGAGAGATTATTCTGAGAGAGAGAGAGAGAGAGAGAGAGAGAGAGAGAGAGAGAGAGAGAGAGAGAGTCGTCATCTTCAGCTGTGTATCCATCCGCCAGCGTTCAAAGAGGGCTGTGCTTAAACTCAGTGAGTAAACAGGTATCTTGAAGTGATCAATCTGAGCAAATGACTCACAGGGAAGAGTGGGGGTGGCTAGGGATGGGAGGAAGATAAAATGAAGGGGGGCAGTGAAAGCAATGAGAAGGCATTATATATGCTTGTTTGAAATTGTCAAACTTAAATATATATATATTGCTATTTCACACACACACATATATATGGTGGAAAGTAACTGACTTCTGGTCTTCACATACATACATGCACACATGCTCACATGCATGTGTGTTTGTGTGGAGAAGACACATGTAAACACAAACACACACAAACATGTACACATATGCTCTGGCCAAGAGGAAACCTCAGCTGATAAAGAAGCTGCCATCAGATTGGCCAGTAGGCAAGCCTGTGGGACTTTTTCTAAATTGAGATTGATGTGGACTTATCCAGTCCACTGTGGCGGTCCCATCCCTGGGTAGGTGGTCCTAGGAGAGATGGAAAGCAAACTGATCAAACTAGGGGTACCAAGCTAGTGAGTAACACTCCTCCATGGCCTCTCCTTCAGTTTCTGCCTCAGGTTCCTCCACTGAGTTTCTTCCCTGACTTCCCTTCATGTTGAACTGGGTGAAATGTGACATAGATCCTGTCCTTCCCTAAGTTGTTTTTGGTCATGGTCTACAGCAATAAAAATCAAACTAAGAGAGCATACAGGGTGCACACACACACACACGCACACACACACACACACACACACACACACACACACAACTAAATACAAAACAAAAACTCCTGACTCTCATAGTGACACCCACTCTACCAGCGCTCCTTGACAGCGGGTAGAAGCTGACATCCTCTCGTCATCTCTCTTGCTGTCACACTGACCCAGTTTCCCATCCTTCCCCTCTCCTGCGGATCATGAACATCCTCCCATGTCCATCTAGTTAGACTGCCTCATCCTTAGTTCCCAACCCTGCCATTGGCCTCTTCCTCTCAGGCAGAGCTCATGTTCTTCTGGGAGTCATAACAGTCTGCATCTGGCCAGCTCTCCTAACCGTGTCCGCCGTGATCGCTCCGTGAAACCTCGGTGGATGTCGTGTCAGCATTCCTACTGGACTGTTCTCCATGTATGCAACTCTGTGGCTTATTCCTTTATTTCCTTCAAGACATCACTGAAATGTGAGTACATCAGCAAGAGGCCCTGGAGCCATTATCTTCTCCATAGCTCCTACAACCACATGTCAAACCATTCACTATTTAACTTCCCCACTGTCTACCACCGTGAAATCTAAGTGCCACGCAAGCTGAGGATTTTCTATGTTGTGCCCTCCCTGGTCTTTAAAACACTTCCCCATAGGCAGTGACACTTGATAAGTAGATTTATCAGTACAATATAATTGTATATTTCTCTGAATTCCTCACCTAGGTCCAAGGCAGGCTTGATCTTCTCATCCATCTCAGGGCCCCACGAATGTCTTACTAATAAATGAACTGGTGTGGTTTAAAAGGAAATCTATAGACTCTTCTGTCATTTTTAAACCCATGCCATTTTAATACGATGTAGCAATTAGTGGCACAGATGGTACCGTTTTCAAGTTTGTTTGTTTGAATAGATTAGGAGATCATTGTAACTAGAGTGCAAACAGCATCCGTGCTGAATTTTGACGTGTGATCGTATGTTGAGTCAGATGTGCTCTAAGAGCTGAAGCGGCACTTTATTTTGTGAGCATTGATGCCACATTTCTTACTTTGTGAATTTTTCCCTTTTGGCTCTCTTTGTTCTTTCCATGTCTACACAGATGATGGATACAGACATCCTCCTCATAGAGTGGTACTGCATGTGGAAGCAATGAGGGCTGTCTGGAGGAGGACTGCTTGAACGGAGATTACTAATGGTCTGGGGCAGGGATATTGTGGGCGAGCAAGAATGAGTGTAGAAGGGAGAGGCAGGAAAAGATGGCTAAATGGTTAATAACACTTACTCTGCTATCATGAGGACCTAAATTCAAATCCCCAAACCCTCACAAAAAGTGGGGAGTCCCCACAAACACCTGTCACCACAGCTCTGGGGCTGAAGGGTAGAAGACAGTAGGGTCTTTGGAGGTTGATGGCTTCCAACCTATTCATTCTAAGTTCAAGAAAGAGATGGCTTCAAAGGGTAGGCAGAGAGTGATGGAGTAGATGTTCAAGTCTTTCTGGCATCTGCATGCATGCACATGTATGTACACACATGCATGCATACACCTTCACACAGAGACATAAATAAATCTCAACATATTTTAAAAGTGGAAGTGAGATGGGTTGGAAAGAGGATTAACTGGAGTGGGACGCAGACAGGAGATGGTGCAGGGAGAGGGAATATGGTAGAAATACTGTGTGCTCATTTATGAACCACTGTATGGTCATGCATGAAACACTGGATGCTCATGTATGAAAGAAACACTATATATGCTCATGTATGAACCTCTGTATGCTCATGTATGAACCACTGTATGCTCATGTATAAAACAGTGTATGCTCATGTATGAACCTTTGTATGCTCATGTATGAAAGAAACACTGTATGCTCATATATGAACCTCTGTATGTTCATGTATGGAAGAAACACTGTATGCTCATGTATGAACCTCTGTATGTTCATGTATGGAAGAAACACTATATGCTCATGTAAGAAACACTGTATGCTTACGTATGAAAAAACACTATGCTCATGTATGAAATTGTCATAAGAGAACCCATTGTTATGCATATAATTAATAGATGCTAATAAAACACTTAAATGTGAGTTCTGAACACAACAAAATAAAATCAACTTTTTTGTTTTTTGTTTGTTTGTTTTTCGAGACAGGGTTTCTCTGTGTAAAAATTGGCTGCCCTGGAACTTGCTGTATAGACCAGACTGTTGTGACCAGGATCACAGAGATCCTCCTGTCTCTGCCTCTCTCTCTAGTGCTGTGGTTAAAGGCAGGCAACACCACATCCCAGCTTAGAAAATAAGCTTTGATTTACACAAAAGCAGCTTGTTCTTAGATACAGGTTGACATTTAATTTAAGATAAAACCCTTTTTCTTGCTTTTAAAATCATTCAGAATGTGCTGGATGTGGCGGCACACAACTTTGGCCCCAGTACTTTCGAGGTAGAGGCAGGCTGATCTCTGTGAGTTCAAGGCCAGTCTGCTCTACAAAGTAAGTCCAGGACAGCCAGGACAGAGGAACCCTGTCTCAACAATCCAAAAAAGAAAAAAAAATCATTCACAATGACAATATAAACTCTAAACAACACAATTTCCCTCAGGAGAAAGAAACTTGAGATTAGAGAGAGACTACACTCACTTAATGCTAGCTCCTCCGATCGGAGTTGGGTGTTTGACCCAGTAGAGCCTGCACTTTGGTGTGAGACTCTGGGCCAAACAAACAAACAAACAAGAAAAGCACAAGGGAAAAAAAATCACATATAGCTGGTTTTATAGCCATTTCTAAGAAGCTTTATCAGACTTAGGAAATTATGAGCTATTTCAGCTGACCTCAAACTACAGATCCATCTGCCTCAGCATCCTACGCGCTGGGATTAAAGGCATGGGCCACTATGCCCGGCAGGCAACGCTGATTTCTAAACATCCTTCTAATAGTTGAAGAGATGGCTCGGCACTAAGCGTACTCGGCACTCTTCTAGAGAGTGAGTTCCGTGCCCAGCACCCACGTCAGATGTCTCCCAGCAGCTCGGAACTCCAGCTCTAGGGGATATGGTACCCTCTTTTGGCCTTGTGGGCACCCATACTCATGCATACATTAGCACGGACACACATATGCATGACTGAAAAATTAAAAATTAAAGCGTATTTTCAACTGATTATCATGTGAAATCTTAGTAATATGCTTTGGTGATATCCATGAATACATTATTTCAGAGAGCGCAAAACCACTATGACACATATATGTGTCATGAGGATATTTCTCAAATGCATGCCTTTTCTCCCTACCATCTTCTGACATTTGGAGTTTGACTCAACTTGACCCTCACTTGACTCTTTAGGTTTCTGCCTAAAATATGGAAGTGCGTGCATAGAAAGAGGGTAGCAGCGACCTAAACCATGAATTTCTCCACTTAGACTAAGTAATCATGTTGTAGTTATCACCTGAAAGCCCAAGTCAACAATAAAAACAAGCAAGAATTCTAGGGTGAAGGGAATTTCTGTCTCTTTAAGTGGCATCTGGGCCAAATTGGATAAAAGTAGTTGGTATCAATAAACAAGAGGTGTTTATGAAAGGTCTTTTTAAATTCTAATCGTCCCAATGACATTTTATTGTGCGTTTAAAAATTTCTAAATGTAAACAGGACGTTATAATTTGTTAGTTAAAAGATGAAAATAATTCTGTAAATGTACAATCTCTGCAAGGTTGGCCTTAGTGATTTGTGTAATAGATGTTGAACGATCGCCATCTAGTGGCTAAGGGGAAAATTCACTTTTGTTCATGTAAAAGTTTATTCCTAGGTAGCATTTCTCGCTGTGCCATTAACTAATCAAACAATCCAGGAGTCAAGTACATTTAGATGTAGTAATGTATGGCGTTTTAGAAATATTTAAATAGTTTACATTTTTTCCTGTTTAAAGGTGTGATGTATGTTGTTGTAGAAAATGTCTAAAACACAGAAAAATATGAACAAAATTTATAACCTTCTCACCTCATATAACAACTCTCATACAACATTGTAGTGAATTCACTAGGCCTTTTTCATATCAGTTCACATTTTCATGTAATTGACATCATAAAATATTTGACTTTAAGTAGTACTTTAAAGTTTTAATGCTACATATATGTTTCGAAAATATAATTAAGTTACGTTAAAGTTTGAACGAGTTTATTTAACCTGGGTCATAAATTACATTTGTGTGGGAGTAAGTGGCATGAACATTTATTCAGGAAATTAAAAGTAACTAAATGCCATTGGTAAATGGGTTCTAAAAACTTTATAGACCAGGAGAGTGACTGGGAGAACAGTTCCCACCTGGGAGGCTGAGGCAGGAGGATTGCTGTGAGTTCCTAGGGCAATCTCACTCAAAAGCAAACCCGGAAAACAGGAGCCCAGAAGGGCCAGCCAGTGACATCACTCACACAACCCTTGGGACTGGGGTACTGGTTGAGCCCAATAGTAGAGTCACAAGCCACAGAATTATAATAATTCATACTAGAGTACAGGTTGAAACAATAGCTGTTGAATATCTTGATTCATTTGAACAGCTTCGAGCAGATTTTAAACTTTCTCTTTCTGGGCGTGTTGATATGTGCTCTGAATTCTAACACTTGGGAGGCAGATGTAGGAGTGTCCTAACCCCGAGGGCAGCCTGCTCTAGACTGAGTTCTAGCCAGACAGAGCTACACGGGGGATGTTTGCCTGTTCCCTGAAGCTATTTACCAATTACCAGGACAAACCAATTAAATCGAGATCTAGGGAGTAGGTAGCTTTTAGGAGTTTCTCACACGCTACAGTTGTATCTCTTGATGTGAACATCCCCAGACTACAGAGAGAGGAAACTAGACATAGAAATACCATCGAGAAGGATGTAGCATTGATCACGTAGAAAATGATAGGAGCTAATAAATCATCTTGTAGCTACTTAATGACTTTGGCACAAGTTGGCAATTAATTGAACAAAAGGTATGAAAAAAAGAGAACCAAGGATTGCTCTCTAGTGGTGCCTTGATAAGGGGTCTTAGTATGTTCAGAGGGGCAGCTGGGCAAGCGAGATGCCCTGGAGAGCTGGGTGTGTGGGGGAGGTGGCAGTGTGTATTAATGGCTTTCCCTCTAGATCCAAGTCAGTGGGGCAAACAGGCTGTGTATAATTTTTCTTTGCCCCTTTGTAAATACCTGTAATAGGTGTAATTGTGCGTAAACCACCGGACTTCACCTTTCCACTCTGTGAAGGAACAGGTAGGACTGCAAACCGTGCGTGCGTGCTCGAGAGCCCGCTAGGCATCAGCCTTGAATGCTGTTCTGCAGGGGCCATCCACCTTGCTTTTATGGAATTCATTCATTAGTCTAGGCTGACAAATCCTGGGGTTCTGTTTGTCTTCTCTTTCCAAGCACTGGGATTCTAATCCTACCTCAGGGCACCCAGATATTGAAGGTGGCTTCTGGCAATCAAACTCAGGTCCTCTCGCTTGTAGGTAAGCACACTACTGTCTGAGCCATCTCCACAGCCCTGAGAGTCTCATTTTTGCCTCATCTGCTTGTTCTGTTAGTCCTGCAGGAAGTAGTATGCAGACCAGTGAGACGGCCTTTCAGATTTGCTTCTGACTGGCTTCCCATTTACTTGTGTTCTATCCCAAATCCCTCAGGTCACAGTTTCCTGGCCTGTTAGCAGCCAGTCCTATCTTTGTGTAGCAGTCAAATACAGTTTCCATCCCCCCCCCACTCTCCTCCTCCCTACTCCACACAACCCCCACCCCGCCCAATACATATAGAGACAGCCCTCACAACAGCCATCACAGACAAGGTAGTAAGTGCTCTCCAGGCTTTTTAAGGCTTCTCTTTTTGGGGGTCAGGCACAGAACTGCTACCTAAAGTTGCCATTTCCTCTGCTCAACTTCTCTGTGTGTTTGGGAGCACTAACACTCACGTTCCTTTTGTCTGTGTGGAATTATCTCTTCTCTAATGCCTTCGGATCAGACCTAGAGGTCCGCAGGCAGTGGGAAGGGCCCGTTCAGTACTGTTTTGGCTGAGAAAGTCTCTAAGGAGTCCTGTTCCATCTCTAGAAATAAACAAGCAGCCATGAGGGCAAGTTAAGGGGCTGCTTTTGCCCCACAGCTAGATAATAATTGCCAATTAGTGTAAGGAGCCCGTGTCCTGGTTTGCTTTTTTGTTGCTCTGATAAAACCCTGGCCAATATCAATTTAGGGAGGAAACAGTTACAACCAACCCTCCGGGGAAGCCAAGGCAGGAACTGTGGAAGAATAGTGCTTTTAGCTTGCTTTCCTGCATTGCGCAGTCACCTTTCTTGTGTAGCAAGGCCTGCATGTGGTTCAGTTCACCATGGATTGGGCCTTCCTGCCTCAATCAACAATAAAGAAAATATCTCATGGACATGTGTACCGGCTGGTTTTGTGGGTCAACTTGACACAGGCTGGAGTTATCACAGAGAAGGGAGCTTCAGTTGGGGAAGTGCCTCCATGAGATCCAGCTGTGGGGCCTTTTCTCAATTAGAGATTAAATGGGGGGAGGCTTGTGGGTGGTGCCATCCCTGGGCTGGTAGTGTTGGGTTCTATTAGAGAGCAGGCTGAGCAAGCCAGGGGAAGCAAGCCAATAAGGAACATCCCTCCATGGCCTCTGCATCAGCTCCTGTTTCCTGACCTGCTTGAGTTCCAGTCCTGACTTCCTTTGGTGATGAACAGCAGTGTGGAAGTGTAAGCTCAATAAACCCTTTCTTCCCCAACTTGCTTCTTGGTTGATGTTTGTGCAGAAATAGAAACCCCGGACTAACACAGACATGCCAATAGGCCAATCTGCTGGAGACATCCCTCACTTGAGATTCCCTCTTTTCAGGTATATCTAGTTTTTGTCAAGTTAACAAAAACAACTTGGGGCAGGCCTAGACTTGTGACATCATCTGGCTGGTTCTTTCTCTGCTTCTCCGTGCTGTGCTGAGGTTAAAACTCAGGGCTGTGTGCTACTCAAAAGTTCTACCACGGGAGCAGGGAAAGCTCTCAGGCCTTTGTTTCTTGTTCTTTCCCAAGGGTGGACCTTTGTTTATCGGTCCTCTGGGGGAAAGGGGTGTGGAGGCGATGCCCCACCAGTTTTCTCAAGCGATCATTCCAGGTGACTACATGACCCAGGCTTTGTCTAAGATAATAATAGAGCTTTAACCTTTATCCTTGGTCCCTGGGTAGCCAGAGGAGCACTCCGGTTTGCCCAGAGACCCCTGCTCGTTCTGGTTTGACACTGCTGAGCACTTGCCTGGATGCTGGTCTGTTCTTTAGTGAGGGCTGCTTCTGTCCCCACCCCACCCCCCATTGTCTAAGGACCAAAATGTCCATATTAATGACTTTATTTCTCAAAAGCCATCCATGAAAGGCATGACTAAAGTCCTCCTTTTTTCCCTGAGCACACCTACATTACATAAACTATCACTATGATTAGAAATCATGCCTGTGAATTACCCAGGGAAAGTAGATGTATCATGTAGATGTATTATGTGAGGAGTGCTGGTGGGAAGGGGATCTCATTTTATCCCAGTCTCTATTTCTATCTCCGTTATGTTATGTCCATTAAAAACAAAAAAACAAGATTACTCCACGTGTCTATATTAGGTCTCTCACTCTACTTGACTGCACTTAACTCAAAATTCCCCTCCACAAAAGCAAATTACTTCCCACCGCCATCATAAAAAAGTGTATTCATTTTCCAGGTAAAATAAAACTATGTCCAAAACAAGCCTAATGAGACAGGGGAGAAAAGAAAACACACAATATGTTGTTCCAAACCAGCTGCCAGCCCAGGCTACAGCTAGACCCTGTGAGGCACCTCATGTCACTACAGACAGTGAGTTCCTTCATGGCCTTTCTCCAGGTGATCTGGAGTCAGAAGAGTCACTGATGTTTAGGGAATAGTTGATTACTCATGACAGGGATCACTACATTGCCTGCTGAGGCAAATGAAAGACATCATCAAGAAAACACAGCAATATCAGGGATGTGGGTTGGGGGTTTTTGCAAGAGGAACAGCAGAGCACCTTCAGAATTCCTGAGGACTTCATGGTGCTGTGGAGTTTCAATCTGCTTGTCACCCTTATGGTCATCACATCCCTCATAATCTATGCGTTGTACGAAAATTCTAAGTAGGTTTCAAGACCCTCACTGGGCAGTGTCAAAGGCACTCACACCAATAGTGATTGATCTTTTTCAAGTATTGCTGCTGGAGCGGATGAACGGTTCAACCACTCTCCTTAGAATTTAGAGATATAGATTGTTAGTAGAGTTTGGCTAAGGTGCTTTCGCTAGTGGCCTTGAGTTAGAAAATCTAGGGGAACAATTCAAAGTTGAGAAAGGCACACTCTTGATAATTGGGTGATGGGTTGGTTCGGTCAGGAACAAGAACACTGACAGCCCAAATAGTACGAGCCTTTCTTGCTGAAGCTGGCCTGGTGATCAAGGTGATGATTAGTTTCTTGTGCCCATTTTTGCCCTTTGCTTCCTGATATGATTTAATAAAAAAATGTTAATATGTAGATACTCACCCTGAGGATTTAAAGTAATGACTGTTTTTTATATATAAAAGTTTATATTTGATGATTCTTTTCAGATTTTTATAAGATTATTTTTTAAGATAAATAATAATTGATCCTTTCATTGTAACTCTAAATTGCAGTCCACCATAAGAGAACTGGCTGAGAAAAATACCCTGCTTGCTTACACTTTGCTAATCTTTAACATGTTGCTTAGATACGAATGTATGTGGGTTCTTGGGAATAATTTGTTTTTCACATATAATACATAAAACATTTGTATTGGGAACATGCTCTTTTTTTTAAATGTATACTTATTGTAATCATTCACTTGACGAAAAATAGAATGTAAGCACATTGTAATTTTTATATTTCTTGGAAGATTTTGCTGGTATATATAAGCTGTGGGATTAATCTGAGACAGATTTGCTCTTATAGGCAAGGACCTAAGAGAATTCATTTTAGGAAAGATTCCTGCTATTAATATGTGTTTCCTGTTATTATTAAACATATATAGCAATCAATAGGTATTAGCCCACCCTTTTTGAGCAGATCTCTGAAGATGTACTGTCTTGTAATGATACTATATAAATAAACAGATGACTTCCCTAGTCTTAATGATGATCCTGTAAGAATTCCTAAAATTATATTAGTGATTGTTAAGCTCTTTTATAGTGGACTGCTATTAGGTCCTTTTCCGATAGTCAAAACTGCAATGAGAACTCTGCCAGTCTCCCAAGTGTCATCAGTTAATTGCTCTTAACTAGACTTCCTCCTACTCAGAGCACATTCCAAGAGGTTGTAAAACGATTAACCTAAGATCATAAAATGGAACTAAGGATTTATTATAGGTGATAGGACAGAAGATATAATAGTGACTGGGTTTATCTGTACAAAACTTCACTAATAACTTGGTTAAGGTTTTCAACATTCTATGAGCCTGTGGAACAGGGATAGGTGATGGATGTTTAGCCAGATAATCACTCCTAATGGATATGCATGTAAACATTCTCTGTTGTAAACTTCTATTTCAATTTATGATTTGATTTTTTGGTTATGAAATGTGATCATGTATTCTGGAAGATGTTTTAAGTGCCAAGGACAAAGAGAAGGGTCAGAACTGCGAGGAACTGAGCTGAGGAGAAGTTTTTAGACAGAACACATTTCAGACAGAACTGAACTCAAGAACTTAGAAGTATAGGCACAGCATTGGGAGAAAAGGCATTGAGAGTAAGAGCATTATTGTGACGTCAGAGCAAGAGAAGAGCAAGATTAGAAGGAGAATGCAGAGTGGAATGACTTAGAAATTATCAGTAACAACAACAACAACAACAAAACCCAAAAAACTAAGAGAGCAATGTGTAGAATGCAGAGGTATCCAGATAAAAAGCCACAGAGGTCAGAAGGAACAGGCAGGCTTCTCCTTTTCATAGGACAGAACAGGTCCTTTCTTAACAAGGCAGGTTTAGTCTTACTAAAAGGAACAAAGCTTTTTTTTCTTACAAACTTGGGTTTAATTCATTTAGTGTAGAAGCTTTTTCTTTCTCTATGGAATAAAAATTGAAACTCATTTTTCATCCACAATGAGTGAGTTCTTTCTGCACTGGTGCTTGGTCTTTTGTTCATATGTTTGGATGAGTGTGTGTGTGTAAGTATGTAATTGTGAGAATGCATGCCAGCTGGCCTCAACTGGTTTGAATGGAAATGTATAAATGACCATGTGTGAATATGTATAGGAACTTATGCGAGATTATGCATATTTGCTTATGTATAAGTTTTTCCTTCTGCCAGCATGATTCTCTTCTCCTGGTTCAATAGAAGTTTACTGCTCCAAACTTTCCCCTAGCCCGACAAGCAAGAGGCATCTGGACAAAAGGGAAAAGGCTCTAGCAATTCATCTTTTAATTAATCTCCTGCTGTTTTAGGATGAGATGCTAAGTGCCAGAGGAATGCAGAAGGCAGGTCAGCTACAGTAGCACAGGAACTCAAGACTTAGATAAGTAAACTTTTTATTATTATACAGCAACCCTAAATATCTTGTAAGACAAAGTCTGATCCCTGTACCTCATAAGATAAAGTCTTACTGTCTGCTGACACTGTTCCCCTTTCGCTGCCTTAAGAAGAACTGACAAAGAAGACCCCACCAGGGCTGGCCCCAGGCAGAATTCCGGTCCTCTCCAAGAATATCCTCAACTATAGGCAGAATTCTAGGATAGCCCTTAGGAGTCCTGCCCCAAGCCAAGATGATCTGTATAATCTGCTGTACCTTTGGAGTGCGGGTAGACTGGGATGCCTATGGTGGCATGATCACTATTTGGGTGAGATGGCATCATATGACTAGGTACTGGGGAAGATATTCCTGTGGTTTGACATAAGCTTAGTATCACAGGCCACAAAGACATATTTCTGCTATCCATGAGTATGAAGTACCCTGCCATGCTGTAAGCATGCACAGACAGGCTTCATTTCTTCTTCTCAAAATGTAGCAATCACAGTAAAAATGTGTGGAGGGGCTTATACTGCCATGTAAGGTGAGAGAGAGAGAGAGAGAGAGAGAGAGAGAGAGAGAGAGAGAGAGAGACAGAGAGAGAGAGAGAGAGAGAGAGAGAGAGAGAGAGAGAGAATCTTACACTCCCCTGCTCTATTTCAAAGACTTACTAGGCCTCTTCATTTCTCCTACTTCCCCATACTGTCACCTGCAGACAGAACCTTCAGTCACGAAACCCCCAGCAGACACTAGAGACACAGCCTTAGAGGCAATGGCTACCCTTATCACCTTGAGTTGATCTGCAATCAAAATTCTACTCTATTCCATTAACTGTGTACATTGACTGTATATTAAGAAAAAAACTTAAAAAGTAGAACAAAATAGGGCTTTTAAGAAGCCCTAACAGACTGCCAAATCCCAAAGGTATGATTAACAATGAGCATAATAAAATCCCAAATTAGTAACCATGGTGTGTGAATACTTTATATATCATGAAATAGACATCCACCTTCATTTCTTCTCAGATAGCCTATTTGTGGAATTTCTTTCACACTGATCTACAGAGCATCTTTGTCATCAATAGATCTCTTTGTGTAGAGATGATTTATTCTGTGTGTTACTTCTACAGTGTCTAGTATAATGCTAATGTATGCTTGATATGTACTTTAAAAGTAGTGTGTGCATGCTCGACTCTCAGAAGTCAGTCTTAGGTACTGCTGCTCGGCGCCATTCACTGTTGGAATCCAGGCTGATACCAGACTTTCTCAGAGGCTCCCAGAAAGGAGAAAGGGAATGCCAATTCTGTGTCTTTTGCCCAGGGGCAGACTTAGCAAAGTCCAGTTTGGGACCAGGGCCTCTAGAGTTAAGATTTCAGTTTGTGAGAACCTGACTTTTCCTCCTAAAGAGACTGGAGTATCAGTTCCAGGCCTGTGTGCTTGGTCTGTGGCACACATCAAGTGTTCTGTGTTCCTCTTGTGCAACACTGCTTGGTTAGCTTCCTGATGACATCATCCCACCGTATGATAGGTTTCTCTGTTCCATTTTCTCCCTGCAAACAGTATATAAGATGCTTTACTTCTTAGTAAATTAGCTCAGCATAAGACGTAGCTTTATGCAAAACCTCCTGACCCCAACTTTCCAGTCTTCTTTATTTCTGATCCCCTGGTCCCTCCTCTCAGGAGCTTCTCTGGCTTGCTGGTCCAGATGCATCTACTTTGTTTTGTTTTTGAGACAGTCTCTCACTCATACTTGGTACTGATTGCAACGCTGGCTGGGGATTGGTATCTTTCAGTGCTGGATTTCAAGCATCATACACAGCATTTTCTTTTCTTCTTCTTCTAAATGTGGGTACTGGGTGGGTATCAAATCCAGGTCCTCAAGCTTACATGGCAAGAACTTTAGCTCAGTAGACTGGGGTCTCTCCCCAGCTGCAGTAATAGTTGTTAGAGACACCGAAAGAGCCCGTTATCAGTTAGTTATGTTCTCATTGATCCCTGCTTAACACTAAACATTTTTCCCATTAGCAAGTAAGGATTTGCTGGCCATCCACTAAACACCAGTCACTTATCTGTCACCAGGATATAAATGTTGCTGGCATAACCATTCTATTAGGTAAGTCATTACTGTTTGTGAGTTGTAGTGGTGTGTATGTGTGGGGGGAGAGGGAGGGGGGAAGAGGGAGAGGTAGTGGGGTGAGAGAGAGAATAGAGAATAGTTGCTACTGGGTAGGCAGTTAGATGTGAGGTAATTATGGAAAAATGTGTCTGTATCTTAGCATCACTGTCTCCCCAGGGTCAGATACCTCTTTGTGCAGTTCATTTGTTCCTAAGACCACAGGGCACTTCTCCACTTACCCCCTCCCCCCACTAACAAAAGCCCTGCTCAAAAGACCCTTACTTCATCAAAATGACGCTTACACGGTGGTTTTGTTCTTCCACCCACCTGCTTATAGCCATGTCTAGAGATCAATGAAAGGGATAAAATCCACAACACTGTACCCTGTGGACTGTTCCCAAACCTTCCTTCAGGTCGTCCGACTCCAATCTCTTTGGTGTGGACACTTCATTTTGCCAAATAAACGTCTGCTTTAACTCTTGTATCTCTTGGTTCAATTTTCTATTTCGAAAAGGTAAGAGCCAAGAGCCAATCCCCGCCCCCCCCCCGCCAGCGTTGTTTATTCAAACTAGTGGAAAGAAAATAAAAACACAGTAACGCCTGAGTTATAGATGAGTAAAGAAAAGAATCAAGGGTGGGCTGGCGAGAGGGCGCAGCGAGGAAAGACCCTAGACGCCGAGCCTGACAACACAGTTCGATTCAGGGTTCCTCACGCTGTCCTGACTCCATCACCACACAGGAGGGTGTACGGTTGCTCCGGGCCTTGTGGATGCTCGTGGACGCGAGTGGGAAGAGCATCCAGAAGGAACAGCAATCAGGAGGTTACAACTCTACAACAGAAGCCCGCAACGGGCGGCCTCGGCGGCTCACAACACCGGGCAGCAGCTAGACGCCGCCCGCGTGACGTCAGCACGGGGCTCTGGGCTCGCGCCTGCGCACATCGCTTCTCGCGGCGCTTCTGGGAGCTACCGCCTTCCCGCCGTCCGTCACTTCCGGATGAGGCGTCGCGTCGCTGCGACGTCACTTCCTGCCGCTACCAGTGGAGCCCGTGAGTGGCGGCGGGCCGGCTCTCCGGCTCTCCGGCGCTCCCCTCCCCTTCTCCTTCCCTCCCTGTCCCTCCCTAGGCGACCGCGCGTCGCGGGGACTCCCTACCGGGCCTCGGCGTGAGTGCGGGGGGACCTTAAGCAGCCTGAGGCGCCGCGGCAGAGAAGCAGGACGCCCGCGACCCTCGGTTCCCGCTCCGCGTCACCGCGCTCGCCGCCGCCATGGCCATGAGGCAGACGCCGCTCACTTGCTCGGGCCACACGCGGCCCGTGGTGGATTTGGCCTTCAGCGGCATCACGCCTTACGGCTACTTTCTGATCAGCGCTTGCAAAGGTGAGCTGAGGCCGCGACGGCCGCGGCTCCCGAGTGCCGACGGGTGGGTGGGTCGCCAAAGTGCCAGTTAAAACGACTGCGCTGCTGGGACAGAGGCTTCTGCTCGCCGCTGGCCAGGCTTTGTGTGTCCCTCCTCCCCATCGTTTTTAGTGCTCCCCAACACTGCGCCTTTCTACACACGCAACTGCATTGTATTTTCCCAAAGATTTACGGGAAGGAGAAATTAGGCCAGGCCGAGAGGAGTACCTTTTACATCTTGTCACTCATCTTATTGTATCAACCTTTGTGGTGCGAGGCTCATTTATTTTCAGATGGAAAAGTGTACGTTAGGTTTATGTGGTCCAAAGCAGTTTAGATGGTTTTGACACACGTCAAACGCCTCCAGTCTATGGTTTTAAAAAAGGTTGTATTCATGAGTGCCTGTGTGTGGTGTCTCTATGCATGCTTGCACATGCATGAAGGGGTGCCCAAAGAGGTTAGAGGAAGGCGTCAGATTGTCGAGAGCTGGAGTTACAGGCGGTTGTCAGCCTCACGAGTGGGCGCTGTGAATCGGAATCAGGTCCCGTGGAAGAGCATTTCCCAGGTCTTTACAGTTGTTTTGTAATCCGAGTTTGCAAAGGTGAGGGAGACCTCCTATTCGGTCCCAGAATTGCTTACGCTTCCCAGGAAGAGAGACCAAAACTCCTTAGTCCAGTCACTGGGACCATAGGCACAGATCAGGATTGGAACCCCCAGTGCTTAATGCGAGTAGGTGGGACCAGTCAGAGCAACAGTTTTCTAGTTTGCTGCTCAGGATTTGATATTATGTTGCATGCTTCTAAATCACTTATTTGTCTTAAACTGTTCTCTAGATGGCAAACCTATGCTCCGCCAGGGAGATACAGGAGACTGGATTGGAACATTTTTGGGTCATAAAGGTGCTGTTTGGGGTGCGACATTGAATAAGGATGCCACCAAAGCTGCTACGGCGGCTGCGGACTTCACAGCGTAAGTGTAACAAGATAGCTGACTGTATTCTGTTTGAAATATGCGGTGACATCTCAGATGCCCTAATTTCACGGTTAGGCATAAAGTTCTGACTCAGCTGATGCAGTAGAGAATGCATGGAGTTTGATCTCACCATGAGATTTTGATTCTGTCCTGGTTCTCTGGGCATCCTTGTCTTCACTATGTTCCCAGACTTGAGATGTTTCAATGACTGACCCTCTCATTGAGACCAGGAATCTTGGTGATCTATGCAGCTTGGATAATGGATATTGCTGACGTCCTTTACAGATATTTTTGTAAATTTAGTGCTATATAGTGATGTCTCCAGATACTTTTTTATCTCAGTTTTACTAATTGGCCCTAGATAATTTAAAACCAGGCCTCAAACTTTTTATCTCCTATGGTTTAAAGATCATTGTCTGGAAGATTCTTAGTTTTCCTTAGATCTTTATTGTCTTAGTTAGGTTTCATTATTGTGAAGGGACAACATGACCAAGGTAGAGGTAACTCTTACAGATTTAATTGGGGCTGGCTTAAAGTCTTAGAGGGGTTCAGTTCATTGTCATGGAGGGAAGCATGGCAGTATCCAGGCAGACATAGTGCTGTAAGAGCCAAGATGATCAGAAGGCAGCCAGGAGGGTGGTCTGAATCACATTGGCCAGGCTTGAGTCTTTGAAACACACAGACACACACACACACACACTCACACACACACTCACACACTCTTCTAACCATTGTAGTAATGGATGAGTCACCTCATCTCAGTTCACTTTCTCTTTTGATACAGTCTGAGATGGACTAAACTGTTACCATAATACACTTAATCTGTTTTTACTTTGGGTTTTGCATATATTATCAAACTGACTCATAATGATTCTCTTTGCTCATTTGAGGCATGTGTCTTACATAATTTTTATTGTATAGTTACTAACCTGTGTTTGTAGTAACCTTTGTTTTTAAATCGATGAAGGTAACTTTTATTTACTCTTGTGTGTGTGGGTGTGTGCACCCCATGGTTTGTATGGAGGACATCAGAAGACAATTTTGGAGATATGGGTTGAGGGGTCTGACTCCAGTTGTCATGCTTGTGTGCCTACAAAAGCATTTTGCTGGCCTGAAGACTGTTAAGAATGACTGTATATGATAGTAGGCCAGAGCCTGGAGGGTGAAAAATGGCCTTACTGATTTCGTGTTTAAAAGAATTGCACACTTTAATGTGTTGCCATCTTTGATTTAAGCAAATTAAAAATAAATGGTTGTTGGTGTGGTGGCACCTGCTTCTTTAATCCCTTTAAGCACTTGGGAGGTGGAGGCAGGAGGATCTCAAGTTAGAGACTAGTCTGGGGACATATGAGCTCCAAGCCAGGAGTACATAGAGAGATCCTGCTGAAAAGGAAACAAACAAGACAGAAACAGAAATAAAATATTTATTGAAGAAAGGAAATTGAGTAGAGATTAGCATTTGAAATGAGTATGCAAAGAACGTTGAGGACACAGGTGACTATCCTGTGGGAGCTGAAGAAAATGCATGGCCTGTCTGTGAGGAATGGGTCATAGTTAGAACCTTGGGTGGCTAGAATCAGAAGTAAAAGGAGGTTGGGGCAGAGGGTTAAACTAGAGTAGAAGAAACTGGAGTGGTTATAAGAGAAAAATGGTGACATTATTTCTCTGAAGCATGCTTTTACAGGCTTATGTATAACTCCATCCAAGAATGTAATTAGGAATTGTATCACCAGTTGCTACTTCTTGGATTTGTAAATGTCACTGATGCTGTTCATGCAGAGTGCTTTGCACTCGTGGCCCTTGGGGTGCGTACTTCTGCTTGCTCCTTAGTTCTGCTCGAATCTCTGGACTCTCCATGGTAGATTGTCTGTGCACACTCTCAGCATTGTGTGCTTGGAGCACGGAGGTGGCTGGTTGGCTTTTATTTTATTCTACTTATGTCTGTTTTGAGAAAAGATTCACTGTGTAATAAGGCCAACCTAAGCTCAGAATCTTCCTGTCTCAGCATTGTAAAGTGCATAGGGATTATGCCCATTAGCACCTAACCTTCTACTTCTTGATTTAAGCTTTATCTGATCTGTATCAAAGTCTAACATTGTACAAATTTAAAGTTGTTAAATTCAGAGAAGTTCTTTATATTTTGCTGTGGCCTGTGGCTAGATAAAAGGATGAATTGGTTAAAATATTTTGCAGATTTGGTAAAAAAAAATTACAGCTCTAAGCTAAAACTAGGCTAGGTTAATTTGTGAATCTCGCATAAATTATTCTTTTTCAATGTCAAAGAAAATTAAGAGTTAAAGAGTCTTACGGGAAACTTGTCTTTTAGGCTTTTGATAAATTAAGTATCCTAATAATTAGCACTATGGCAAATGCATAATACACTTATAAATATTTTGCGTATAATTATTTTGCATTGATCAAAATTACTATTATATTTAATCTTATATTAATGTTACATAATATTTGTTTATGTTTACATTTAGCAAAGTGTGGGATGCTGTCTCAGGAGATGAATTGATGACCCTGGCTCATAAGCACATCGTCAAGACTGTGGATTTCACACAGGTGTGAGAAAATGGAATTTTGGGTAGGGATGTAGTTCAGTGTGGTACACTGCTTACATAGCACAAAAAAGGCCCTGAATTCCATTTGAAATCAAAGAAATACTACTGGGTAGTTCCTGTTCTACAGGGAGGGGAGGAGGGGCAGCAGCAGAAAGGCAGACAGTGCCTGTGGTGCAGTTGTTGAGGGAAACTTGAGCTTAGCGATTCTCTAAGGAGTTCACGATGTCTTCCTAGAAGTAGTTGGCTACAGTGTGTCTATATTGGTAATTCTATTTAATTAATGATTAAAGTGCTTAATCTAACATTTTTCTTTTTTGTTTTCAGGATAGCAATTACCTGCTAACTGGTGGACAGGATAAACTGCTGCGCATATATGACTTGAACAAACCTGAAGCGGGTAAGTGTCCGAGTCAATTTGTGCTTTTCCTTTAAGTATTGGACTAAAGAACTCTACACTCTGAAAGTTAAGATAATCAGCAGAAAGCAACATCCATTACCTATTCTCCTTCATTGTTAAAGTCTTAACTTTTGTCAAAATATGTCCTGTCAGGCCTTTTCTTATTCTATGCAGGTTTCATTTAATGTTGGCTTAGTTAACTGCAGAGCTCATAGCCTTCTGGCAGTGTAAAACATCACCATGGTAATGGTTTTTCATTTCATGATGCTAGGTTCTGTAGAGGTACTAGAGCAATGCGGCTAGATTTAGGGTGATGGTTGGTGTGGCCCCCTGGAGGAGAGGATGCTTGAGACTAGGGTGTGCATGGTAAGGGTTAGGCAGCTGTATTGGTTGTTCAAAAGAAACATTCTGTAGGTGAAGACAGGATTATTTGTGAATTACAGAACTGATACTAAGTTTTAAGAAGTATGCTGTGATTAAGCAGTCACTCTGTAGAGTTGTATTCTATTTGGAAAGGTATTTTTAATGTAGCAGACGATACTTATTACTACTGACTGCATTATCTGCTGGGCATTTCTCTCTGCTTACTTTTTGGTGGACTTATGCTAATGTATCAAAGTGAGGTTGAACTTGTGTGACATAGTAAAGGTATAGTTCAGGGTTTGGGTGTACGCTTTTCATCCTAAAGGTATAGTTCAGGGTTTGGGTGGACGCTTTTCATCCTCACCTCACAGAGGTTTTTCCAGTGGATCAGCAGTAGAAGTGATAGCAATTCATGGAGCTCTTTGACTGTTCGTAAGACAGTAGTAATCACTCAGGTGTATGTTTCTACTTGATCCTCATAGATACATGTAACAACTTCTATTGCCCCATTTTGAAGATGAAGAAGTGAAGTTTCTTTCATGGGAATTGCTTATGCTACTTTAAAATTTCCCTTTCTCCTCCTTCTACTTTCCTGTTGCATACACGTGTGCGTGCGTGTGAGTGTGGCGTGTTTGTTTCCCACCAGTAGTTACTACAACAGTGACTTGGACAGAGGGCCTAGAGGTAAATTTAGTATGAGGATTAGCTTAGTACACCCTTGTTCCTGGGCCCATGTTTTTATCCATTAGTAGTATGTTTGTCTTAGGGTTTTACTGCTGGGAACAGATACCATAACCAAGGACAACATTTAATTGGGGCTGGCTTATAGGTTCAGAGGTTCAGTCCATTATCATCAAGGCAGGAACATGGCAGCATCTAGGCAGGCATGGTGCAGGAGAAGCTGAGAGTTCTACATCTACATCTGAAGGCTGCTAGCAGAATACTGGCTTCCAGGCAGCTAGGATGAGGGTCTTAAAGCCCACGCCCATAGTGACACACCTACTCCAGTAGGGCCACACCTAATAGAGCCACTCCCTGGGCCTAGCATATGCAAACCATCACAAGGTTGTAACTTTCACTTGCTTTTGTGTTGCTCAGTTTAGAAAGCCAAATATTTATTATTCATTTTAAATTGTTTCTTTTAAAGAACCTAAGGAAATTAGTGGTCACACTTCCGGTATTAAAAAGGCTCTGTGGTGCAGTGAAGATAAACAAATCCTTTCAGCTGATGATAAAACTGTTCGGTAAGTTAACTTTTCTTCATTAACTTAAAGTTTGAAAAGTATTTTACCTTGTGGTTCATGAATACTTTTAATAGTCATGCAGGAAAATGTGTGTAGCTTAAAATCTAAGTTAATATAAGTCACAATGACATGGACTTACTATTATCACCTGGAGTAGAATTCAGAAAGTCATTAAAGCTGCTGCTATGTAGCTGTTCCCAGTGTAGTTATGGACAGATTGGCTGAGGGGATTCATGGTGCACTTTAACCTTTGTGTGTTAAGAACTGATAGATTTTGTGAAAAGATGCATAGCAAAACAACAGTTCAGATTAGTTAAACTAGAACATGAACACATGTTTCATAACATGTGTTGTTAAGGCATTAGGAAAATATATTAAGTTGATTTTGCCCACAGCCTAACACAGAAACTATGCAACACAGTTTCATAGAAACTCCCAATTCCTATTAATTTGTAATAAAAATTGCTTTATTATAGTTGTGATCATTTTCTCATGGATTTATGTAAAGATGAAAGAAGCTTTTTCTGACTACTGAATAAATAATTTACTTATGTACTCATTCATTTGTTCATTTATTTGCAGGCTCTGGGATCATGCCACAATGACAGAAGTGAAATCTCTAAATTTTAATATGTCTGTTAGCAGCATGGAATATATTCCTGAGGGAGAGATCTTGGTTATTACTTATGGACGATCTATTGCTTTTCACAGTGCAGTAAGGTATGTCCATCCAAGACACTTCACTTATTTCTGTGGTAAAGAGGGGGAATTAACTTACTTTAAAAATAAGGGGCTGGAGAACTGGCTCAGCTGTTGGCTATCAGTGATTGTGCCTCTTGTGGAGAAGGTCAGTTCTCACCACCATCAGGTAGCTCACAGTCACCTGTAACTCCAGCCTTGGTATCCAGTGGCCTCCACAGGCATCCACATGTACATGCACAGATACATATACGTACAAATAAAATAATCTTTAAAAAAAATTGGAAGGCTTGTACCAAAATGCTGCATGATTCTTTTAAAGGCAGATTCTTACCTGTGCTGTGTAACTCAGACAGAAGTGTTCGTTCCCACCTCTTAACAACTCTCTTAGGTTGAGCACATTGTAATCAGGAATTAGCAAAATTTCAGCTACCTATGATATTTATTTCTACATAGTAAGGAATATACAACATCATGCCAACAGCATGATGCCAGTGGTTCCTTTAATAAAAACAGGATATAAAATATGCTAATGAATATCCTAGGTAGCTGAAATTGTTCTAATTTTATTAGCACATTTTATATTCTGTTTTTATCAAAGGAACCATTGGCGTGATGTTGTATATTCCTTACTATGTAGAAGTCACTGTGATAATTGTTTTCTACTTTCTTTTTTTTTTCTTAAGATTTATTTTACTTATATGAGTACACTGTAGCTGTCTTCAGACACACCGGAAGAGGGCATCAGATCCCATTACAGATGGTTGTGAGCCACCATGTGGTTGCTGGGAATTGAACTCAGGACCTCTGGAAGAGCAGTCAATGCTCTTAACCACTGAGCCAGCTGTCCAGCCCCATTTTCTATTTTCTAATGAATATTTTAAAGAGACAAGGCCTGGGGATATAGCTCAGTGAGAGTGCTTGTTTAGCATGTATTGAGAAAGGATCTAAACGCAGTGAGATAAGTCATGCAAACCCATTCGTTGTGTGTGTGTGTGCATGCATGTACACTCGTTGGTTTTTTCTTTTAATTATTAGGACTATGATGCATATAATCTTGGTTTTTTTTTAATTAAAAATGTTTTTATCCATTAAAACACCTTTAAAACATTTTTATTGGTTGTAGCGCATTAAATCGTAAGAGCTTATGTTTCAGTGCTCTGAGCACTGTAACTAATATTGTGGTGCATCTTTATCCTGTAAGTACAATGTTGAGTTCATCTGTAGAACTGACTGTACAGTTCTTAGCCTTGGTGCTTAGAGGGTTTCTGTAAAGATTAGACCACATTCTCCTCTGACAGTAGTCTTACGATATGGTCTGAAGAATACTTCAGTGTTCAGCTATATTACATAGGAGACAGAAAAAAAATGACAAAGAAGTTCTAAAACATGTAACTGTTCATTTCTGGACCATGAATTCCTGCTCTAGACTGTTGCCTCAGATTTCATTTGGTAGTAACTGGCCTGCTGAATATTTGAGACACAGGGGCTGGTCTGTAATGCCAGATTCAGCACAGCTAACTTTAGAGTTTTTGTGTGTTTGTTTGTTTGTTTGTTTTTCCCAAGACAGGGTTTCCGTGTGTATCCTTGGCTGTTGTGAAACTGTCTGTGTAGATCAGGCTGGCCTTGAACTCAGATTCACCTGTCTCTGCCTCCTGAGTGCTGGGTTGTATTAAAGTTATACATCACCATGCCTGGCTATTTATATGTGGTATGTGTTCATTGATGGTCTATGTTTAAGTAGTTTTCAGGATTGAAAAGGGCTGGTGAGGAAACTTAGATGATTTTTTTTTTTTGGTTTGTTTTGTGGGGGATAGGGGACTTGTGCATTGATAAGTACAGCTTCATTATGATGCAATTAATTAATTTCAGTTATTGCTGTGAAGAGACACCATGGCTGAGGCGACTTAGGAAGCATTTAATGGGAGGGGGGTGGGGGGGCTCGCTTACATTTTAAGAGCATAAACCCATGGCCATCATAGCAGGAGACAGGCAGATATGGCATCGAAGCCCTAGCTGAGGGCTTATATCTAATCCACAAGCAGGACATGGACAGAGCTAACCAGACTGGGTCTGCCGTGGGGTCTTGAAACCTCAGCCCACCCCCAGTGACACGCCTTCTTCACCCGTGCTAATCCTTCTCAAAATAGTCTAACTGGGAACCGAGCAAAGGGCTGCAGGCTTCATTCTTACTCAGACCACTACATGACCTTCACTCCCTAGTTTAAAACAGCAGGTGACAGCAGTTTCATGTGTTCAGGGTGGAAGCCTGAACCCCGAACCCTGAGCAATTGAGAAAACATTTAATATCCCTTTGTATTGTAATTCCTGCTTGTAGTTATTATTGTAGTAAAATGTCACTTTAGCTTTATGTTTTTATTTACCTTTTTCAGTGTTGAGCCTTCAACCTGGGCCTTTATATGCTAGGCAAATAAATGCCTATGTCCTCAACTTGATTTTTTAAAGCAGGGTTTCAAGGGTGCCCTGGGTTCTCTTCCTTAGCCTCTTGAGTGCTGGAATGCAGATGTGTGCCACTGCTTGGCCTGTGTGACCCGTTGTATTTACTGAAATAATGCACTTATTTTGTAGAAAAAGTAGGGTGAAATTTTTCAGAAGAAAAATAAACTAATCTGGCATTGTCACTGCCCTAAGTGGGAGGGACATGGGGGAATGGAGCTGATAAAGGAGGTGGATTAAAGTCTTATGCAGCCACCAACTTTATTCAGAGCATCAGACAGTTTATATACTCTGACGATAAAGGTCATGTGAGTAAAGTTCTCTTTGAGTACAAACTGTACAATCACAAGGATAGCTTAAAGGTAATTGAATAACAGCAACAAGCAATAATGTAAATAAAGACATTCCTGTCCACTGTACCTGGGAGAAGCACAAAAACACATTCCAAGAATAATTCCATGTTTTAAAGAAACAAAAGTCATGACACTCTAGTTTTCTTGGAGAGTTATCATAAGCATGCAGAATTCTCTCAGAACTCTTTCCTGGACTGTGTTCCAGTATTTCTGTCAACCTGACCCCAGTGAGCGTAAGGCAAGGAGGAGCCTGAGTACTCCACAATGAGTCTGTCTCAAAAACTATAAAAGGTCCCTAATGTGGTATGCCAGCCAAGACACTGATGTCCAGAAAGCGTCTCCTGCCCAGAATATGGAGTTCCCACTACTAAATGTCTCCCCGAGATGAAATCCACTTGGATATAACAATATAACAATCTTTTGAATTTTATTGCTCGTTAGTTTTTCTTTTTTCTTTTTTTTTAAATCCATTATTACACTTAATCAAATCTATATTTACTGTGCATTGGGTTTCAGGATTCAGGAAAATTTTAATGTGGCTAGATATTTATATAGTATTAAAGTTTTTGTAGACATTTATATTTTTGTGTTTTTCCTTCACAGTCTGGAGCCAATTAAATCCTTTGAAGCTCCTGCGACCATCAATTCTGCATCTCTTCATCCAGAGAAGGAATTTCTTGTTGCAGGTGGCGAAGACTTTAAACTGTATAAGTATGATTATAACAGTGGAGAAGAATTAGGTGAGTCTCATTCTCTCCCCTTTTATCAGCGGTCTCCTTTCACCTGTGGGTCGTGACCCATTTTAGGGCTGTGTGTGTCAAGATGACCCTTTTCACAGTGATTTCTGAAGACTGTTTGAAAACATAGATACTGTGATTCACAACAGTAACAAAATTACAGTTATGAAGTAGTAACAAAAATAACTTTATGGTTGGTGGAGGTTATCACATCACCACAACTGTGTTAAAGGGTTGCAACATTAGGAAGGTTGAGAACCACTGCCTTCAATAATTTACTGTCAAAATATTTTGAGTGCCTTAGGTATTAACCTATGATGTGTTGAAAGTAAGTTTTCCAACTAACTAAAACTTGAAACTCATACATTCAAAAACAAAGGTGTTTTATCCATTTTGGATGAAAATATAGACCCTCAGACAAAATACACTGAACTCATTTCCTTTTGAGTTTTATCTTTACATTGGTGTTCTGTAGTTCACTGATTTTTGATGCTTTATTGGGATGAAATATTTGTATTTCAAGTCAAATACAAAACATATACAAGGATATTTTGTTCTTTCTAAGGAGAACAGGTACAAAATCCTATTCACCCAGCCTCCTTTCTTCAACTGGGGAATCCCCAAGAGTCTTTAGAGAATGGTGGGGATCACTGGTTTATCGAGGCACCTTTAGAAAGAGTAATATATATAGGATTATAATATATAATATCATTTATTATGTATAATTTTTATTTTACTCTATTTTATGCTTCAAAATTAAAATTAATTTGTAAAACTAAAATAAAATATAATTTAATATAGAAATATATAAAATATTAAAATATATTAGTTATATATTGACATGTTATATATAATATATTATTAGTTTCCTTTTTGGAGTCTTGCTATTTCTATAAGTTTCGTACTTCTTAAGAAGTAGAATGGCTGATGTGTGATTAATTTGAAGCAAACACATCCTAACTTTATAGTGTGTATAATAGTATGCTAGATAGGTCAAAATGTAAGACTTTTAGTACCTACTTTTATACTTACTTATTAAATCCAACTATTTTGCTTTTAGTTTGAAAATCTCTTTGTGTGTAAACTGGCACCTTTTTTTCTTAGCTGTATCTAAGTGTTCTGGTTTTCCACCCAAAGAACTAACCTAGCTAGATTTATACACAAAGAACAGGAAGCAGTTTTGTTCTGTTTCTTGGGAAAAACTGGCGGTGGACTGGGGCTGCTTGCGTCAGTTCTAGAATGTTTCAGTCACACGTTCAGTTCTTCTCTTCGTGGGAGAGCTGTGGCTGGGCTGGGCTGGGCTGGAGGAGGTACCCAGCATCGCCGACCCAGGCTGTGTGTTAGAGAGAGAGAGAGAGAGATGGACAGATGCTGGATTTTGGATGCAGCCGTTCTCATCTCAGTCTCTGTTCATGGAACTTGGGGCTGAGGGTCAGGGTTGATCCAGGAGGTTTGTGTTTGGTAGACAAATAATTCCATCCTAGCCCCTCTACTTAGACGCTTTTATTCTCTGGCTAGTCAGATGGAGGAAACTGCAGAATAAGATGATGAGGCACAAGATTATATATGGGAAATTCATAAGTAAGAGTTTCCCTGCAGTAGAAAAGCCTTCTTGTTATTAAACCTTCCTCATATTAAAATGTAAGGTCAGTATTGAGCCTGTGTCTCAGCGCCTGGTGGAATTAGGAAGCCTAGATAGCCTGGTTGGGAAATCAGGGATAGAGTACGTAAAAGAGCTCCATCTGGTGGTCCTCTGTAGACATGGACGGAACTAGTTCCTCTAAAAGCAGGTGGTGAACTCAGGACTTAGAAACTGGGGTGGTGGAGTTCATAGACTTGAGTTCTAGTCTGCAGAATTTAGTCTTTATTGACAGCCCCTCAATTCGCAGTGGGTTATGAAACTTCATTTTCTGTTTTTGAAAGACAGCCTGTGTCGGGATACGGTCAAAAGAGTGATGTGTAGTGAATAATACTTTAGGGAACCTTGAGAGAGACTGCAGGAAAAAAGGCACAGTGCCTTTCTCCTAAGCTTCATTTTGTTTGCTGGATTGTTCTTAGATATGATTTTGTTCCTTCTGTGTTAAACACTTACATTCAACTTATAAGACATGTTTATTCTTGTTGGATGACAGTGCATAGCTATAGAACTCAATCTGGTGAAAGGGTATGCTGCGTGCTAATCTCAGTGAGCCCTGATCTGGATAAGTTTGTGCTTGCCCAGATATAACCAGGCAGTTGTGTTTAAATTGGTCGGTCATGAGCAGAGGCCAGGAAAGGGCTGCTCTGTTAACGCTTAGTATGTGCTGTGGTTATTGGTCTTTATTTACATGTTCTCTGATCATGTTTTTCTGAACTCTAACAAGCTTCCTTGGGTCGTTGCTTTCTTTGCTACATTCATGTATAAAAGTACACTGAAACTGCGGTAATGTTGCCCACAGCATCAGAGTGCAGTCCAGCCTGTTCCTCCAGGTCCTCAGATCCCAGGTCTCTCAGACAAGATCCGTATGGATCAATGAAAGTTGACAAGTCTGCCTCTGACGTACTGGATTGGAAAGGGCTAATTTTGGGGAAATGGTAGAGACGATATCCCCAGCAGTGTAGACAGCATCTTCTTTAGTGCATCAGTTTTGCCCTGATAGCTTTACATTTATTTAAATCTGATATCCCTGTTCTTCACTGATTTCAGAGTCCTACAAAGGTCACTTTGGTCCCATTCACTGTGTGAGATTCAGTCCTGATGGTGAGCTCTACGCCAGTGGTTCTGAAGATGGGACATTGAGATTGTGGCAAACTGTGGTAGGAAAGACCTATGGCCTGTGGAAATGTGTGCTTCCTGGTAAGGACATCTCTTCAAAGTTATCAAATTATAATGCATAAGTTTTGTATCATTTATTAATTCTGTTCCACTGTGTGTGTTTCCTTTAGATTTTGAATTATGTAATATGATATAAGCAAAATGAAGTCATAATTCTAACTGAGCAATGTCCTTTATGTGATGAATTGAATGACCCGAGTTCAAAATTTATTACAAAGGAACTAGGGAGATGACCCAGTGGTTTCAAGAGCATACATACAAAAATAAAACTAAAGCTTGCTAGAAGGCAGTATGAAGAATATTTAAGTATCTATCCAGTTGTTTATAATATTACTTGATCCTTACCACTGAAAACATGTTTATGTTTTAAAAAACAAACAAACAAAAACCCCAAATACTTATTCCTAATCCCAGAGGGGCTGTCGTACTAAAGGTGACTTTGAGATGTCTCTTTTAGAATCACAGTGACTTTTAGGAGGACGTGTGCTGTGTGAGTTGGTGGGAACCTCCAGTCACCACTCAGTCACTCAGTCACCACTGCCTTTCTCTTCACAGAGGAAGACAGCGGGGAACTGGCAAAGCCAAAGATTGGATTTCCAGAAACCGCAGAAGAAGAGCTGGGTAAATACAAATTAATTAACTTTTCTAAGAGTCCTGGGTATGTACAAATTCAGTGTGTGAGCATTTTGGTCCATGGCAAAAGAAACTTACTGAATGAGTACACATTTGAAATACATAAGCGTGAGTGTGCAAGCACTGAATGTGTACACATTTGAAATACACAAGCCTGAGTGCGTAAGCATGAGCTCCAGAGTTCAGGCCCCATGTGCACGAGGGCACGACTGATGGGGCTCCTGGTATACATTCAGGAGCAGGGGTTTAAAAGCTCCTTAGACAGCTTAGAGCCATGAAGTGAGTTAGAGGGCTTCCTGCACAAGTGACTTTAATGTGGGAGGAGACCTCAGGATGGGCAGGTGGGTGGTGAGGTTCTGAGGATGCGCCGTTGACGATGGACAGGAGGGCTCAGCAGACAACAGAAGAGAAGCAAGGGAGCCAGCATGAAGACTGTCACTGTCCAGCCTCAAGAGCGAGGGCAAACTGAGAGGAGAGAAGCTGGGCCAGCCAGTACCTGGTATACTCTGTCACAACCTTAAGAGTTTAATAAACTAGGAGAAGGAAAAACCTTTAACCTAAGTGGAGGAATAGATGTAAATTTAGGGAATTGCCTTGGTGTGTATAGTGTGGAGAAAGAATAGATTCTAGGTTAGTAGCCATGGGACAGACACTAAGAATGGAAGGAAGGTGGCTTGTCTTTAATGCATAATGGTTAGATTGGAAGATTGGTCATTGCTCGCTTGTAACTTGGGGCAATAAGAAAGGAAGAGTTGATCACAGGCTCCAAGGTTAACCCCTGCTTTTGATACTATTAGAGCCTGTCTCCCAGAGGCAGTGTTTAATGGCTTTGAACTGCATGGCTTTAAATACTAGTATTTGATTACTAAAGGAAAGAACAGGACCCTCAAAAACATGATTTAGTTACATGCTGATTGGGTAGTTGGAGTCAGTCAGAGCTTATCCTGAAGGGAGAGGGATGGGGTTAAACACGGTGTAAAGACAACGGGCGAATATGTCCGAGCTCTGCTCAGGTGTTTGGTGGCCCAAGTCCTGGGATAATTCCATGTTCAGTAGCTGTCTATTCTCTCCTCCTCACCACAGAATGTTTGAAAGGACCTTGTAGTCATTTCTTCCTTGTACAGAAATGTAGATTTCCTTCTTCCCTGTATTAAATGGACTATGGTTTTGTCTTTTAAATGCAGAAGAAATTGCTTCAGAGAATTCAGATTCCATCTATTCGTCAACTCCTGAAGTTAAAGCCTGAGCATCAAATGTGTGCTGCAGAAACCATACAGTTCATGGACTCAACAAGCAGAGACAAGCATCCGCCTTCAGAGTTACTCTCTGCTTGTGGCAAAGAGGGCAGACAATATTGGGGCATATGCATTAGCTCCAGTGCACGAACAGCTACTCAGTGTTGCCCGTGAGTGAAAGTAGCTGAGTGTATGAGGTGCAGGCAGGAGGATTATGTTCACGCAGTGCCATAGCCTGCTGTCTGGAACGAAAAGCCAACTTATAGTTTCCATTTTACACCTAAATTTCTTGTAGCTGTTTATGTTATGGAGAAGAAAAATATATTGGCCTATTTTTCTGACTTTTCCCTTAAAGAAGAATGCCTTTTTTCTCTTTGCTTAGTTATGAAGAAGAGGAAATACATGATAAAGTACCTGGTTTGGTCTCTTTCATTGTACACTGACTTCTTCAGAACATCTAATATTTTTTAGTTATCCAAATAAAATGCCTCTAAAATAATAATTTTCTGTTTCTTTGGGAAATTCTGATATATTTGGATATTAAAACTATTCAAAGTTTCCTATGTCATACACAGCCATAGCTAAAGACAGTTTGATTACAGAATCTGAACTAAACATTTCCTAATTTTGAAATTCAATTATTTAAACTTGAAATTTTCATATCTTTTGCTGGGTGTTCATTTGTCTCCTTCCGGATGGAGATAGAATTTCTTTTCTTGTCTCTTTAAACATGCATGTTACTAAAATTGAAAAGCACTTAGGAAGTATAGAAGTTGAAATCTCAGTTTTGAAAAACTACTGTACGTAGTCAAACATCTGCTTGGTTGTACAAATAGCCACATGATTTAATGAAACTGGGTTAATCATTAATTTTCAGTATTTATGATATATCAGACTTTATCACATTTAAACTTGGGTCATTCAAAAAGTCTTTAATAAATTGGATTAGTTAGATAAATTTGTAGTTTATTTACTTATTTTACAATATGAAGAGATTAAATTAGTAATTTGGAAATACAGATGGACAGCTTGTATTAATTTGCTTTCTTGTAATTTATCTTTTGAGTGACCTTGAATATTAATACTTTGATTAGAAGAAAAAAAAATCTCGACTGGATTGTGACAACCAGAAGGCATCACTACAGGCAGTGCCTGGGAGAGCCAGGGGAAGGCTGTCACAGACATTGCTGAGCCTCAGGCCGTGGTGTTCCTATTCCATGTTTAACGTGATTGGTCCTCTGTGCTGTAGCAGTATTTCTAATGTGTCAAGATTAGACTGAGAGTCTGGCCCTAAATAAAATTGAATGCATCTTTTGTAACGGAAGTCGCTTGGATTCATGAAATTGATAAATTAAGGGTATTTCTTATTTTGTGCCATTGGTTTCCTATTGCTGCAGCAAGTTTGTAGCCTGAACCAGCATGCTTATTAACAGATCCCAATGTCCTGAGGCTGAAACAAGTCTCGCTTGAATAAAGTCCAGGTGTTGGCAAAGCTGCATTCTGTCTGGAGTCACCAGGAGAAACTTCCTCTGCCCTCAGCTGCTAGAAGTCATTGCAGCACTCTTTACCCAGCTAAACTTGTTTCTCAACTTCTTTAGTGACTGATGCTACCTTAAATTCAGGTACTCAAATGAAAAGGCGCGGATGACCCTATGTGCATGTTTGATTCCTACCTGTGGCTGTGTGCATGTCCTGGGAGCGCTCCTAGATCTCTTCCTGGCCTCCTTTCTCTTCCTCCCTCCTCAAGCTGCCCATGGTTCTTGGATGGTACCACCTCCTTTGCCTGGTTCTCAGCCTTGCAATCTACACTGTAGGAAAGATTTGAGAATTTGAACCAGGAGGTTGGGACACTTGGTTTGGGTGCTGGAAGATGATTCCTTGACAATATGCCAATTTTCTCATAGCCTGCTGAAACTTTCAGTGAGGCTGAAACTTCCAAATAAAGTGGGTACTGGAGAGTCAGCCTAGTCAGTAAAGGGTGTGCTGTGCATGTCTGAGGATCAAGTCGGACATGTGCACTGCTGAACATGCCTGGGCCACACGCGATAGCTACATATTAGGTAGGGTACAGGATTGCTTGGTCATTGTGGCTAGGGTAATTAAGTTTTTGTGTTGAGACATGAATATTTTGGCTATGCGTGATGTTGGCGTTCTTGGTGATCTAGTGGGTTTCAGATAAACTCCAGGTTTGTAGTGCCTGCTCTTAAGTTTTGCAAGGTTAGGTGAAAATGATAGTGATATTATGAATATGATCTAGACACATCCAAAATATTTAGAAATAGCTGTGTGTGGACCAGACTAGATGGCAGCTCTGTGGGGGAATATGTAGCCTTCTACCTTGCTGAGTAATTGTGTATCTGACACTACATTAATAACCCTCATTTATCATGTCCTCGGGTATAAGCTGTATAACTTTGCATGCAAACCTTAGTAGACTGTTAGGTCCTAGAACCTTCTAGTCACTAAGTAGAATTGAAATATGAATGGTTTTAGTTCATTAGAGCCCTCTCTACCAGATTGCTACTTAATTCTCAAATTTTGGGTCTCTGGGTATATGTACATCTGTGGCAGAACTTTCCTGAGATGAAAATGCTTTCACACATCTGAAAATACTAGAGCCATTGATTCACTAGACAAGCGTGTAGTTCAGGACTTAAGCTCAGCAGAGATGGTTCTATGTGAGTACAGATAGAATGGCTAGCCCCCGTTCTGTGAGCCTGGACTAATTCAGAGAAACCAGGCTGAAAAAAAAAAATCAGCATCACTGAATCTCAATTTTAGAGAGCAAAGAAATTGTCGGGATCTTCTCTTACAGATAAGGAAAATGAAGTTCACAAAGGCCAGTAGTGTGTCCTAGGTTACATATTCAGTTATTCACAGAACTAAGCTAAAAAAAATCTTTTCAGGTCTGAAGAGAGAACTCAGCAGTTGAGAAGACTTGTGCTCCTTAAGACTTCAGTATGGTTCCCAGCTCCTGACTAACTCTTGGTCCAGAGGGCCCTGGCCTGGCCTTTGCCCTACATGTGCTGTGCATACATATGTGTGTATACACGAAAATGAAAATACCATATTTTTAAAATGAAAGAAACCTAATCTTTCATTGAATGTAGCATATGCCTGTAATCCCAGCAGTGGGGAGTCTGGGCAGGAGATTGAGCACAGCAAACTCTGGGCCAGCCATGATTACAGAGTGAACTTAACAAAATGAAAGGGCTGGAGAGATTGCCCTGAGGATGAGAGCACTGACTGCTCTTCCAGAGGTCCTGAGTTCAATCCCCAGCAACCACTTGTGGCTCACAACCGTCTGTAATGGGATCCGATGCCCTCTTCTGGTGTGTCTGAAGACAGCTACAGTGTACTCATATACATAAATCTTTAAAAAAACAAAAATAAGAAACCAGATCTTCCCACGCTTATGCCCTAGCTGCCCTTTCATTGAGTCCAGACCAGAAATCACAGCATGTTCTAGCTCCTAGACTACCTTGGCTGTCACCTGAGGGCTCTAGAACACCACGCACAATTCCCGTCCATTGGTCTGCCCATGCAAGAAGGAATCCAGTCTTGCCATTCACATGATCCTACAGCTAAAGTTCCTAAGGGTCATTCTGTCTAGCTCAATTGGCAATGAATGTAAGCATTTTAAAGTGGTCTGGGAGACTGCTGGAGCTGGGGCATGCTCAAGTCACGTGCCTGACCCGGAAGGACAGGGCACAGGCAGTGCGACATCCTAGCAGGGAGAAAAGGTGGAGTAGTACAGGACCGAAGGGGTGTGGCTCTTGAGGGGCGTGGCTTAGGAGGCGCAGAAGGGGCGTGGCTCAGGGCGGGCATTTGACAGGAAGGAGGAAGGCCAGGCCTGTGTGGTGCTCTGGAGCAAGAGTTGGCTTTCAGCGGTGGCCACAATGGTCCCTCACTGCCAGGGCACAGAGCTCGGTAAGGGCCAGCGGGTTGAGCTCCCCTTCGCCAGGTTGGGGGTGGGGGTGCCCAGGGCGGTCCCCGGAGGGCGGAGACCTGAACTGAGGCAGAACCCCGGGATGGCCCTGCCGCCTCCGTGCTCTTTGCAGTCTTAACCCTTTAAGCGGAAGCAAGGAAGGGTTAATTAGATCTTTCTACTCCATAGCTCTGTGGTTGCAGAAAACAAACCCCGGCTAAAGGAGTACTTGGTGCCATTTACAGCCGGATTCACGTAGCCATTCCCAAAGTTGGCTGCGCTGGTGGAAGAGTGGTCATGGCCTTCTGCTAAAAATGATTTTAGATGCTTACACAAAATGTCCTTTTTAAAACTATTTTTCATCTTATTGATACTAGTTCAGCTAGTTCTTGGAAAAAAAATTAAAAGTCTGTAATTCAAACATAGCAAAAACGTGACTGAGCCAAATGTCAATGACTTAACTTTGCATAATAGTTTGTTTTATATCCGGGGTCCTCTTAGTTGTGTGATTTTGGGTAAATTACTCACTTTGTGCTTACGTGCCGGCATCTGTAAAGGAGTTATTAGGAAGCTACTTCTGTCTGAAGGTGGTTTGGATAGTGTGAGGAGGGGATATTTGGAGCCTCTGGTAGATTTCTCTGCGCTTAGTGTTAAATAAACAACGATAATAAGCGCATAAAACTCTCTTCGTAGGGACTGCTTTTGAGTAGCTATAAGTGATACACATGGTTACTCTTTTCTCTTCAAAAGGGACTTGCCGGTCTAGATGTTAAGAAGTGTTTAGAATTGTGTACTTGGCAGGTTCACATCAGTTAGTCACTCCCACCAGCAGATAGTCGCTTACACTTTATCTATCCCTGTAAGGTAAACGTTAGCAGTGACCTTTGAAGATGGGGACTAAGGGCTGAAGGTGAGGTGTGTCTGCATCTTTGTACAAGGTCGAGGATGCAACATAATCCCCCCCCCCCATCTCTTTTAAAAGTTTCACATTTTCCTTTCTGCAGATACAATTAAACCATTTTTACTTTCTTAACCTGTAAATCCCAGGCTGGGTGCTGTTGCACACACCTGTAACCTCAGCATCAGGTGTGTGTCAGGTTAGCCTGGACTTTATAGGAAGAGCTTTCTCAAAAAGCCATCCAAACACTACCTTTCCTGTGTTGCAAAGTAACAGTGTAAAAATTAACGGCTGCTATTTAGAGTAATAGTAAATGTGCGCTCACACCTCCATCTATAGGTTATATTTTCCTTACTGTTCTTGTTAAAATCAGGCAGATTGCAAGTCTTTATCTGCTGTGGTATTAATCCTTACAGCTGTAATCTAACCTGCTAAAGCAAATCACGTGAATTATATATGTGCTATGAAAATAATTGTTCTGTATTAATTTCAACATTGCTTTTCATTGATGAGTTTTGTGGTTTTTGCTGATTAAAGACATTTTAATGTTTTTAATGGACACTGCTTTTTAAAAATAAGTTAGCTTTATTTAAACACATTTGTATTGCAAAATTTTAGGAAAATGCAGTTATCGCCAGGGAGATTGTAGAATTCATTAGTCATTGTTATTTATAATTTTTTTCATTTTATTTTTATTTTATGTGTGTTTTGCCTGTGCATGTCTGTTTACCACATACTTGCAATGCCTGTTGAGGCCAGAAGAGGGCATCCAATCCCCTGGGATTGGAGTTTCAGATGGTCTATGGCTGCCACGTGGGAGTTGAACTCTTGACTGCCTAGACATCTTTTCAGCCTTTAATCCAGATTTTAAAAATCGAATTTGTCTACATTGTGTGTGTGTGTGTGTGTGTGTGTGTTGGGGTATGTGCATGCACACCTCTGGAGATCAGAGGGGCAGCTTTCACAGTCGGCTCACCTTCTACCTTGTGCCAGCCAGGATTCAAATTCAGGATGTCCCGTGTGGCAGTGAGCGTCTTTGCCCACTGAGCCATCTTGCTGGCCCTGAACTTGATTTTTAGGATGAGAACTCTGCAAGGAAAGTTTCTTCCCAGCAGGGCATGTGTAAACGAGGCTTTCCAAATAGGGATGCTCTGATTGTCATGGTAGAAAATGGAGGTCCAACCATCTGGATCTGGGTGGGTCTAGAGCACACTCAGGGAACCGCCATGCCGGTCATTTGTTAATCCTTCTAGGCTCCGTCAACATGTTCCAGACTTTTCTGACTTTTCCTTAAAATGTAGGTACCCAGGAACATGTCTTTTCTTTAGTTCCCCAAGTCACCTAGGCAGACAGAAGGCCTTCACATGTGGAGCAGTGGAATACATCTTGAACTACTTACTGTTTGGGGAAACCTGTCCATGCAGTTGGGTCCTGTGTGTGGACAGGAGCTACGAGTACCATGCATTCCTAGTTTTGAATGTCAGTCAAAGGCTGTTTGATGAGTTCTGTTTTTTAGGTATCTCACAGTTATGACGGTGGTGGACAGTGGTTTTGTCTTGGGAGTTCTATAACTGATAAATCACTGTGAGCAAAAACATGTTGGGGAGGAAAGGGCATATTTCCCTTTCTGTTCATCTTCAGAGGAAGTCAGGGCAGGAACTCAACTAGGGCAGGGGGCGGGAGCCTTGGAGTGGTGCTTCTTACTGGCTGTTCCTCATGGCTTGCTCAGCCTGCTTTCTTTTAGAACCCAGGACCACCAGCCCAGGGATGGCACCATCCACAATGCCCTGGGACCTCCCTCATCAATTACTGATTAAGAAAATGTCCTGCAGGTCCGTCTACGTCCTGATCTTGTGTAGGCATTTTTTTCCTCCAGTTGCAGTTGGTTCCCTCTTCTCAGAGGACTCTAGCTACTGTCAAGTTGGCATAAAGCTACCCAGCACAACTTCATTTCAAATTTGTGCGTCGCTAGAGGTATCTGGAAGGTGGGGATTTTGTACAAGGGAACATTTTAGCAGTGTCTTACTTTATGTCAGTCTGTGTCTGTTAAGGGAAAAGTTTGAAGCAGATCTTAATTGTGAAGAAACTGGGACAGTTCAACGGACACTGTTGTTAACAAGAGGCAGATGTAGTGACGGTTGAGGGCGTTCAAAACAAAGAGTAGTCTTGGTGTAGCAACAGGGACACAAGGACGCAGCCAGAGCAGCTCCCACTCCACTCTTTCTCTAAGAGGGTGTTCTAGAAGCCAAACTCTGCTAGCAGGCACCCGGGGCAGGAAGTTTACTTGGCTTTTATTCTGCAAAGGTGGTGATTGTGTCTTTCCCCCATTTGCTGTGGTCTAAGTTCATAGCCTTCTGAGGTTGGCTGGGTTTTGTTTCTATGCATATGGGTGGTTTACCTGCATATATGTCTGTATACCATGCACATTCCCGGTACCTTTGGAAGCTGAAAGATGGCATCACATTTGGAGTTGGAGCTTCAGACTGTTGTGAGCTCTTGGTGCTGGGAATAGAACTTGGGTCCTCTTTAAGAGTAGACAGTGCTCTTAACCACTGAGCTATCTCAACCAGCCCCATTCAAAGTCCTTTTTAAAAAGATTGGTAAATGTGATATCTATTCATCTTTTAACCTTTGTTCATTTATGAAGTTAGATATATCTAGATTTCTTTTGGTGTTTCTGAGATACTATTTTTAAAATTTTTTAACATTTATTTAATATAATTTTAATGTTATTTATTTTATGTGTATGGGTGTTTTGTCTGTGTGTACATTTATGTATACCCTTGGATTCCCTGGGACTGGTATTACAGATAGTTGTGAACTGGCATCTGGGTACTAAGACTCGAACTCAGGTCCTCTGGAAGAGCAACCAGTGCTCTTAACCACTGAGCCATCTCAACCAGCCCCATTCAAAGTCCTTTTTAAAAAGATTGGTAAATGTGATATCCATTCATCTTTTACCTTTGTACATTTATGAAGTTAGATATATCTAGATTTTTGGGGGGGTTTCTGAGATAGTTTTTTAAATTTTTTTAGCATTTGTTTAATATAATTTTAATTTTATTTATTTTATGTGCATGGGTGTTTTGTCTGCATGTACATTTATGTATCACATGGGTGCCTGGTACCCTTGGATCCCCTGGGACTGGTATTACAGATAGTTGTGAACTGGCATCTGGGTACTAAGACTCGAACTCAGGTCCTCTGGAAGAGCAACCAGTGTTCTTAACCACTGAGCTATTGCTCCTGTCCCTGACATGGTCTTATATATTCCAGTTTAGTCTAGAACTCTTTCAGTTGAGTGTGACCTTGAATCTTAATCCTCCTGCCTCCACCTCTCAAGGGCTAGGATTATAAGGTGCCTGGCTTAGACTGCTTATTAAATGAGTTGTGGTAACCCCGTGTTCCGGTTCCCCTGTATCATATAGTCTTTTATTTTTGTGTTTATAGGAGCTTGTGTAAGATTAGGAGCACAGGAAGCTCATTTCTTCCTTCCTGTGTCTGGACTCCGGGCTGCTCTCCTGACTTGTTTGGGCTTCCGTGTCTACTCTGGACTTGAGACTGCCCAGTCCAAATGGAGTGGCTCAGATGCCCATCTCGTTCACCTCCCTTCCTATCTTTACCCTGGTGGTTTAGGACTGTTGTCCAAGGAAGAGAGGGGAAAGGAGCCAAAGTGCATTTTACCAAAAAGTATTTATATACAGAGATTGGAGAGTCCCAGGGTACTGATCCCAGGGGTAGCTGACCTGTTCTGATCTCTTAAGAGCACAGGCATCTCAGCCAGTATATCACAGACAATAAAAGTCACTTGGGTATTGGCCGAGCATGTCCTTCCAGTGCTGTGATTTGACACCAGTACTAGGGGGTAGAGACAAGAGGGTTAACAATTTTGAGGCCAACCTGGGATAGTTTTGAGATATTGTCTCAAAACTAAACTAAGCAAACCCACCAGGAACGAAGGAAGGAAATTGTATTTGAGGGGGCAGAGTAAGGAAACTCCTAACTTGACTTCTCCATTATTAAGGGGAAGGTTCTTATTGTGAATGAGAGAGAGAAGATATCCAGAGGCAACTGGAAGAGTCTAGAGCAGAGAAAAGAGAAAGCAGACTGGACATGGCCAGGGCTGGGGAAGCAGGAGAGAATAGAGGAGATAGGTAGGAGGCAGGAGCATGAGCTGGAGTGCAGGAGAGAGCATAGGGAGAGCCAATAGCAAGAGGGACTAGTGAGCCTAGCTGGATTATAAGGAGGACGAGTAGCTGAGTAGCGGTGGGGAAGGAAGGCACTGTAGTGAGCTGGAGAGAGTTTAGAATAGTGGAGGTGAGGGGTGTAGCGGGTGTGTGTGGCTAGGATGCTAGTGTGGAATTTGAAATGTATAACAGGTGCTTGTGATACTGAGGGGACCTGGAGGCCGGCATGGGCTTTGATATGCAGAGAGCCATATGTCCCTTCTGCCAGAGGTCAGGGAAATGACTCCTTTGGGGGACAGAAAACCTGTTTCACAAGTTCCCGAGGAACGCTGGCTTTTATCAAAAACCCTTCTATTGTCCAGCTTGAGATCATTTTTGGATATTTGAATTGCCTGAGACCTAACAAAAATGACCTCAGAAACACAGAAGGACAGGAAGAGATGGAGTCCCACCAGTCTGGGGGAGTCTTTCTCTCCTAACGCTGCTCCTCACAGGGATTGAGTAAAAGCAGCCGGGAAGGTTTCTTTAAACACAGGAACCCAGTGATCAGATTCTAGTGTAATCTGCTGTAGTAGATATGATTGATATGTTGAAGAAGATAGAATTATCTAATTCTGTGTATGGATCACACAGTCAGCATGGTGACTGTACATTTCTGTATTTTAAGGTGGTGTCCTTTTATGAACACTTCCATTCTGCTTTTGAGGTCTGCTATCTTTTGTTTATAAGCATACACATAAGGCTATCTTTTATTACTCTGATACTATAAAATAATAGAGTTTGTTTTATAATTGACTAATTAAAGGTCCTCAGTGGTACCTGCTATGCCGAAACACATTTTTTTTTAATAAAAGTATGTAAGCCCTGTGGATTTTAATTACTAGGAGGAAAGGCAAACTTCAAGCCTTCATTGGAAATGGGATGCCTCTGCCTGGAAAGAAAGACTACTAAATGAGATGGCAGACGGAGCCCTTGAGAATGCGACTGAAACATGTCACTAGAAATGGTTTAAGTGGAGAGAGTTCTGGCCCTTTCAAAACACGGTCTGTCGCCTGAGGATTGGGTCACCTTGAAATGTGTTCATCTTTGAATTAAAGGCATGAAAAGGCACTTTGAAAAATTTCAGTCGACTTTGGTGTGTGTTGCACGCGTCTGTGGGCGTACCTCTCCTCTGCCGCCTCACTCAGTCGCTTCCCTGGAAACCAAAGTGGTCGCTAGAGGAGGATAAATGTTTAATCTCTGCGCCAACAACCGTACATAGTTTTTAAAATGCTGAGCCACTCACATCCCAACTTCTTGCTCTCTTTGTGTACTCCGGCTTTCCTCCTCCAAAGAGATGCCGGGCACAGAGTAGCTGCTGGTAATTGCTCTCTAAATGGACTCCGTGTGGCTGGTGTCAGGGTTGTTTTAGACTCTCGCTAACGATGCCAGGATGTGCTCTTTAAAGGAAGCAAGACTACTGAAATTATCTGATCAGAATCCTGGTTCCCATGAGCGTTTCGGTTAACACCTCAGGGACATACTCTTGTCCTCTTAGTTGAGAGTTGGGCTGTGTTTGTGTGTGCGTGAGTGTGCGTTTGTGTGTGTGAGTGTACAATTCATTCACGTCTCCAGCCGGGTCGGGAAGGGGCTCAGTGACTACAACACTGGCCACACACGCCTCAAAGCTTGACTTCAATCCCGGGAACCTATATTAAAAATCTACTGTTGAGGCAGATGTTGATAACGAAGGACGTTATGCTTGTGTGGACGTGAGGGGCATCTCTGTGCCTCTTGCTGTTTTTGAAATTCTAAAGCTACTCTTAAAATTACGTTCAAGACAAAAGAATCTGGTGTACGATCTCCGAGACTCTGAGGGTTCTTTGGGTTCTGTGTTTTGAGCCCCATGATCCTTCGTGTAGCTGTGCAGGTTAGTGTTCTTGGCTTTGCCCTTCAGACCTTCTTCCTCTTGTCTTGCTGGTGGCAAGTCTCTCTGACTTTCCAGACCGGTCAGTTTGCACGTCTGCCCTCTCGTTGACTGAACACGAGTAGACACTACTCCACTGCCCTTCCCTCTAGATGGCTCAAATCTCAATGTTGGGTGTTCATGTTAGTTGCCCTCCATCTCACCGTGATTTCAGCTAGACTGGCAGTCAGCCAGCTCCCGGGAGCCTCCTGCCTTCGCCTTGCTGAGGATTCCTCAGCGCTAGGATGCTGTGTGCACCACAGCACTCTGGTGTTTTAGGAGGAGGCTGAGAGTCTGGAGTCAGCTCTTTGAGCTGGCAAAGTCTGCGCCTCACTGATCAATGGAGCCGTCTGAGCACAGGGTCTGTATTTTGTATTCATCCCTCTGCCCAACAGGGCCCTGGTTATTGTCTTAATGTTTGCTTCCGTTAGAGATGTGGTGAGGATTCGCTCCCCCTTTCCTGCTATTCCCAGGCGTGTGACACATGGCATTGTGAGGTCTCCAAGACGTTTGATCCACTCCAGGAAAAGCTTCATTCCATTGCACTCCTTGTTCAAATGGAATAGATTGATTGCATTTATCTTTTCAGATTTGTTTGTCTTTTAAACTTGGTTCCTGTATAATATCCTTTCATGTCACGTGAGACATATAATCTTCCTTGAACTTTTTGTCAGTGTGTTTGTTTGTGAACACAAGTCCTGGTGCCCAAAGGGACCGGAGGCATTGGATCCCAGTGGAGCTGGAGTCAGAGGCCGTTCTGCGTCTTCTGACGTGGGTGCAGGGAATCAGGCTCTGGTACTCTAGAACTACGGCACATCTGCTTAACTGCTGAGCTGTCTCTCCAGCCCACTCCAGCGATTATGGATATGACCGTTTAGATATAACTTGGTCTTCAGAATCTAGTGGCCCGAGTTTCCCTTGCAGCCCTGGCAGATACTGTGTGACCTTGAACATGTAATTGAATGTCTGGGCTTCAGTGTCCTCAGTCTGTAATTCCACCCCGGGAAGAGTGACTTAGGTTAGTTCCACCCCAGAAGACTGTCTTAGATTACCATCAACTTGATGAGTGATCACTGCCAGTCACAAACACTCTGGCTGCCTTTCTGTTTCCTCTGAAATATCAACTCTTATCATCTCCACTCCTCCCTGTAGGCACTCTTGGTTTCTCCCAGTCCCTGGAAGCACCCTGTCTCTCTGGTGCTGAAGTTGTGTGTGTATGTGGTAGTGAAGTGTACCATCCTGGAGATGGGCTCCGTTTGCTAGGTCTCTGCATCTCTAATACGACTTACAATACCGTTCATGACCCAACTTTCCATGTGTGGCCAGAGACCCCTGTATCCCAGATGGACCTCAAGCTCTGTATGTAGCTGTGAATGACCTCTTTGTCTCCTGAGTGCTAGGATTTATCTGTGCAGCACCACCTATGTGGTTTATATGGTGCTGATGTCAAACTTGTGCTTCCTGCATGCTAAGAAAGCACTTTAGCAGCCGAGTGACAGCCCTGATCTTTCTCCATGGCTGGCCTACCCCTGACTCCCTCTGGCTGGCTAGTATACCTGATTTCCCTCTTTCTCTATGAGTCATTGGGACCCACCCGGCTCCTCCCACCTGCTCTCCGTAGTCACAGGGACTCTGTACTACTCAGGACATCATGGTCTCTGGGTTGACTTTGGGACTTGCTGTCACAGTCCAGAATGCCTAGGAACCCTATCAGCTCTGCTTGTAGAACCGTCACAGGTCTTGGAGGTCAAACTTAAAATCCTCACTTGGATGAACTTCTCTCCTGCCTTTCTCTTATGTCCAGGTGGAGCCCAGGACTTCCTGTTTGCAAAGCAAACCCCTATCTGACCTATGTCTGTAGTCCTCATATAGAGATTCAAAGCCAAGAAACAGAAAATCGCTATAAAATTCAACCATTTTTATAGTTAGCTCTTGGATGGCCCCCGGGAGGATTGGAGAGTTTTGCTTCTGGATGCCAGACTCTTGTTATCATGGATTCTTCCCCTCAGTAAAGGTGGGGGAAGGTAATAGAATGTTCAGTTCTCACTAAAGTGTGAAAGACTGACAGTCTAAAGAAAGCCTAGAAGGCTGCAACAATAGCATTTTAGAGGTACAGGTTAACATATTCAACTTAAGGGAGCGTGTGGAGGAGGGGCCCCTGCCTGCTGTCTGTGGAACATGCCCTTCTTGTGTTCTTCTTCTGACTGTCCACTCTTCTCTGCACCCCTAATCTTAAGGGCTTCTCACCCACCCCTGGCCCCTACCGACAGCCTCTCTTTCTGTTTCTCTGGCTGCTAAACCCTGCCCTGCACACCAGAGCAGGTTTCTCTGAGTGTGGAACAAAACTCAGCTGGTCACGTGGCTCCCACCCATCTTGGGGGTCACCAGGTCAGTGAGTCTGGCAGCAGGGAGCCAGCATTCTTTCAGTTACTGTCACAATAAGGCAGGGAACTTCTTAGTGGGCATGGCTTCCTTTTGAAGAGAATGGTGCTTTAAGGTTTTTGATGATTGTCACAGAGCTGGGGAAATCAACCTGCCTTGTCACAAAGAACTTCCTCCTAAAGAGAGGTGGTGGGAGATCAGGTGTTTTGAATCAGTGCCCAGCAGGTGGTGACTTCCACTCTAAGTCAGTCAGGAGCACACACTGCCAGGCAGCCTGGACTGTCACTGCTCAGTAAGGCAGCAGGGGCTGCTTCGTTTGTTTTGAGAAATAATATCCATTCAAGCCCTGTCTGCTTATAGTCGGGATGTTAGCACTTGTTGGCTGCCTGCTGTTGGAGGGTTATGTCTCCAGTCCTAGCTCCTTCTACCTGTGTGTGTGCTGTGTGTGTATATGCATATATATATATGTGTGTGTGTGTGTACATGCATATGTGTTTCTGTGTGTGTATGTATATATGTGCATGTATGCATGTGTATGGTTTCTGTGTATGTATGTGTGTGCATGCATATATATGCATGTGTGCATGCATGTGTATATATGTATGTGCATACACATATATGTGCATGCATATATATGTGTGCATATGTCTCTGTGTTTACATATATTTGTATTTGTATGTATATGCATACATATATGTATGTGTGTGCATATGTCTATGTGTGCATGCATGTATGTGTGTCTGTCAATGAGTGTGAATGCATATATGAATGTATATATGTAGGTGTGTGTATATATGTGTGTGTAAAGTGATTGTTAATATTCTGTATGTATTGATTAAAGCTGGAAATTAATATGGTAGCGGTTATTCCTTGACTAGCTAGTTCACCGAATTATCACACATATTTCAAAGCTTAGCTGGGCAAACCCTCAACTAGCACATCTTAGTTAACTCAACCATCTAGCTCCATCCAGCCATGTGGCTAGCTATACCTTCTAGGCCTATAGTTATGTCTGTCTCCTTTGATGCCTACTGGCAAAAGGGCCTTTGTCTTTCTTCTCAGAGTTCCTTTCTCCTTCCCAGGAAGCCCTGCCTTCTCTCTCTCTACTGCCCAATCACAGCCTTTAGCCTTTTATTGACCAATTAACTTGGGGAGCAAGGTTTGTAAAACAAACCTTGGTGTACATGAGAATTCACTCTTGGGGCAACCAGATCTAGGGGTGCAGAATTTAGCATTTGAATAAATAGCAGCACCAGACCAACCCAAACATTTCCCTCATTTTGTTTAAATAAAAAGGCCCTTTCTTTTACATTAAGAAGCAACATAAAGTAGGAATATAATGAAACATTTATGAGAATTATTAGGTAAGAGTTAAATTCATAAAGTCCAGTCTGTCTGTATTTGGCAACTTCAGATAAAGAATTTTATCATCTTTCCTATCTTGGTGAATTTAGTGTTTTGTATTTAAATCATTTTCTGTCATAACTTGCATTGTTAACCTAAAAACATTTTCTTAAATCCTAAACAACTTAAGCCTAATTGTGAGACTATAACTATCTAGTCTTTAACCACATCAGAGAGCTGAGGAGGAATGAATATTACCTGAGTGTGCAAGAAATGCAGAGCAAGCAGCTTCCAAAAACTATAGAAATGACAGAGACAGCTGACTTCCTGGAGAGTCAGGATATCCTCTATAATATTATAATATTCTCTATAACATTGGAACATCTATCTTCCAGCCTTTTGTCCCAGTATATCTGATAGACATATTTGTGAAGCCAGAAATTATGAAGGGCTTGCTTACCTGATCTTGTCAGAGCTTGGCAGTTGATTTTGCCTACATTCAACTTTTGTCCATTCTGGGCAGCATTCTGTCAGCAGATGAAGTTAGGGCATTTTCTTTGCTTGGTGGCTAGCTTGATACAAATGAAGCCATCTCCAAATGGGGGTCCTTTGAGGCACATCTCTTCTTACAAGTTGAGTAGGTTGCTGCCTAGAGCTGTCATGACTCAATGTCAAAAAAAATCTTAAATTAATAAAAAAAAAATCTTTAAATGCCACATTTTGTGAGTGTCTGGGGTTTTTGAAGACCACCTATCTATTTCTAGCTTATCTGAGCAAGCAAGAGTTGCTTGTTTCAAGCTATTTATTATCTGTTCAACCTAGGATGTATATTTCTGTATACTATAGACTAGTATCTGACATGTCCATGAGTTTGACTCTCTGACTATTAACTTGTATTTTTTAAATACCCTAAACAGATTTTAATAGCAGCTTTAAAAGACCTGAAACTAAAAACTGCATTTTCAAATGAGTTGCAAAGGTCCAACACCTTATACAAGAGTTGAAAATAGGTATGCATAATAAATTGTAACAAAAATAACATTAACATTTGTATCAATAAACAAAATTGTACCAATAAAACATTATAACATGTATCAATATACAATAATCCATATCAATGTAAACAAAAATAACCTTATTTGAGAATAATGATAGTTCTAAGCTGAAGAGTAGATTCAATAATCTATCCTTTTTCCTATTATCCCTGTAATATTCCTATATTCCCTCCTTTTTCTTCTCAAGTCCCTTTCCTTTTCTATGTGAATGAGTTTTTGTGTGTCTTTGTGTGTGTGCATGCATGCATGTGTGTATCTGTGTGTGTGTGTGTGTGTGCATATGGTTGAACATATACTTATGTGTGTATCTGTGTGTTTGTATGTGTACATATGCTTGTGTGTATGTATGTCTATGCATGTATATGTGAGTTTGCATATTCTTGAGGAAATGTGACTAGTAGTGGATATTCTGGGGCTCTGCCCTCTTTTAAGATCTTATTCAGGTTCTTTTTTCTCGTTCATCTACTGTGTGCCTTTTACAATGCTATGACTGAGACACCTTGGAAGAAACCACATAAAGCAGGAAAGACATTTTGACCCATTGTTAAAGTTCACCTCACAGTGGAGAAGATGTGACAGCGTTCCTTTGTGGTTCCATGCTTGTGAGTTGGAGCAGGAAACAAGGGTGGGTGTAGCCTTCGAAGGTCTGCTCTCCCCCCCAACCCCCCCACCCCCGCCCGCAGTCCACTTTCTTCTGCCAGCCAGGCTCTACCTCCTTCAAAATTGCTTTGTAAACTGCAGACAGAGGACACAGAACATAAGCTTACGGGAGACATTTTAGATTCAAATCCCAATGTGAGTGTCTTTGAAAATTAGTCAATTATCAAATTACATTATGTTTATTCAGTTATATTCATTGGTGCCATATTGTCAAGTTTAAAGATAAAACATCAGTTTAGATAATATATGTGTTCTAGCTTCCTTTCTGTGGCTGTGATAAAACACAGACTAAAAGCAGCTCTGGGAAGGAAAAGGTTTATTTCAGCTTGCAGATTGTAGTTCATCATGGAGGGATAAAGGGTAGGCACTCAAGCAGGAACTTCTGGTAGAAACCATAGAGGACTGCTGCTTGCTGGTCCACTCGCTCCCATGCTTAACCAGGTTTCTTATATAGCCCAGGACCATCTGCCCAGGGAATGGTGCCACCCCCAGTGGACTGAGCCCTCCTACATCAACTAACAATCAAGACACTCGGGCATAGGCACGCCTACAAGCCAGTCTGGTCTGGGAAATCCATTAATTGAGATTCCTTTCTCAGGTAACTATAGGCTAGTCAGTGTTAGGTTGACAGTTAAAATTAAGTAGGACATGATTACTTGTAAACAGCAATTTTGGGGAAATACCTAAACAGATATGATTTCAAAATGCAAATATATGAATTTCAATTAAAAATAATAGTGATTCTCAATAGGCCATTTAAAACCTGTTTGCTGGAAATATCAGGTGTCAGAGATAATATGAAGTCACAAATTTTAGGAACTACAAGATAACATTCTCATAAGATCTTATTCATAATCTATTATATAGGATACTTTCATGGAGGTTAAACTTTGAGGTGGTTGGTCCTGAGAGAGGTTATGAATTACCCTGCATTCATGGTAGAGAATAATGGGGTTTTCCTGAAATGAGATTTTCATGGGGTACTGTGTAGTCAGAACAGGTCATTCAGTACTAGGTGGTAGCCATACATCTCATGAAGGATTGGTGCAGACATTATGTGATCATTCATTTCCACTGGCATGCTTCTGAGTAATTTCTAGGGGCTTTAAAAAAAAAAAACCTAAATAGACTTTATTACTATTGCTAATCCTATTCTAGAGCATTTAAATAGGAGTTATGATATTTTCACAGAATTAATTTTATGTAGGTCTGTTACGGCATGTAAATCAGCTTGCAGTACTTGCTGCAGAGATGGCAGCTTCGTGAATGGTGCAGGTTAGCAGATAGCATTGGGGAAGGGGTTACCATCGTAACTTAGGAAGCTTCATCAAGTTCCATTGTGGATTCTTTTATCGAGAGGGAAGTGTTAAAGAGGTTTTCTCTGAAGCTCAGGGCTTCAAGAATAATCCATCAAATCTTTTCAAAGGACTGAGTGTTGAATCTTTACCCAACAGGGTGCCAGAGTTATCCATCCACTTGAATGTCTCTGTGGTCTAATGATTCATTCTCTCTCTCTCTCTCTCTCTCTCTCTCTCTCTCTCTCTCTCTCTCTCTCTCTCCCCCTCCCTCCTTTCTTTTCTTTTCTTTTGCTTTCTTTCTTTTCCTTCCTTCCTTTCTTCCTTCCTTCCTTCCTTCCTTCCTTCCTTCCTTCTGCCTGTCCCTGCTTCCCTAGTATTGGATAATTCCTGGCCACTCAGTGTCTTTAGGGCTTTGGGGAAGTTCCTGTCAGTATTTTTCATCGGGCACATTTGTTGGAAGATTGCATATTTAGGCGAGGGGTGTGGGTCAGTAGTAGAGCACTACTAGCCCAGCATACCAGTCTGCAGTACCAAGGCAAAGCCACCAAATTCTACATGTTTGGAAATCTAAACTGGTTTAGCAATTCTGTTACTATTAACCTGGTCTCTGGAAAATTACCAATATTTAGATTGATCACTTATCTAGATGAAGGTTGGGCTTAGAAGTTATTATCTGCTAAAGATGTGTTAAATTCTCTAGGCTCCAGCTTGCCGTAATAGCAAGTTTTGAAGTAGCTACCTTCCTTTTCAACACATTAAGTCTTTCTGTCGTCAGTGTTAGCCCTTTGCTGTCTGAGGTACATGCTTGTAAAATGTGCAAATTACAGATAATCAATCTTCCTGAGAAATGGAAATTTACAATTACATTTTTCATTAAATACACTTTTTGAGGCAGCTGGGTAGGGGTGCGTGTCTGTATTCGCTGTTGGAAAGCCTGGCCTGAAGTAACTCATTACAGATTTACAGATGGATGAATGGTAACAGCATGGCCTTTAGTCTGCAAGGAGTCACTGTGGTCCTCCTTCAGACTTCAAGCTAACACTTTCTGCAGCCAGTCCTGCCTGTCCCTGCTCAGTGGGGGGCGGCACACCTTTGTCTCTCGTGTGATTGGGCTGAGGACAGGGCAAGCCTTCAGTGCTTCTCCTGTTGAGGCAGTGACAGCATCCTGTGCAGCTGCCACGACATCTTGTTTGGACAGCCGGTAAATGCTGGTGTTGTTCTAGTTTATTATCTATTTACAGACAAGGTCTTGCGTATCTCAGGACCAGAGAAGGACCTTAAAGTGTTGACCTCCTTGTCTGCCTCCACACTCGGAGTGCTGGGGTGCCAGGCTTGTGCCACCATGTCTGATTTTATGGGCTACTCAGCTGGAACCCAGGCCTTCACACCTGAGCTACATCTCTGTCCCATCCTAATTTGGGGCACTGGTGTTGACTGGCTCCTGTCTTGTTTTCCTAGATTGATCTTCCAGTCTCTGCTCAGCTGTGAGCCATTAACACTCTAATCTTTCTGTTCCAGTAAGTTTTCATTATATATTTTCAAGTGAAAGGTCTAATAAAAGCCATGGAACCAATTGGGGAAATGCTGGTCGAAAGCATTGATTTTCCCCATGTAAGTTGTCTGATATTGTGCTTTTCCAGCCTTCCTCATTCTGCAGCTTTCCTGGTTCTTTTTAGGGTGGCGCATCCTTGTTATGCCTTGTTAGATGCATTTCTCACATCATTTGCACACAGTACCTGCACTCTGGACGTGCTAAATCCGTGGTCCTTAACCTTCCTAATGGTGTGACCCTTGAATACAGTTCGTCGTGTTGTGGTGACCCCCCAACCATAAAATTATTTTCATTGCTACCATATAACCGTAATTTTGCAACTGTTATGAGTCATATTGTAAGTATCTGTGTTTTCCGATGGTCTTAGGCGACCCTCAGGTTGAGAGCCGCTGTGCTGAATGGAGAGATGGTAGTATCTGTTCCCGGGCACTCAGGTGGAATCCCCATTCTGCTCAGGAAAACCAAGGCTGCTGCAGACTCTGGGGTGCTCACTGATGAGCAATCCTAAGGACCCTGGGAACAACTGGACCTGAAATGGCGGACCCAACAACTGTATGGAAAATGCCACAATAGGAGCCCAGATCCTCCGATCATCCTTCTGTTAATAGCTGATGGACTGGACAGCTGGGGATGGCTAGGAGGATGAGGTCTCAGGGCCGAGTGTAGGAGGAAGGGAGAAGGAAAACTTTAAGCTCAAGACTTGCTGCTGCCAGGCTGTGACTACCTTGTGATATGACCCCAGGGTAACTTCTACCGTGATGCTATTCTGAAAGTGTTATAACCCATCTAAGTGCGGTTGCAAAACACATCAGAAATGCCTGCTTAATGGAAGAGGACAGACAAGATTGCCACAGAGGCAGAGCTGGGAGATCAAGTTAGTCTTTAACAAGGTACTAACCATCAAAGTTGTGATTGTTTGAAGGCTATACAGATTTATTACTCACCAGATTTGGATTGACATCTGTAGGTGAATGTGTGCTCTATAGAACCTTTATGAGGTTTGGTGCAAACAGCAGCAGAACCTGTATCCTTAGAAAGGTCCATCTGGGCTGTGGTAGGCGGTATATGCTGCCTGGTTGTAGGGGGTTTGGGTTCTTACCGTCTTGATCCTTAGGACCAGATTAGCAGGCAGAGGAGTAGCAGATCTGCCTGGTGCCAGAACGTGCACGGATGCCCTTGAACCCCTGCTCCCAAGTGGGTGGGATGCTCTTGGAGGAAGGCTCCTGATGGATCTCACCTGCCCTCAGCTAGGGATGGGGCTCACAGGGCACTTCCTGATCTCTGTATTTTGGGGATAGAATCTAGGCAAGGTGACCTCTTCTCATTTACTGTGGACATTGAATTTGACATTAGCAGTAGCATCCTGGTGTCTTTGTTTCCAGCCAACCTTTTCCAAGGTGAAGGTCAACAGGTTAGATGTGATCATGAAACACTTTCCTAGTTTCAGTGACTGATAACAACACGGGCTTGCTAGAATAGAAACAACGGTACAAGCATTTGTTGGTGAGCTGTTTCTGAGTTGAACACCTGCACAGCTGGGAGGGTGGGGCTGGTTCCTGGGAGGACGCAAATTAGACTTGAAAACAAACAATACCAAAATAACAGACAGCTGGGCGAGTACAACTAGGAAGGGTACTTGGGAGCATGAGCTAGTATTAAAATATGCAAGCGCACATCAGCAAGCGACGTGCTTGGAGACAGCGCCAGAAACAGGTTTAGGTGGAACAGTGAGAATTAAAAGAGTATGGGGAATTTAATATTTTATTTACTCCACTTTCAGAGGGCTCTGTGTCAAAGCATCATGATTCATTTTTTTTTCTTTTAAGATTTATTTTATCTATATGAGTACACTGTAGCTGTCTTCAGACACACCAGAAGAAGGTATCGGATCTTATTACAGATGGTTGTGATCCATCCATCGTGTGGTTGCTGGGAATTGGACTCAGGACCTTGGGAAGAGCAGTCAGTGCCCTTAACTGCTCTTAACTCTCCAGCCCCATCATGATTCATTTTTGACTCTTAGGAACAAAGACCAAGTTGACTCATCCTGTCTGGTTGTTACGTCACATCGTGTGGATTAGGGATCGTGTGAAGGACCCCAGACAAACAGAAACAAGGTGCCAGTGAGGCTAGAACATCATTGAGACTCAAACCAGAAAAATAAAAATAAGACACACACTTGAGAACAAATTAATAACCGACCGAGGGTCCTGAACATCACCAGTGAGACAATCTGAGGAAAACTGGTGTTTTCTTCACTGGAGAGTCTGCTGAGGAGCAGTACTGCCTTCCAGTTACAGTTTCCTGTCTGTTCTTCCCAAAGACGTGTGAACTTGAAACCCTTCTTGGCCTCCGAAGCAGAAGATTCTGTGGTCCTAATGAGAGTGTGTGCATTAGACTAGTTTCTCCTGGCAAGGAGACGCTAAAGGGTACTTGAATGAAATATTAAAAGTTATGAAGGACATAACAAAGGCCAATCAGTCCTTTCTTTTCCCCAGACCCTATAATAAGAGAACAAGGATTATTTGACGAAATTAAAGAGTAGCAAATGAAGTGCTAATAAAATGAGATAGTCACTTATGTAATTCATTGCCACGGGAGGTCACAGAGGCAAATTCTGTGGCTGGATTAAATACGGGGCTGGGTAATTTTATGACCATTAATGGTATTTTTAGCAGCCAAAGCTGATATGGGGAGAGGTAATTCCTGTTACATTCTCCAGTAGATGTTTCACAGGGACCTGTAGCAAGCGGCATCAGCCATGTGAGAGTAGCCTTGTGGGTTCCACCTTTAGCTGCAGTGCATTTAAAGGAGACTGTGCCCAGGCATCCATCTGGGTGCCTGTCATTTTTCTCTTCTGCAGATCCAAAGTTATTTGTGACCTGGGGAGGATAAGAGAAGAAGGCTTCTGGACTTGGAGAAATCCTCCTCTTCCTTGAATGTCACCCAGGGTCTTGTACTTTCCTTGAGAATTTAAAGACCTGTTGGAGGTACAATGTGTTTAACATTGTCAGTGTTATTCCAAGTGAAGGGGTGGGACTGAAAGTAGCCGGCAAAGTCACCTTGAAGAACAAAGCACAAAGAATGTGCAACTTGTAAACCTTAGAAAGGATTCCCAGAGAAAGGGACCCACTCCTCCTCTCCTCTTCCCCCTCCTCCTCACCCCTTCTATGTTTTTTTCTTTTCTTTTCATTTTTGACACAGGTCTCATGTAGCCCAGGCTAGCCTTGAATCTTCTGTTTTGTCTGAGGATGACCTTACACACTTCTGTTCTCTAGGTTTTAGAATTACAAGTGTATATACTGTGGCTAGTTTATTTGGGTTTTCTGCTTGCTAGTCAAGGATTATGAGCTATGTCCTCAGTTCCTGAGATGAGTCTTTATGGGTGGGGGTTCATTGTTATACAGGGTAAGGGAGGACCTTCTAGGGTAGAAGGAAGAAATAGGACACAAGGTGCACAGACAACACCAACTCAGGAAACTGTTGATTGTTTAGACTCAGGACACCGAAGCCCAGTGTTTGAGGGAGGGAAGGCTTTCTAGGGGAAAGTTGAAGGATTGGTAGACCCTTGGGGTTTGTTTGAGGGCTCCCACCAACTGTAGAACCTGAGTGGTCTGAGGAGTGGAGAGGAGCGAGGAACCTTGCGGGAAGAGTCCTGGGTTGGCTGGCTTCAGTGTCTTGGCCGTGAACCTCAGGATTCTATACATCTCTTGGCTCCAGTAGCTCCAGTCAGCTTTACTGTTCCTAAAACAGTCCTTACCGTGAACCCAGTCACCTGTAGTAGTGGTCAATTGACCTGGTTTTTTATCTTTTTAATTTTAATTTTTTTAAGCTTCCCCTACATTTGGGTGGAGCTAGATTCTTCTAGGTCTTAAGAGAGTTGTGTGCATTCTTGTCTCTATTTAATCCTACTGCCCAGGACTCTGCCTTGAATCCACTCTCTCTTTGGTAGGAAGAAGGGGCAAGAGGCTGCCTGACCCAGGCATCTGTTTTCTCTTGAGTTGGCTTTGCAAAGAAACAAGACAAAGTGATATTTTAAGGAGCAGAACAGATGGATGGAAAAGTTGAAAATCTGCTTTATTAAATGATTTCAGTTAACAAAATAATTTAATCAGAAATGAAAAAAATACCATTCGAACATGGTTTACTTTAGTGACATTGAATAATAGTACTTCTATAGTTCATTCTTACCCAGATTTTGAGTTTCTACACTGTTAATATTGATACTTGTAGGAATCTACAAATTTGGAAATGGGAAAAAAAGCATTTTTTTCACCTACTAATTGTCCTGGTGATCCCAGATCTCATCTTTGTGATGAGCAAATTCTTTAGGATTGTGTTAGTAATTAGAGTGATCCTCAGTTGTGGGTTTTAGTGTAATAGGATTGATAGAGAACTGCTGTGTGCATGTCTGTGAGGGTATCTCCAGAGGTAGGTAGCTCATGAAGTCTCTGACCGAATGAATGAACGAACCCCTTGATGGACTCATAATTCATATGATGGAATTAATGACAGGTGATAAACGGTAGCAGGTGGGTCTCCCTAGAGGAAATAGGTCACTGGCAGCATAGCATCCCGCCGTGGTCTCCCACTTTTTCTCTTCCTTTCTTTGACTGTGGTGAGTGTGTGTGTGCGTGTGTGTGTGTGTCCACATAGCTATGTATAGAAGTCAGATGATACAGCTCCAGAGTCCATCCTCCTCTTCCACCATGTGTGTATCAGGCGTTGAGCTCTGGTTGTCAGGGTTCGTAGCAAGCCTATCCTTACCCTCCGAGCCATTGCAACAACCTCTGGCCCTTTTCTGAGTTAGACTTTCTCTGCTTCCTGGTTGACCACAAGGTGAACACTTTGTCTTTGTTACAAGATCTCACTGAAATACAGTTATTTCCAAATACACAGAGACATGTGACCATGTGCCAAAGTAAATCCTTCTTCTCTTAGGTCCTTTCAATAAGTAGTTAGTCAGAGACAGTTCATGTAGCTGACACGCCATACAGTCTGCATGCAGTATTTCTCATGCATCAGAGAGATGTGGGACTGACACATATTTCCTAATGGTTACACTCTGCCCACTGTTGTCTTTTAAGACTCTTTTTTAAAAACCATGAGGTTCCTGGGGAGGGACAGAGATGTCGAGATGAGGTCGTGTACAACAGGTAACCAGATGTACATCTGTCTTACCTGGAGACCCATGGGTGGAGTTGATAATCATGGGCACCAGACCCTGGACTCCCGAGGGGGGAGACCATGACTCACACTGAACTATGTCTGAGAAGCAGTCCCACCTCTGCTCAGAAATCCCATCCACATTCTGTGGTAGAGATGCATCCAAGTGCTATGGCTTTCGGAGAGCTAGCTGACTTCCCATGGAGGTCCACTGACTATGTGTAGCCAGGCTCACACAAAATTGATAACACAGGCTGGGCCACTCTGAAGCCGTAGTGCCAGAGATATAGCTCTTGCAGCTTTGGGTGGGATTCTTTTTCTCTTTCCTGGTTTTGAATGCCAGCTACACTGTTATTTGTAGTACATTTTGAAAAATTCTCTTTTGATGGGCTGCATCCCATCGGCATCTAGCAGATATTAATCTTGTCAGTAAGTGGGTAGTGATCAAAGATGCCTTTAAGTGTTCACTAATTCACTTAAGTATTTATTAATCATCCGCTCTCCTGGACTAGACACCCACAAATAAGTCTTCTCTGTCAGAGGTGAGACGTGTGTGCCCAGGGCACACCCACTGCTGTGCTTATGTGTGTAATTAATCAATACAGCTTCTTGTAGTTTCAGATGTACTTGATTTTGCATGAAGTGTATCCTGTGATGACTGGGCTTTCTACAAACTTGTGTGTTTGTTATTGTCTGAAAAAGAAGCATGACTTTAAGAATATATTTACTGTTATTTTGCATATGTGTATGATGTTCAGGCTAATGCATGGCACAGCGTGTGTGCGGGCCAAAGGGCAACTTTATGGAATGATTTCTCTCTTTCCACCATGATATTGGTCCTAGGGATTGAACTCAGGTTATCAGGCATTTGCTGCAGACGCTTTACTGACTGAGCCATCTTGCTGCTCCCAAGACCCATGTGTTTTAAAAGAAGACTGATAATGAAGGAAGCCACGCCCTTTCACTAGCGAAGACAGTGGAACTCTTAGAGCTTACAGGTGTCGCTCTTTCCCTTGTAGATCTTAGCTGGATCTCCAAAGTTCAAGTGAATCACGCGGCCGTGCTGAGGCGGGCTGAGCAGATGCAGGCCCGCAGAAGCGTAAGGAAGGAATGGCAGGTATGGGCCCTCGCGAGCCTTCTGTCCCGCACCTCACAATGTGAGCCTCTTCCCTCAAGGCCACAGTATTGAATTTCGCTCAAGATGCATCTAGACTTAAAGGATTGCAGCTGTCCATAGCTTATTTTAATAATTCATATATGATGATGATGGGTTGGAAAAAGATAACGCATTTATCCAAACAAGTTAAGAATCTTATCGCTCTTGAGTGGCCAAACCGCAAATGAATTTGCGGCATCTTTATTCATGAGTGAATTAAATGGCACATTTCTTCAACACATTTATTCACCTTCTTAGACTGCTTTCTTCGGCTGTCTTCTATTTTAATTTTAAAGCCATAAACATTTACACCTGGTGTGTCCACTGTTGTGGCCTGAGGTAGGAGAATTTATCTTACTATTTTTTTTTTCATAAATCACTTTTCAAAATTCCAGAAGTGATGTTTGGCGGCGTACTTCCGGTCAGCACTTTCTTTAGTGCACTATAGTCACAGAGGTGCTATGCCGACCTAGAAGGACTTCGGGGTTCAGGTCACAAGGGAGGCAGAACATGGTGATGGAGGTCTTTAAAGCGACATGTCCCATCTGCCCATCCTGGTTCAAAAGATAGAAGGAATTTTTTTTTTTTTAGAGTGAGTTAGAGAATGTGAGGGTTGTTTTAATAATAGAATTGGATTAAAAAACAAGGGACTTAGAGGTTTCAGAAAATACAGTATCACCTTGGATCCTGGGAAAGAAGGTGAACTTAACGTTCTGTCTCACAGCCCCACGTTTGTGACTGGCTCTTTATAGACGAGCTGGAAAAGTGAGAAATATTGGGAGCCGGTGGAGGCTTTAGTTGGAGTTTCTTAGGAAAAAAATAGATCAAGTCTGCTCTGTTCTATTCTGGCTAATGTTTATCTTGATTGCCATTCTTTTAAAAATAATTTAAAATTTAAATTGTTTCTGTGTGTCCACATGTGTGTGTGTGTGTGTATGTGTGTGTATGCATGTGTGTGTGTGTATGTGTGTGCGTGTGTGTGTGTATGCGTGTGTGTGTATGTGTGTGTATGCGTGTGTGTGTATGCATGTGTGTGTATGTGTGTGTATGCGTGTGTGTGTGCGTGTATGTATATGTGTGTGTATGCGTGTGAGTGTGTGTGTATGCATGTGTGTGTATGTGTGTGTATGCATGTGTGTGTATGTGTGTGTATGCGTGTGTGTGTGTATGCATGTGTGTGTATGTGTGTGTATGCGTGTGTGTGTGCGTGTATGTATATGTGTGTGTATGCGTGTGAGTGTGTGTGTATGCGTGTGTGTGTATGTGTGTGTGTGTGCGTGTGTGTATATGTGTGTGTATGCGTGTGAGTGTGTGTGTGTATGCGTGTGTGTGTATGCATGTGTGTGTGTATGCGTGTGTGTGTGTATGCGTGTGTGTATGCGTGTGTGTGTGTATATGTGTGTGTATGCATGTGTGTGTGTGTGTATGTGTGTGTATGCGTGTGTGTGTGCGTGTGTGTATATGTGTGTGTATGCGTTGTACACCCTGGAGCACACATGGAAGTAGAGGACCACTTGTAGGAGTTGGTTCATTCCTTCTGTCATGTGTGCTCTGGGGATAGAACTCAGGTCTTCAGGCTTGGCTGCAAGCTCCTTTCCCTGCTGAGCCATCTTGCTGGCCTCGGTAGCATTGCGGCTGGCTGTTAGCACTCCTGGTTGTTTCTTGTTTCTCTCCTCTCTAACTGGGTTCAAGGTGCATTTTCTTTTTGATTTCCCTTGCTTCTCCTTCTCTTCTAGGCTGCGTGGCTCCTGAAAGCTGTTACGTTTATAGACCTTACCACTCTTTCCGGTGATGACACGTTTTCCAACGTTCAAAGGCTCTGTTATAAAGCCAAATATCCAATCCGGGCAGACCTCTTAAAAGCTTTAAATATGGACGACAAAGGTGAGGCTGTGCACAGTGCCCCTGGGCTTGCCTGGTCATAGCAGTAATTCCCGGAGCTCGGGGGCTGACGGTTACCTGCCGATGTGCTGTGGTGATTCCTGGTACATCTGCTTCTGTGCAGACAGGCCGCTGAGATGCCTCTTTCACAAGCTAAAGAGACTCCAGCCCTGTTTTCAGGTCACGTTCTGCATCTATGAATCATAGCTGTTGGTCAAGAGTTTCCTCAATTCTTCAGTTTGTGATCTTTTCTGTCTAATGGCTCTGAAATATGGACTCTGATTCCACAGCCAGGAGGGAAAAGGCGGGTCTCATCACTTAGTGAGCACATCACATGTGAAGTCAAAGAAATGCATTTGCAAATAAAGTGCAAATGGGAAGTATTGTGAATTAGGTTAGAATTTAAAACAAATCAAAACAAAACAAAGCAAAAAAAAAAAAACTTCTATCACTCTCTTAGTGTGCATGAGAGAAACTGGTGAGAAGCTGCCTTGAGTTTTGAGCTTTCAGACTTGAAACATGGAGGAGACAGGCCTGCTGCTGGTGGGGCATCAGGTGGGGCATCAGGTGGGGCATCAGGTAGGGTGGTAGTGTCTATTATCTAAGTGAGAAAACCAAGACCCGGCGCCAGGAGGTATTGCCAGGGCCAAAGGTGTAGTCACTTGCTGAGCCAGTTTTGGGAGGCAGGGTTCCTCTGTGTAGACATATGCTTCCTGCCTCTGCAGTGCCCAGCTACTGTGAATGCAGGGAAAGGCTCTGAGCTAGCCCAGTGCAGGCATCGCAGACAATCTGTGGGCTTTCAGTAGACCTGTGCAACTCCATGGCTCTTGAAAAGCATTATTACATTTCTTTCCAGTTGACACTAGAACATTACCTTATTAGAGCTAGAGATGGAACTCAGAGTTGAGTGCTCAAGGCCCTGATTTCCATCCCCAGGGCTATAAAACAAAACACAAACGCCCATCTTTGCCCCTTTGCTGCAACCACGTGGGGCATGTATTTGTCCCTCTCACTTGCTCTCTGCTAGCGTTGTCCCAGAATGATGTGTGAGCCGAGCTCCACATAAACGAACTGCTGTGCTCTCCTCTACGTAGGCATCACCACAGCTGCAGTCTGTGTTTACCCCGCCCGGGTATGCGATGCTGTGAAGGCGCTGAAGGCTGCAGGCTGCAATATCCCTGTCGCATCAGGTAAGACCTTTATTCTTGGTATTTTTTGACATATCCGAAGTTTTCTAGTTCAGTGGACTTGGCTAATCCCCATACATTTATACTGTAATTACATTACTTTCATAGGCTTAGTTGTGTTGATTCATAGGACTAGTTGTGGTTTTTAATGTGTGCTAAATTTATGTAGTGAATTTATGTAAATATTAAAGTAAGCATGATGTCACACATATGGAGTCCCATCTCTTTAGGAGCTCAGGGGGAGGACTGTTGAGTTTGAGGCCAGTCTGGGCCACATAGTGAGATGTCATAACCAGACAAAAACCCTGTCTTGGTTTTTATGAGGGCCATCAGATTTATAGTCACGGTGCCAGTTGCATCATGCACACACACGTCTCTGCACTCCATTGCACGGGTGTGGCATTTGGTACTGAGCAGGGAACGCTTCCCTCAGCCAGGGCCGGGCTGCACAGTAAGGATGTGATGGGCACACAGAGGTGATGAGTGCACTGGGCGTCGAAAAGCAAGGGGGAGCTGAGATGCTTCTGAGGCAGGGGATGGTAGCTACGTGGGAGCCAGGGGAGGCCCAGAAGCAGAGCAGGGAACAGACAGGTAGCTTTGGGAGGGGAAGCTGGGCAGGATGCTGATGGCTGGTGGCCTGGGCTCTCTCCTGATGACAGTGTTAGCTCTGAATGGTTGTAAACAGAGCATGGCACGTTCAGTCTCAAGGTGGTAAGTTAGCTGATGTCAAAAAGCCAAAAAAACCAAAAACAAAACCAACAAACCTAAGTATAGAATAAACTAGGGTGAAAACCAGAGCCCTAACCCCAGGAGGGCCACTAGTGAGATAAAGATACCTGTTGCCAAGGCTACCTGAGTTGGATCTCTGAAGCCTACCCAGTGGGAGGGGACAGCCAACTCCTCCTAGTTGTCTTCTGACCTCATGGGTCTCTCACACACACGCGCACACACACACACACACACACACACTTAAATGAATAAATGAGAAATAAACAGACTATAAGAGAAGCCTCCTAAAGCATGTGTCTGTGGGTGGACAGATGGATGGGTGGACAGATGGATGGACGGATACATGGAGACAGAGAGTATTCCATTCTAGTTTTTAAAAGGTTACAAGAATATCCTGGTGCTTTTCAGTAAACAGTCTGAGACAGGTATGGTGGGACAGGCATGCCATTCTAGCACTTTGGAGACAGAAGGAAGGATTTCTGCTAGTTTAAGGCTAGCCTGGGCTACATGGAAAAACCATGTCTCGAAAAGAAAAGAAAAGAAAAGAAAAGAAAAGAAAAGAAAAGAAAAGAAAAGACTTTGTAAAGATCAGTTACTTATTTTATTAAGGAAAGATGATATACTGTATCTTTTTTAAGATTTATTTTTTATGCACGTATGTTGTTGCTTTCCGGGGTTCTGCATCAAGTCCCCTGAATGGGCACAGATGCCAGCAGAAGGCATTAGGTCCCCCGTGTGGCTGCTAGCAGCCGACATTGGGTCCTTCATGGGAGCAGCCAGGGCTTTTACCCACCGAGTCATCTCCCCATGGCCATGTCCGTATGTAGCCTCTCCGAGAGGGCTCCCCACAGATTTGAAGCTGTCGCTCGTAGACCTCCGTTTTGTCACCATCTCAGGACGTTCAGCGGGTCACTTACAGAACAGGGCGACTGTGTTTGACCTGTGATAGCAGACCAGAGGAGTGATAACTGGAGGAAAGGTCAACAGACCCTGTGGAGAATCAGGGATGGGTTGAATGAAAAAGAAAGTTCTGGTTTTCAAGCACGTAGGTGCGAGCTCTCTTTCCTTTCATACATGCGTCTCCTCCTTCCTGGCTTCCCCCTGGTCTTAGCTGCCTTGCTGGTTGTTTTGAGAGACACTGGGAGGAACCTGGCTTACAGCCTGGTTGCTCTAATTCACTAAGTCTATCACCAGTAAATGGAGATCAGATCAGGGCCAACCGGGTAAGTCAGGAAAGCCAACTTGAATCTACCAGTGTCTGTCATGGGAAGCCACACCAATGATTTTATTCCTGTCTGCTGGGGTATTCAGTTCGTTGGTAGTTGCTAATTGTGCCATGCAAACATCTCTGCAGCAACCTAACCTCCGGTTTTCCAGAGAGCATCATGCCATCATTTCACCCGAAAGCACGTGCACTCACATCCCGCCACTTCAACTTTGTCCTGTGTGGCGTGAGTCCTGTTTAAGAACTGTTCATACCTCATCTCCAAATGCCGAACTTATGAACTGACCAACTGAAACGTATCCCCCCTTTTCCCTTCCCTCATTCTCTCCCTCCCTGTTTTCTTTCTTTGAAATCTCTCCCAGTGGCCACTGGCTTTCCAGCTGGACAGACTCACTTGAAGACTCGCTTGGAGGAGGTCAGGCTGGCAGTAGAAGATGGTGCTACTGAAATCGACGTGGTCATTAACAGGACCTTGGTGCTGACAGGCCAGTGGGAAGGTGGGTGCATGTCCTTGCTCCCAGGGAGCCCCAGCCCTTCCTGGTGGGTCATGTGGGGATCTGGACGGGACACATCAGGACTTAGGAATCAGATTCTAGGTCACAAGTCAATGGTCAGAGGAAACATGACTAAGAGTGCTCTTCTCCATTCCCTTGTAAGTCTAGGCCCTTCTCTGCCGACAGGAACAGGCTACGTCCCTTCATGTAGTTAGGTACACAGTCGTCCTGTGCACTAAATCCAGTTTAAAAATTATTAATTTGCTTCTCTTTTGGAAGAATTCCTACACCTTTGTGCTGTTTCGTTATTCAATAAATAAATCACTCCAGGCAAGGCCTCTAGGATGTTGGGGGAGGTTACCATTTTTCACATTAATATTTGTAGACTTTGAGGATGTGTACTATTAAGCTTATTAAATGCCTTTTTGCTACCTTAGATGTTATTGCATATTCATCTGTAGGGTTAGTGTCTCACCATCATGCCAAGCTGTCATAAGATAATGTCCATTCTAGTAACAGGATGCTGTTTTACAATGAGGTATGAAACAACCAAATTGACTTTACCTGTTCTTGTATATATATCTTATATCATAAAATGAGGACATTAATAACTAAAATAAATACAGTGCTCTCTGAAAAAGTTACCGTGGCAAGGAATTTAACATTTTAGGTGAAACTAAATTAATACCAAGATAATATATTGTTTCTTGATAGGTGTACATACCAGGTAAAACATATATTTTTAAATATGGAGAATCAGTGGATCAGTTAATTCATCTGCTTATTTGTGTGTATAGGGAGGGTGGGACTTATACATGGCAGGGATTGGCTGTGGAGATCAGAGGACAACTTTTGGAAGTTGGCCTCCTTCCTCTGTGTGTGTCCTGGGGATCAAACTCAGGTGACCAGGCTTGGCTGTTGGCGTTCTTAACCCTTGAACCATCTTCCTGGCCTCTGTGCCACTGTTAGCTGAGACGAATCAATCTGATAACTGTGATATCTTTAGTGACTCAGTAACAGTGTGGACATGACAGCGTGGACAGCATGAGATCTCACCACAGCTGCCTTGTAAAACCTATGAATAGTTTATTTCTGGAACCTTCCATTTAGTACTTTCAGACCTTATATTGATCCCTGTTAACTGAGTCTACAGATACTGAAACTAGGTTCCAGAGAGAAGATTTGATAGTGTATATCTTAAAACTTTTTTTCTGTCAAACCTATTCCACTGTTTGGCCCCTGTGAACTGATTTTTGTTTAGTTACGATGTAAAAATATTCAGTTCTCAGTCTAGTCACAGGGCACTCAGAGGGAAGTATTTAGAGTTATGCCAGATGCCTGGACCAATTCCATCTTCCAGTTCTGAAGTGCGTGTCTACCACCACAGTAGGAACAAACCATTGTCTAAGGTGGCTTTCAAAGGTCCAGCCTTCACACATCCTCCCCAGGGGGAGGAAAGAAGGCTCGACCCCATCCGCCAGCCTCTGCATCTGTCCTGTTTATTGCATCCTGCTGTCTTAAGCTAAGTCATTTGCATGGCCTTCATCACTGGCTGCAAGTGAGGCTACATGCTTTCCAGCTTGGAGAGTTTGCAACATTTCATGGTCTCTCCCACTGCCTCCCCTTTCCTATGCACACTTCCATTCTTGACAGTTCCAAATACCTTTTTTAACTTGTGCCCATTTTGTATTGCTGCTTGTGTGTGCTTTGGGCATCCCTAATCCTTCTTGAAAGTCGTATCTTATATATGTTCTTGTTTCTGTGTGTTCTGCCTATATGCTTTTGGTCACAGATTTCAGTTATAATTTCAGAGTTGTGGATAATGTAAATATGCATATTTTAAATAAATCCAGATGCACATTCTTTATGTCTTTTATAAGCAAGTGGAGACATAGGCGTGCAGTTTATATTATAACTTGTGTTTGTGTCTCTCAAGCTCTATTAATTGAAAAATAAAATCCAATAGGAGATGGGTTTTGATGTAATTGGCTATCCATAACAGACTTAGGGATGGCTGTTTTTGAGATAATAATTTCCCTAATGTAGGCATTTCCACAAAATATAATAACATATTTTTGTCCAGGACCATACTTTTCCATTAACTTTTTTTTATGGTGTTAATAACCTCTTGACCCAAACCAAATCGAAAAGGAACACTTAATGCTAGAAATTTATTTCTGAATAGAAGCCAGCAGTGACTTAAGCCTTTCCCACTGCAGTGTTTTGTCTGGATTTCGATTCTCAGCTTGATCATACATTGTGTTATTCAGTGTCCTGTTTTTATATTAGGGGGTTTACTGATTAAGAGCCTCTCTGTTTTCTGTGGGATGCGCTGGTAGGAGTTCCCAGCAGACTGTCCCACCTCCTGCCTTGGGACCTCCCCTCTATGAGTTTTGTGAGTTACTTTGGGGATTATTTGCTTTTCTTTTCACTGCAGCATAACGCCCAGTGAAAACCTCTTAAAGTAAAGAAAGGGTCTCTCTTGACTCACAGTCCATCATGGCAGAGAAATCACAGCAAAACCTAAAGTCAAGTTTCAGGGGGAAAGACTGCAGTGTCCAGCTCACCCCAGAGGATGGTTACTGCTCCTCAGGCCAGTGTGGCTCTCTCCCCAGTAACCCAATCTTGAAGTTCTCTCACACATGGGCCCAGATGTTTATTTCTAGAGTGATTCTAGATCCCAGCAAGTGGACAATAACGATTACCTGTTACACTTTGCAAGGCACATCAGAAGTAGACCTGTGTGTGTCGAATGCCTCCTGATCACGTCCCACAGCCCAGAAGCATATGGTTCCACATTGCTTGCTCCAAGCTCGCTGAGGAGACTGGGTATGAGCCTTATTGCTGCGAAGAGACACCATGACCACAGCAGCTCTTATAAACAAAAACTGGCTTCCAGTTTCAGAAGTTTAGTCCATCCTGGCTGGGCGAACGGTGGCGGGCAGACAGACATGGTGCTGGAGAGGTCACTGGGAGTTTTACATCTGGGACCACAGGCAGCAAGAAGAGAGCTACTGTACATGTATGGAACTTTTGAAACCTCAAAGGCCACACCTACCCCAATAAAGCCACACCTTCTGATCCTTTCAAATAGTGCTAGTCCCTCAGCATTTGGATATAATGGGGACCCATGGGGGCCATTCTCATTCAAACCACCACAGCCCCATTCTCATCTTCCTGTCCTTTTTAATTTTTTAAAATCGTATCAGTATTTTGCCCTCATGTATTTGTATATATCCTGCAAGCCTGTGCCCAAGGAGGCCAGAAGAAGGTATCAGATCCCCTACAACTCGAGTTACAGATGGTTGTGAGCCGCCATGTTTGTGAAGGGAATAGAAGTCAGATCCTTTGTAAGAGTATCCAGTGCTCTTAACCATCGAGCCATCTCCCCAGCTCCATCTTCCATTTCCCTTTGAGGGACCGTTTCATGTCTCTACTTTGTCAGATGTCTGGCTCTTGCCTGGACCCTGTGGTCGCAGACCTGCCTGCGGTCTTGGCTGTGCTCCCCCTGTTATTCTCTAAGCTTTGATTGTAGCACGCACGCCTAACACTGTCTGGTTCACTGCGAGAGAATGACATCCCAGGAGCACAGCCGGTGTGTCTCTCCTCTCCTCATCTGAACTGGATGCTAGGGACCTGAAATCTGCTCGGCAATCAATCTGCTTTTTGTTATTTCCTTATTTTTATGTTTTCACAGAAGAATGGGGATTCTCCGTAAAGAACTTATTCTTGTTTCCTTTACAGAGCTATTAATAATAATAGCTCATCAGAAAAGCTATTTCTAAATCTATAGATACTTCTTAGGAGTAGAATCACATAATCCATAATCTGTAGTTCCTCTGTTCCCAGGTTGTTTATAACAGAGAGAGTCGGGAGATACAAGAGTCAGATGCTTTGATGGTTTTTGTTTTCCCGCTATGATTCTTCAGTACTTCAATAGTGTTGGCAAAAATGTGTGTGTTTTATTTCTTCTAGGTTATTTTACTGCTGGGTGATTTATTAAGCCCATCTCCATTTTACCCTTAACCATGGTTAAGTTTAATTAATTGCTCTGGCGAATGAAACCATGTTCTTGGACATCTTGTGACTTTTTTGGTATGAAAGGTTGCTGTACAGTTTTATAGTAAGCGTTTTACTGTACATATAATTATCGTAAGCATTATTTTCAGGGCATTCTTATGCAGTGTTGAACATCTCTCTGGCACTCAAAAAATAATTGCTTAGATATGCTCACTAGCAATTATTTTTTAAACTGCTTTTGGATAGTAGGAAACAAAAAGACACGGCTTTATGACTCTTAGAGAGGATTCACAATGTCTTAAGACTTGGAGTCTTACCCAAATCACAGTTTTATATGTGCAGGATACACTAGTGTTGCTTTCTACAGTTAGAGCTATGCTTTTCCAGAAAAGGCTGTGCATTCCCAGCTGCTGTGAGATTGACGATAGAAAAGAAAATGCTATAGTTCCTGGTGGCGGGGCAGGGCTGGGCTGGACTGGGCCAGGCTGGGGAGAGCTGCCTTGCCGAAGTAGGGTGTGTCCTGTAGGGTGTGTCCTCAAGCGGAAGGAAAGGTTCCTCAGTGGTTAGGGAGTGAAGAGCAGGAAGCTCTGGAAGCTGCTGTGTGGTAGGGAGTCTGTAGACAACATTATGCACTGCATCTCAAAAAGCTAAAAGAAAAAAATTTCCAGTGTTCTCCCTGCAAAGAAATGACAAGTGTCTGAAGACGTAGATATGTCTGCACTGACATAAATATCAAACAAAACATGCACACATCGAAATATCTCATGGCACCCCATTAACCGGTAGAGTTTTTGTATTTTTATTTATCAGTTTGAAAAATAGATGTAAGAAAGAAAAAGTGAAAACAAAATTACATTGCAGTCTAACCTCTGCTTTCTGTCTACCCCTGGGCCCAAGCTGTTGATGCATACAGGCCTCTGACTCTGACTCCGCCCACACAGCCTCGCCTGTTTCTGGATTGGGAATGATGGGTAGAGGTTGGGTTTTGACTTTCACTTCTCATCAGCATGGTGCAGGTGGGAGGGACCCCGGGGACAGGCTGCAGACAAGTCCCGTGAGTCGTGCGACAATATTGATTAAGTACCCTCAGTGTGACATGCTCTGGGCTTCTGGTGCACCCCGCCCCCCCCAAATCCTGAAGGCCTCATTATAAGTCAAAACATTTCTTATGGGGTTTTATGTGACATCACTCTGCCAGCACTTCTGGTGTATGTGTTTTGTTAAATTTTGCATTATTCTGACTAATTTGCAGTCGGGGTGTTTGAATTCCATTTTCATTTGTCAGTCATCTTTTATAATAGCCTTCCAAATTATTATTTTTCTGGTACGTGGCAAGAATCGTTCTTTTCTTCTTTTCTCTTTAAATGAGGAATTCTCAGTTTTGTAATGTTTGAATTTTTAACAATGAACATATTTTACTTGGAAGTGTGTGAGCAGAAAAAAATAATAAAGACTCTAGGGGATAGTGTGGCGAGGTGTGCAGAGACCTTACTGCTGGGACGTCGCTGAAGGATTGCTTATCACGGCCAAAAACCTGGAACCGTGGGCTTCTAATGACAGGGGAATGAGTAATATTTTACATCTGTATAATGGAAGATTGTACGACCATTAAAAATTATGACATAGACATATCTATCTATCTATCTATCTATCTATCTATCTATCATCTATCAGATGATAGATCTTATCTATGTGTATATGTATGTATATATATATATGCAGATTATAAAATATGTCCCATATAAAACAATGTTTTAAAAACTTTGAGCACCATAGACTAGTTGATGGTTACAAAAGCCCCCCCGTCAGAAAAATACTTAGGTTCTATACAAGCCATAAAAAATATCATATATGTTGTTTTTAGTTTTGAGTGATTTTATTAAACCATATAGAAAATCACAAAAGTAGTGTGCAGAGCTCAAGTGTACACCTCAGCCAGCCTCTCCTATTCTAAAAGTGTTCTGGATTTTTCGGCTTTTTTTGTTTTCTTTTTTACATATTTATGTGTGTGTGATACATAAGTATAATTTGAGCTATTTGAGACTAATTTATATGCCTGTTGACCCGTAAGTACTTAACTGTGTATTCTCAAGAAGTGATGGCAAGATCGCCCCACGCCAGAGCACCCTTTCACGTCCGACATTAGATGCACAGGCTCCATTCAGATTTTTCAGGTGCCCAGGGCATAGTTAGGTCTACGTCAGCCATTACCTCTCTCTTTCTTTTTCTTCATTGTGGGGCAGTCCCCAGCTTTTTCTTGTTTTTTGAGGACTTCAGGCCTGTTGTTAGTAATTTAGAAGCTGCACTTCAGGGACTCCAGATGTAGCTCAGTTGGTAAAGCACTTGCCCAGCATGCATAAAGCCCTAGCTTTGAGCTCTGGTATCTCATAAAACGTGGTGATTTTTCCCTGCAGTCCCAGCCCATGGGAGGTGGGCAGCAGGAGGATTGGGAGTTCAAGGACAACCCCAGCTATATAACAAGTTGGAGGTCAGCCTGGGCTACATGAGACTATTTCAAATACATACACCCCAAATTCAGACTTGCTTGGTGTTTTCTTCTCCTTAGGTTCAAGTTAAGTATTCGGGAGTAAGTGCTGGAGTTTGTCTCAGTTCTCTGAGAGTCACAAGATGTTAATCTGTCTAGTTCTTGAGGATGTTAAATTTTACTGAGCTAGGACGATTTCTGGCAAGTTTCTACATCATAAAATCAGCATTTTCACTTTAATATGTAAATATGGATGATGAATAGACATCATCTCATACTATGTTAATATCCCACCTCTAATCCAGCTTTTATCCAACATTTTACCATCCATTGATAATTATTCATTTATTATTCCAGTAGTTGTCACCAGATGACAATTCCCCAGTTGTACCATTCCTTCTACACTTGCCCTCCTCCTGCCTGCTTCCCTCCCTTCCTGCCTCACTTCCTGTCCCCCTCCCTGTCCCTTCTCTCCTTCCTTTTCATAAGAGCTCATGGATTTCTTTTGAACTAGCTTGGTAGTAACCTTTTATTATCATTTTTTTAAACCTCTTTTGATCCTTTTACAGTTTTAAAAATATTTTTAATTGGCATACATAATAGTGAATGTCAACTATGACATTTTCTTAACACACACACACACACACACACACGCACACACACACACGCCCCCATTGGCCACACCCTCCCTCAGTCTCTCTTCTGCTCTCGGGACATAGGAATACCCACAGACACCCACATGTCCTTCTCCCCTGCAGCACTCTCCCCTGTTCCTCTCTCCCTCCTCTCACTGTCTCCTTCCCATTTCCCTGTTGTAGTGTCATTATCACTTTCATACTCAAGCTGTCTGATACTTGTCCAGTGGAAGCTACTTCAAACTGGTTTCTGTGTCCTTTCAATGTTCCCGTCCTTCAGAACTTTTCAGTTATAAACGATAATTCAGGCTCACAGTTGCCTTTTTTAAAGCCTTGAGCCTGGAAACAGCTGTTTTCCAAGGAGCTCGGGTCCTCTTATCTGGGTACCAGATACCCTGACCACTGTTAAGATGCTGCTGTTCTGTGCACACTCAGTGGCCATATCTAGCAACTACGTGAATATATTCATAGATACAACATTCATGAACACATATCTATAGCTGTGTCTTGTCTGTCTGCCTGCCTATTCCTCTCTGTGTATGTGTGTGTGTACATCTGTCCATCCATCCCTCCATCCATCCATCATCTATCCATGCATCTCTCTGTCTGTCTGTCTATCTATCTATCCATCCATCCATCTATCTTAGAGGCCTTTAATTCACAGATAATCTATTATGATCCAGTACCTGAGGTATTATCCTCACACACACACCCTCCCATATTTATGTCCTTTCATGGTACAAGGAACCTTGTTTCCATGAACTTCAGTATGACCATCTGTTTGATCAACGTTCACATGATCAGTTCCCTGGTATATAACATTTTTGAAGTTCTCTGACTGTCTCCTTGGCTTAATACTGCTGACCACAGTCAACAAATCCTACCCGAGTTCCCAGCACTCACCAGGTAGAGTGTCCGTCACTCTCCAGGGCAGACTAAAAGTCCCTCCTCATCCTTCAAGGGTGTCCCAACCTGCTGTGACATACTAGTTTCCTGCCTGTCTCTGCTCTCAAGACCCTGGGTAGTTGGGACAGTCTCATATCTCTGCCATCTCTACAGAGATCTGCTATAAGGCAGTTTCTGAGTTGTCTCTCCAAGCCAGCAGTGAGCCCAGTGCTCTCAGTTCTAACAGATTAAGCTTTTAGAGTAAACCATACTTTAATCTTCATTTTCAACGTGCCTGTTATTAAAGGTGGGCATGAGAGAAGCATAAATTAGTTGATTACCCTCATAATCATCCGAATAATTACTTCTACATCTATTCTTACAACTTGAACAATGGCTGTGGAATGAAGAAAAATGGAGCCTGGGGATGTTCGGTAACTTTGTTGGGTGATGTAACTTATTAGAGACAGGGGCCTGGAAAGGCCTGATCTGAGCACTGCAGCACATTGTTCTGCTAGAGGGCTGGCAGAGGGAATCATAATAAACTGTGCATGCATGTGTGTGTGCATGTGTGTGTGTGTGTGTGTGTGTGTGTGTGTGTGTGTGTGTGTGTATGATGTGGGGGGACACATTGGAGTGAGATTCATAAATTGTGTGTGTGTGTGTGTGTGTGTGTGTGTGTGTGTGTAGGGGTGGTGCGCGGAGACACATGGGAATGAGATTCATAAATTGTGTGTGTGTGTAGTGGGATCGAAAGTTGTGCTTACGTGTGTTTACATGTGGAGGCCAGAGGACAACCTGAGGTGTCTCTCTTCAGATGCCATCCACTTTATGTACTGAGACAGGACCTTCTTCTGGCATTGACTTGATGATTCATCTTGACTAGTTGGGCAGCGACCCTAGGGACCCTCCAGTCTCTGCCAGTGCTGCGATGATTGCCCGGGAAAGCCCCACCTCTGGCTTGTTTTTTATGTGTTTTCTGGAATTTGGTTCCTCATGCTTCTGTAGCATACTTTATCAACTGAGCTATCTCGTTAGTCCTGAAAAAAAGTTAATATATGGAAGGACAACAAAAAGTCTTTTATGTTCCTGAATGACCTTTAAGCTTCTTGCACTCTAGAATGAAGGTTAGGATTTCAGTGCCCAGCTGTAAAGTGAATACCTTACAACTTGCTCTGTTACCTTGGGAAGTTCCCCGGGGTGTTTCTGGAAAATGAATTTCATTTGTAGAGTGCACGTGTGTGTGTGTGTGTGTGTGTGTGTGTGTGTGTATACAAATGTATACTGAGCTCTCTACTGGAAGTATTTGAGGAAGTACAATCTTTTATTTTTTTAAAAAAATTTGTTATGTATATGAGTATTTTGGTTACATGTATGCCTGGTGCCCATGGAGGTCAGAAGAGAACATGAGATCCTCTTATGAATGCTTGGGAACCACCATATGGATAGTGGAACACCATATGGATGCTGGAGCACTGTATGGATGCTGGAACACTATATAGATGCTGGAACACCATATGTATGCTGGAGCACCATATGGATGCTGGAACACCATATGGATGGATGCTGGGGCACCATTTGGATGCTGAGACACCATATGGATGCTGGGGCACCATATGGATGCTGGAGCACCATATGGTGTTGGGTCCTTTGCAAGAGCATCCAAGATTCTTAGCCACTGAGCCATTTCTCCAGTCTGAGGAAGTACAATCTAATTTAGAATTTGAAGATACAATTTTCATCTGTCCCATTATGGACTAGTGATAAGATTTTAGGATCACTCTATATTTCACCAGAAATGGCCAGCTGTCATACTGGGGTCATTCCAATGATGCACAGGAAACCCTCAGCAATTTGAAGGTATGATACTTTGAAACATAAGACTTTTTTATTCTTTAATTAATCATACCTCATGGAGAATTATATTGGAAGGGGCATCTCTTCTCTTTATCTGTTAATATGTAACATCTCAAATAGTCAAGTAACAATTACAGTAGACTTCTACCCTACTCCTGTCCTTTCTTGGAGGGGGGTGGCATTGGGAGGGGACATCCATCTCTATCTATCTATCTATCTATCTATCTATCTATCTATCTATCTATCTATCTATCTATCTATCTATATTAATCAGGGTTCTCTAGAGTCACAGAATATATGGGTAGTCTCTATATAGTTAGGGAATTTGTTGATGACTTACAGTCTGTAGTCCAACTCCCCAACAATGGTCAGCAGCAGCTGTGGATGGAAGTCCAAGGATCTAGCAGTTGCTCAGTCCCATGAAGCAAGCAGGCAAAGAAGAGTGAGAGAGTCTTCCTTCTTCCAATGTCCTTTTGTAGGTCTCCAGCAGAGGGTGTGGCCCAGATTAAAGACGTGTGCTACTATGCCTTTAATCCCAGATGGCCTTGAACTCGGAGACCTCCTTGTCTTAATCTTCTGGAATTCATAGCCACTATGCTTCAAGATCTCCATACCAAGATCCAGGTCAGAAACTTGTATCTCTGAGCCTCCAGATTAGGATCATAGGTGAGCCTTCCAATTCTGGATTGTAGTTCATTCCAGATATAGTCAAGTTGACAACCAGGAATAGCCACTACACTATACACTATCTATCTATCTATCTATCTATCTATCTATCTATCTATCTATCTATCTATCTATCTATCTATCATCTATCCATCCATCCATCCATCCATCCATCCACCCACCCACCCACCTATCTTATCCTATCTATCTTTCTTTCTATCTATCTATCTATATATCTATCTATCTATCTATCTATCTATCTATCTATCTATCTATCTATCTATCTATCTATCACCTCTATCTACCTATCTATCTATCTATCTATCTATCTATCTATCTATCTATCTATCTTTCTATCTTTCTTTCTTTCTTTCTTTCTTTCTTTCTTTCTTTCTTTCTTTCTTTCTTTCACTTTCTGCTTGTTTTACTCATTTGGGTAAGAGACATAGCTTGAGTGTAACGGGGTTGTATTTCACCCATCACATCACAGTCTTTTACTGACATGTATCATGGTTGCCCAATGTCTATCACTACTGTCGACGTGCAGTACATAAAACTGCATGAACACTAGTTATGCTTCTTCTGAGTTTCCTTGGCTTGCGCTGTGGTGAAGTGGTTAGTTTTCATGCATGTAACATTTGTAAATCCTCACTGTACTTTCCTAAATCTTAGGACAATTCTTAGTTTATTTTTACCTGTAAAGTTATTTTGCATTTCTGGAAGTATATAAGGAAAAATATGGGAAACTATTATTAAAGAATAAATACCTATGAATTGCCCAATTCTCTTGCAGTCACATGGATTATTTTATTGAATCTTCCCAAAGATATGTGAAAAAAGCTAGCCCCTCTAAATAGGCTAGAGAAATGGAGTAACTCTAACACACTTCCTCAACTCATAAATAACAGCAACTGTGCTAGCTCTAGCATCTTTTCTGTTCAGAGGAAATTATCTGTCTGTCTGTCTGTCTGTCTGTCTGTCTATCTATCTATCTATCTATCTATCTATCTATCTATCTATCTATGACAGATGACGTCTCAGTGGATAAAGGTATGTTGCTTAGCCTGATGACCAAGTTCAATTCCTGGGCCCCATGTGGTGGGAGAACCAACTCCTTCAAGTTGTCTTCTGACCTCCATGTGTACCTGTGCACAGGCACACGATAGACAGAAGCATAATAAACAGCCAGAAGACAGAGATACTATAGTAAACTTCTCAAGACTGCTTTCTTAGATTCTTTCCAAGAAGGTTGTGTTTTATGGTCTTCAAGGAATCCAGATTGGAGCAGAAAGAGGGCCGGAGAGCTCAGACAGTAAGGACTTGAGCACAGGGATATGAGTTTGAGCCCTAGAACCCACATAGTAAAGCAGGGCTTGGTGGTCCCCATTGCAGTTCCAGCTCTGGAGGGACAGAACCATGCAGATCCCTGGGGGGTGGGGGGCGGGGAACCACTGGCCAGCCAGGCTAGCCAATAAGTGAACTGCAGGTTTCACGAGAGACCGTGTTCATCACTCTCTGTCTTATTCCCTTGAAACAGGGTCTCCACGGTCCTACATATGTACTACATACTCACAATAATAGAACAAAACCAAGCTATAAAGATAATTTCGCAGGAACATATGATACTGTTAACGTCATGAAATTAGCACATTGAGAATGAAGGGCACTAATGCGGAGGTGGCCCCTTTACATTCCTTCTGTTTGGGTTATGAGGTAAAGAACATACCCTCTTGTGGGTCTCCCTTTACCCAGGGGGTTGTTGACCACTGGCCTGTGAGGGCAAAAGCAGCATCATGAGTGTAACAGAAGGGAGACAGCTTCAGTGAGGCAGATCTACTTTATTTTCCCAGGGGTAGGGTATATAAGGGCTTCTAGGGGTGTCGGTGGAAAGGGCTGATCGGCCATAGTGCAGCACCTAATTATCATGTGGGTGGGAGGCTAGAGCGGGACCTGTGTGCAGTGCTTGCAGAGAACTGTGTTTGGGGTCATTCTCCAATGGTCACCCTCCATGGGGTCAGGCATCTGCTCAGAGACACTCTTCAGCCAAGGCCAAAAAAAGAAAGGGAAGTCCCGCTGAGAAAGGGAGTTCTCTATTTTGCACCAGGCTCAGAGAGCTATCCATGCACAGTGGACTACAACCTTAACAGCAGGGCTCTCCTGCACCCTCCAGTTGGTGGTCATAAACCACATCTAGTTTTTCTGGTTTATTTACTACAGGTAAATGAATCCAATGGTCATTAAAAGAATTGTAGTGTTTTTTTTTCATAAACATGATCGTAACCAGTAGTTTAATAATTTGTTATTCAGATCAAAGTTCACTGTAACAAAAGCTATAGTTAAATATTTTTAAAGATGTTTTTTATACATACAGCAGAATTTCTTGTCTCTTCAAGGGGAATGGGTTAGGCTGTGAAATCGGATTTGATTTTTATCAGACATCACAAGATGGAAACTTATTTCACCAAAATGCTATAATACTAAACTTCATAACACACACAAACACACACACACACACACACACACAGAGTTTAATCTTCATAGTAACTATGAGGTACATAGTACACTCTAAGAATAGGACTGAGACTGGACACAATGTTGCCTGAGTCCTGCAGGAAATGATACATCTGCAGGCTTCAGCTCACCTCTGTCAGACTGTGGAGCAGGGAACCCACTGTTGCTTGCTTAAGACAGAATTTCAAGGCACAGGTTAACCAGGTTAGTGTTCTTGGGTTTTTAGACCACAGGTCATCCTGTTGATTTCCCTTGAAGAACAATGTTCTCTTTAGATTCAGTTTCCAGAAAGGTCCTTCCACCCTAGAATCACCTTCCTGAGTGGAAATGATGTAAAATGTTACTGTGTGTTGAGGGGTTATGATTTAAGACACTCCAGTGCCATGGGGTCAAATGGCTTTCCCACAAATTAGGTTAGGTGGGCAGGGGAAGGGAGGTAGACAGTGCTGTCATCTCAGACCTTTGTGGGGACAATCTGGTAGTGACAAACCTTCATTCTTACCAGACATCCTGTGTTAATTGCTTCAGTCTGTGTGTAAATCAGCTTCCCCTAAGACATACGCACAAGCCACCTTGGTCCTCGTGGTAGATTTTCCATTTCCTGAGTTTCAGAAACCAGACGGACAGTAGGCTAGGGGGAAAAGGCTAAAGCCCGCGCTGTCATTGACAGATGACTCCTAAGTAGCTTTTGAAACATACTGGCTTTGTTTTCTAATGTTTTTGCTCTTTTACTAATTGTTTTTATTCTTTGTTATACATGTTTTTATATTTTGTGTGTATTTTGTTTGTGTTTTGTTTTCTCGTTGGTTTTAGCTTGCTTTGGTTTCTTTGGACTGTATGGTTTACCTCTAGCTGCTTCCCTCAGTTTTCTTTTGTCACGTGTGGACACACACACAGCTTTGGCTGCTTTGTCTACCTGTCTCTGTCTAGTCTACTTATCAGGCTCTTTGCAGGTACCTTTTGGAGCTCTAGAAGTGATCTAGGGTTCGGGTGATTGACAGCCACCTCAGCGCACACCTCTACCATGAGCTTTGTCGCACACATGCAGTGTCACCTGGCCAGGCCCATCCCTTCCTCGTAGGTGTGTGCTCATGTGCACTCTTCAGTAGCAGGCAGCGGTGCTCTTCCTGTGTCAGCATTGCTCGTCCCCCAGGAGCCATCTGCTTTATTCACTAACAAGACGACCTGCTACCTCTGGGTAGAAGACTTAACAGGAACCACGGGATTTCTTTTCCTTGTGGTATAGTAACTATATGCTATATATGTGGCAGATAAATTTGCTTTTATTCTCTCCCTCGGGTCATAATCACACGGAAAAAGTAGAAATTATTTATAACTTTCATGTCTTTATAATGTTATTTAAGAGGCTTTATGACTCTTGACCCCAGGCCCAGGGCTTAGGAACAGTTTTACGGTGGCAAACCAGGCGTTGTTCCCAGCAGGATGTGAACGGTAGCAGAATGCTCTAGGCGATGTTAAATTGGGGTGATGTTTAGCAAGTGACAAATGTCTTATGTTTCCTAATTCTGAAGTGGGTTCTCCTGGCTCTAAAGAGTCGTGGTGCCCCTGTACCACTCGCCTGGTTTGTAACCGCAGCGTTGATTTTCCTCCACAGCCCTCTACGATGAGATCTCTCAGTTTCGAAAGGCCTGCGGGGAGGCCCATCTCAAAACCATCCTAGCTACGGGAGAACTCGGCTCTCTTACCAACGTCTACAAAGCCAGCCTGGTAGCGATGATGGCAGGTAAACTTCGCGTATTCAGACACGAATCCCACTGGGTCGACGGTTTTAGGAGAAACAAAGAAAAGAAAGCATTTGGTGTTATTGAAAGTGCTACCGTAACCCTCTTTCCAGGGCGCTGAGATGATGTGTGAATGCGTACTCGGCAAGTGGTCAGACACTTTGGGCCTCTGTCCACCTTTCTGTTTGTTTGTAGCATTTTTTTTTTTTGCCGCACCATCCCTATGTAACAGTAGATGGCGCTCTTGTTAGCAAATTGCCTTTTTTTTTTTTTTAATTTAATTTAATTTTATTTTTTTAATTTACATTCCAAATCACTTCCCCTTTCCCGTTTCCTCCCTCCCCGAAAGTCCCATAAGCCCCCTTCCCTCCCTCTTTTCTCCGTTCAACCCCCTCTCATTACTCTGTCCTGGCGTTCCCCTACATCCAGTCTTTCCAGGACCAGGGGTCTCTCCTTCCATCTTTTTAGAAATCTATTGATATGCTGATTGTGTCTAGGGTATTCTGAGATTCTGGGTCAATATCCCCTTATCAGTGACTTCATACCATGTGTGATCTTTTGTGATTGGGTTACCTCACTAAGGATGATATTTTCAAGTTCTGACCATTTGCCTAGGAATTTCGTGAATTCATTGTTTTTAATTGCAGAGTAGTATTCCATTGTGTAAATATACCACATCTTCTGAATCCATTCCTCCGTTGAGGGACATCTGGGTTCTTTCCAGCTTCTGGCTATTATAAATAAGGCTGCTATGAATATAGTGGAGCATGTGTCCTTATTGCATGCAGGTAAAGTCTCTGGGTATATGCCCAGGAGTGGTATAGCCGGATCCTCCGGAAGTGTCATGCCCAGTTTTCTGAGGAGCCGCCAGACTGCTTTCCAGAGTGGTTGTACCAGCCTGCAATTCCACCAGGGAAAATAAGCAAATTGCCTTTTGTGCTAGTTGATTCTTCCTTCGCCAGTGTGTCCTGAAGAGGATTTCTCTGTGAGTTTAGCATTGAATTTTTCTGAGATCTGTCTCTGTGCTTTCTGAAGTGGCCCCTGCTTTTGTTCCTGCTCATATAAGTAAGAATTAGTGTGGCGTTTTTCTTACTCTCAGATAGAGGGAGACTTGTTGCTTTGCACAGAGCAGATGGTTGGCGCTCTGGTTGGAGCTCCGCTGTCCTCCTTCTCACCAGGGCTTCATCAGTCTCCCTTGGTGCCTGCTGTATGGAGTCTCCACGTTGCTGCTGCTGTCCGGGTTACTTCAGCTCAGTTCTCTGTCCCTACTCTCGGCCCCATCCAGTCTTCTCCCCCTTGTACTATTAAATGATCTTTTCAGTGCTGATTTGATTATGACCTCATTTCTTTACAGCCTCGTAGCCCGTTCCCTTCCCGATGGAGTGTAACGTCCCCTCTCTCTGTGTCTTTGGCTGTCTCCTTCCCTTTCATCTGTGGAGTCAGCTCCCTTTGCGTCCTGTACACATTGGGCCCCTGCCTAGATGGCCTCTGTCGGGATCACCGTCCTCTGCGCGCTTGGCTTCAGCGTAGCCACTCCAGTGACCAGCCCCACTTCCTTCTCCACCACATGCTTCGTCTTCTCCGCGATTAAGTCTCTATTAGAAGGCACACCTCTCTGCGCCCTTCTAGGGGCCCTGACCCTGGGGTGAAGATGCCTGGCTTCCCTGGTTCAGGCTATCCATTGTGGTCACGCTGTAGATGTTCATGCTCTCTCCTAAAGTGTTTGTATTCTTATGTGCCTTTTGAATGCTCCGTCAGGCCTCGTGGATGGTCCCCTGGAACTCCACTGGGCACGAGCTTGGGGCACTGAGGCTGCTACGGCCTGGTCCCTGATGCCGGGCCCTGTAGGTACTTGTTGCCGCTTCTGTCCTTTAAAGCAAGATCCCTAAAAAATCTGAGGCTGAGTAGGAATAGAGTCTTTGCAACAGGGATGCCGGAGTTCAATGGTCCACAGTAGAAGGCTCATTGTAACCCGGGGTGACTGTGTAAAGGCCCTCAGTGTGTTAGCTAGACATGTGGTCCCCTTTTGTGTTCTTAGCCAAGGAGGAGACTGTTAGTGTGGGCCGCCTTCCGGGAACTGCAGCCAAACAGGCCAGCAACCCCTTGTGGGGCACCCCGCGGGGTGCTGCTGTGTCAGCGTGTGTACAAGGGCGCGGCAGTTGTTGGGGTCACAGCTGAACTGCCCTCAGGTGTCTCTTACGCCTTCAGGAAGAAAGTATGGGAGTTCTGAAAGGTCAGCCGTGGACCCTCTGCACGAGCTGCTCCCGGAGGGAAGGTGGTGTTTGGCCGCCCTCCGTCCGCTCTGCCCCAGAGAAAACTGGCTGGAAGCCGCCGCTGCCCCTGCTTTCTGTCCAGTTTGCCCTCCGCTGTGTTTATGGGCTTTGCTTCACCATTTAACTGCCCGTTAAGCCTAGAGCTGTGGGGTACATCTCCAGATCCATTTTCAGTTTATTCTTCTTAAGTTATTTTAGCTAGTGTAGAAAATGATGGGCTTCGTGGGAAGCTGCAAACACGCGTTACCAGTGGGCTCCGTTCACCTTGGCCTCCTCCCTCCCTCTCTTGTTCGTCCTCCCCACAGTCTGTTCCCTTCCTCCCTCCCTCCCTCCTTCCTCCCAGGGGGCTTCCCTCTACCTTATGTGTGTTTTTTCTGCAGGAATAGCTGTCTCTTCTTCTGCCCTTCCCCTCTCCCACATTAATAGATTCTCCATCGATTTCATGTGACTCCAGTTAGGAACGGAAGCTTGTGTCTGAGTAGCCTCCCATGGCGCACATGCGCATATACACTGCTTTCCGGGGTTTGATTTTTGCATCTAGTCTAGCTCCAGTGTTGGAGCAAGCATGACCATGCTGGTTTTTCTGTCTGCGTTGACTTTGATTTCATTGGCTGTATACCGAGAAGTGATGGAGCTTGACTGCACAGTAGGTCTGTTTTCAGCTTCCCGGGACCCTTCTTTCTGGTCCATCCGGGCCACGCTAAGTTTTCCGTTTGTGTGCGTGTGCTCCTGGGATTTCAAATTGGGAACCTGCTGGACAAGGAAGGGCTCTGCCATTGATTTCTATATCCCCATTGCTGACAAATAGCTTTAATGCCCCTTTATCTTCTCGTCAGCCCCAGAGTTGATGGGGAAACTTGGAACTCACTGGTTTTCTTGAGATGGCAAAGCTGGTGTATGCCTGCAGCCCGTGTCTGACCTCTGGTTTGCTGATGCCCACTGCGGTGCGGCTGTTTCTTAGGAAGTACCAACTCGCATGAAGGGCGCGGTCTTTGTGAGATTTAGTATTTACAGCATCTAGCCCGCTTCACAATCGGTGCTTATCCTGCTGTTATATACAAATGAACTGAAGTATTTTTCAAATTTAGAGGGCTTTTTTTTTGGTATTTTTGTTTTAGTTTTCTGTATAATGCACAGACTAATCCCCAATAAAAATACTTTAAAACGTCTGACTAAAAAAAAAAAAAAAATCAACCTCACTGAGTTAAGCTCACATTCATTGGAACATGAGTGTTAAGTGTCCATACAGTGTGAGAAGCTTAGACAGTGTGCAATCACCTGCATCTGACTGCTGCGATCAGGATGTAGAATGTCGCTGTCATCCCCGTGGATTCTGAGTTCTCTTAGTTCTAGTGCTCTGAGAGGATCCCATGACCAAAGTAATTCATAAAACGAAGCACTTACTTGGGGATCGCTTACAGTTTCAAAGGGGGAGTCCATGTCTACCTTGGTTGGGAGGGTGACAGGGCAGCCACCACCATGGAGGCTGAGGTACAAAGGAAGAGCTTAAGTCTGGGCCTGGCAAGGGCTTGGGAAACCTCAAAGCCCACATCCATTCACACACCTCCTCTGTCAAGGCTGCGCCTCCTCCTCCTTCCTAAACTGTACCTCAGCGGGGACCCAACACCCAGATGTGTGAACCTGTGGGGACGTCCCCATTCAAAGCAGCAGAGACCCTCTGCGGTCAGTTTTATGCGGTTTACCAGCTTCCCAGCTGCACAAACACTGATCTGGTCTTAACAACCACCGGCTTTGTCGGTTTAGAACATCCTGTAGCTCGAATTGTAGCTAACATTTTATTGTTGCACCTCCAAATGAATAACTGAGAGACTGCAAGCTTTTACAGACAATCCACTGCCACACAAACGCATTACGGTTGTGAAGTTGTTCATGCCGTGGTCCTAGTCTGTTGTCTGTAGGGTCTGTTGTCTGTAGGGTCTGATGTCTGTAGGGTCTGTAGGGTCTGATGTCTGTAGGGTCTGTAGGATCTGTAGGGTCTGATGCCTGTAGGGTCTGTAGGTCTGTAGGGTCTGTAGGGTCTGTAGGGTCTGATGTCTATAGGGTCTGTAGGGTCTGTAGGGTCTGTAGAGTCTGATGTCTGTAGGGTCTTTAGGGTCTGTAGAGTCTGATGTCTGTAGGGTCTGTAGGGTCTGATGTCTGTAGGTCTGTAGGATCTGTAGGGTCTAATGTCTGTAGGGTCTGTAGGGTCTATAGGGTCTGTGGGTCTATAGGGTCTGTGGGTCTATAGGGTCTGTAGGGTCTGATGTCTGTAGGGTCTGATGTCTGTAGGATCTGTAGGGTCTGATGTCTGTAGGATCTGTAGGGTCTGATGTCTGTAGGGTCTGTAGGGTCTATAGGGTCTGTAAGGTCTGATGTCTGTAGGGTCTGTAGATTCTGATGTCGGTAGGGTCTGTAGGGTCTATAGGGTCTGTAGGTCTGTAGAGTCTGTAGGGTCTGTAGGGTCTATAGGGTCTGTAGGGTCTGTAGGTCTCTAGGGCCTGATGTCTGTAGGGTCTGTAGGGTCTGTAGTTACAGCTCATTCTTCATCCTGATGGCTGGTTTTTAATTTTTATTTTTCTCCTCTTCTGATAGAGCCTTACAGGAGTTTTGCTGACTTTAGTCTTTTCAAAGACCTAACTTTTTCCTTTTGTTCATTATGAGTTAAAGTGTTTTCTAGCTTCCTTTGTAAGTTCTCTTGTCATGTAGAATGTTATTTAAAGTGTCATTTAGATTGAGATCTTTGGTGTCTAAATTTTGAGTGCTTTTCTGGTAACTGAACTTGGGTCCTCTGTGAGAGCAGTATATGTGCTTAGCCACTGTGACATATCTCCCACCCCAGAACTATTTTGTTAAATAATATCTGCCCCATGTTGTCTGTCTTTCCTTCAAGGCTCCTAAGTATGTAGGTGTAAGGCAGACTGATATTATCCCATAGGCTGCTCAAGTCCTGTGTGGTTAATTTTCAATCACCACCATCACCATCACTATCATCCCTGTCATTATCACTGTTCTTAGTACATTTGTTCTCCAAACAGGAAATTAGGAATTGCTAAGACATTAACATGTTTATTTATTCATGTGCCGTATCCTTTATTTTGTGTCTCAGATTTGCTTTGCAACACCATTGCCCATTACTTTAAAATTAAATTGTTACAAGTCTGAGATTTACACCATTTAGGTTATTGCAGAAACAATTCTTTGGAGAAATGGAACTACCTGTGTTGGTGTGGTGCTGTTCATCATTACAAGTAATACCTTAGTTAGCCAAGGCCTTTGCACGTCGGTCAGCGCTGCTATGACCTAAATGCCTACTGCCACATTTGGGCTGATGTTGAATCTCCTAGTATTAAGAGGTGGAGCCTTTAAGACGTTCTCACATTGGGCCTTATGTGTAGATTAATGCCCTCTCCACGGGCATGAGAGTCTGCTGTGTGTCTGACTGACCTTTGTTCGCTGTCTCTGTCTCCCGTGTGCTTTCTGCCTGGCTGCGAAGCAGCACAGTGGCCCTCACCAATGCTGTGTTCTTGGACGCTCCGGTCTCCAGGCCTGTGAGCCAAAATAACTCGTATCTGGTATGTGCCGTGTGCAGAATCTCGCGAGGACCCGGAGAGCAGACCGAGAGTCACCTTAGTGACTTAAGTCCTACTTTTGTGTGCATCTTATTTAGTATTCTTTCAGAATAATTCCAGTGAAGGAGTGCAGTCAGAGGAAGATCCGGGTTCTTGGTTTTTTTTTTTTTTCCCTGCATGTCCTGGCCTTGTGCAATTAAATTACTGTGTTATCTAACAATTAAGGTATGGGAATCCATTGTAAACTGTAAGACAGTAACCTCGCAAGCGCTTGAGTCTCAGCGTGACTCACTCCCACACTATCCTGTTTGTCAGAAAGGGGACACGAGGACGGAATCTTTCTGCTAGGCTGTGGCAGGCATTGTTCGGAGTGTCACTTTGTCACTGTCTGTAGCTCCAGGAGATATGTATGTTATGTTCAGCTGTGCCTTTCTGCATCCATCCCGCCGCTTTGAGGACCGATGAAAACGTTAGATATGAACTCATTAGGAAAGAGATCTATAAAATGAGTTTGGTTAAGAATGACCATTAGTTATAATCCAGATTTCTGCACTTGCAAACCTGTCGAGTCTCTTACACTTCTGAACCCCACACGGGCCACACGGGCTCTTCAGACATGTATCCAAACGAAACAGCACATAGCTCTAGGTTGTCGGGTAACTTTGGCTCAGCCGGGCACACGGGAGAGAGAAGTGGAAATGAGTTTTTAAGAAGCAGATGAAAAGAACCGATCATTTACAGCTGCGCCAGAGGCTCTGCACCTACGGCTTCGCTGGGCCCAGAATTCAGGGTGCTTCTGGAGGGGGTGATGTGCATGGGCCTTTGACTGAATTAGTGGAAATCTGGTGAGAGAAACAGGAGTAAAGGAAGATCTAGGGTGAGGTAATATAAGAAAAATGGGGGTGGGGAGCTGCGTTCGCTTTCATCAAGTCCCTAACCGATGACAAGATAGGAAGTGCTGTGCTTTGAGCAGACAGAGGCAGGAAGCAGGCTTGTGTTCTCCTGTGAAGGGATGCTGCACACTGCACACTTTAAGAAGGCAAAGATGTAGAACTGCCTTTATCTTTGGGAAGGTAGGGCCGTCCGCACTCGGGCAGCCGCTAACAAGCTCTCCTCCAGGTTATTCTAGACCTTATCTTCAGGAATAATACAGGCGTGAGAAATAAGTGTGGAGTGGCGACGCGCTGCAGATGCAATCGGAAAGTCATCAGACTTGAACTGCTGATGCGGATCTGTGCGGAGAAGCATTCGCAAAACTATGGGACCGGAGGAGAGTGCACCTTGACGGAATGTGCAATGAGTTTTGAACTCGGCCAGAATTTTGCAAGGTAGAGGGAATAAAAAGTGGGGCTGGGGAGGAGTGGGAGCCAGGGGTTAGCTGATTTGAAATACAACTTACTAAGAAGAGAGTAATGCAGGAACAGTTAGATGACGGAGGAATAGGAGAGTAATGCAAGTGAGGTCATTAAATCATAAAAGAACCGGGAAAATCCTGGGAGACTCACTTGGACCACAAGAAACAAAAAGACAAAACCATGCGTGATTAAGAGCCAATTAGTACCTAAAGCTTTAATATGATTCAAATAGCAAGTGACACCAGAAGACTGTCACAAGCCACACTGAGCCCCCTGTCATGTGCTGCAAGTCTTCCTCGCTCACGGAGTACTGATCCAGATGGTGCCATCTGATCCCCGTGGTGTGACAGCGTGGCTTTTTTTTTTAAATGTCTTTTTAAAACAAGGTCATGTGTTTCATAAATAAAAACATTTAACTTAACAAAAAGAAGAGCTATTAATTAGACTCGACCACTAGAGAAAGCATAAGAATATAGTCGTGTTAGATTAAAAGGATTCCAGTTTGGGATTCAAGGAGGGCACTGAGGTGGATTGCCCTTTGGAGTGAGAGACTTCTTAGAGCGGTTATTAGTGGCGTGGACAGACAGACAGACAGCATTGCAGGGGTTCACGGGACATTGCAGCCCACATGGCGGGAGTTGGGCCTCCTTCTTGTAGGTTTCAGAGGAAAAGTACGGACTTTGCAGATCACGTGTCTGATGGGCAGTCCACAGGGCAGGCTGTGCCTAAAACAGCTCCGCAGGTGGGAGAAAGAATCCAGACATAGTTACTCCACATAATTGTAATCTAGGGCACTAAGCTACTGTACTTCTGGCAATGGTCACAGTTCCGTTATGATGGAGTGGTTTTACACAATGGCATGGCCCTGGCTAGCAGCCTGTAACCGTGACCCAGAGGTTGAATTTCCAAGATGGCCATGAGGCACTGCAAGGCAGTGGAGTGTCTGTCGTGGAACTTTGTAAGACTTCACAGGTGGATCGAGAGGTGAGAGAGAGCTGAAGAACTTTTGATTAGGTTTTTTGGTGGAAGGGAAAAGGCTCACCCTTATGTGCAGTTCAGGGGGGACACAGCGAGAGAGGCACGGAAGCACGAGGGGCCATGTGGACAGGGCTTTAAAGTGTAACTTTGTTTACACTTCCTAAAACTAGGCAGGGAAGTTAAACCTCTTATAGGGTGAAAACGAACTTGCCATTCCATCTGGGGGGGAAATTCAAATGCAGGCCTGCCCGCCATCCACTCCCACAAGAGACGTTTCCACGGGTTCAGACCCACTCCCTCCCTCCATGACCTTTGTTGAATGTGAAATACAAGCTCCAGGAAGGAAAGAAGGTCACCGTCAGCTTCCCTGGTCTGGTGGGTACACGGCTCCAACCGGAACCTATGCCATCACATGGTGTCTTCTCTCTGTGTGCCCGAGTCTCTTCCATGGACTCCAGCCAGACAATGGACACTTTACCCACTATGGTTTCATCTTAACTGATTACAAACTCAACCACCCCATTTCTAAATAAGCTCACGCTCTGAGGAGTCTAAGGTTACATATTTAACATCTTTTGTTTGGACATATTTCAACCCATAGCAAAAAGAAATAGGATTTCTTACTTCCAAGGAAAACATATGGAGTCAAACTAACAAACTTGAATTCAGGGAAAGAAGATTGATTTTTCCCCCCTTTAAGCAATATATGTTGTGTGGAATGGGGAAATCTAGTAAACATTAAATATTTTTATCTGCAGAAAGCATTTGGTAGGATTCTCAATGGGAGATTAATGGCTAAAATAAAGAAGGAGGCATTAGGAGATAAATTTGCTTATGAGCAAGCGACAGAGACTTACGGGGGAAGGAAATTCCTTCCAGATTGGAAACGAGTGACGTACAGCCCCAGCCAGGAAGCAGTTTGGGGACCTGTGGGCTTTTCACTTTATTTTTATTGGACTTTGTAATAAAAATACAGGTCCTCAAACAGTCCAAGACGGAGTGAGTAATACCGCGAGCATCAGTAATCAAAAGTTATTCTCCATCATAAACTAAATGACTGGAAATAAATACAGACAGGAGACTGCACCACGTGCCGTAATATCATAAAGCGGGGCCAGAGACTCTCCTGTGCTCTCTTTTCTCCTGCGCGGATGAATATTTCTTTAATTGATCTCAAAGAAAAAAAATATTTGAGGGTTTCTAGGTTTACTTCAGAAGAACAAATAAATGAAAAAAAAGATGTATTTTTTTTTTTAATGTAGAAAGTTATGTTAACTGGAGGAACAACTGACTGACACGAGCGGAAGGTTATACTGCCATTTCTAGAATAAAGAAGAGAGAGACCTTCTGTGTTAAATTGCTCAGTGAGCCATTCAGTAAAAAGACTTAGGTAGCGAAGGGGCATTCTGGAAATCAACAGCTTAGTTCTGTGGCCCGGCCCTAATGGAGGTGAACACAAAAGAAGTCGTTGTTAGGCACATTGAAGCTGTCCAATCAGGGGGAGGGAAGTACAGTGCGGAGCCCCTTTTCTTTTTAAATGTTAACGCAGCTTTTAAAAAGTCCATAAACTTCAGTGATCTCCTGTGTAATTTTGTCTTCCCAGGAGCTAGTTAGGCCAGTGGGAAGTGGGGTCTTCAAGTTGGAATCACGCCTGCCCCCTTCTCTGTAGGTCACTGAGACCTTCACATGCTTACCAGTTTCCCCGTTACTTGCCAGTCAAGGAGTCTAAATGAACGTTTGTATGTTGACGGTGGAGGCCTGGGGGTGCAGCTCCGTGGTGGGGGGGCTGTCTGTCATGTCAAGGTTCTGGGTTCAACCCCTAGCCAAAGTTAAATAAGTAGATAGATAGTTAATGCTGAAATGCTAGGGGAAGCTGTTAGGATTGTAAACTGTTAAACAAACAAACAAACAGGCTAGAGAAGTGGCTCAGCCTCAGGAGCGTGGTGCTCTCCTGGGTCACTCGCCCTGTTGTCAGTTTACGGCCATCTGTGGTTGCAGTACCAGGGGACGTGACACTATTTTCTGGCCTCCAAGGCCACCAGGCAGGTGCATGGTACATAGACACATATCTATCTATCTACTCGTACACATAAAATAAGAGTGAATCTTTAAAATGAAAAAAAAATGTTTGTTTAAATAATGTTGTTTTGTTTTTAAAGAGTTCATTGACCTCAAACCTCTCATTCCACCATGAGAAAACCCAGAACTACAAAAGTGTCCAAACTCAGGAGGAACTAAAATAGTAAGCCCATGTAGACGGTGGAAGAACTACTGAGGGACTGTCTAGGACAGCATTCTTTAGTAGGACTTTTCATGAGGATTTCCTGAAGAGCTTCATAATTACACTGTTGATAAATCCAACTGCTAGAGAGTCAGGTGTCCGCTGGTCCTGGGTGGGCGTAGCAGGGCGTGGTTAGTGCTTTTTCTGAAGTACTTAAGTAATGGCCAGGAGTACTTCTGTTTAGCAGGCAGGACCCTGAACCAATGATAAGGACAGGACTCTTTCTTCCAAACAGCCATTTAAAAAGAATCTGATGTCAATAGGAGGAGAAGCCCTTGGTCCTGTGAAGGCTCCATTTCCCAGTGTAGGGAGGAGAATGCCAGGGCAGTGAGGTGGGACTGGGTGGGTGGGAGGGGGAACATCCTTATAGAAGGAGGGGAAGGGGGTATGGGAGAGAGGGGGGTTCCGGAGGGGAAGGGGGAATGGGGATAACATTTGAAATGTAAATACAGAAAATATCCAATAAAAAAAGAAAAAGAAAGAGTCTCAAGCTTGACAAGGACTCTTGGTCGCCAGCACAGATCAGATCTGTTGTTCCACAAGCTGCTTCTGTAAGTTGTCTGCTCGGTAGGCCAAGCCTGTTTTTCCTGAGAGATCCCATCCTGTGGGTCAGCCGTCCTCTAGGCCCGTCCAAGGGCTTGGCCTGCGTCAGCGGCCATTCTGTAGTACAGCAGAGACTCTGAACGACACATTTCTGTCTCGTTGCTGTTGTTTGTTAAGGGCGTGATTTTCAGTCTTTCAAAATCACTTGTTGTCCTTCGCCGCAGTAAAAACAGACCATTGTCTTCTACATGTTTGGCGTGGGGTTTGATTGGGGTCCAGCACCGTTCTGAGCTGTGCGGACTGAGAAGAAGGCTTATGAGAGAGACGGGAGACTGAGCCGCTGGCGCGTGAGACGGTACCCATCCCTTAAGCCTCGTATGCAAGTTAAAAGCAGAGAGCTTGGTTTGCTCTGTGGGAACAGAGGGGCCACAGGGCCTTCGATTCCACACACCTCGTCCTGCTAGCCCACTGTGAGGGAGTCAGAAGAACTCACAAAGCTGTTGACTCTTAAGAGTCTTGTTGGGGACAGATGTGAAGAAAGGCCTTTTGGCTGGAAAGTCACCGAGTCTGTGTTGCAGAGATGTACCGAGGCAGCGTGTCCCAGAGATGCTCCAGGGTGTGTGGGGAAGAGGTGGAGGTGTGGCTGAAGAGTAGGAGGTCAGCCGGAAAGTATTTTAGAGCTTAGAACTACCTGAGGAGTGAGGCTTCCTCAGAGCCAGGGCATGGAAAGCTTTTAGTCTGAGGACAGCATTGGACGAGCGAGTCATCCCTCCTCCATTTATTCTTTCAGATAGTGGGGTCTATGGAATGTCTCCTGTGCCCAGCACCGGGGACAAAGATGCAATCCCCTAACTCCAGATTCTTCCTGATGGTGGGACACTAGTTGCATTGACATTTTGGCAGTGACGTGTGTGTGTGTGTGTGTGTGTGTGTGTGTGTTTCTGTTGGAGATGGGGAACTTTGAGGAAACTGAGGTGAGAGTGTGGCTGGCCAGGAGGTGAAGCCAAGAAAGCCCTGCAGAACAGAGGTGACGTGGGGCGTGTTCCTGCTTGTGTTTCTGTTGGTGTGATAAAATACCCTGACAGTGAACAGCTGAGGGGAGAAGGGTTAGTCAGCATACAGTTCCAGGTTGCAGTCCATCACAGTCAAGAGTAGAATCAAATAAATGCATGCCCCAGCCCATGTGTTTACACTCCACCGCCTGCAGTGTGTAATCACCTGCCTAGGAATGGCGCTGCCCACAGTGGGCTTGGGCTTCTCATTTCAGTTAACAATCAAGACAGTCCCCCCAAGGCCAACATTAGCTAGACAATTCCTTAAGATTTTCTTCCCAGGTGGTTTTAGGTTATGTCAAGTTGACAGTTGAACACTAACCATCGAAAACATGTTAGAAGCAGAAACAGCAGTAGCTGGGAATGGCCACGTGCTGCATAGAGCAGCAGAGGCGAGAGAGCAGAGGGTGGTTTTGTGGGGAGATAGGATTTGGGAGAAACCAGATCATTTACGATCTAAGAGCCAAGGCCTCTGTTTCTCTACGTAAGACCCTCCACGGCCCGCGCTGGTTGGGTTTATTACAGGACATGGCATAGACTGGCCATCCTTTTACTTTTCTGTTTGTGTAGCAAGGGGAAAGGATACATTAAAAAACAAATTCTAGCAAAAACCACGGAGGGTGAATAGGAGGCCGTTTTTCTATTTAGAATCCGTGAGTGAGGTTTAGCCTATAAATCCAAGAGGAGACCTGCCACCGGTGTGCGGTGTGCTCCAGTTACTGATGGAGGAGGGAGAGACCAAACTTGCCTTGACTTCGGTTCTCAGGATGATGTTTTCTCCCTGTGACCCAGGAATGAATGTTGCTCGTTTGCGTTTTGTGAAAAATTTATCACCAAGCTGGGCGTGAAAGTCTGCCTTCCATGCTTATAAGCTGCTAAATTGGGCAGGGGCAGCTGAGGAGACTCCAAGGAGTCAATGGGTTGGGAGGGAATGTAGATCATGTTACACCGAAGTGGCAGGAAGCTGTCGGTGGGATGTTCACTGTCATCACACTGGTTTGATGGCAGCATCTTAGTGAATAATTAAAATATGCCTGTTTATTTTTAATAAGAAGGAAAAGCATGCTAGTTACCTCTGCGTTTGCAAAATGATCCCCATCACTACATCCATCGCATTGCATGCTGAGGCCTTTTCTTAGCGTGCGCATCAGATGACTAGGAAACATTCTGCTTTATTCTGCAGCATTCATTAATATTATGCCTTTCCAAGCTGTAAAATAAAAATCTTTGAAGCTACCTTTAGGTATTTCCAGTAGAGTTGGCATGTCCTAAATTGAAAGGCTATTAAGTGTATTTTTCTGCTGAAGTTATTTTTGAAGCTCACTTCTCATTTCATGTTCTTGCCAACGCCTACACCCAGGTGTAGTTATTACTTATCCTCTTCCTGCCTGGATTTCCAACTCCAGACTCCCAGGATGTGATCTGGTTTTTCCCTACAAGAAGTACATCATGATGTAGGGTTCTTCCCTACATCATCAGAGTATGATGGTAAACATACTTTGCCATCAATCCTGTTTGATCCTTCAAGGGTAGAATGAAAAAGTTCCATGACTTTTTCTTTTTTATTGCTGTTGGTTGGTTGTTTGGTTTTTACTATTTATGTAATCCAGACAAATGGCTCAGAGAAAGAGCAGCTCATACGGAGGCCAGAAAGGAACGTGTAAGGATGGACACAGAGGGAGACACACCTGATATCTTAGCCACATGGTTCGATCCTCTTGAAGGACCCTGTTTAAGGAACTCAAGGCATTCAAGATGCCAGGAACCCAGCTTTTCCCAGCAATTTCTGAATGAACTGGGCCTGTGGGTGGTGCATTAACAGGAGGATTGCTCTGGGGAAGGAGGATAATGGGGTGGACGCCATCAGAGAAAGAATTGCCTGAGAAGGGCAAGGCAGTGAGCTAAGAGGATCTCAAAGACCAAGTGTCCAGTTTCCCGTCCCCAGATCCAGAAATGAGTCGCAGGCTGCAGAAGTATTTGTTTTGGGTGATATAACATGAGCTGGCCTTGGCCTTAGTTTCCTAGATTCTGGGATTATAAATCTCAGAATGGCCCAGCCCCAGCCTCATAGGAGACAGTGGTTTGATGAGCTGCAGAGATGGCCTCTGCTGACATTCCTCTTTGTCTATCCAAAGTTTACTGGGACTCAGAGGCCTGAATGTTCTGTAGGAATAAAACTTGAGTTCTGGGTTGCTTGGCATTTATTGCCAACCTCAATCTGGAGAGATACATTTTGATTTCAGCCAACCATGCATTTATGAGCTTTGGAATACAATCCATTTTTCGGTTGGAGAATTGCATTATTAAACTGTTCAATTTAATAATTAAAGAGAGAAAAATGCACTTGGTTTATCTGTGCTGTCAACTAGTAGTTATAATGCATGCAGATAACTTGGATCTGAGTCTAAAACCAAATATTCAAAGATACAAATAGAAAAAAAAAGATAAAAAAAAACTCACATAATTTCCCCAGAGACCTCACATCAGGCGAAGGGTACCACTGCAGAAAACAAAACCAAATAAAGTCACAAACCTCTTTACTGCCTGGTAACAACCTAGTTCCCACCAAATCTTATTTCCTCCTTTACTTTATAAACCCAGATGTCTCTTGCTTCCTGGAACCATTATCAGGAGATTATGGGTAAATACTGTGGTTCTTCATTTTTGTTAATACATTAAAAAGGGAACACGGAGGCACGAAGGCTTGCAAAGATAAGAGAGAGCTGCCTTCAGTGTCTTTGCACTAAGGAAGCAGAGGACCATCTTTTTCCTTGGTTTTTATCATTAGTAACCTTAACTTCTGCCACCATACCTGTTTTCCTTTAAAACAAGAGGATGTCTACAAATGCATTCTGCATATGATAACAACAAATAGTGGGACTTTCCTTCATAAAAGTCCCATTTCAGATAATCAAGGTGAATTATAGTCTAGGGTTTATTTATTTATTTATTTATTTTAAAGAAATGCTACTATAAATGAAGATTGACCTGCCACTGGAGACTGTAGAATCGAGATTTGAACCCTTGATTTATAAGGATCGTCTCCTAGTGTCTCTTAGTGTGGGGATTCAGGGGACTTTTGATAAGTTACTGGGATGCATGAAGCTGTTTTAAGACTTAAGAGTCCATGGGTAATTAGTTAAAGAAGAAACAGAAGAGCTGAGATTTTGGTTTCAGACTCTACAGAGCTCAAATTAAATTTGACAACAAGACAGAGTCAAAGTGGAACTATCAACCAAGGTTGCTTTCTTTTCATGTAGTCAACTTGAGAACACATTTCCATAAGCTTGTTAGAAGAAAGTCAACAGCTTGTGCTCGGGATGGCCTGGGATTGGTCCTAGGAAAGCAAAGTCAAACTAGAAGAGATTCCCCGACGATGAGCACCCTGCAGTCAACTGAAGAACGAAGGCTTGTGTTTGGGGAGCTCTTTTCAGCTAAATCTGATTACTGTGTTGCGTTCTGTTAAGCACTATTTCAGCACCATCCTTTCTAACAAATGGTTGTCAGGGTCTGAGAACTTTGGGGGTTACTGAGCCCTGCCAGCCAGGGTGCACTCCCTCCTCTGAAAGAATGTGGTTTGTGGAGCTGTGACAAGGCCCAGTGGTAAGGGTGCTTGCTGCCAAGGCTGATGACCTGTGTTCAATCCTCAGAACCCATATGTTGGAAGGAAGGAATCCATTCTTGCACGTTGTCCTCTGACCGCCACATGTCTGTCTAAGCCAGTCATGCCAAACTCACATTAGACTGGCAAAGGTTCTCTCATCCTCATCAATACCAGACCCAAGAGGAGAGCAAAGACTTAACTAGATTCTACCAGGTCCTATAGACAGAAGATGTGCTCCACGGGAAGATACATATTTGAGCAGGTGCCATTACAACGAACTCACAGCTCTTCAGAGTGTAATGCAGATATAAGTGGGGCAACTTTGGAAACTCTCCCCTGTTGTAGCTTTCAATGTTGTTCCCTGTTCCTGTGGCTGATGTCTGACATCTCACGTGTTAGAGCCACACAACCGAAGCCTGTCAAGTTTTACACCTGTTTGGCAGAGGCACCATGCTCAGCCAGTGTGCAACGACCTCTGTGCAAAACCTGAAAATATCTTATTAATAATTTCTAAAAGCTCCAAGCTGAGCAAGCTTGGTGGCACAGCTTGCAATGCTAGGATTTGGGAGGCTGATGCAGGAGGATTGTCAGGAGTTTGTTGACCACAGCCGAGTACACGACTCTGGATGTAAGAGCTGTTGGCAAATCCTGCTAGCGAGGCGGAAGAGGTCATAAATGGTCCCCAAAGCTGGGCATGCATGCGTACCTGCTGCCGCCCGCCACCCAGGCTCTCTAGATAGTCGTGCTTGACTAATCTTGAAGTGGGACTTTTCCCTTGGCTGCTGACAGATGTTTCTAGGAAGATGGCCCTAGTAGAGTCCCAGAGTGTCCCAGGACTGCTTTTGTTGTTGTTTGAAGGTGTTTCAGGTTATTTATAAAGCTTTTCAAGCAGGGCTTGTTCCATAATGCATGCTGAACGTTTATTAAGGGAAGTAATTAAACAAAAGCTCACGTTTATGGACGTGCACAGCTGGGCCTATGGAATATAGGTCAGGAAGTCGTGTTCCTTATGGCTGTTTGCTTTTTAAGCTGGCACACCATGTAAAGGTGGACCCGGTGACACTTTCACTATCCGTTGTTCTTATTCTCTCCCACTGTTATGGTCCTGTCTTCCTCTCTTTCTAGTTCCTCCCCCCAAGTCCCTCCTGCTTTCATAGAGCATGCTTTCTATCACCCCTCCCCCAAGACTCTCTTCCCCTTAGCACCCTTTCTACTTTCAGGTCTCGAGCACACATATACACAAACATGTGCGCGCACACCCACATGCACATACACAGTTGCACACATACAGACCGATGCATGTACATGCACGCTCACACATACATGCTCACTAATGCACACACACATACAGATATACAATGCACACATATGCACACAGACAGACACATGCATGCATGGACACACACATACACACACATGTGAGCACACATGCACACACAGATGTATAAATCCAAGTCTACATACTATGTGTGAAAGAAGACTTGCAGTATTAGTTCTTCCACGTTCAGCTTACTTGGCTTACGAAGTACTGGTAGAAGCCCTCCCAGTAGGACTCACTTAGACTCTCTGCGAGTATTTGCTAAGCTCATCCTGTCCCTAGGCCCCTTGTGGTTCACAGTGGGATGGGGAGGCATCTCCAGCTTCCAAGCGTGCAGTGTCGCTGTCTCTCAGCTCCTTCTGGTCTAGTATCTCCTCACTTGGCTTCTGCAGCCTTGAATGGACATGCTTCCTCCATTTTCTGCTGATGCAGAGGCTAATATTCTCTCTCCATTGCTCTTCTGTCTTTCCAGGGGAGCTGCCCAAAAAGAGACAAAGGGTCCTTGTCCTGGAGGAGCTATCCAGACAGGGTTGTGAAAACGTTTGTACTGTGAGGTTCTGTTTCACTGTGGCTTCTGCCTGCTAGTTTCCCCCAATACTGTGTTAGCAGCTCCTACATCCTCTTACCAGCATTTCCTTCCACAGTGTGTTCAGTTGGACCTTGCTTCTGTGATTCCTCAGTGGAGACAGAGTTGGGAGTTGGGAGCCTGCATAGGCATGAGTGAGTTAGGACAGAATGTGTGTGTGTGTGTGTGTGTATGTGTGTGTGTGTGTGTGTGTGTGTGAACACAGTTACAGAATGTGGCACCCATTGGAAGTGAATAGACGTGGGGAGTCACTGAACTTCCAGATCTGTAGAAGAAAAGTAGAGAGTACAGTAGAAGGTCTCGTAGGGTTTGGTGGTGCACAGAGCCTGACCACAGCAGCTTCAGAGCTAGCCTGGAGATGCTGATGCCGGCAGCCACTGGTGCTTGCCCGTGTCGGGCGTGGCACTGCTCTAATTGTGGGTAATTCCTTCATGCTGGTAAGCCGGCTGCCATGGTGCTAATCCTGTGTTTATGCTCCCAACAGGAGGAAAGCCACAGCAGTGGCAGTCCAACTGGCCCAGGTAGAGTTCTGACAGGGAAGGGGGAATAGGAGCAGAGCTGATAGGGCGGAGATCATTTCTGCAGAACAGTGAGCTGTCTGGTTTAGGAAGCACAAAGAACTATGGGATTAAGAAGCCTGGATGTTGCGTTAAAGAAGCCTCTGTTTAAATCTCATGACAAGGACGTGTTGTTGTTCAGCTGCAGTGTCTGTGGATGCTGGTATCCTCATCAGTGATAGCTGCTGAGGTACCTCAAGGATTTAGTGATTGGTGTATAACATGCACAGGAGAAGCTTGGCTCTGGAGTAGCTCTCAGAAGACATGCATGGTGTGCTACTCCTATATATATGACCCTTCATGTTGATATATCTTGGACTCCATTTTCAGAGCTAGCTAAGGTTGGTGTTGCTTTCATGAACAGCATGTCAGAACAGTCAAATATTATTAGGTGTAATTCATATCTCAGACTAGGCAGACCCCCAGCTGTGTATGTGTACACCTGTGTGTGTGTTCATGAGTGTGCATGCATCTGCAAGGGCATACATGTGTGTAAGGCCAGAAGTAAACCTCAAGTATCTTCCTCAGTCGTTTCCACCATATTCTTGTGAGGCAGTCTCTCACCTGCCTTGTCCCAGTTCTGCTAGGCTGGCTCCAGTGGGCCTCAGCGATTGCTCTGCATATCTCTGCTCTCTCAGCACTGGCCTATAGGTACAGGCCGCCACACAGCTTACTTGTTAATGTGGGTGCTCAGGGGTGAAACTCAGGTCCCCATGCCTGTGCGTGAGCACCTCACTGACTGAGCCACCTCCCCAGCCACACAGCTGAAGACTGTGCCATGAAAAGGCCACAGTTGAACCACTTCTGTCTGTCCATCTTCTGACACTCTTTAGATCTTCATATTTTAAAAAGTCTGTAATCGTTAGTTTCCAGGCATTAGATTAAAAAAATAAACAAAAAACCTTGGACCGAAGCAGCACAGAAAAGCTTCCCGAGGCCTTTTGGGAGTGGAGAACATGTCTGTGGGCTTCCCGATGTCGGGACATTACTGCGTGTCTGTCACCCCAGGTGTCTTTTTCCTTTATAGGTTATCGCTGCAAATCTTGCTTCCCATCTCAGTAATAAATTTAACAGTCGGGTTGCTATTTCTTCACTGGGTTTTACATTTTTTAAGTTCTCTGTGTATACCCTTTGGGTCTTGACATTGCATAATGTCACTTAAATACATGAAGTGTATGCTCTGAATACATGTACCTTAGGGGGAGAAATAATGCCTGCGTTCAACAGCAGTCCCTAAAGGTAATATTGACAATATTAAATACATATCAATAATTAACTGGAGGATGAAAAAGAAGGGAGTATTGCATCCACTGGAACTGTGTTACAGGTGGCTGTGAATTCCTTGACGTGGGTGCTGGGAACTAATCTTGGGTCCTAGGCAAGGGCTATATGTATTCTGAACCTCTGAGCCATCTCTCTGGCCCTGCCTTCAGGAATTTTTGAATGATCCACCTGACAAACTGTCACAAGGCTCCGGTGACCTTTTCTGATTGTACTCATTCCATTGGATGAGGTTTTTGGGGGCTCTTCCCCTTCTTTCTCTACCTGCATACTCTTTTCTTGGAGAACCACAGTCGATGGCTGAGTGGGAAGGAATGCAGATAAAAGGGAGGTGTGATGAGCTTGAGGATAAGAGACGCTATTCTGACTTGAAGATAACTTGGGATCAGCATTGTCTTTGTGAGTGGCTAGTGAATGGTCCCCACAGCAGACGGCCACCAGGGAGCTCTGTACAGTAAAGGCTTCACACCAAGAGCTTTGCAGGACTCACCCATCTCCAGATCTGCTAATGGGAGGCCGACAAGTTCTCTAGGTGCCTCAGAACCATCGCCCGGAGATAAAGCTCCCCACAGAAAAATTACCACAGCTTCCTTTGTGAAAGGCAGGCCACTGTGCAAAGCGACTCTCCAGACTCATCATCAATTGTTGGGGGGAAAAAAAGATTTATGATGACATTGAGGTATGATAATCTCAAATATGTAGTGCATTGTTTTTAAAAGCTTTGTGTTTAAAATTCATAGCACTTTCTAATCCTGATAAAGTAGCCTAATTTTCCAGCTGGCTTTGTTCAGTAAAATGTATTTCTAAATCCATTTTAAGCAGCTATTTCTTCAATTTGAGTAATTTTCTCTCGAGTTAATAGATTCCACACAAGCATACCTGACTTTTAATGCTAATATATACCATACATTCCTAACTCGCTCGTGACAGTTGCAAGCGCAATCAAAACGAAGTTCAGCTGTTGAAAGCACACCCTAGTTGTTAGTTCGTTAAAAGGCTCTTCTCTTTTACCCTCTTTTGCCAAAGTATAGTGATAACCCTGTGAGTTTTCCACCTTGCATGGAGATTCCTTCTCCCTCTCCCCTCACCACAAACACGAGGGCAGCGAAAGCATATACCGGGTGTAGTCTTATCATTTAAAAATGTCTTCAAAATTGTCTTATGGGGGGACATCGCCTGACCCAGTCAGTCCTCACAGCTTGAGGGATGGCTAGAGACCAAGCTCGTTGGCGAGGATGCATTTGCTGTCTGTAACCTGGCGTATGTGGACCACTCTCTGATGGTGTAAAATTGGCGAGGATGCATTTGCTGTCTGTAACCTGGCGTATGTGGACCACTCTCTGATGGTGTAAAAACACTTTCTGGTTTTTAAAGAATTAGTTTCTATTGGTAGTCCTGTGTCTTTAAGGGTGCATCTGAGTGAAGGTCCCATCAGAGCCAGAAGAGGGTACTGGCTCTCTTGGAATTGGCGTTAACAGGTAGTTGTGAGTGACAGGTAGAGCATTACACAGTGAGAGCATTACACAGGTCCTTCAGAAGAGCAGTTGGAGTGCTTAACTACTGAACCATCTCCCCAGCGCCCAACACTTTGATATGTCCTCCAGACTCTTCCACCTATGTAATAAAGCCGGGGCTATGCAGGCCTTTCCTTACAATCATGGGGTACTGTTATGATGACTGTGGCTCTCATTGTCTCTTCTCTGCAGTATTGTGGGCTCTTTGAAAAAGAAAATGCTAATATGACAGAGACAGATAATGATTCTTTCTAACCTGGGGTTATTACAAGGGAGCAACCAATTTATATAACTTGAGTCAGGACATATGCTAACAGAGCTGGGTTTCATAAAGCAGCATCTTGTGGGGCTAGCAAGATGGCTCCCGGGGTATAAGCCTTGCCACACAAACCTGAGTGTTTTGTCTGGGAACCCATGGTGGAAAGAGACAAACAGCTCTCAAAGTTATTCACCAACACACATGCACACACTCTCGGGCACGCGAACACACACACACACACACACACACACACACACACGCACGCACGCACACACACACACACACACACACACGCATGCATGCATGCATGCACAGGCACACTCACATACACAAAGTAAGTTTTCAAAACAGAAGATGGCCTGGAGAGATGGCACAGCCGTTAAGAGCGTGCACTGTATTTGCAGAGGACCTGAGTTCAATTCCCAGCACCCGTGTTGGACAGCTCACACTCCTATAACTCTGGTTTTAAGGGAATTTGACACAGGTCTCTGTGGCCACAGCGCACAGAGAATGGAACCCAGTTCTCAGACAGAGAACATACTTAGATGCTGTCAGGGACTGTTATTCCCCTGTGTGTAAAGGTTTTCAAATTCTGACCCCTTTCTACCTGGAGAAAATGTTACACAACTGGATCAATAAAATAGATAAATCAAACAGTTACTGAGTTTTCTAAAATAGAAATTTGTTTTATAAGACAACTTTTGGTCTACCTGGTTTATAACTTGTTTAACACAGAGTCACATTTTTGTATTAACTATAGAGGTACACTTTTTTCCTTTTTAAAGAATCAGTTCTCTGCTAAATGAGCTGACACTATAGGACATGAGCAGTCTACTGTTCTTCAGAGTAGATGATATTTTGATTTTATAACATGAAATTGCAGAAGGCTGTCTACAGCCATTTCAGAAATAATTGGAAATTCTGTCCTAATCCCAAGCTAAAATTCACTTAATTTTTTTTTTTAGTGAATCCCAAATCATCAACTAAAACAACTTTTAAAATAAAACACTAACGCAAAGTAATGTAAAGATATGCTAAGTTGCCAATTACATGCTAGTAATGAAGGCAGAAAGATATGTGAAGCCTTTGTTTTCTGTCATTAAGCCATGATTCGTTTCTTAAGAGCAGAAAACTTGATGCCAGCAGCAAAACCACTGCTGTCTATAAGGTCAGCAGCCTCCAGTCTAAGCCAGGTCTTCTGGGAAGTGTTTGTTGGCATTCTGTGGTTCAACTCCAGGCACTGTGCAGAGTACATGTATTGTGCGTTCAGACCTGAGGCTGCATGTCCCATGATGCACTGCAGGCGCATGCTGCTGGAAATACCATAGCTTCATTACACACTTTTGTGAACATACAGAAATCTTTTGTTGACATTCAGACATCTTTTGTTGATGCAAGTTTCTATTGACTCCTATTACGCTTGGTTTCTTTTTCCAGTGCCATATCTCTGCATGGTTTTGTATGTGGGTAGGTAGGCATGCATGGTGAGCACACACATCTGAAGGCCGGAGCCTGATGTCTCCCATCATTCTCCATTACTTTTCCATTGTATCCATTGAGCCAGGGTCTCTCAGAACCAGAGCTCCCAAGTGTGGCTAGTGTAGCTAGCTGGCTTACTCTGGAGATCCCTGGTCTCTGCCTTTGGGGCAAGAATAACAGCTGAGCCAACCACATGCAACTGAACTTCTTCAGGGTTGCTGGGGGTTTGAACGCCAATTCTCACAATTGTGTTGCAAGCACTTTGACTGATGATGCATCTCTCCACCCCTCATAACAAATGTAAGACAATATTTAAAGGATATTGGTCTAACACAGTAGCAAAATTTTAGTCTGTAGAGAGAGGAAACTTAGGAACCTCCTAAGGAATTTTATTTATGGAATTTACTTAGGAAACTCACTGAAGCCTTAGACTAGTACTGTTTAACAAGGAGAGCAATTGCAACATTTTTTGTAGTACCACTAATCAAGTGAAAACACAGGTCAGATAGTAATTATGAGACCTTATTTTATTTTTTCCAGTATTGTTACAGTTCTAAAATTTATTTTAAACAACCAAATTTTAAGTGAAAAGTCTCTGAGCCAATTCCCAGTCTTCTATTTTAGTGTGTAAATGATTTTAATGTTTTTTTTTTGAGAAAAAAATTTCAGTATATTTCTTGTACTAAGTTCTCAAAGTGGATTTTATACTTACTTCACTTGTCAATGTGGATGAATTCATTTCAAGGGCTTAGTAACCCTAGATGTGGCCCTAGTGCCTGAGACAAGGTGGCCCTTTGGGTCACAGAAAAGTGCCAGGGACTTCCAGACACTAGTCTTGAGCTGGCCTTGACAGGTTCTGTGACCAGAGTTGACTGTCACAGCTTGACTTTCTCTGGCTAGTGGGAAGTCCCCACTGCTGACATCCTCCTGACAGGTCTTTTCCTGGGAGTGATGATTGTAAACTGTGTTGAGGTTTCTTTCTCCACTGGTGAGGTCGTGGGTAGTTAGTTGAATGCCCGGCCTTGAAGGCTGTTTCCTCGACTAACCCAACAATCAGGGATAGCGTTAAAAACGGTATGCACTGACGTCCCTCATACAGTGATTAGGGAGGAGGCCTGCATTATGGGTGTCGTACTTGGCATCAATAGGAAATTTCAGAGAATACTAGCTACAGTTTAAGCTGCAAGATCAGATAATTATATGTATCTTAATCATTGTGTGTGCTTCTCGTTTGTCAGATAGCGGATACACCCCAGCGCTTCCTCTGTTCCTCCTTCCTTCCCTTTCCCTTCAGCAGGTTCTCACACTACATAACCCGGACTAGCCTCACACATGCAGTCCTCCTGCCTCAGCCTCCTGAGTGTGAGGATCACAGGGCTGTGTAACCATGCCTGGCTCTTCAGTTAGTTGTCCGTTTGTCTCCTCTTTCCTCCCTGTGAGCTCAACTTTTTCTCTATCGCAGGGCCCTTGTTCTTGTCACAGATCTCCCCATGGTTCTCCTCAGCCTCACACAGGAGAGGGCAAGGAGGGGGCGAGACCCTCAGGGGGGGTGGGGGCTCCAACATTTGAGTTGGGAAACTCTTTGTAGATTTTTACAAATATTTTCTGGACAACTAACAGTGTATAAAAATAGAGACTGTGTACAGAAAAGTTTGAGACACTGGGCATTCACTATTGTGATTCTTAGTTCAAAATACTGATCAAATCAAATTGGCCACTTGAGTTAAGAAATTTGCAAACTGGCCATGACAATAAGACTTAGTGTGTTTACAAGATTACACAGGTGACGTCCACTCTTAGGACTCATGCAGCTAACGTCAAATCTTAGGACTTACGCAGCCAACTTTACTTGCCTTGGTTATCACTAGTTTCCAGTATAGTCTTAGTTCTAAAATGTATTTTAAACAAAATATTTTAAATTAAAAGGAACTTCTGGAGTATAAAACTATCACTGAAAGCCCCCACTCCCGTGTGGGGCTGGATACCGAGATTTCACGTTAGCCAGAATGGCTGTGAAGTCAGAGAGGGCCTTCCCGTGATGCTCCTGGTCCACTTCCCCAATGCTGGAGTTGCAAGCGTGAGCCTGGCCGGATGTGGTGCAGGGGACCAACCATGCTAGGCGGTCTCTTGACCCGCTGAGCCACACCCGCGTCCAGATGTCCAGACTGTTGCTGAATATGGTTCAATCTCCCCACAACACTACTGCCAGTTACCACAAAACGATGCAGCCCGGGTCTCTACTCCACGGTCCGTTTTGAATCACGCTGCCTTGCATTATTCAAAGTGACTACATCTTTATTTTTTATTTGGAGGAGACCGAGTGCAAGGAATGTGGTTCCCATGAGCCAAGCATAGCCTTGGTGTTTTAGAGACTTTTTAAACCCTGACGTTGCAGTTGCTTTCTGACCGCCAGCCATTCTGTTCGAATAATGCTTCACTTCCTATGGGGCTGCCTCACTCATGCGATGAACTGGACACAGGGAAAAGCATTATCACTGCTGTGTATGCAGAGAGGAAGAATGAACTGGAGAGACAAGGCCTCCCCCTCCCTTTCTTCCACTCCCTTTCTCTTCCCCTCCTCTGCCTTCTTTTCTTTCTCCTTCTCTGCCAGTCTGTCTGCTCGTCCGTCTGCCTGTCTTGTCTTTCTCTCCAAACATCCCCCCTTTTCTCTCACGGGAAGACGTTATCTGGATCATATGCCCACATCTTTGTGGAACGACTGTTCTTAGATTAAAGATTTGCATTCCGCTGCTGCTTCCGACTTCCTTCCTCAGACATTTTTCAACCATGAAATTGGATCTTTATCTCCCACCCTAAATTATTTTTAAGCTCATATGGAACAAACGAGTCTAATAGGTTTTAATCTGGTGCCTCATATTTTTATACATCCTGTTTATTTAAAAAAAAAAACCGTATCTCATTGTGGATGGTAAGTGTAAATTAGTGTTAAAAATCGCCATTAGAAAAAGAAAACCTCGCAATAGTGTTAAAAACTGCATGGTATTGGTACAGTAACAGACATGTAGATCAATGGAACAGAATTGAAGACCCAGAAATGAATCCACACTCCTATGGTCACTTGATCTTTGACAAAGGAGCTAAAACCATCCAGTGGGAAAAAAGATAGCCTTTTCAACAAATGGTGCTGGCTCAGCTGGAGGTCAACATGCAGAAGAATGCAAATTGACCCATCCTTATCTCCTTGCACTAAGCTCAATTCTAAGTGGATCAAAGATCTCCACATAAAACCAGACACACTGAAACTAATAGAAGGGAAACTAGGGAAGAACCTTGAACATATGGGCACAGGGGAGAATTTCCTGAACAGAACTCCAATAGCTTATACTCTAAGATCAAGAATAGACAAATGGGACCTCATTAAATTACAAAGTTTTTGCAAGGCAAAAGACACCGTCAAAAAGACAAAGCGGCAACCAACTAACTGGGAAATGATCTTTACCAACCTTACATCCGACAGAGGGCTAATATCCAAGATATACAAAGAACTCAAGAAGTTAAACTCCAGAGAGGCAAGTAACCCTATTAAAAAATGGGGTACAGAGCTCCACAAAGAGTTCTCACCTGAAGAATATCTAATGGCTGAGAAGCACCTAAAGAGATGTTCATCATCCTTAGTCATTAGGGAAATGCAAATCAAAACAACCCTGAGATTCCATCTCACACCAGTCAGGATGGCTAAGATCAAAAACACAGGAGACAGCAGTTGTTGGCGAGGATGTGGAGAAAGAGGAACACTCCTCCACTGCTGGTGGAATTGCAGGCTGGTACAACCACTCTGGAAAGCAGTCTGGCGGCTCCTCAGAAAACTGGGCATGACACTTCCGGAGGATCCGGCTATACCACTCCTGGGCATATACCCAGAGACTTTACCTGCATGCAATAAGGACACATGCTCCACTATATTCATAGCAGCCTTATTTATAATAGCCAGAAGCTGGAAAGAACCCAGATGTCCCTCAACGGAGGAATGGATTCAGAAGATGTGGTATATTTACACAATGGAATACTACTCTGCAATTAAAAACAATGAATTCACGAAATTCCTAGGCAAATGGTCAGAACTTGAAAATATCATCCTTAGTGAGGTAACCCAATCACAAAAGATCACACATGGTATGAAGTCACTGATAAGGGGATATTGACCCAGAATCTCAGAATACCCTAGACACAATCAGCATATCAATAGATTTCTAAAAAGATGGAAGGAGAGACCCCTGGTCCTGGAAAGACTGGATGTAGGGGAACGCCAGGACAGAGTAATGAGAGGGGGTTGAACGGAGAAAAGAGGGAGGGAAGGGGGCTTATGGGACTTTCGGGGAGGGAGGAAACGGGAAAGGGGAAGTGATTTGGAATGTAAATTAAAAAAATAAAATAAAATTAAATTAAAAAAAAAAAAAAAAAAAAAAAAAAAAAAAAAAAAAAAAAAAAAAAAAAAGAAAAAGAAAACCTTTTCCACTACCTTCGATGGGTAATTTCTCAGGGAGTCATAGAAAACACGAGGCTAAGGAACAGTGTGCTCGGGAGCTCTTATTGCAGGGTCCATGCGACTTCACCTAGGGACAGGCTTCCTCCGCAGTAGTTGAGTTTAAACCCTATTTTTCATTAGTAAAGCACACACTGTTAATAACAGCCCCCATTATGTTCCTCTTTGTGCAATGAAGCACAAAGGCTCCAAGGCTTTCAGGTCTTACTAGAAGCTGCCTGTATCATAAATAAGATTTGTTCAGGAAATAAAAATGTATATTTTCCCATTGTTAGTTATACTTTAAAAAAATAATCACATCTGAAGCTTATTATGCAGCAATAGCCCTAAGATATTATTTTTGTAAATGTACTACTTTGGTCTTAATACTAGTTTTTAATCTCTTCTTGTTTCTATGAAGTCTGAATGAGATTTTGAAAATTGAATAATAATTTGATCCGTTAATCTTTTGAAGCTAGTAATTTTATTTTCCTCTCTTTGCAGTCTCTGAGGCTCGCAAATGAATAGGGCTTCATTACTGCAGTCTGCATTTAATAACCATTATCCATTATCTTGTAATTAAGACTCCCTGTAACGAATCATGAGGACAATGCAAAAATACATAGTACATTTCTTTAATGAACTGGAAAATGTTCGTCTTGTTCTATTTAGTAATGAGTTGCTGAATAGTCATTAAATCCACTGGAGGGTCGAGTTAGATGGATTTTGAAGACTGTCTTGAGTTTGTGGTTAATCTATTAGAATTAAAATTTCATCTTCTATTTTTATCAACAGCTGATTAGAAGTCATTGTCTTTGACCAAATTGATTAGAAGACCATATACAGGGGCAGCTGTTGTTTAATGGAAGTTTTTAATGAAACAGTACCATGGAGACTTGTAATTACAGGCCGCAGGAAAGCTTTGAGTAGCCTTAGACCACAAGAAGGGAATTGAGCTAAAGGTGCCAAATGAGGAAAATAAGAAATACAGTTTTATGTAAAGCAGTGCATTTATTATTAATTTTAATTTCAGCTACTCACAGTTGAGTGCTGGTCCATTTATTGGACTACTCCTGACCATCTCAGGCCTTTCCCACCTAGTTTTGGCATTAGCTCATTTCATTAAACTCGTGGACCAGTTGGAGGATGGCTTATGCTGATGGGGAGGTATTTTCTCTTAAGGTTTTGCCTCCTAATCTGAGCACTCGGGAGGTATGGTTGGCTGTTGTTAGATTCACGCACGCTCTGAAGTAGGGTTGGCTGTGACTAGGCTTACATTCTCTCTGAGGCAGGCTTCGCTGTGGCTGGGTTCACAGTGCACTAAGGTGGTTTGGCTGTAGTTGGGTTCATATTCACTAAGGTGCATTGACTGTAGCTGTGTTCACAGTGCTCTGAGGTAGGCTTGGCTATGGCTGGGTTCACAGTGCTTTGGGGTACAGTTGTCTGTGACTGGGTTCACAGTGCTCTGAGGAGAGCTGATTGTGTTTGGGGATTTTGATGATTCTGAGGGCAGCATGTATTTCTCTGAGGTAATTTTGTTTTAGCAAAGGGTAAGAGAAATGATATTAAAATGAGAAATGAAACAAAAGTGCGGCTCCCTAGTCTCACTGCAGAGTCCAGTGTTCTTCAGCAGATGGAAAGCACTGATAGAATGTATTTTCTAAAATATTTGGTGTAATCAAATCTTGATTTTCTTTTCTTCCTGAAATCTAATGAAAGCCAGTTCCTAAATGCCTGAATTGTATGAACTGTGTGATTCTCTGTCATCCTTCCTCCTGATTTCCAAAGCAGACAGTATATGCGGCATCTGAAAACCCTGGAGTCATGTGATCAGACCCCATGCCGCCCTGAGGACAGAAGCCAGATGTTTGTAGGTTCAAAACCCTCTATAGTGGTTTAATGTAAGAAACATTAACAGTAGCTTTGATGGAACCCAGGGCTTCACATATGTGGCGCTGTCCCTAGGCCAATAGTAGCATCCCCTAAACCATATGTTTATATAGTCACTGTGTCCCCTAACCGCTTTCTTACGTGGAGGCAGTGCCTTCTCTTCTGTGCTTTCGGTGTCTTGTCTGATGGCCAGGTTTCCACAGACCTCATCTTTCAGTTTTGTCTGAAACAAATTGCACCTGTGCATGGTCCCTGTATCAGTCTTGTTGAAGGGATCGATCCAAACATTGCAGTTCTTTCTGACCATCATATTTATCTATCTGAATATTCCACATATATACCATATTCGTTCTGGTTTCAGTTCACACCTGATGTCTAGGAAGGAAGGACTTAGCATGGTCCTTAATACTTCTAGATCTTGTTTTTTCCATGTGACTATGACAACAGGTTGGTGGATGCTTCTGAGACTACAATGTAAAGAGACAGGAGTGCTTAGGGAAGACAAAAGCTCCAAAAACTTGGGGAGAATTTCAGAAGTTATAACGCTTGTGTAATTCCAATATCAGAAAGAGAAAGAGAATAGAGAAAGGGAGGAACTGTATAGAAGGAGTATAATGGCCAGAAATGTCCCCAGATTAAGGACAAGCCATAAATCACAGATCTAAGAAAGTCAGAGACTGAAAAAGAAAATTGTTCCTAGTCTTGGCATATACAAATAGGAGAAAGCCAAAGGTAGACAGGAAACCTTAAACAACTAAAGCCAGAGAAAGAAAACACATTACCTACCCAAGACAAAGGAAATGACCCCAACAGACAAAGCAAATGACCCCAGCAGACATAGGAAATGACTTCAGCAAACATAGGAAATGACCTCAGCAGACACAGGAAATGACCTCAGCAGACATAGGAAATGACCTCAGCAGACATAGGAAATGACCTCAGCAGACATAGAAAATGACCTCAACAGACATAGCAAATGACCTCAGCAGACATAGGAAATGACCTCAGCAGACATAGGAAATGACCTCAGCAGACATAGGAAATGACCTCAGCAGACATAGGAAATGACCTCAGCAGACATAGCAAATGACCTCAGCAGACATAGGAAATGACCTCAGCAGACATAGGAAATGACCTCAGCAGACACAGGAAATGACCTCAACAGACATAGCAAATGACCTCAGCAGACATAGGAAATGACCTCAGCAGACATAGGAAATGACCTCAGCAGACATAGAAAATGACCTCAACAGACATAGCAAATGACCTCAGCAGACATAGGAAATGACCTCAGCAGACATAGGAAATGACCTCAGCAGACATAGGAAATGACCTCAGCAAGCATAGGAAATGACCTCAGCAGACATAGGAAATGACCTCAGCAGACATAGCAAATGACCTCAGCAGACATAGGAAATGACCTCAGCAGACATAGGAAATGACCTCAGCAGACACAGGAAATGACCTCAACAGACATAGCAAATGACCTCAGCAGACATAGGAAATGACCTCAGCAGACATAGGAAATGACCTCAGCAGACATAGAAAATGACCTCAACAGACATAGCAAATGACCTCAGCAGACATAGGAAATGACCTCAGCAGACATAGGAAATGACCTCAGCAGACATAGGAAATGACCTCAGCAAGCATAGGAAATGACCTCAGCAGACATAGGAAATGACCTCAGCAGACATAGGAAATGACTTCAGCAGACATAGGAAATGACCTCAGCAGACAGGAAATGACCTCGGCAGACATAGGAAATGACCTCAGCAGACAGGAAATGACCTCGGCAGACATAGGAAATGACCTCAGCACACGTCTCATCAGAAATCAGGTCAGCAATGAGCGAGGGAAAGAAGTTCTTCACAGTGGAGCTCTGTAGCAGTGGTGTTGTCCCTCTTCACTCATCTTGAACAAAGCTGAGCGAGGCAGTGCTAGACCATCTTCCCCACAGGAAGTGTTAAAGGAAGGCCTTTGGGGGGAAAGACCCGAAACTCTGTAATGAGTAACAGCAGGACTTTGACTGACAGAAGAAACAATTTTGGAACCCTTTATTAAAAGGCAAAGGCACTGACAGTGCCCACATAGTAGTGTCATGTAATTTGAAGATGGACTGGGATGAAGCGTGTATTAAATACTCTGGGGCAGTTTCTAAATAGTATATGAGAGACGTATCATTGCTACGGTGAGAGGAAATGAAAAGGAATCATATAGAATGCTCAACTAAGTCAGAGAAGACCCAAAAGGGGTATGAAAATTAAACAAAAAATGTAGCAGATGGAAGAGATATAAACATGGTAGATATTAATCCAACAGAATCAATAATCATTTTAAATGTTAATGGTCTAAATATACCAGTTGAAAGAAGAGTCTTTAAGAAAACACGCTGAGCTCCTACTGAATATTTGTAAGAAATCCATGATAAAGACTTGAAGGTTAAAAGTAAAGGGCTGGAGAAAGACACACCCACCATGCTAACTTGCAGGAGTAGCTGTATTCATTCTATACACTGCAGACTTTAGGAGCATCATGAAGGATTAAAGAAAGGGATTTAGCATATTTGGCAAGTGGACTGCTATTTGTTTTTAACAAGGCTTCAGAGTCCTTAATATGCCAGTATTTAGGGCAAGATGGCTCAGTGAATAAGGGCACTTGCTTCAAGTCTAGCCACCTGCTAATCCTAGGAGCCTGCATGGTGGAATTCCTCAGCTCTCACATCTTGGCAGAACAGGAAGCAGAGACAAGAGCAAGATATAGACCTTAGGCAGTGAGGACAATATCAACCTCAAGTTTTGTTCCTAGCAGCTGTCTTCCTCGAGGGAAGCTCAACACAACTCTGCCTCTTCATGGTTCACAATCTTCCAAGGCCGGGCCTCCATCTAGGGACCAAGCCTTCACCATTCTCATCCTAGTTCCATAAACTCATGGCCATTTTCATATAAAATACATGGAGTCCAACTTTAGAAATCTCCATAGTCTTACAGCTCCTGCCCTGCTCAAAGACCCAAGGTGCTCTGAAACTCAAATAAGTCCTTTAACTCTGAGTCCTGTAGTATCAGAGAAGTTATAGGCGCCCAGTGTACACCAAGTACAAGACTGAAACCTACGAGGGACAACATCAAATCCTGGCGGGTGCCACACATGGGTCCGGTCAGCTCTCCTTAGCGGAGAGCCCACATCGCTAGCATCTCTGTTTTCTTGGGCTCTACACTGCTGCTTATCTACCTCTATAGCTTCATGGATAGCTCACTCGGGAGCTGCATGCAAGGCATCTGACCATGGCACATGTTGAGTGACCCATGTAACTTTCTAGAACCTAGGTACAAGTCTCATCTACTGCCATCTTGAGATGCCATCTGTTCCCCCTTGCAACTGAGTTGTAGCTGTAGTGGCCTCTGTGTGCCTTTGTGACTTAACCTATGAAAACACTTCCCCAGTTGGGTACCCAGCAGACGCTTACCTTTTCAAACCCACTCTCCTGTTAAGTGAATTTGCATCACTGCACACAGGGGCTCTTGCTGATGGGAACTTGCCTTCAAAGTACAGTTCTTACTGTGTCGGGGCAAATCTTAGTGATATTTATAGTTACAAAAGCATTGTCTGCACCTGACCTGTTCTCAGCTTTAACAGAAGCCCCTTCAGTGCCAAGACTTTGACTCTTTCCTTATGTCCCACTACACTTTCTTCTTCCCTTCTCACTGCAGATCTGAGTCAACACAGTGAACAACAGCCCTGCTACACTCTGCATGTTATACGGGGCCAAGATTTCTTTCGCCAGAAACATCAATCAATTACTTTGGAATTCAGCCTTCCTTAGGCTTTCCAGACACAATTCCTAAGAGTCTGTGACCTCCGTAACCTCATGAACACAGTCTTTCCTGTCTAAATTTCTCTTGGCATTCTGGTGTTCTGAGCTCCCTTCAGAATGGCCCATAATCTCTGCTGCTTAGAGCATTATAGAGCTTCTGGGGGCCACTGCCCCAGGCGCTAGCACAGAGGCCCTACCTAAGGCCTCTGCTTCGTGTGTGTGTGTGTGTGTGTGTGTGTGTGTGTGTGTGTGTGTATAGTCCTCGAGGGATTTGGGTGCTTTTACGTATATTATTCCTTCTGATGCCTCGTGTAACTCTCCGAAGCAGTAGGGATCTTCAGACCCATTCTAGAAAGGAAGAAGACTGAAGTCGCATGGCTACAATGTGAGCCAGAGCTGGACACCAGGCTGACTGCCAACCCTTCATGTTATTCCTCCAGGGTTGCCATGGCTTTGGAGGGAAGAGTGCATTTGAATTTACATTTCCCAGCATGTATGATAAAGGTGTGTCTAATGGAGTCTTCCAGTGTACAGAATATCTCTGGAAGTATCTTTTCAAACCAACTATAAGGGAAGATTTAGGTTGTTTCTTCATGTTCTGTCCCACATTTCTTTGACAGACTGGGAGAGACTCAAATTAATTTTAAACATTGTTGCATAGATTCCTTGGGAGCTGTGAACGTGCACCCAAGTGCACCTGAGAACACTGTGTATGTCTGTTAAAATCTGATTCAGTTGGTCTGGGCTGGGGATACAGAACATGGGATTCCTTCATCTAAAAATAAAATTCATTTAAGCTGAGACAAATGAACATAGAATGACCATATGACATTTGAGTACTCATATTCCTTGGGTAATATTCAAATCTATGTGAATATAAGTATTCAGTCATTTGTCATTTTTTTTCCTGGTGAATGAAAGCAGTCAGAGCTCACATTCTAGTTTTTTTAAACCGTGTGTGTGTGTGTGTGTGTGTGTGTGAGAGAGAGAGAGAGAGAGAGAGAGAGAGAGTGTATACAGCATCATGATCAGTTTTCACCCTCCTCAGAAGTAGGACCCAGAACCTTCTTCTCTAGCCATATATGATGGTCCTGTACTGTGCATGGATGAGTTGGGTTTTGAGCACTGCTGGGCTAGGTACCACCTGAAGGGAGGCATCTCTGTTTTGGCTGTGTGGCCCCAGATAAATAGGACAATTCTAACAGATAAGCTAAGGTAAACTGCTTTAGCTGAAATCATTCATACACACCCATAGAGAAAGGGGGGGGGGGAGAGAGAGAGAGAGAGAGAGAGAGAGAAACAGAAAGAGAATGAGATAGACTTTGGGCCATGTGACATCAAGAAAGCTACTTACCTTCTCCATGTCTCAGTGGCCTCCTGGAAGATCGTTCTTGTATCAGTGCTTGGTAACAGTGTTAAGGTGCTACTGTGCTCACACACCCAGGTAGCACCTAGGTGCTTGTCCCTGCTGCTCTTATTATGTGTCCCCTGCTGTTTCTGTAAACTACACAAACAGATTTAAGATTCAAGAGAAGGAGGTTGTTGAAAACATCTGCAAACTATGAAAGGGTACCCTGTCTTTCACGAAGTCCTCCTCAGTGTGGGAGGTCCGCTGCGGAAATCAGCTGGTAGCAGTTCTGGGGCTGTGCTGTGGGTGTGCTTTCCTGGAGTCTGAGAGAGTGAGTGGGAGTGAGTACGCACGCCACAGTGCCACAGGGCTGTGGGAAAGTGTCAAGATACATGGGGGTGAGCACAGGGCATAAAATTGTTTTTATTCATCTCAGTTATGCATTAAACAAACCAACTTGATTTTAATTGGCTGTGAAATATAGAGCCAAGAGTACCATAGTCTATGAGCATCCACTGAGTGGCTAATTTATCTGGTGGTAAAAGACAAAATTTTTAACAGAATTTTTTCTTTTCATTTTATATGAGTGTGTGATGCAATATTACTTCCCCCCCTTCCTATAACCCGCCCACCTCTTAAACCCTGCCCACCCTTCCCAATACCCCGCCTAACTCCTAAACACCTCTTAGCTCCTAAACCCCGCCCACCCTTCCTATACCCCGCCCACCTCCTAAACTCCACCTACCCTTGTATTACCCCCTTCTTACCCTCCACCCCCTGTCACCCATCTGTTCTTCCCTTTTATAGATTGGTGTCTTAGAGGTTTGTTTGTGACCCATACATTTTGACCAGGTTCATGCAACTTTTGGGTTTTAGAACTGTCTCTTGGGGCTTGGCAGGCTCAGCCATGGGTATTAAACCAATGCTAATGGCTGCCCCTCCCCAGAACTGACCAGTAGCAAAAAGTTTAGCAGGGAGGGTAGAGCCCCATTCATAACTGAGGAATGACGGCTCAGTCTTGTACAAGCCTGGTAGTGACAGCTTCTGCGTGTGGCTGAGGGATATAATTGCAGTGGTTGTGTGTGCACAGAAGACGGCAGTTTACAAGCCTTCTTCCTTTCTTCTGGCTCTTACATATAAACAGAGTTATTTTAAAGGGAGCTTTTCATTTTAGTATTTTCACATAATTACCAAAAAAAAAAGTGTTCCATGGTGGGGGGTGGGGGTGGATTGCACACAACTCATTTCTTTCAGTGACTTAAGTGTAAAAAGTAAGTTCTTAATTAACCTGGGAGTTTTTCTTGCTTTTGTCTTAGGATCAGATTTTATTAAGACCTCTACTGGAAAAGAAACAGTAAACGCCACTTTCCCGGTAGCCATTGTAATGCTGCGGGCCATTAGAGATTTCTTCTGGAAAACTGGAAACAAGGTAAGTTATTGCCAGCAAACCTTCCTTCAAAGTGAAGAGGATGCTATTTATAGCCCTCGTCACAGCCCACAGGATAACCGTCTCCTATGCAGAAGATGTGAATGAGTCGCCTTTATTTAGATAATTGTTTAATTTATCTTTCATTACAAAAGAACACCTCGGTGGGGGAAGGCGTGCGATTAACAGAGTGAGTATGAGTGTGGGCACACTGTGTGATCAAGAGGTGAACTCACTCTGTCCTTTTATTAACTGAAGACAGTTTCAGCACTGGCGAGAGATTCCTAAATGCCTTCTTTAAGGAACTAATTGTTCAGCAACACAGAGGTTTTCTGGCAAGGCGTTGGCTGGCGAAAACAGGTTAATATAGAGATTTAACTTTCTCCTGGAATGGAGAGAATCGTGGAGTAACATTTATTGAATGATAAGCTGTGGTGGTGATAGGAAAAGTAGGCAGGATAATGGGAAATCATCTTCTCCTGTCATTATTGAAGGACACACGTAAATTGGTTTTTCTGTTGGGAAACCCCCGGTCCAGAAAAACTTATTACTTTTAATAATATGAGGTGAAGAGAAAATTCTCGAGGAGATGAACTTATTAAACAGAATAATGAAATGCCACGTAACAGCAGGGAAAAGCTAGCTTCCGTCCTATAGCTCTTGAATTAAATATCCATTTTTTGTGTGTGTGTTTTATGGAAGGTGGACGTGCTGTTTGGAAGAGTGTCGAGCTGAGGAGGGTATATGCTGCCTTTTGTCAGCTTTTCGAAGAATAACAGAATTTTTTTAAAACGTATGAAGTTAAAAGGAAAAATGCATACGAGGTGTTTCTTAAAAACAGAATTTGGATTTTTCACTTCAAGTTGCTTGCCTAGTCACAAATTATCTAAGAAAAATTTTTTCATAGTTGAATAGGTGTCTATGCGTGCGTGCGTGCGTGCGTGCATGTGTGTGTGTGTGTGTGTGTATGTATGTATGTGTTTATTATAATGTGATTTCCCTTCATGAGGGTCATCTTTTCAAAACCAGTATCTTGATTTCTGCCACCTAGAACCCTCTTCAAGCAGACCTTCAAGAACCCTTCTTCAAGCAGAACCCCCTTCAATTCAAGGCCTTAATGCAAGACCTGGTGGACAGAATGTCTTTATGACTTTAGAAGTGACTATAGCTTAGATTTATTTTGGAATTAGAGAGTTCCATGGAATGTGCTCCTTGTGAGAGGAGATCTCTCCTAGAATTTTCTCTAAAAGAACTCACAATGTTAAGCACAGGTAGGAAAAATAGCTGTTGTTATCCGTAGAGGACACTGATCCCAGCTGCATGCTACTTGGTGGTCTTTCTGCATTGACACAGATCTGCCAATTTATTGAATGTCTTCTTGTTATGGTTGGTTTGTTTTGTTTTCAAAGAAAAGCTGTATAAGGAGAAATTCATCTTTTCCCTTCAGTTGTAACTGTCACCACTAGTTAGGCCCACGGGACTCATTGCTAAGGTCGTTTAACAAACTAATTCTGCTGGGTCACAGAAGGTTTCTGATAAAGCATTGGCCTAAGGACATCTGCATCAGATACTCAGCTCACCATGCTGTGGACTCCCGGGCTCCCAGCCTTAGCCGCTGTGGGTCTGGAAGGTTCCCTTGGCTTCCATGTTTCATGACCATATTAGGGGTACATTGGGAACTAAAGGCATAGGTCTTGAGTGGGTGATCAAGGGCTTGCTGAGCTGTGGTAATTCTCAGGGGTTAACATGAACACGTCCCTTCCCAGGACAGCTTTCAGACAGCAAAAGACAGTCTCGGAGAACAAGGCAAGTGCTCAGTGGTCAGGCTGGAGTTTGGAGCGGTAGTTTGTTTGTCTTTATATACTTTCTTTATAGTTGTACTTGCCCCCCACTTTGTGTTAAAGAGAGGCTAAGTACAAGACACATCCTATTTACTTTGTAACATTTGATAACCAGCAAGGAGAACCTGTATATGTACCTGCAAGCCAGGCATGGCCTTTAAGTTGTTGACAGCAAGGCTAAGAGGCTGTATACTGTGGTTCCTCCTTCACTGAGGCAAGACCTGTGGTGCGGTACAAAAGCCCACCTTCCCAGACTGCACTTGGTGCTGCCCCTGAGAAGCTATAGTTTAAAATTTCTTGACTGATTTCATCACAGATTTATGTTTTCTATATTCTCTCCCTTAAACAATATTAATAAGAACTTCTTCTTGAGAACATGACTGAACGGAGTTGTTGACACTGAAATATATTTATAGAAAAATCTCTTACAAACGCTGCCCAACCTGCAGAAAGGCCCCTCCGGTCGCCGTGCGTGCAGCTGTTGTTTCAAGGCTTTGTTTGATTTGGTTGGTTGTTTGCCATTCCTCAACAATGGCTAGAAGGGCCCTGTGCCTACTGAGCTAGCTCTCCATGTGTGACTGAGGCAGGGAGCCACTTCGGAGTCCTTTCCTGACACTGCTCGGGGCAGTGGTCGGGTTCGCAGGGAGGCTTCCCCGTTGCTTCCTTGGCTCCTTTCTCTGCATGGTTCCCGGTGCCTCCTGCTAGAGTGATCTATCTGATAAAAGCCCCAGTGTGGCTTGGCAGCTTGTGGGTATAGATTTGTCTATTCTTTTGGATGGTGATATTCCTAGGACAAGCGAATCCAGGGCGCCATGGGATTACTATACACGGGACCTGTTCTTTTCTAGTGGATATCAGACGTCATGTAGAAACAACATATATTGGCTGATTTGGGCTATGTCTTCCTGTACTTTTAAGGATTTATGTGTGCATACATGCCTGTGCATACATACCTGTGTGTCTGTGTGCATCGTGTATGTGTGGGTACCTGAAGAAGCCAGAAAAGGGCGCCAGAATCCCCAGAGCTGGACCCCCTCAACATGAGCGCTGAGAACTGAACGCACGTCCTCCGAAGAAGCATGGGTTCAAGATAGCTCTCGGCCATGTATTGGGCTGGTTTATGACCATCCCCGTAGACTTTCTCCCATGCTCACACTAATGGTCGGCCTGCTTTATAGAACTCCATGTGCCGACAGCCTCTCATAAGAAGCCTGCGGCTCGGTTGATGAAAGCGGCTGTCAGTTCTTTTTGCTGATGGCTGCCAGTTTGATTTGGTTGACCTTGTGGCCACACTGATTCCTTCTTAAGTACACACGTACCTTGCACCTCCAGATGCAGGCTCATTGGAAGCAGTGTAGACTGGATGGACCCCTGTGGTGTATTTTGTCTATTGGCACTCCCCTTGGCTTCTTCAGATGTACAGGTTTAGTCTAGACAGTGTAGGCTTATGACGTGACATGCGCCCCCCTCCTTACCCCTTCAGAAGCAGTGGCCATGTCTTGGAAAAGTTCTTTTGAAGTTTGGTCAGCTATGACTCTGCTGAAAGAGTCCCCTCCCTTTGCTGGGGTGAAAAAGACTAAGAAGGAAAGGGTGACTCAAGACTCATTATTCCTAGGGACACTTCTGAAGTCTGCCCGGTGGGTGACAGTGGCCGCTCTTCTCTCCTCCTTAGGTGGGGTTTAAGCCTGCAGGAGGCATCCGCACTGCAAAGGAGTCCCTTGCGTGGCTCTCTCTGGTAAAGGAGGAGCTAGGGGACGAGTGGCTGACGCCTGACCTCTTCCGGATAGGAGCCAGCTCTCTGCTTTTAGACATCGAGAGAGAGGTGAGTGAAAACACATTGCCCATGGGAGGAGGGGACGCTGACCAAGTCAGGACCTAGTCTCCACCTCCTGCCCGCGTTGCTGCACCTGTCATAGAGATCGGGTGTAAATTCTGCTGAGAGGCATGCGGCGCCGAGAAGTTGCTATTGTGCAATAGTGTAATTACTACTTAATGTGTATGGTTGCTTAATTATTAATTAATGAAATTGGCTTTCCTCACAGATTTACCATCACGTGACTGGACACTACGCAGCTGATCATGATCTTCCAATGTCTTAGGTCAGCAGCCAGCCCAGAAAAGCATCTTGTAACAAATTAAAAAAAAAATGTTATTGTATAATTGCTAAGGTTATGTAATTTCAGAACAGTTAACTGACTTTCCCCCATTAAAATCTCCCCTGAAATCAACTCAAAACAATAAAGGAAACAAACCAGTTGAATCTAAATGTGGATTCAGATCAAGAAAGGTTGAAATGGTTTTCATTACCAGGATGTGCATTTATTAATTTTGTGAAGATTTCCTCTGAAAAACTCAGAATAAAATGTTCCTAATAGCCTTCACTGCAGAAAATTCTGAAGGGGCAATGAAGTGAAATTGCCCAAGACTTGAGATTCTAGGGCAGGCAGGGGCCTTGGAGGGAAGGGTGCGTGCTACCAAGCCTGGCACACCATTCAGCTCTGAGGAACTACAGGGTGAACGGGGAGAGTTGACCCCAAAGGCTGTCCTCTGACACCCACACATCTGTGTCCCCTACCTCTGCCACATAATAAAGAAATTAAAAAATGTGATAAAAATGAAAATGGGTGCTATGGCAAAGGGAAGCTCTGCCTCCCAGTGTGGAGCCCCGCCCCCCTGTGCTGCCTCCCAGTGTGGAGCCCCGCCCCCCTGTGCTGACTCCCAGTGTGGAGCCCCGCCCCCTGTGCTGCCTCCCAGTGTGGAGCTCCGCCCCCTGTGCTGCCTCCCAGTGTGGAGCCCCGCCCCCCTGTGCTGCCTCCCAGTGTGGAGCTCCGCCCCCTGTGCTGCCTCCCAGTGTGGAGCCCCGCCCCCTGTGCTGCCTCCCAGTGTGGAGCTCCGCCCCCTGTGCTGACTCCCAGTGTGGAGCCCCGCCCCCCTGTGCTGCCTCCCAGTGTGGAGCCCCGCCCCCTGTGCTGCCTCCCAGTGTGGAGCTCCGCCCCTTGTGCTGCCTCCCAGTGTGGAGCCCCGCCCCCTGTGCTGCCGCCCAGTGTGGAGCCCCGCCCCCTGTGCTGCCTCCCAGTGTGGAGCTCCGACCCCTGTGCTGACTCCCAGTGTGGAGCCCCGCCCCCCTGTGCTGCCTCCCAGTGTGGAGCCCCGCCCCCTGTGCTGCCTCCCAGTGTGGAGCTCCGACCCCTGTGCTGCCGCCCAGTGTGGAGCCCCGCCCCCTGTGCTGCCTCCCAGTGTGGAGCCCCGCCCCCCTGTGCTGACTCCCAGTGTGGAGCCCCGCCCCCTGTGCTGCCGCCCAGTGTGGAGCCCCGCCCCCTGTGCTGCCGCCCAGTGTGGAGCCCCGCCCTGGGTGTCTACCTGACTCTCTCTGCTATACTGAACACTTTCATTAATTGTTTTACTAATGAGATTATGATGTTGTTGCAAAGAAAATGTGAATATCACTGAATTTTTAAATACAAACCCTCTGTGCTTATTTATTTATTTTGTTTACTTCAGCCTCGGGGTGGGTGGTCTGGGCTGGAGCTTAAAAAATACTTCCAGCAGGTGGTGGTGTTGGTGCACATCTTTAATTCCAGAACTCAGGTGTAGAGGCAGGAGGATCACTATGGGTTCAAGGCCAGCCTGGCCTATGCAGAGTAACCCTGTCTCGAAAAAAAAAGAAAAACAATTCTGGGAGCACCTCCTGCCTGGGTTGGGAGCACTTCCTGCCTGGCTTGGGAGCCCTCCTGCCTGACTTGGGAGCACCTCCTGCCTGGCTTGGGAGCACTTTCTGCCTGGCTTGGGAGCACCTCCTGCCTGGCTTGGGAGCATTATCCTGCCTGGCTTGGTGGTCTTCTTTGTTTTTATCTCTTTAAATTATTTCTCTTAATGAAGAAAAAGTAAAGCTGGGTGTGTGGTGGCATCTGCCTGTAACTCCAGCCCTGGCCGGGCGTCTTCCTATGCAGTGAGTCACAGGCTCTTGTCTAAGAACCAGGCAGACAGCATCTGAGGAAGGACACAAAGGCTGGCTCCCGCCTTCCACACACACATATGCATTTACCTGCACACGTGTGTGCACATATGCACAGGTAAGTTCCCGCTTGGACGAGTGGCCACAGTATAGGGATGGCATGCTTGCGTAGCCCGTGAGAGAGCCTTGGACTCTGATACCCAGAACTACAGAAGTAAGTAGGGAATCAGCAAGCTAGACGGGAATCCAGCTGCTGCAGCTGCACTTGCTACTTTTGAGGGTCACCTACATGCAGCTAGGGACCCACAAACAGAGCTGTGACATGTGACTGGCTTTGTGTTCCCTGTGTCCTTTGCTCTGTGGCTCCTCGTTCCCTCCAGCTTCCATCAGCTTGCTGACATCTCTACCACCAGCTGAACCTGAGCCTTGGACATGGTGCCTTTTCATTGAGTCTCTGTCTCTCTTTCTGTCTGTCTGTCCTTCCCTCCCTCCCTCCCTCCCTCCCTCCCTTCCGCTCCTCCCTCCGTCCCTTCTCTGAATACCTCTGCTGTTGTCCTGAGCAGAAGCACTGGCTTTAGTCAGTCCTCTCCTGCCCTGGCCTCTGCTTCTCTCTAAAAGGCCTCGGTCCCGTCTGCGTGCATCCTTTGCCCTGTGTCTGCCTCTGTGAAGGGAAGGGGTGAGGGCAGATGACATACCGGAGCTTTCAGACTCAAGATCATGTCGCCCCCAAGGATAATTAGAACAAATCCAAGAAAATGTTTTATGGCTAGAAAGAGAAAACACTTTGTACCGATCTAAATTAGAATTTGCCTCTCGGGAGTCAATTAAGCAATTCCCTCAAAGCACCTCACTAACTGAAGGAAACAACTAAAACAAGAACCGAAAAGAAGCCCTGCTTTCCCCAGCACCGAGGCGGAGTGCTGACGCCTGCCTTGCGCCTTAGCTCTGAGTGCCTCAGCCAACTTGGTAATGTTCTGGCCCTGGTGCTTGCCAGCACAGTCGCCAGTCAACTTTGGAGAAGAATCATTATGAAAAATAATTACACCCATCACCTTCGTATCTATTCTAATTTCAGTGGGGTTTCTGTTTTCCTCCCATTAAACCCAGCTGGTCATTTTAGTTGATCAAGTGAACAGGCATCATTATCTTCAATTTTAATTTATATGAGGCATCCACTGGAATTGACCCCTGTGGACAATCATAATGCATGCAGGAAATTAAGACTGGTGAGTCTCTCAACCCTATTAGAAGCTGGTGAGTATGGCCTGGTCCAAAGCTACATAATGCTATATTTTGAGGGACAGTTTGTCCTGAGGACTTGGATTCTTCATGAGGCAAGCTTGGCCCTTCTCACCTGACTGTTCATCTACCTGTTGCACTGATGGGTTCTAGCTGATGGCCGTTGCCATTAAACACAAGGACAGGTCATTTCTCAGGTGACCATGTTTTACTCTCAGGAGACCTGTGTACTTCCGAGTACTGGGGAGAGAGATGTTTTATATGATCCTGGAATGAATACCATGTTCTGTGTGAAAAGATTCAGTTTAATAGGGACAATCTTTCTCTTCCTCCCAAATGGTCACAGTGTTACAGTTAAACATGAGAGGCCTGAGCTTTACTCTTAAAAGCACTCATATGAAATGGGGGCTTAAAGGAGGCACGTCTCAATGACTTCGGGTCCATCCTGGTCTACATGGAGATTACATGGAGTTCAGGCCAGAATGGGCTACACAGTGAGATGCTGTCTTAAGAACAAAACAGCCACACCAACACATCTTGAAGTCTTTGGCAGGACAAGGTCAGGTTTTTCAAACTGAAATGTTCATGCCTGTTGATTCACCCTCCATTCAAAATCATAATTGTCTGGTAACCTCAGTCTGACTTAGGATGTAAGAGGCCACCACTTCCTAGTCATTTGATAATGTGGTCGGGTGTTTCTGTTGATTATAATATCATAATTTTGGATGACCTGTAGGTCTGCAATTTTTTTAAGAGATTATATTTGTTTTAGGAAAAATTATTTGGACTCTAATTTGTCTATGCTCGGGGAGAAAACGACTTGTGTAATCACAGAGCGGTTTTATAATTACGAGTTCTTTGCTTGATTCTGGATCATTTCGATGCTAACGAGAAATGCAGATGAATTAGCTTGCATGAGAAACCAGAAAGATCTGTGCAGGAAACTGTCAGGGATTTCTGGAAGTGTGTCCATGTGGTAAGTAGTTGCACGCAAGGTCTCAAGTGAGCCACCACCTTCCTATGTTGTGAACAGACAGCTTCCAGAAGCCAAATCAGTTCTTTGGGAAACAACAGAGGACAGTGGGAAGCTGATGTTCACGCAGACGGGTTTCGGTTGTTTCCTGTTTCTGACACAATGCAAGTGGAGTGCAAAGATGTGAAGAAATCTTTGCCTTCACAGATGCTGAACTATTTGGCCTATTTTGTCCCAGAGACAAGCATACAAGAGTAAATCAATTTCATGTGCTTTCCTGGTCATACTCAGGAGTTCCATCTCCCAAAGGAAAGTACGTATTTTATAACCTCCACAGAGCGATCTTTTCCAGAAATGACCACAGATAACATCTGGCCGATACATAAAATACGTAGTAAAAATAATCATATTTAATTGCTCAGTACCTGCTCAGGAGAGGAATGTGGAGGGATGTCATTTGGTCAGTTCTTATTTAATGGGACAAATGAGGGACAAATGCTTAATGCAATATATGTGAAAGATGGTGACCTTTCAACGAACTAAAATTTTTTCAAACAGAAAGCAATAAGAGCAAATAGGAATCTGTAGAAAAGACAGGCCGAAAATTTAAATTTGGAAAATAAATCTTGGGGCTGAGAGATGACTTGACACTTAAGTGCACTCGCTGTTCTTGCAGAAGACCCAGGTTTGATTTCCAGCACCACATGGTGGCTCACAATCACCTGTAACTCCACTTTCAAGGTGTCCAGTGCCCTCTTCTGGCTTCCGTGGGTACCGGCCGCACATATGCACAGAGACACATTAAGCAAAATGCACTTATACATTACATTTAAAACCAAACCCAAAGCATTAGTTTTGTGGTACTAATTTCTCTGGAGGAAATTTGGGAAATGTTTTCAATTCATGTTTGAGCAGTAACATGATGCTATAGTAACATAACATTGTCCGTTACTCCCAGGATTGACAGGGATGAGGAAAAGCTTGAAAATTTGACTCTATGTAAAGGAACTGGGTATGTAGCCCAGTTGGTAGTGCGTTTGCCCTAAGCAAATGTAAACCCCCGATTGGATTCCCGGGACTGCATACACCAAGAATGGTGGTTCCCATCTATAGTCCTAATACTTGGGGACGAAGAAACAAGAGGAAGGTTATCCTTGGCTAGGTATGGGTTTGATCTCAGCCTGGATTATATGAGACTGTCTCAGAGAGAAGAAAAATCTGCAAGTTTTTTTTTTGTTGTTGTTGTTGTTTGTTTTTAAACCTAGGAAGTCCCAAATTTCCTTCACATCTGATGATCCCAGGAGACTTCTGTATTGAACTTAGCAAAGGGAAGTCAGGTGAATTGTGAGCCAGAGCTCCTTTAGTCCTGAAACATGCCACCAAGGAGAGGTGTTCCAAGCTGGTCTTGCGCTCTGAGTAGATCACCCTTTGATTGGGGTGCTCTATGCTGCCAACCTAAAGAGTCTGCAATTTAAGACTGGAAATTGAGGCCTTAAGTCAAGATACAGACTGGAACACTGGAACCACACCAGTAAAGGAAGGCTTGTCCTCAACTCTGTGATCTCAAAAGTCGTGAGTGTATCCTTGAGCCCGTCAAACCCACTGGCCACAGGGTTGTATCGTGCAACCCCAGGAGGGTTGTGTATTACTCTGGTCTTCATCTCCTAGAGTAGCAGTGGGAACTGTGGGAATGACACCATCCCTCATTCCCTTCACAGCGGGCAATGAACTTGATTCCACTTTGGGCTTTCAAAGCAAGCCTTGGAGCCGAGAACAAACACTTTAGACATCTTTAGAATCATTACCCTTGAAATCTCCGAAGCATTCCAGCAAACAAGCGTAGTGAGACCCAGCTGCACCTCGTTTTCCCGATTTGGAATGCTTTAGCATTTGATGATTCAAGTGTAGTCAGGTGCTTAGAGCCGAGCCTTATTTTAACAGATGCCATTCTTTAACTTACATTTGGGATAGATAACATGCTCTAGGGATGGCACACTTCACAGACAGTTGGCTTTTTGTTTGAAGGTTCTGTGTAGGGAGCCCCTAGGGCTTATGGAAATATTAGGTGCTAAGTGTGTTCGAGAGTTTTACGTTTTTTGTCTTTTGCTTTCTACGCACATGCTCTGGCAATACTGTGCACAGCCGGGCATTCTAAACAACAGTATTCTACCCTAGTACATATGCAGAAAGGGTGCTTAAGATTTGCTGAACGTTGTACAGAAAGTTGGAAGTATAGATAGCTAGCTATGAACATTGTTCAAACCACTCCTCAAAACTATAGTGCTCACCTTGGGCCCTTGGCCCCAAAACTTCTGTCATGGTGGCAAAGGGTGGCTTCCTCAAACACTTATGTTGGGTACCAAGTTTCTGGGTAATCAGTCCAGTTGTTAGGGATTGAATCACCTGCCTGTATCCTGGCAACCAAGGAGCATGGGGGAGGCACATCCTGGCTTCTTGGGAATGGAATACATTGTATTTCTAATGTTGATTATCAACTACAGTGTAGCCCCGTGGTGCCGGGCAGAGGTTTATGCTTCTGGGTGTGAAGGACTTAAGTGTCACACAGTTGTGTTGGTGTTCTCTGAAGCTGAGCTCAGAGCTGCCCCTCATCTTGGCCCCGTGAAGTGAGTTCAAAGAAGTCTTGCATAATCCTTCTCGAGGGGACTTTAATCATCGATGTTTACATTTTTATTTCTTTACATGACTATCAGTTGGCTTCCAATCATTAGTAACAGTTTTTTTTTCCCTGCAATTCCTTCCCCTCCCACTCCTCTTGGTGATTCTATAGGTTTTACATTAAGTTCATTTGATTTTGAAGTGAGCTTTAGCTAAACGTTGTGATTTCCCCTTATCAGAAATGATCTTATCATCTGTTCTTCCAGGTGGTGCTTGGGTCAGCTCATCTAGCCATTGCCCTGTCTTCTTTCCCTCCGAACCTTTGCCACCATATTTCTGAACTATTATACCTTTAAAGAAACCTTGGTCTTGATGATGATGATGGTGGTGATGATGATGATAATTAGAAGTGTGTGTGTGCGCGTGTGCATGTGCGTGTGTGTGACGAGTTTGGGTACCCACTGAGGCCAGGAGAGGCCATCAGATCCCTTGGGGCTGGAATTACTAATGATTATAAGCTACCTGATGTGGGCGCTGGTGACTGAACTTGTGTCTTCTGTAGGATCAGTACATGCTCTCAATCACTGAAACATCTCTCCAGACTATGCAAGTCTTCTTTTATCTCTCCCCTTTATCATTCTTTTGTGTAACCATTTGGTCTTTTCTATGTCCAGTCCAGTTTCTGGATAATGACATGGAGGCTTATTTTTATTTACAGTGCTTATGACCTTAGCTTAGGCTTGCTCCCCAACTAGTTCTTAACTAATATTAACCTGTTTATACTGTTCCATGTCAGTGACATGACTAGTTAGTAACCTCTCCTCCATTTCTTATGTCCAGCTTCCCCTCCAAGTCTAGGTGACGAATCTCCCCGCCTCTGACTCTTTCCCAGAGTTCCTCTCTCTCTCCCGGAAGTCCCGCCTTTCCTCTCCTGCTTTGCTATTGGCCATTCAGTTCATCATTGACAGGTGAATGCTCTTACACAGTGCACCAGAGACGTGAGTGTACCCGGCTCTTGTACATCTGCTATGAGCTCTTGCTCTCTAAGTAAAGCAGCTTTATTTGGGTTTTTTAACGTCATGTCAACATATTTGGTTTATAATTTTATCTTCTGTATGAAGATGTCTTTTCTGATGGATATTCTCTTCCCTTCTGTTACTTTCTTATTTGATTTCCTTGTAGTGGCTTTGCAAAGATGCCCATTTTTGCAGGCTAGAAGTTTATGTGCGGAATGACCTCATCTTAGTGGGAATTCTCGTGTACAGACATGCTCCTATGACACAATTACGTGGTTTTGTTCATCTCTTGCACCTTAGCTTTCCCCCAAGCTACCAGAGCACAGCTCACAACTACTATCCGACTACCAAGCTATTCTCAGTGACTGGCTGCTTCCTGCACATACAGCTTGCCAGATGATTTCCTGGAAGCTTCGCCTCTCTCCTTTGATGTCGGACTGATACAGGAAATTTCCCTCTGCCAGCCCTCATAGAAAAGCAGAGCTGGCTGTCTTCACAGTGCATGCCCGGGATGTGCTGCCTTTCTGGTCAAGTAGTTGGAAACTGTGCTGAGTTTGAATAGGGGGAGGCTTTATGTGCTACATGAACAGGATTCCAGTTCACTTTAGAACAGGGAAGCAACAGCAACTCCTAAGGCCAAATATTGCTAAGAAATGGGGGTCGGAAGCTGCTGAGTCTAACACATCTGTTTATTCAATATCTCACTCTCAGATAAAGCTTATCCTTCCCACTGAAATGTGGAGGGGAATAATAAAAAAAACTGATCCCCGGAAGTTGGGAAATGAGTGGCAAGATAAATTTGAGGTATTCCCTTGACCACCATAATGTCACTTTAGAAAAAAAAGTAAGGTTTAAGCAATAAAAATCTCTTCTAAAAAGTATTTTTGGGTGTGTATGTGTATTTATGTGTGTGTATATGTGTGTATGTGTGTTGCTTGTGCATGTGTGTGCATGTGTGTATATGTATTGTGCATATGTGTGCATGTGTACATGTACACGTGTGCTTGTGTGAATGTGTGCATGCATGTGCATGTGTCTACATGTGTATGTATGTGGGTTTGTGTGTGTGCGAGTGTGTGCATGTGTATGTGCTTGTGTGTGTGTGTGTGTGTGTGTGTGTGTTCATAGGTCTCTGTGTGCAGGTGAAGGACTGAGGTTGTCTTTGAATAACTTTCTTAGTCTCCACCTTACTTATTTGCTTACATATTTAGAGTCTGGGTTTTTTATTAAACCTGGAGCTCCCTGATTTGGTTTGACTGGTCCTAAACCCCAGGGGTATTCCCAACCCAGCCTTAGCCAGTGCTAAGATTAAAGGCTCGAACTGCACTGCTGTGCTTAGCTTTTAAAAAAAAAGCAAAACAAAAAACTAGACCTTCTGGGAATTGAACTTGAGACTTTATGCTTGCACTACAGCAGTTTGCCGACCTAGTCATGTCCCCAGCACACAAATCAATTTCTTTGTATGTGTGCACAGACTCCTTCTCTGGTCCTACCTGCCAGGGCTCCTTTAAGCTCATCGGTCAGCTACACAGTACCAAAAAGGAAGGTTCAAAATCAAAAGGCAGTTCTCATGTCTTACCCTATAGCAACCGCTTACCATGGTTCTTGTCATTCTTATAATAAAATCATTGACTTATCTCTTCCTGATTCCCCCTTCATTAGCATGAAGGTTATAAAGCTACAGGAAGCAGGGTGGGGCAGCATCGGGCTCGATGGAGTAGTCTTCCTCAGCCGGACGGATGGATCTCTAAACTAGAGAGCTGCAGATCTAGGATTCTGTTGTCCAGTGGTGAGAATGCCCATCAGTAAGAGCGCTCTGCGCATGTACCTGCTTAGGCACGTGCTTGGGAACGCCCATCAGTAAGGGCGCTCTGCGCATGTACATGCTTAGGCACGTGCTTAGGGTGGCTACAGTTATGTAGGAGTCCAGGCTTGAAGCTGGGCAGTGACGGAATCAGAGTATGGTTGCCAGTAGCAGGCAAGGGAAGCGAGGCTGGGCAAACCCAGATCCGGGTGATTTGTGCTATCTTCCTTTACCGGACATCATGTTAGACCCAGGCTCCAGGCAGCTCCTCTCTGTTTGTGTGCCTTTTGGACCTATTCAGTGTGGGGACGCTGGAGTTGGTCATATTTTCGTTCTGAAGGGAAGATAGGAGAAATGACCCACTTTACCTTTGCCTTTTATTTTTTTTTACCCCCACTTGCTGGTCTTACTAAATGAATTGTAATATATAGAAAAAAATTTGGGCAAACAGTTGTATTCATTAAAGTTATTCATTTGGATGAACCAACAAAAACCTTCAGTCTGTTGGTCTCTGTCTCTCTGTCTCTGTCTATGTCTCTCTCTCTCTCTCAATGTTGATTCTATGCTTTGAGTGGCAGCAAAAGTAATTGTACATTTGAAATCGTTGAAACCTTTGAAAGAAGTTTTAATGCTTTTGGAATGTCTTATGAGCTAGTGTGCAAAATTCACGCCATTCCATGGTTACCTGTTAGTTTCACTTTCGGAGCTTTGTGGAACTCCTAGACATTATTAGATTCTGTCTTTTAAACTACAGTCAGTATCTATCTGGTAGTCTGATTATAGCATTTGACACACCTGTAGCAAGGATTTGCAAAGACCAGATATTACAGTTGTGTAAATGCTTGATTTGAGCTTTAAAAATTGGATATGAATATTTGGGATATAATATACTAGAATCATGCAAACTTTGTCTTATAATAAAATATCAGTTGGTAAGTCCAATCCAGAAATGCATGGCATTCGTATACAGTTTTTTAAAGTGGCTTTCCAGTTGAGCATGGTGGCTTATGCTCTTTATCCCAGAGTTTAGTAGGTGGAGGCAAGAGGATTGCAACTTTGAGGACAGCCAGGTCTGCTTATCTCCAAGGTGGGGTAGAAAGGTATCACCTTTATAGTTTGAAAATCATTTTGTTTAGATGAGACAGTATTTAACAGGTTTGGATATGGTCCATAGAGTTCACACCCAACAGCAGTATCTAGCTTATTCTGACTGCCTATTAAATGCGTATTTCCGGTTTACTAGGGCCCATATTTTGCTTGGTAGCAACTGATAATTTATTGTGCATGCAGTGCATGGTGACTTCTGCTCCCTGGGATTCATCTGTGTGAGTTAGTTGATGATACAGCAAACCTGTGAGGTCTCTGGATTACAATGCCACTGAATAGAGTAGAACAGAGAAGTTAAAGTGCCCTCAGGCCACTGCTCAAGTTGGGAGTTGAGGCCATTTGCAGTGACAGTGGTGTTTGCACCTTCATCTCGTGTCACAGACTACGAAGCACTCACGGTGTCAAGTGGGTGTTAGATCATACTTCCAGGACTTGCAGAAGGCAATAGCCATACCCCAAGTCAGTCACTTATAATCCAGTTGGTGAGCACATCCTCTGTAGCCTGACGTGGGAAGGTATCATTCATGGGAGGTCTGTAATGAGCTATGGGAGATAAAACAGCATCTTCCTTGGGGCTGAATATCACATGAAGTTTGAGTCTCTCCATGCTCTTAGGGCCTAAAATGTGGGCTGTGTTGTCTCCAGATTCTGACACAATGAACAGCGATATTGAAGGCTTCTGCTATTAGTGTTAAAAATGTGAAATAAAAACGTGCAAAAGCCTGTATGTAACAAAGAGGATGACAATTGAGTCATTGGAACTGGAAGATAATCCTCCATGCCATTGGTCTGGCTGGATCCTGACTGGAAGCAAGAGTTGTTTAGAAAGATTTCAGAGTTGGAGACAAGGGCCACAGACGAAAGTCACAGGTAGAGACCAGTTTCAGGGATGGAGGGATTTTGCAGTGATTTGAATAAAAATGACCCCTATAGGCTCATAGGGAGTGGTACTATTAGGAGGTGTGGTCTTATTGGAATAGGTGTGGCTTTGTCCTTCCTAGAGGAAGTGTGTCATTGGGGTCAGGCCTTCTGGGTCAAGAAACGCTCAAGCCAAATCTAGTGGACATTCATTTCCTGCTGCCTGCCAATAGGGATGCAGAACTCCCATCTTCTTCTCCAGCACCATGTTTGCCTGCTTGCTGCCATGCTTCCGTTATTCCCTGGCAATACTGGAGTAAACCTCTGAAACTATAAGCCAGCCCCAGTTAAATGTTTTGCTTTATAAGAGTTGCTGTTGCCATGGTGTCTCTTCCCAGCAATAAAACCCTCAGACAGATGTGCATGAAGTTTTCTAGTGAAATCATGATTTCTGTGTGCACAATGCTTCTAACTTTCTTGAAGGAAACATGAGCAATAAAACCATAGATCCATCACAAGGATCTTCTGAGGCAGAAACAGCGTCTCGCTACTGTTTGCATCCTTGGTGTCTTAATGTCATTTGAATGCCTTTATGTAAGAGGTACCACAAGACGGGACAATAAGTCAGGAAACTGAATAGTTGATGCTTGAGTGTGATGAGAGGTTCCTCGGGTGGGGAGTGTGGGCTGTACTGTGTGCGTGGTTGGGGTACCGGGTAGAGAAAGATGTAACTCCACCGCCATGCCCTTTCCTATGAAGGGAAGCCACTACTTTACCACTGCTGGACTCCCCCCCACACACACACCTCCCTGCCCCTTTCAGGGAAGATGCAGGGACTTACCTTCTTTTGGATTGTGAAATGAGAAGAATATAAATCTGGGCATTTGTGTAACGGCTCTTACACCTTAGGATTGAGAGGATTCTTACTCCAGTATCAAAATTTAGTAGAAAGGTGGTAGATTAATTCAGGGAGGCTTATATAGTGCTAGCCAGACCTGGGTAGTGCATCTGTAGATTAGCATGTTAGAAAGCCCATTGCACCCTCTAGGAAGCAACAATTCAAAACTCAATGCTGTTCACAAGAAAGGTGATATATGGTTCACTACTCTTCCTCCCCCTCCTCCTTTTCCTCCACTTTTCTTCTTCTCCCCTCTTCCTTCATATTCTTCGTCCTCTTCATCCCTCCTACCCACCCAAGTTCACTTTGTCTCATTCTTATTCAGGGTTTTGAGAAAGTTATTTCTTAGTGAGTTACCCTTAACTCCTGGTAGAGTATGCCGGAATAGGTATCATTGGAAGAGACAATAGTACTTGGAAAACATATAGAAGTGAAACTTTTGTGTTTGAGCAGGAGTGAGATTCTGCATGGCTTTAAGAAAGAATATCTCTGGAGAGCTGAGGTGTATCATATGTAGGGTTGTCTCACCAAAAGCTCATGATATGCCTAAGAGTCAGATTTCATTCTTGGGACTTGGTGATTCTTAAAAGTCCAGATGTCACTATAAAACACAAAAAAGCCTGTGAGGGTTCATGACTTATTTATTGTCCTTTATTCTCTCATGAATGTGTATGGAGCTTTCTAGTAGGTGCACGGAGAAATAGATTGAATGCAGAAGATACAAAAAGATACAAATGTTATAATATATTGAGTACAGAAGATACAAGAAGATACAAATGTTATAAAAGATTGAATACAGAAGACACAAATTTTATATAAAGTGTCCATTTACAAGACAGAATGTGAAAATGTTTGCCAAGATGTAATGTGACATGCCTCACTATGGTTTTTTTTTAAATAATTCTCTTTCAAAAAATTGTTATGACATGAACTAGACTTATTAATAAACCAAGTAGCAAGTTTAACTATACTTAATAAGTGTATACCATAATTTACAGCACATTAGCTATGAATAAATATCGATGTGTTACGATCTTTTAAGAAGTCCTGATACCAAAATGTTTCTAAGATTGCTGACATGGAGAGGGGAGAATCTTGGGAGATCTCTTAATAGGAATCATAACAAGTCATATTTGATACCTAATTCTGTAAATCCTACAGAGATCACCTATTATTACTAGAATACTTTCCTGAGAAGCTTTTGGTAAGTGGGTTTTGTCAATTCTTGGGATGCCCTCAAGACACCTTTTCTATTGTTCTAATGCAAGTTGTTTGTCTATTTGAAAGGAATGAATCTTGCTAATAAATATGGCCCCCTGGTCCACCACCTAACAGGTTCCTTTTCTGCCAAACTGCATGTGCTTTGCTCTGCTTTTTGCTCTTAATCCTCACTATAAACATGAATAAACGCAGTCACCAATAACCGTGCCACAGCCTGGCTCTTCTACTTTCTTGAAATCTTCTCTACCAAGTTAGTCCATTACATTTAAAGATTTGTTTATTTATATTTTATGCATATGAATCTTTGTATGGGTATATTTGTGCTTTGTGTGTGCAATGCCTGTGAACACCAAAAGATAGCATCAGATTCCCTGGAACTGGAATTGTGAGCTACCATGTGGATGCTGGGAACCAAACCCAGGTCCTTTACAAGCGCAGCAAGTGCTTTTAGCCACTGAGTCATCTCTTCAGCCATAATCCATTACTTTGGGCTTGACTCACATTTTCAGGACATGGGCAAAATGTAGGCAGAGTTTTGGCTAGGCTCTGCTAAGGATGGTTTCTTGTCCCATTCCCGATAAAGACTTTATTTCCATCTGAACCTCCATGTCTCTACTAGCATTCTTGTCTTCTGAACTCCCACAAGAAGTGTCCACCAAGTCTACAGCACTCTAGGATTCCTCTAGGTTGTACCTCTACCCATGGAAACCAGCTCCTCAAGGTGGGCTCTACCTCTAAAAGTTTCTAGAAATGCCTTCCCTACAGGTAGTTTCAACAAATAGGGGCCAAACATCAAACATATGGATTTGTGGTTTACACCAAAGCAATAAGAATATGTGTATGCTGATTTAACGATTCTATCAATACATCTATCACACTGGGCTTCCTGGTTATAGAGAACAGAAGCTGGAATCATGTTGAAGTCCATGTCTTTACTGCTTTTGCACACTGAGATAAGAACGGGAGCTATAGCCATACACTCAGACTTCGTGCCATAGAAGTCAGGGCCCCATGGCAGTGGAACCAGACCTTTCTCTTATGGTCTTAGCTCTATTTCCTGCTACTTCTTAGTATATTGTCCTCCAAAGGGTAAGTTTTTTCTCTGTCTCCTGCCTTTGCTTCCTATCTTCCATCCTGTTAGGGGATCTATAGTCAGTCATCTTTAGCCATGCATTCTCATGGTTTTTGTCCTGCATTACTCTTTTCATTGTCTAATTCAAACTGTGTGTGTGTGTGTGCTAATGAAGGCAAGAAAAGAATGTTGAGTGTCCTGCACTCTTACTCTCCCCATCCTGTCTTTAGAGGCAGGGTCTCTCATTGCACCAAAGCCAGGTTGGTACCCTACAAACCCCAGTAATCTTGTCTCTACCTCTGACAATATTGAGGTGCCAGGGGCTTGTGCCACTACATCGAGCTTTTTATGTGCTGCTCCTCAGTACAGAAAGTACATCTCTAACTGCTAAATCATATTCCTGAGGGAAAAATCTGATCACACAAGCTAAGTGTCTGTTTTCTGTACGAAATGTACCATCTTAGGGGACAGTGTAACATCTGAATGGCCGTCTTTGGTTAGATAGTTCCTAGAAACTTGGCATTTATCATTCATGAAAGTATATAAGGTATAGAAAATAACTATCTCCATATGATAAATCACTTGGAGCCAATTTCTTGAACAGTGATGTTGTAATACTTTGGAAGAACAGTATAGGCATACCATTCTGAGCCTCAGCCCGTTCAGTAGAAATACTCTTCCCTCTGTTCTTAAGAGTAGAGAGAACTCTGGAAGACCGTCTCCCAACATCACTGCAGCTACAGACATTATGTTTAGGGATCACAAACACATTTAGAAATCTTCCCAATTCCCACTTATTATTTATGATTTCTTTCACTCAAGATTACATCTATGAGATGTGTCCATGGTGGTGCGTATCCAAAATTTGCTCTTTTTTTTGTTGAGTAGGATCACATAGTAAAAGATTGTTCATCTATACATTTGTCTGTTAATGGGAATTTGAATTATTTCCAGTGTTAAGATTTGAATAAAAATAGGGATACCAGTGTATATGCCTTTTGAAAGTCATTATATTTGTATGTGTGGGGGCATGCATGCGTTCATGCACACATCCTGTAGAGGTTAGAGGACAACGTGAGGTGTCAGTTCCTTTCTTCCACCATGTAGGTACTGGGGATTGAACTTGGGTCATTAAGTTTGGTGACAAGTACTTGCTGAGCCACCCCAGTAGCCCTAAAAGCCTATATTTAGTGTATATTAACATGTTTCTTGAGTAAATAGTTTTAAATGGCACCATGGGATCATTGTGTGGGTTGTTTACCTTTGGAAGAACTCCCATTCTGAGTTCCAACTAGCTCTGCCTTCTTACACTCCTTCCAGCAATAAATCTGTGGTCCAGTTGTTTCATTATTGCCAAATGTTGTCATGTTGGGCTTTTTAATTTTATCTATTTGACAGTGTATAGTTATCTTGTCAATTTTGTCCTTCCTTCCTTCCATCCACACATCCTTCCCCCACTTTTTCCCTGTTTCTTGCTAATGTTGTTCAACTACTTGTCTTACTCGACTCCATGGCCACAGTCAACTGGAGATGTTATTACTTAAAACCAAGCACACCAAGAATGTAAATGTACCTGCTCCAGACCATTTGCACATTGAGTTATCCTTATCCCCACGCAGTTGCAAGCACAATGGCAGACAGATTTCTACCACAGGATATTGTGTGAGTTTGTGTCTCATCTGCATTTTTTTCTTCCATTATTTAGTTGGATTTAGCACCAAGTAACTACTCTCTAGATAAAATCCTCCTGATAATTTATATGATAATACGGAGTAGAGCCTATTTCAGAATGCTCAGTGTTCTGTCTTTAGAGCATGTCTTTCTTCAGAAGTGCTTAAAGCCTTTGAAGTTAATATTCACAACATCTTTGTGAAGTGGGTAGGAAGCTGTGGCAGGAGAGACTGGAATTCCAGAAAGCAGAAAGACTTATCCCAAATCTCAAAGGAGTTCCTCTCAGACTGTCACTTGAATCACAGCCTTTGCCCCAGACCATCTGTAAGTAAGCAAAGCAACTCACTCTCATAGTGTGATAAAGGTTTCAAATAAAGTCAGGTCGCTTCACAGGCTGATATAAAGTCAGTACAGATCCCCACCCCATCTTTTAGTGTAGGAAAGCTATCATGAGCCCAGCTGTGGAAAATCCCTGTGGATGTGTGCACTGATGGTTGGAAAGAAAACTAGAGCCATTCTGCCCTGCAGAAAAAGATGTGTGAGAATTCAGTAATGTAAAAAGAGCAAATTTCAAAGAACAATGCACAGAATCTCTCCTCTCCTGCACACATAAATATTTCCAAATAAGAGGACTCCAGGTTTTGAGAAAAACAACAAAGGGAGAAATAAGACCCTTAGCAACAAAGAAATAAGACACCAGTGTTCCCGGGCTGCTCTCTGCATCTGAACATACTGCATATTTAAAGAGCTGCTCTAAAGTAATAGATCTGATGCTTAGGAACTGTGTCAGAATTCACACACCCAAATCGGTGCTTTCTTTCCTCAAAGAAGGCATCCTTGGGATGTGGTGCATCTACTTCAATGTCACTTTGTCACCAATAAAAATATCTAGGGGGGGGGGCGGTGGGTGGCTATTTTGAGTGTCTCTGAGGTTTTAAGAAGACACTTCCCAGCGTCTTCACAAGTCCATCCCTCTATGAACTATATGACTTCAATTGTTCTCTTGCCTTTTATTGCTTAGGCCTTGGGCCTGATATCTTCAGTCTCCTCTTACTCCAAGTCTCTGCTCAGTCTGGATCCTTGGGGTTATTAGAAAAAGGTTTTATTTATATTTTTACTTTTACCCATGTGTGTATGTGTGACTCTGCTGTGTATGTGTAGGTGCCCAAGGAGGCCGTAAGAGGGCATGGAACCACACATACCCCACCCCAGACCTGGAGTTACAAGTGGTTTTGAACTGCAGGACATGAGACCTGGGAACCCAACTCAGAACACATAGAAGAGCAGAAACAGGCTCAGTGGAGCCATCTTAAGGGAAGTGGCACTATTAGGAGGTGTGGCCTTATGGAGTAGGTGTGGCCTCATTAGAGGAAGTGTGTCACTGAGGAGGTGGGACTTTGGGGTCTCATATTAGGAGGTGTGGCCTTATGGAGTAGGTGTGGCCTCATTAGAGGAAGTGTGTCACTGAGGAGGTGGGACTTTGGGGTCTCATATTAGGAGGTGTGGCCTTATGGAGTAGGTGAGGCCTCATTATAGGAAGTGTGTCACTGAGGAGGTGGGACTTTGGGGTCGCATATTAGGAGGTGTGGCCTTATGGAGTAGGTGTGGCCTCATTAGAGGAAGTGTGTCACTGAGGAGGTGGGACTTTGGGGGTCGCATATTAGGAGGTGTGGCCTTATGGAGTAGGTGTGGCCTCATTAGAGGAAGTGTGTCACTGAGGAGGTGGGACTTTGGGGTCTCATTAGGAGGTGTGGCCTTATGGAGTAGGTGTGGCCTCATTAGAGGAAGTGTGTCACTGAGGAGGTGGGATTTTGAGGTCTCATATTAGGAGGTGTGGCCTTATGGAGTAGGTGTGGCCTCATTAGAGGAAGTGTGTCACTGAGGAGGTGGGATTTTGAGGTCTCATATTAGGAGGTGTGGCCTTATGGAGTAGGTGTGGCCTCATTAGAGGAAGTGTGTCACTGAGGAGGGTCTCATATATATGCTTAAGGCAGGCCAGTGTGATCTAGAGCCTCCTCCTTGCTGCCTGTGGAAGGAAGACAGTCTCCTTCTGCTGTCTTTGGATCAAGATGTAGAACTCTCAGCTCCTCCAGCACCATGTCTACCTGCATGATGCCATGCTTTCTGCCATTATGATAATGGACTGAACCTCTCAAACTGTAAGCCATCCCTAATTGTTTCCCTTTATAAGAGTTGCCTTGGTCACGGTGTCCTTTCACAGAAATGAAACCCTAACTGAGACAGGTGGGAAACAATGTTTGATAAATAGAAACAATAATGACTCTTGCCTACTTGTGGGACTCTTCTTCCTACTGGGTTCCCCTGTCCAGCCTTGATGAGATTCTGGTCTATGCCTGGTCTTATTTTAGCTTGTTATGCTGTGTTTGGCTAATGTCCCTAAGAGGCCTGCTCTTTTCTGAAGGGAAGAGGAGGGAGATAGATCTGGGGAAGAGGGGAGGCAAGTGGGGTAGGTGGGGGTGGGTGGGTGTGGAAAGTTGAGGGGTGGGAGGGAGGGGAAACTGTGATCAAGATATAATATATGAGAGAAGAATTTTTAAATTAAAAAATAATATATTTTTATTGGTATTAGAAATATTGGGAGTTATCAATTTATTTTTTTTCTACTTGCTTTTAGCCTGAATTAAAATAGAATAAATGTATGTTTTCCAAACAGGGGGAAACAGATTATAGCAATGACAAGAGCCGAGAAGCTGACTGTCATTCACCATGTGTCTTAGTCAAGGTTTCTATTCCTGCACAAACATCATGGCCAAGAAGCAAGTTGGGGAAGAAAGGGTTTATTCAGCTTACAGTTCCACACTGCTGTTCATCACCAAAGGAAGTCAGGACAGGAACTCAAGCAGGACAGGAAGCAGGAGCTGATGCAGAGGCCATGGAGGGATGTTCCTTACAGGCTTGCTTTCCCTGGCTTGCTCAGCTTGCTTTCTTATAGAACCCAAGACTACCAGCCCAGGGATGGCACCACCCACAGTGGGCCCTCCTACATTGATCACTAATTGAGAAAATGCCTTACATCTGGATCTCATGGAGGCATTTCCTCACCTGAAGCTCCTTTCTCTGTGATAACTCCAGCTTGTGTCAAGTTGACACAAAACCAGCCAGTATACCGTGTCCTACTTGAAGAACCCTTACACAATGTTCATAGGTTGGTTTAAGTCAAAACCCTAGGACAACCTTTTCAAGGCTTCTCATGTAAGATTCACAGAAAGGATTGAGATAAAGGTACAAACCCACCTACTTTAATGAAACTGCTCAGGATTTAGAGGAATGTAAGAGAGTCTGGGAGTTTACCACGTGCTGTTGGGAAGACAGAAAGATCACACTAGATGGGGAGGGCAAGGCAGTCCTGACCTGGAGGTCCAGTTGGCTCTGATTTTCTCTGCATTTATAAAGTCAGATCATAACCACACAGTGGGTCGAGGAGAAAGGAAAGACAGGAAGTTACATTGCACTTTAAAAGACAGGAAGTTACATTGTACTTTAAAAGGCAGGAAGTTACATTGTACTTTAAAAGACAGGAAGTTACATTGCACTTTAAAAGACAGGAAGTTACATTGTACTTTTTCTTCCCTGGGGCGCTTAACTCAGACTTTCCCACTGGCAGGAAGGAAATAGAAAAGGCAGCATGTCAAGGCTCCGTAGCTGTGTCCTGGAAACCTTACAAAGGAAGCCAATTTCGAAAGGCACAAAAAGGGCTCATGGCTTCAGGAGCTTCTGTGAACCCTTTTATTAGGCTAGTACGTCACCTTCTTCCCATCTTTATGCTGACAACATTTCTCAGCCCTTTTCTGATTTTTTTTTTTTTTGGCAAAGTGGACACCCATATAATGAAGAGATAAGAGCTGCAGGACTGGGCTGGTTGACTCCTGACATTAGCAGCAATGCAATTCTGCCGAGGGCCTCCCTCGTGTAGCTGGTGAAGGAGTCTTGGGTTGCCTCTGACAACTCTGTGTTCCTTAGGAGTTGTGTTTGTCTTTTTGGTGGTCTCTGGGAGGGTGTAAATCAGCATCAACATCTAACAGCAAAAACGTGCTGGCCTAAATCGTTCTACAAAAGTGTTTTAGCACCGGTAGATGGCCCTGGGGATATGGCTTGGTCATCAAATCAGTGAATGGTGTATGCCTTTTCAAGCCAGCTGGGTAGCCGGCATTTCATAGTCACTAACTTATGAATATGAAACTCTAGAGGAGCTGGTCCAGTGTTACCTGCTTTCCCTAATCTCACCAAGCTGGCGTTAATGGTCATCTCCTCTGTATTCCAACAGAAGTATGAAAGAGGAGGAAGAACTTAGCTAGCCAGAATTCTGAATGACTTCAGCTATGTATGCATGCACACACAGTCACACAGACATAGATACACATACACACACACTCTTGCCCAACAAAGCAGTTACTAATATGAACACCTGTCTGCATTGAGTCACGTGTGCACCCCCTCCTTAAAGAAAGGCTGATGGTCACTATGACCCATAGCATCCTCTGGGGATTCACCTTTTGTGGTCAAATGCTAACTTATCTTGGAACAAGGGGCCATGGGCTGATGCAGCCCAAGCTGATTTTGAGCAGATACCCAGTAAGGTGATTTATATTCTCAAAATTAAATTTTAAGAAAAAAACCTATTTACCATTGTATGCCTATGTATAATTGGGTATTATCAAAATCAAGTTCAACATGGGGAAGGGCATGCAGAATGATCAGAGGCTGATGTGACCCAAGCCTGTCCGTCAAAGTAGAAAACCACTCTTAGCCTCTCTTAGTAATCAGCTCATCTACCTCCAAACCCACAAAGGACAGCCCGGACACAGTACTCAGGACCCAGTGACAACACTCGATATATCTATTCTGAACTTCTGAATGAAATTCTTTTCTATTCTGTTTTTGTGTGTGCTTCTTCAGTTCTCTGAACAAGCTGCCATGCACCTGTGGTACCTGGTGCAGACAGAGATTACTGGAAATATACCAAGAGAAACAGAATTCAGAGATGCAAAAAATTTGCCAACTAGCTACTAGGGCAGCAGTTCTCAACCTGTTGGTCGAGACCCCTTTGGGGTTGCATATTAGAAAGAAACCCTGCATATCAGATATTCACATTATAATTAAATGACAGTAGCAAAATTACAGATATGAAGTATCAATTAAATAACTTTATGTTTTGGGGTCACCATAACATGAGGAACTGTATTAAAGGGTCACAGCATTAGGAAGTTTGAGAACTGCTGTCCTGGGGCATAGACATTGTCAAACACATGAACTCACTGACTGCTGAAGACCTAGAGTGCCTTCATTGCGATGACCTGAGGCTCTGTATAGTTTGGTAAATTCTCAAGATTCTACACTGGAAGGAGTAGCCTGACTATATTGTGAAATGCATTCACACCCAAGGACACACAAGAGGAGCAAAGAATTTGGAAGTCATTTGTAGCAGGGACTGGAGAAATGACTCATCCATTGAGGGCACTTGTTCTTGCAGTGGACTTGGGTTTGGTTCCCATTTTCAAATTATTTCTAAATGAATGGGAACAGAGCGGACCTGCAGTTCGACACAAGAGTCCTGTGTCTGCAAGAATAACTCTAACTTTCTCACACTCTCAGAAGTGTGTGTGTGTTCACATGTGCACATGCCACCACACATGTGCTGAGGTCAGTAGACAATGTGCATGAGTTGATTCTTTCATTTCACCACATGGGTCCTGGGGATTGAATCCAGGTCATCATGCTTGGATGCAAGCTTCCTTATCTACTAAGTCTCCTGACCAGTCCTTTCTCTCCTGCTTAGTGACATGTTGCTAATAGCCAATGTTTCCCAAGTGCTACACAAAACTAACATGGGCATTTTAAAAAAATGTTATTTAACTTCATGTTCCACTCACATTTTCTGTCTTTGGGTTCCTGATAGCTAATGGAAGATGAAGAAGAGAAGCTCGTGTGTGAAATGCCTCCCACAGCCTTGTGTGTTTAAATACTTGGTTCCCAGCTGGTGGCACAGTTTTTAATGGCTTTAGAGCTTTGAAGAGGTGGAGCCTAACTGGAGGAAGTGTGTTGTATCAGTCAGGGTTCTCTAGAATCACAGAAAGTATGGGTAGTCTCTATATAGTTAGGGAATTTGTTGATGACTTACCGTCTGTAGTCCAACTCCCAACAATGGTCAGCAGCAGGTGTGGATGGAAGTCCAAGGATCTAGCAGTTGCTCAGTCCCACAGGGAAAGCAGACAAAGAAGAGAGAGGGAGCCTTCCTTTTCCCAATGCCCTTATGTAGGTCTCCAGCAGAGGGTGTGGCCCAGATTAAAGGTATCTGCCACCACGTCTTTAATCCCAGATGACCTTGAACTCAGAGTTCTCCCTGTCTTAATCTTCTGGAATTCATCGTCACTGTGCTTCAAGATCTCCATGTCAAGATCCAGGTCAGAAACGTGTATCTCTGAGCCTCCAGATTAGGATCATAGGTGAGCCTTCCAATTCTTGATTGTAGTTCATTCCAGATACAGTCAAGTTGACAACCAGGAATAGCCATTACAACTATCATTGTGGGAAACCCTTGAGATCTTGAGACCCTGTCCCTCTTCACCATGATGGGCATTACTCTTAAAATATAACAGGAAACAAACTCTTTCCCCCTTAAAGTTGCTTCTTGCCAGGTGTCTGGGCCCTGCAATCAGAGAAGTAACGGAAGTACCCATTTATTGGTTACAAATGTATCCAATGCTTGCCCAGTACTTGAATTACTCTTACTAACTCCCAATGGAATTGGGTGTTAATAGGGCTCCCCTATGCTCTCTGTTAAAGGATTGTTGAGCAGTTGAGTTGAAGTACACACACACACACACACACACACACACACACACACACACACACACTCTCGTGCGCACATGCACAAGCACATGCCCATACTTTCTCTTCTGCTCAGTTCAGGCTGCATTTAGGTTGTCAGGTTGACTGAGTTATTGAATTGAGAGATAGCTAGTAATTCATACCCTGGGTGTTCTGTGAGAGCAGCTCTGAGAAGATTAACAGAGGAGAACCCAGCCCAGCCTGAATAGGCCTCATCTGATTGGTCAGAAGCTTACCTGGAGCTAAAGGGGAAGGGAAGGAGCCAGTAAGTGAGCTCCTTCTCCTGACCATCATGAGGGGGACCTTGAACAGTTTCAGTCTTCCATGTCTTTTCTCCTCGAGGTACAGCCTGACCACCAAGAGGTAGGCCCAGCTTAGGCTGAAACCTTTTGTTCTTTGAGCCAAAGCAAATTATTTCTCATATTGTTTGCGCAGACATTTTACCATGGTGATGAAAAACCAACTTACACACAAAAACGCAAGGTTAACGAAAAAAAATGTAAAAAGCCAACAGGAGCAAAGATCCCGTCAAGAAAGAGACTCTGGCCACACAGGAGTCAGTTCCTCACTCTTCAATCTCCACAGGAGGTTCTCATGGGGGTCAGACAAAGCAAATCGAGTTTAAATAAAGGGAAATTAAAGGTGTGTGAATTTGACCACCAGCCTGCTTTTCTGAACTCTGAATTCGCCCTCCTTACTGTTCGGCGCAGTAATAAATGAGCCATTTGCAGCCGTTGGTTATTTTACTTATTTAAAAATAACTACCTGGAGAAATGGCTCAGGGCTTAAGAGCACTGGCTGCACCCACAGAGGATCCTAGTTTGATTCCCAGCACCTATATGGAGGCTCACAACTGTCTGTAACATTAGTCCTAGGGGATCCAACACCCACTCCCAACCTCTGCATTCAGGCTCCAGACATGGTAGTGCACATGGATACATACCTGCAAAATACTCACACAGATAAAACAACCTAAAAATTAAAAAATAGAGCTTCCCTTCCGCGACCTCTGTTCCCGCGGACTGCGCTGGAGAGACCGGTACCCAGGCTCTCCCCCCGATATAACATCACTTGGGACACGGCCTGTTGGGGCTTCCGTCTGTGCCCGAGGGCGGGTTGGCGCTGTGGTCGTCTGGGTGCCAGATCGGCGGGCCATCGTGACCACAGGGTGAGCGGCGCCACGGAGACTGCCCTCCGCCATCTTTGCTCCAGTGACCAGGTAGTTGGGACCGCCAGGCTCAGAGACAGACAGGCATAATATCGCTTCGGTTTCAGGCAGCTTGTGTGTAACCTGCTCCCAGGTGCTGGGCTGATCTGCAGTAACCAGCACGCCAGTTCCGCGGTGGGACCTTCTGCCTGGTGGAGGGACCCCGCGCAGGGAGGGAGCCTGCCAGCTTCCCTTCCGCGACCTCTGTTCCCGCGGACTGCGCTGGAGAGACCGGTACCCAGGCTCTCCCCCCAATATAACATCACTTGGGACACGGCCTGTTGGGGCTTCCTTCTGTGCCCGAGGGCGGGTTGGCGCTGTGGTCGTCTGGGTGCCAGATCGGCGGGCCATTGTGACCACAGGGTGAGCAGCGCCACGGAGAGTGCCCTCCGCCATCTTTGCTCCAGTGACCAGGTAGTTGGGACCACCAGGCTCAGAGACAGACAGGCATAATATCGCTTCGGGTTCAGGCAGCTTGTGTGTAACCTGCTCCCAGGTGCTGGGCTGATCTGCAGTGACCAGCGCGCCAGATCTGCTGTGGGACTTCTGCCTGGCAGAGGGACGCCCCCTCCCCCCCCCCCAGGAGAGATCACACACCCCTGCACAGGGCAGGAGCCTGCCAGCCTCCCTTTGGCGACCTCTGCTCCAGGAATCCACTAGGCTGAGCCTTTAGATGTGCAAGGCCTCCCCAATATAAGATCACTTGGGGCAAAGCACATTAGGGCTCCAAAGTCACTCAGGAGCAGGCAGGCCCCAGAAATCGGTGCCAGGGGAATCCTGGTAATCCAGGGGGGGCAGAAATAGCTTTGCAAGCTCACAGGAGGTCCAACCAACAGCCAGTGGCAGCAGGACCAACTAACACCAGAGGTATCCAGATGGCAAAAGGCAAACGTAGGAATGTTACTAACAGTAATCAAAGTAATGTGGGACCATCCGAACCCAACTCTCCAACAGCAGCAAGTCCTGGATACCCCACCACACCCGAAAGACAAGATCTGGATTTAAAATCACTTCTCATGATGCTATTAGAGGATCACAAGAAGGACACAAATAAATCTCATAAAGAGTTACAGGAGACCATGAATCAACGGTTAGAAGCCCTTACAAAGGAAACACAAAAATCGCTTAGAGAAATGCGGGAGAACATGGATCAAAAGATGGAGGCGCACAAGGAGACAACACAAAAATCACTTAACGAGATGAATCAACGGGTAGATGCACTCACAAAGGAATCACAAAATTTGCATAAAGAAATGCAGAAGAATATGGGTCAACAGACGGATGCCCATAAGGAGGCAACACAAAAATTGCTTAAAGAAATGAATCAACGGTTAGATGCCCTTACAAAGGAAACACGAGAACTGCTTAAAGAAATGCAGGAGACGATGGATCAACAGATGGAATCCCATGAGGAGGAAACACAAAAATCGCTCAGAGAAATGCAGGAGAACGTGGGTCATCAGGAAGAAATCCTGAAAGAGGTAATGCAAAAATACCTTAAAGAAATACAGGAAAATACAAACAAACAAGTGAAGGATCTCAGCAAATCCATCCAGGAACTAAAAAAGGAAGTAGAAACAACTAAGAAATCACAAAGGGAGACAACTTTGGAGATAGAAAACCTTGGGAAGAAATCAGGAGTCATAGATGCAAACATCAACAATAGAATACAAGAGATGGAAGAAAGAATCTCAGGTGCTGAAGATTCCATAGAAAGCATCGACTCAACAGTCAAAGAAAATGCAAAATGCAAAAAAACGCGTAACCCAAAACATCCAGGAAATCCAGGACACAATGAGAAGACCAAACCTAAGGATTATAGGTATAGATGAGAGTGAAGATTTGCAACTTAAAGGGCCAGTAAACATCTTCAACAAAATTATGGAGGAAAACTTCCCTAACTTAAAGAGAGAGATGCCGATGAACATACAAGAAGCCTACAGAACTCCAAACAGACTGGACCAGAACAGAAATACCTCCCGTCACATAATAATCAAAACACCGAATGTTCTAAACAAAGAAAGAATACTAAATGCAGTAAGAGAAAAGGGCCAAGTAACATACAAAGGAAGACCTATCCGAATCACATCAGACTTCTCACCAGAGACTATGAAAGCCAGAAGATCCTGGGCAGATCTCATGCAGACACTAAGACAGCACAAATGCCAGCCTAGACTACTATACCCAGCAAAACTCTCAATCACCATAGATGGAGAGACCAAGATATTCCATGATAAAACCAAATTTTCACAATATCTTTCCACAAATCCAGCCCTGCAACGGATAATAGGTGGAAACCTCCAATACAGGGAGAGAAACAACACCCTGGAAAAAATGAGATAATAACCTTCTTGAATCAAACCCAAAAGTAGATAACCACTCAAACATAAAGATAGCGTCAAGAATGGCAGATGGCAATAATCACTATGCCTTAATCTCTCTTAATATCAATGGTCTCAACTCCCCAATTAAAAGACATAGACTAGCAGACTGGATACGTAAACAGGACCCAGCTTTTTGCTGCATGCAGGAAACGCACCTCAGTGTCAAAGACAAACACTACCTCAGAGTAAAAGGCTGGAAAACAATTTTACAAGCAAATGGCCCCAAGAAACGAGGTGGAGTAGCCATCCTAATATCGGATAAAATTGATTTTCAACCCAAAGTCATCAAAAAAGACACAGAAGGACACTACATACTGATCAAGGGAAAAATCCACCATCAAGAACTCTCAATCCTGAATATCTATGCTCCAAATGCAAGGGCACCCTCATTCGTAAAAGAAACTTTACTAAAACTCAAAGCACACATCGCACCGCACACAATAATAGTGGGTGACTTCAACACCCCGCTCTCTGAAATGGATCGTTCAGGAAAGCAGAAACTAAACAGGGACACAGTGAATCTAATTGAAGCCTTGGACCAAATGGAACTAACTGATATATATAGAACATTTCATCCTAGAGCTAAAGAATACACCTTCTTCTCAGCTCCTCATGGTACCTTCTCCAAAATTGACCATATAATTGGTCACAAATCAGACCTCAACAGATACAAGAAGATAGAAATAATCCCATGCCTCCTATCAGATCACTATGGAATAAGGGTGGTCTTCAATGGCAACAAAAACAAAAGAAAACCCACGTACACATGGAGGCTGAACAATGCTCTACTCAATGATAACTTGGTCAAGGTGGAAATAAAGAAAGAAATCAAAGACTTTTTGAAAGTTAATGAAAATGAAGGCACAACATACCCTAACTTATGGGACACAATGAAAGCAGTGCTAAGAGGAAAATTCATAGCCCTGAGTGCCGCCAAAAAGAAACGGGAGACAGCATACACTAACAGCTTAATGGCACACCTGAAAGCCCTGGAACAAAAAGAAGCAAATACACCAAAGAGGAGTAGAAGGCAGGAAATCATCAAACTCAGGGCTGAAATCAATCAAGTAGAAACAAATAAAACCATACAAAGAATCAACAAAACGAGGAGTTGGTTCTTTGAGAAAATCAACAAGATAGATAAGCCCTTAGCCAGACTAACCAGAGGGCACAGAGATAGTATCCAAATTAATAAAATCAGAAACGAAAAGGGAGAGATAACAACAGAAACTGAGGAAATTCAAAAAATCATCAGATCCTACTACAAAAACCTGTATTCAACACAACTAGAAAATCTTGAGGAAATGGACAATTTCCTTGACAGATACCAAGTACCAAAATTAAATCAGGATCAAATAGACCATCTAAACCGTCCTATAACCCCTGAAGAAATAGAAGTTGTCATTGGAAGTCTTCCAACCAAAAAAAGCACAGGTCCAGATGGTTTTAGTGCAGAATTCTATCAGACCTTCAAAGAAGACCTAACACCAATACTCTTCAAACTGTTCCACAAAATAGAAACAGAAGGAACACTACCCAACTCGTTCTATGAAGCCACAATTACACTAATACCAAAAGCACACAAAGATCCGACAAAGAAAGAGAATCTCAGGCCAATCTCTCTTATGAATATCGATGCAAAAATACTCAATAAAATTCTTGCCAACCGAATCCAAGAACACATCAAAACGATCATTCACCACGATCAAGTAGGCTTCATCCCAGGGATGCAGGGATGGTTCAATATAAGGAAATCCATCAATGTAATCCACCACATAAACAATCTCAAAGAAAAAAACCACATGGTCATCTCATTAGATGCTGAGAAAGCATTTGACAAAATTCAGCATCCTTTCATGCTAAAGGTCTTGGAAAGATCAGGAATTCAAGGCCCATATCTAAACATAGTAAAAGCAATTTACAGCAAACCAGTAGCCAGCATCAATCTAAACGGAGAGAAACTTGAAGCAATCCCACTAAAATCAGGGACTAGACAAGGCTGCCCTCTCTCTCCATATCTTTTCAATATAGTACTTGAAGTTCTAGCTAGAGCAATTAGACAAGAAAAAGAGGTCAAAGGGATACAAATTGGAAAGGAAGAAGTCAAACTATCACTATTTGCAGACGATATGATAGTATACATAAGCGACCCAAAGAACTCCACCAGAGAACTCCTACAGCTGATAAACGACTTCAGCAAAGTGGCCGGATATAAAATCAACTCAAGCAAGTCAGAAGCCTTCCTATACTCAAAGGATAAGCAGGCTGAGAAAGAAGTAAGAGAAATAATACCCTTTACGATAGCCACAAACCATATTAAGTATCTTGGCGTGACGCTAACCAAACAAGTGAAAGATCTGTATGACAAGAACTTCAAGTCTCTGAAGAAAGAAATTGAAGAAGACCTCGGAAGATGGAAAAATCTGCCATGCTCATGGATTGGCAGGATTAATATAGTAAAAATGAGCATCTTACCAAAAGTAATACACAGATTCAATGCAATCCCCATCAAAATCCCAACTCAATTCTTCATAGAGTTAGAAAGAGCAATTCAAAAATTCATCTGGAATAACAGAAAACCCAGAATAGCTAAAACTATTCTCAAGAGTAAAAGAACCTCTGGGGGAATCAGTATCCCGGACCTCAAGCTGTACTACAGAGCAATAGTGTTAAAAACTGCATGGTATTGGTACAGTAACAGACATGTAGATCAATGGAACAGAATTGAAGACCCAGAAATGAATCCACACTCCTATGGTCACTTGATCTTTGACAAAGGAGCTAAAACCATCCAGTGGAAAAAAGATAGCCTTTTCAACAAATGGTGCTGGCTCAGCTGGAGGTCAACATGCAGAAGAATGCAAATTGACCCATCCTTATCTCCTTGCACTAAGCTCAATTCTAAGTGGATCAAAGATCTCCACATAAAACCAGACACACTGAAACTAATAGAAGGGAAACTAGGGAAGAACCTTGAACATATGGGCACAGGGGAGAATTTCCTGAACAGAACTCCAATAGCTTATACTCTAAGATCAAGAATAGACAAATGGGACCTCATTAAATTACAAAGTTTTTGCAAGGCAAAAGACACTGTCAAAAAGACAAAGCGGCAACCAACTAACTGGGAAATGATCTTTACCAACCTTACATCCGACAGAGGGCTAATATCCAAGATATACAAAGAACTCAAGAAGTTAAACTCCAGAGAGGCAAGTAACCCTATTAAAAAATGGGGTACAGAGCTAAACAAAGAGTTCTCACCTGAAGAATATCTAATGGCTGAGAAGCACCTAAAGAGATGTTCATCATCCTTAGTCATTAGGGAAATGCAAATCAAAACAACCCTGAGATTCCATCTCACACCAGTCAGGATGGCTAAGATCAAAAACACAGGAGACAGCAGTTGTTGGCGAGGATGTGGAGAAAGAGGAACACTCCTCCACTGCTGGTGGAATTGCAGGCTGGTACAACCACTCTGGAAAGCAGTCTGGCGGCTCCTCAGAAAACTGGGCATGACACTTCCGGAGGATCCGGCTATACCACTCCTGGGCATATACCCAGAGACTTTACCTGCATGCAATAAGGACACATGCTCCACTATATTCATAGCAGCCTTATTTATAATAGCCAGAAGCTGGAAAGAACCCAGATGTCCCTCAACGGAGGAATGGATTCAGAAGATGTGGTATATTTACACAATGGAATACTACTCTGCAATTAAAAACAATGAATTCACGAAATTCCTAGGCAAATGGTCAGAACTTGAAAATATCATCCTTAGTGAGGTAACCCAATCACAAAAGATCACACATGGTATGAAGTCACTGATAAGGGGATATTGACCCAGAATCTCAGAATACCCTAGACACAATCAGCATATCAATAGATTTCTAAAAAGATGGAAGGAGAGACCCCTGGTCCTGGAAAGACTGGATGTAGGGGAACGCCAGGACAGAGTAATGAGAGGGGGTTGAACGGAGAAAAGAGGGAGGGAAGGGGGCTTATGGGACTTTCGGGGAGGGAGGAAACGGGAAAGGGGAAGTGATTTGGAATGTAAATTAAAAAAATAAAATAAAATAAAATTAAAAAAAAAAAAAAAAAAAAAAAAGAAAAAAAAAAAATTAAAAAATAAAAGTAAGTACCAATCTGTAGCTTATAAAGGAAATCAAAGTTCTCTCCCACAGTTATTCTCCCATGCTGATCTTCACTGAAGCACCTTTCATTGTATTGTACTGGTATTTTTTTCCAAACACCTTCCTCCCCAAACCATTATTTCACTTGCTTATTGCCTCCATCTTAGAAGGACCTTAGGCATCGTCACTGGGTAGTATGCTAGTCAGACTTGCGTCACTGTGGCCAAGGGCAGGAAGGAAACAGTCTGAAGGAGGAAGGATTTATTTGGGCTCAAAGATTCAGAGTTCTTAGTAAACAGTTCTTGGTGCCATTGTATCTGGGGCCAGATTGAGAGGCCCCTCACCTCATGGCAGTCAGGAATGAAGGAAGAGGAAAAAAGACAGACAGACAGACACAGCGAGACAGTGAAATGGGGAGAGAGAGAGAGAGAGAGAGAGAGAGAGAGAGAGAGAGACAGAGAGAGAGAGACAGAGAGAGACAGAGAGAGACAGAGAGAGACAGAGACAGAGACAGGAAGGCAAAGACAGAGACAGAGGGACAGGGATAGAGACAGACAGACAGGCAGACAGACAGACAGACAAACAGACAGACAAACAGACAGACACAGCGAGACAGTGAGATGGAGAGAGAGAGAGAGAGAGAGAGAGAGCCTTGCTAACACTTCTTCTGTTCTCTTTGGGTCCAGCATGTGGGATGCTGCTGCTCGTATTCCGAGCAAACCTTCCTTAATCATCTCTAGATGAACGTCAGACAAAGCTAAAAGTGTGTTCTACAAGGCACGTTGGCTCTCCACAATCCAATCCAGTTGACGATCAACATGAACTGCCACAGTTGGTGAGGTAATTGAACCTGGGGAAATAGGAAATGACTTCTCCAGATCCACCTTTTCATGAGTGGGAAGAACAAGGTGAGGGTCCTTCCTTTTGTGGGTCCTATGGTGTGAATGCTCTCCCCAGAACACACATTTGTAGTTAATCAACAGTGTGACAGTATTTAAGAGCCAGGGCTTCAGCAAGGGCCCTGGCCTCATGAGTAGAACCATGACCTAATGAGAGAGGCAAACACAGAAGCCATCAGTGTCTTGATCATGGACTTCCCAGCCTCCAGAATTATCAGAAATAAAATTCCATTGTGTATAAATTACCCAGTCTCTGGAAAATTGTTACAGCTTATCTTAGTCTATTGTGTGATGCTAAGACAGAATACCAGACATTGGGTAGTTTACAAAGAAAAAGCATTGCTTTGTTCAAGATCAGGTGACTCTGTCTTCTTGTCAGGGCCAATGTTTATAGCACAGCAAGACATAAATGCAGAGGGAGAAGCAGCTATGTGCATAAAGACCTGAGTTAGCCTTGGTGTGCTACAGCAATGGCTTTGGAGTCATAGACTATGGGTTCTTAAACTTTTTCCTTTCTCAACCCTTTCATGCAAGTACTTCTTATACAACACCAGGCCTATAAACATGTTAAATAGGTATGTCAGACATGGGATATACTGATAATAAATCATAAGGAAGTCAATCTATCTATCTATCTATCTATCTATCTATCTATCTATCTATCTATCGTAAACCACCATGTAGGTACTGAGAACTGTATTTGGGCCCTCTGTAAGAATAGCAAGTGTTTTAAATTTCTAAGTCATCTCTCCAGCCTCTCCCTGCCACAAACTCCTATTTAATGAGTTTCCATGAAGCTTGAGCTTCAAAATTTCAAACAGCAATTTTGAAATCAAACACGATAGCACAATACAATCTAAATATATGCTAATTTGATACTTACATGCTGAGGAATGACAGTAGGAAAATATTAGGAGTCTTTGTTTTCTGTAATTAAATCATTATGTTTTCATAAGAGCAGAAAATTTCCTAGTACAATAAAGATGTACCTCTTGAGGCTGAACTACAATGTATCAGACTGGCATTGCTGTTGGAGGTAGGTCAGCATGCACAGTAGAGTGTGTATGTCACATGGTTAGAACTGAAGTATCAGTGACATTCCATGATACATGCATAAGCACCGTCAGAGTCCAGACTCATGACATACTTGGGGTTCAGAAACCTTTTACTATTGCCTGTTTTCCCTTGGTCCCCAATACTCTGTCATGTGACCCCATACTGTCTAAAGATGTCTTACAGAGAGCTGTATGGAATTAAGTTCACGGTAGTGTCATTAATCCTTTCTGAGGTTGATGCCTTTATGAGCCAACCACCTCCCAGGAAATTCTGTCACTCAAAGTTCCCACCGCCTCAGCCCTAACTCATTGGAGAACAAGACTTTTTGTCTATGAAGCCTTAGAGGACAAAGCACATTTTAACCAGAGCCCAGAACAAATGGACTGAGCCAAGGAGCCACCTCTCAAGATGGAGTTGAATTAAGTAGAGTATAACTTACAGGCAAATGCTAGAGAATGAAGAATATTGAGTCATTAAGAAAAATGAGTTTAAAGATGTTTATTTCTTCTATTTTCATGTATGTATGTATATACATATGTATGTATGTATGCGTGTATGTAGTGTGCATATGTATATGTGTAGGCTTTGTGTGTATACATGTATGTGCTCACATGTAGAGACTCAAGAAGTTGATGGAAGAATCATCCTCCATTGCTCTCTACTTTAATCATGGAGACAGGGTTCCTCAGTCAAACCCAGAGCTCACTGTAATGGCCAAGTCTCATTAGTCAGATTGCTTTGGGCATTCACTGTCTTTTCCTGAAGCTGGAATTATAGAAGAACCCCTCTACCCACTCAGCACTCAATGGGTTCTGGGAATCTAAACTCTGGTTCTCATGTATGCATGGCAACCACTTGAACCCCAGAAAGATGTTTAAAAAACTTTCTTTGATAAGGGTCATGATGTAGCAGTGAGAGTGTATAATAAACACTGTTATTTTTAAATTTATATACATCTTTTTCTTTTTTGTGCATTTGTGTGAGTCCATACACACTATGATGTTCATATAAGGGTCAAACAACAACTTTCAGAAGTTCTTTTCCTCCTTTTATCATGGGGAGCGTGTCTCAGGATTGGAACTCAGCTCATAAGGCACGGGAACAGACATTTCCACCCGCTGAGATATCTAACTGGTCCTACACATTGATACAGCCCTGGTATTTTACTTCAACAAAGTGGGCAACTTTTGTTTGAGTCTCAAAGGCTTGGTGGACTTTTGTGTCAAAGGAGAAAACATGTAGTGCCCAGCGACTGAGTTTCTCTGTCCCTGTGGGTCCCTCTGGTGACTGAGAACTTACCCACCCAGCCCCTGCTGCACCGAAGCTATACTACCTCATGGGAGTGCAGAGCGAAGGCAAGCTGGAAGGTTGATCATGCTCCAGCCGCAGTGTCTGCTTCTGCTTCCATCATGACATGACCACAGAGAAGAGACACCGTCAGGGGTGCTGATCAACAGAAAGGATTGCTAATACACCAGGCCAGGCAGCTCAGTCCTCACAGAATTTCAGTTCAGAGATTTCATTGTAAAGTTGTGTGAAAGCATGAACAAATGGGTAGTTTGGCCACAGTTAGTATATTTGAAATCATTATTAATTTTTAGCCCCATAAAAACATTGATTTAGAGGAACCTTTATAACATTGAAAGTGCATTGTATTTAGGAGTAATTAACATCCTTTAATTAGGAAGAATTGCCAAGCACTTTTCTCTCTTGGCTCTGTGGGAGCTAGTGCAGCTGCATGCAATTTAATCACAAAGGAAACAGCTTGTGTTTTATGTTGAATCTGCCTTTAATGGATTAAAAAATATTCTTTGGTATCCTATTTTATAATTAAAAGATACATTTGAGTCACCAGTGTTAGAAAACGTGATTAGCCCAAATGCCATTAACCTTCTGGATCAGACCTTTCTACTAGATGCACACACACACACACACACACACACCACACCACACACCATACACACACCACACACACACACACACACACCACACTATACACACACACCACACACGCACACCACACACACCACACACACTATACACACACACCACAACGCACATCACACACACCACACACACATACACACACGATGGAAGCATAGAAAGTTGATCTGTCTGTCCATATGCTCATGAAGCTGTGTGTCTTAATACTGAGTCCGCTATTTTTATTCCTCCATACGACTCCCATATTTTCACGTGCACTTAGACTCAATGATGCTCTTTGCTAACCAGAAAGGCGTGTAGGCAATTGCTGGGTATGAAGACGCTGACATTTTCTGAATTTCGAATGACAAATGACATGCTCCCGTCAGCTGACTATAACGCAACAACATATGGTGCTTCTGATGGTGGGTGTTATTTCAAAGTTTGCAAATCACACCATGAGAGGGTCCCTCTGCTGGGCTCCTGGAATACTTAGCAACTGTGAATCTGAAGTGACAGTACAGAGAAAGCCCTAGGAAGGAAAAAAAAACCCCTCCACCTTGTTGACAAGAAGGCGGTAGAACTGGAATGAGCGAACGAACGGGTGGTTGATTCACGCAGGTGGAGGGGTTGAGATGTCAATCTACTGAGAGAGGAAGCCTCGTGTTTTCCTTTTAGAAAAACTAGGAAATGGTCTAATTTCTTAAGTCAGCATGCAAATTATCAGATTTCAGGGAAAGCATAAAAATAAATCCAGGGACTGACAATTAAAATAAGTGTTAACTATCCTACGGAAAAGCTTGGAAACGGAATCGATTAGTGTTATTTCAGGGGATAGAAAAAGTGGACCAAAGGGCATTCATCCCCCAATTGAAAGATAACATCAAAGACTTGGAAAGAAAGTATCTACTTCCCCCCCCCCCCAAGGCTTGGAAAGAAAGTATCTGCTGTTGCAACCAGCCCAGTTTACCTAAAACAACCCTGTCCTGCTCTTTGCGATGGGGTGCTTCGTTTCTTTAATAGTGTCCACATTCAAAGTGTTTCTAGCACAGCGAATGATCTGAAATTAACCCACTGTCTGCTTCCATTACAGCAATTCCACGAAAAGCCTTCCCCAGGCCACGGCCCAGGATTCCTGCTTCTGTCTGCTCCCCCTGGGAATCCAAGCCCTTCAGGTGTTTCCCATCACACATAAGACTGATTTATGCATAAAGAGTACAGAGAAGCTACAAGTGAGGAAAGGTGACATCTTTTTTTCTCAGTTAAGCATCCCATTCCATCGACCATTCTGGATGCTTTTGGTAATTTTACCCCCAAATCAATGAATTCTGAGATTTTTTTATTCATTCAAGAAACAGATATTGTCCAGTAGCTTAAGAAACACCGGGATGGATGTCTTCAGATATTCTAGGTTCTTAACTTCGCAGGTGTTAGGGGTAGGTCCAGGTGACGGCTGCAAACAGCAACAATCTAAGAAGAACGTCTGAATCAAATCATACACTCACTCACTCAGAGGTAAACTGATCATCTCCTCCGCACAGCTGGGGAAACTGAGGCACAGAAACATCCACCACCTTACTGAAGGTCCCTTCGGAAACCACAAACCAACAGCTTTCTAATACTGACATAGAGCACAAATTTGTTAACTTCTCTGCAAAGCCTCCTGTTTCTGCCCACACCCCTTCTCTAGACTGCAAGGTCCCCCTTTAAATTTTACCACTGCCTTTTCTTTTCTAGCCACAGGTCCCTGGGTCTAAGGGCAGATCACAAGGAGGCTGGATTAGGCCAGATGTTTTCATTCTGTCAAGGCTGCTGGACTCTTCTCAGGTTTGAGGTGGCTCAGAGGCACCTGAGCAAGCAGAAGGTCTGGCACAAGGAGAAGTCACTGTAAACAGTCATGGGCACCAAGGACCATGTGAGTCAGAGACAAGAAAAGAACCAGTACGGAGGGTTTTCTCTCCAGTTCTTGGCTATGGGAGCTAAGAACTGGGCTTGCAAGATTCTCAGATGAGTCCCATGGGACATTTACTAAAACCCTTTTGATGTCTTCTTACCCACATGTGACTGAATGAATGTCTGATAGATAAAATCAAGTGATTCTTATGAAAAGTGGTTTCTCTTTGAGGGGCGTCGTCTGTCTTGCTTTTGAGTCATTAGACATGGAATGCTTTCCTGCAGCATACAACTAATCTGTTCAGAGCAACTGAACAAGAGAGACTTATACGTGTGTGTATGATTGCTATTTCTTACTTCTTTAAAAATGCGATTCAAACAGGAAGTGACCGAAAGCCATAGTGTCATGCTCATGCCCTATGCAAGATTCCATTGGTGCTGTGTCCCCAGTTATGTCCCCATTATGTTTTCATGACACAAAATACCTGCCCTTTCTGACAGGCATTAAGACAAACTGCATTGATGAGCCTACAAGTTGCTCCATATCTTCAGTAAGTTCAGTCCTAGGACATACTTGGTATGCATGAAATCAGTTGGGAAGGTGATACTTATAATAACACGGTGCTCATGTGTCCAGCTGCTGGCCAGAGGTCCTGGGTAAGAGGAGGGAAGCCCCCCGGGCAGAAAATCAGTACTACCATGTAAGCTCACACCTTTGTGTCAGGCATGGACTGTGCGACTGAGGTTTCTAAGTGTAGTCTGAGGGCATCCCCAGAGAAACTAAGTGTTACAATGTTGCCAGCTGTCTCTGAGCAGTGGCTACCTATACAGACTGGTTATTTGTGGCAGAAAAGACCAACAATGGTTGCATGCCAGGTACCCCTCGCCATGTTCTCAGGAATCAAAGCAATCCCCCAGTATGCCTTTGCACAAATATGAAACAGGCATTTCTTCTGTGTCCATGTCTTAGAAAAAAAAAACCCATTTTGTATCTGTATGGACCCAGTTGTCAGTCTGTTGACTCTAAGCCACACACAGATCTACTCTCCATGGCTCACTCAGCAAATGATGCTGAAACACACATGCCTTGACAAATGGCACTAGCCTGAGCTTGTCAATATAGGGCGCTGGAGGAACTACGTGTCTCTTCTGGGTCAACTTCAGTTCAGTTGGTATTTGTGGAGCCTCCCTTTTGGACTCTTCTTCCAGCTCTGCAAATGCTGTTTGAGACAGCTGTGGCCTTGCTGTCCCTCAGCAAACTTCTCTGACATTCAGTACACCCCATCATGTGCTGTCCCTGAGACCTGGTAGTCAGGATTATTTGTACTCATGTATTATTTATTTAGGTGCTTTGCTTCTATCCTATATGAAACTGAGGCTTTCTGAATCTGTAAATGCTGTACAGTTTAGAGATTCCTCTGTTATTCCTATTTTCCATTGTAGTTAAACACTTTTAACACATATTCTTATTAATTCTTTGATAATTGCAGATGATGTACTTTGATCATATCTTCTCTCCACTCTTCTCTCTTACTCCTTTCAGATCTGCTCCACCTCATTCAACTCCATGTCCTTTTTATTATTACTAATTTACAATAACCCACTGACCCAATTTATGCTGGCCATATTCTCTTTGGATTGGGCATCCATGGCCAAGCTATCAGGGGTCACAACCTCATTAAGGCATGACTCTTCTTTCCCCCAGACTGTCAACTGTCCTCAGCTAGGCATGGAGGCTCATGATCCCTCCCTTCTCCCCATCCAAACTGGAACACTGACTGGCTTGATCTTGTGCAGCTCTTGTGCAGACAGCTGAAGTGGAAATTTCTGGTTTCTTTGGAGGCTCAGTTGTGTCATGTGATGTTCTTTTGGAAGCTGGCTTACGAGAGGATGGCTTGCTGAGGCAGACAGTTGAGAGGATGCATGACATTTGGAAAGAGTATAAGTAGAGCCCAACATACAGTGAATGATGCTCTTGCCTTGGTTCATCTTGCAATGCTTTGCTGGTCTTTACTGATCTTCGCTTGCCGTGACTTCATAGAGAGAAACTCGCCAAAGAACTTCTTGTGGTATTCTGGCTGCTTTTGTGGACTCTACCAACTTGGTGGAGCTTCACAGTTTCTTCTGGATCGAGTTACCATTACTGTGTTTGGTGTTTGCTGATTGGATTAGACTGCTGCTACTGATTCGAATTTGATGTTTTGGACTAGACTGCTGATATCCTGACAAGAAGATTGGTACTGTCTCAAAGAACTGCTTCTAAACAGATCCACATCCCCCTTGTCCTATTAACCATTTTTCTTCCCTACCTTTGGCTGGTGGGCTAGAAGAAAGGTTGAAGCATTTAAGAACCCTTACCAAAGTAGGTTTTGAAAAATCTAAGCCTACAGACAGCCATAGTGGCTATGAGAATGAATTGACATGTACAACAGCCCCGCCACTTCCAGAATACATTGTTTCTCTATGTTCTTCTCTTACCTTTGCTCCTTCTTCTGTGATGTCTTTCTCAGAGCTATAATTTCTATTGTTGTAATAAAAACAACAACCAAAAGCATCTTGTGGAGGAAAGGGTTCATTTCACTTATACTTCCAGGTAACAGTTTATCACTGAGGAAAGGACTCAGTCAAGCAGGAACCTGGAGGCAGGAGCTGATGGAGGAGTGCTGCTTATTGGCTTGTCCAGTCTGCTTTCTTATACCATCCAGGACCATCAGCCCAGGGGTGGCACCACCCACAGTGAGCTGAGTCCTCCCACATCAACCTCAATCAAGAATATGCCTTACAGACTTGCCTGCAGGCTAATCCTATTAATTAATTTAATTAAGGATTCTTAATTCTTGATTAAGAGTCCTTTTGCCAAAATGACTCTGGTTAGTGTCAGGTCAACATGAGAATTATAGGCCACTGAACTGTATGTGTGTGTGTGTGTGTGCACGTGCCCCTTGAATGGAGCTCATCCACCATAGCAGATGAAAGACAGGTGGCTCCTTGACAAGATTTAGTTAATAAAGGTGCTTTGTGCAAAGGGAGAAAAAAAAATCTACTTTCCCAGAGCCAATGCTAACATCAAGGCAATGAGCTTGCCGGAGAGAGAGCTTGGTTGGCTGTGAACCGTAGGTACCTTACAGAGGACAGTCTCTCTGGACCCCCGCAGCTCTAGAAACTCAAATGGTGAATGGAGAAGGGCTGTGTCTCAAGATGATGCTCTCCTCCTGGGAGAGCACACAGGTAAGTAGACAGCTGGGAGTAGGCGTGGATGGTGGGGACTCTGCTTTTGTAATGACCATGACCACTGTGGTCAAAAGGTTTCCTGTGTTGACTTGGGCATGGACTGGGATCTAAATCTGTATCACTTACCTGACTGTGCTGAATAGGGGAAAGAAACACTGTATCCAGTAACTGTTTATACAGCATATCTAGTGATATTTTATAACAGGCAGTGACTCCAGGAAAGAAGAATTTATCAGGGTTGTTATATAAGAAACAACAATAGCAATGTAAATAGAACTAAAAGCCTAGGTACTTTTAGACATTGTTCAATATCACAAGGATTTAAAGGGTCCACACTTCATACTTCCTGTGTGTGTGTTGGTCTGAGCGGTTCCTGTGGATTTGCTCACACAGTTCTCAAAGGGGAGGACTGAGTAGTCTAAGTGGTAGAGCTGGGTTTTCAAACTCTTCTCGCTCGGAACCTTTACTCTCCGTTGTTAGGGAAAAAAAATTTCCCTCAAATTATATGATAACCTTCAGTCCTTTATCTATCAAGAGGGATAATACTTTTTTACATGATAGGAATGTTACATTGATGCATAAATGAGATGGTATCGAGATGTTGTATTCTAGACCATCTGGAACTTGTTAAAACTTTTAAAAAATTTTTGAGATTTAATTTTTTTTTTAAAAAATGTTACGTATGTGCCTGAACATATGTGCATTCAGTGCCTGCGGAGGCCTGGAGAGGGCACTGGCTCTCCTGGGACTGGAGTTACATATGGCTACGAGCTGCCGTGTGTCTGCTAGGAGGGTGCTGGGAATTGAAATTCTGCTCCTCTGGAAGAACAGCTAGGACTCTTAACCACTGAGACTCCACTCCATCTTGTTAAAAGTTTTAATTCACGTTTTGCCATTACTTATTATATGGTCATTATTTATGCTTTTTAGATGTTTTCCCCCAGGTAAGCAAAATGTCACTTACCTGTTGGTAAGTGATGTTCTGAAGGTAAAGGGCAGGTAAATCCCCGGGAACCAGGACTAAAGAGTGGAGGCAAAGACAGTACTGGCCACTATCAGCACTTGATAAGCAAGGTGCTGTATGAGCTTCCTACCTGCTTTATAATAGCTGGAGATATTAATAGACGCCTATCGGAATAATCACCTTAGTTTTCAAAACTTCAATTTACTAAATAGATCAAGGAGCTGCAAAGCAAAGCAGTTACTGCTGGATCTGCGATGAGCCTTTCAGCCCCCCTAAGCCCTACACAGTCTTCAAGCAAGAAGGGGAAAGTACCACATGGGATGAAGGAAGATGGCCCCGCAGGTGATTTATTTTTCCACCTGCTTTTAAGAAAAGGGAAAGGAGAGGATAATATAGAGTAATGGGCTCACTGTGGGGTTGTGGACTGAGCAAATTCAATAATGTGCTACTCAGGCATAGAGCAGTCACTCTGGTTCCATCTTACTGTTCTAAAAGTCCATGAACATGAATATACAAATACTCTAAATGGAAGGCTCTTTTCTTGGGGTTATTTATTGAAAAGGCTTCATAAAAATATTTCTGTAAGAGTGGGGCCTTTTATTGGCTTAAGATGACCCTGAAGCCACCCTTTGCTCTTGGTTGGGGTGGGGGATGCTAAGAAATTTAGAAATATGGCCGTAACTGTAACACTTAGGCATTGTGGGTTGGTAACCAAGGCAACTCTTCCCATTCTGCACTCAGGCTTTCCTGTTGATTATCTATTGTGATGCCAATAACTGCAGCTGAGAGGAGTCTCTGTTTGTTGTGGAGAAGATTAGTACTCGAAATAAAATAACATATTTGACTAAATTGGGATGATCCGGAGTTTGACTGGGTCTCTCAGGAACAAGCTGCCGCTTTGCAATGGGACTGACTGGTACCTCAGCAGCCTGCAGAGAAAGCATCCTCCTCTCACAGTTACTTGAGGTCTTGTTGGTGGTTATTATGGTTATGGTTGAAAACCTTCGGATTCTTCTTAGATTGTGTGGGGAAATAGCTTGATGCATGCACACCTGCAAGAAGGTGATACTGAATTTCATTGATACTGAATATTCATTGATAGGCTTATTCACACTGCTTATCTCTACACGTAACGCTTCATTAAAAACATTTCCCCCAATTACTGTCATAATTGCTCTCCACTCTTCTAGGACTGTATGTGAAAGCACTATTTCTTTTAATTCAGATGTCACCAGAAAGCATAGAGTCTTTTAATGCTGTACCTATGCCTTGTCTTCATGTACAGCTTTATGAATGAAAATCGTCATTTGTATTATGATCATTCACTGAAAGATATCACCGGTGCACCCATGCCTGTCAGAAAGTTTTCCTAAGTCTCTGTAAACTATTAGTCCTCTAAAAGACAGATATGTTTTCCTTGAAACAATTATAGTTGTTTTCAGAGTCTCACTTACTTGTGTAACCTGTTCTGGTCAAATAGTGAATAGTTTTCAGAGCCTGGAGATCCTCCTGCTTTGGCCTTCCAAGTGCAGAATTTATAAGTATTTGTGCCACCACACCCAACTGGAATCGTAAATTTTTCTCAGCCCCCTGTCACATTGTAATGGCTGGGCTCTAAGAGAATAGTCTGCAGTTTGTCAAACTACATCAATAAATAAGGAAGAAAAGGTCTTTTAAATTCAGTGATAAAAGCCAGTCCAAAGCTACATTCTCCATTCAGCTTTAACAGTCATAAAGCTGTTGGATTGATCTCCATCTGTCTATCTTTTCCATCTCTAAATTGGTTCTGAATTCAACTGGGACAGAGGAATGTTATTTATTGGCTGTTCCCAAACTCCTAACATATGTTTTCCATATCGAATGTAGTTGATAAGTAGTAACTGTTGACAAAGTCAGAATGTAAATTCCACGGGTGCAGAGCCTGAGCTTATCTTGTTCGCTGCCATTTCTCTGCACATAAAAGTTGTTAAAACCAGAAAAAAAATAGTTCAGATCACAAATATCTCCACTCCCATTTCAGAACACTTTATATTTAGTTGTTTACATTAACAATATCCCACCCCCAAAGGGACTCAGTTTGAGATTTCACTGAGAACTGTGGACACTTTGCTGCTCTTAGGCTCAATGACAGACAATAAACAGCAAACACTGCACAGTGGAGATTCCAAACTAAATTTTGTTTGGACTCTTAGCAAAGACCTAAGGGACACAAAGGATTCAAAGACATAAAACATGGTTCAAAAGCAGAGCTGGAACTCACATAGTCCTGAGCAGGAAGCAGTTTCATGGTAATGTCTCCTGAACCATTGCTTCCAACAAAACATGAATGATGAAGGATATCACAATGCGGGGACCCAAGAATCACTTTCAATATGGTAAGATGATACTTGAAACTAATGAGTATGGACTTTCAAATTTGTACTTTGATCCTCTTTAGACAAGAGCCAGAACTTGGCAGAGAGCACTCTAGCTGGACAGAGGACTCTAACCGAGCAAGAAACAGACAGGATGCTTGGAACTCTACATTGGAAGAGAGAAATCCTGAGAAATTTACAAGAGAGAGGACCAAAGACAGTCATGGTCAGTCTATAGATTAAAACAGCAAGAATTTGCTTCCAAGAGACCTCTAAGATCATCCTAGAGCAAGCCAGCAAAGAAGCTCTGGAAGAGAGCTGCCTTAGGGTTTCATTGCTGTGAAGAGACACCATGACCAAAGCAACTCTTATAAAGGAGAATATTTAGTTGGGAATGGCTTACAGTTTTAAAAGTTTAGTCCATTATCATCATGGTGGGAAGCACAGCATGACAACATGCAGGCAGACACGGTGCTGGAGGAGCTGAGAGTTCTACATCTTGATCCAAAGGCAGTAGGAGGCTATGAGACTGGGTGTAACTTAACCTCAAAGCCTGCCTCGACAGTGATACACTTCTTCCAACAATGCCACACCTACTCCAACAATGTCACTTCCTTCTTGATAGTGCTATTCCATATGGCCAAGCATTCACACACATGAGTCTATGGAGGCAATATTTATTCAAACCATTACAGTAGTACAGAGAATCCATGGCACCAGAGGAGAGCAGAGGCTAGTTTAGGGGTCAAAGAGGAAATGATGATGCAATCTCCATTGGAGAGTGTTTATTCTGTTTTTATCAAATGGAAAGGGAAATGTCCCCAGCTCTTTTTGTGTGTATGGATTAAAAATTCACTAGGAAGTTTGTTGGGAAATCCCAGAGTTATCTTTCTCTTCAATATTGTTCATGTAGAAGATATGACTATTAGGTTTGATGCTATGGTGCCTCGGATGGGTCAAACATATTGAACTATATTGCTTGTCATGATTCTGTGTTCCAGGCTCATTACACACACAGCAGAGCCCTTTTGTGCTGCAATAACTCCTAAACCTTATGGTTAAATCTCCTAGACTTTGTGATTACAGTGTTTGCGTTTGAACTCTACCCTGTGACTCTCTAGCTGACTGTGAGACATCTGGTTAGTTTCTCATGACAAAGTCTTAGTTTTTTCTTTTGTATAAAGATGCATTTGGGATTAGGATAGCATTTACCACTCAAAACTGTATGGAATACAAATAAGTTGTACTTGGAATTACCATTTGTATAAAGGTAATGAGTTGTTAAATATCAGCAATCAGGGTGCAGAGGTAGTAGTGGGTAAAGGACTTGCTTGCTGTGCAAACATGAGGACAGGAGCATGTATCCTATAAATGAGCTGACCTCTGTGGTGTGTGCTTCCAGTTTGAGTACTGGGGAGGCAGAGATGGGTGGCTCCCTGGAACTCTCCTGGATGGATAAGCCCTAATCTGTGTGCTCTAGGTCAGTATTGTCTCAAAAACCAACACACTCCAAAACCACCAGTAACAAAGCAAACAAAACAGAACCAACATAAAAACCCAAGGTAGATGGAGGCTGAGGGAGGACAGAAAGACATCCAAGGTCAATCAACCTTTGTCCCCAAGATCAACACATACACACAACCTCAAGATGTGACTATGTGTGGTCGTGTGTACCGGAGGCTCTCCAGGGAGATCTCTGGCCCAGCTGGGTGCGAGGGCTCAGTCATGGGGGAGAGGGTGAGCAGGAAGGGGGTGCTGCTGCAGCCGCCTCCACCTCAGTCTCCACTGGTGCTGCTTCAGTTGCTCCATGACAAGTCAGGCCGGGTTGGGCCAATGAGAGGTAGACTGGCCTGTGAGGAGTGCGGGTGAGCTTCTGATGGCGTATCAGTAGAGCAAACCTCTTCCCAAGCAGCGGGTTACAGCTCTTATGACAGAAGCTCTCAGATGACAGAGTAGTTCTCACACATCTTTAATCCTTCTGGATAGGATTCTAATATACAGTTTTGGGGTGTGGCAGGGTCTGACAGCAGGTACTTCTCTTGGCTTGGTCTGAGAGCTTGGAGATACCTTATCTGCATGTGAGAGGACTTGGGGTGCTTCTCCTACATGACTGATGGCCACAGACCTCTCTGCGGGGCGGGGGTGGGGGGAGGTTGTGGGAGGCTGTAGCTATGTGACAGGACCCAGGTTGCCCAAGGGGCATAGCCAAACTCCTGGTCCCTTACAGAGACAGTCACCTGCTGGGTCACTGGGGTTTTAAGCCTGTGCTCTCCACCAGGGACCAGGCTGCCTATGATAGCTCAGTGCTCCACGACTATGCACACACATGAATGAATGAATGAATTAATGAATGAATGAATGAGTGGATTAATAATAATCTAAAGATAAATGAATAAATGAAGCCATAACTGGATGTGTGATAAAGTTTTTACGGTGGTGAGATGTGACCGTTCACAACCGGCAAACATCTTTTGAGTCTCTGCAGCACTAAGTAAAAGCAAGCAGGTGCATAATGACCACCATCTGAGCGTGTTAGTTTTTGTTTACATCAGCCTCTGGAAGATGAGAACTTTGTTTTCTTCTAAAATCAGTGTGTTTTTCTTGCCCAAGGCATTACTAGCTTGTGCTTGAAAGTCTTTTCTCACTGTGCTCTTTCCTTTAGGAACTTCAGTGACATGTAAGATGGTGGTGTGATCTTTGCTCCAACAGTCCATGGCTAAGAATTAATTTTATTGGATAATTTTGTTCTTTTCTCTCCCCCATATATATGTGCATATGTATATGTTTGTGTATGTGTATGTATATATGACGTATGTGATGTATATATGTATGTGTAAGTGTATGTGTATGTATATGCTTATTACATAATGTATATATAATATGTATGTATCATACATATATTATATATAATTTTTTATTTTTAATAGTGTCTAAGAAGGTATGCACATATGTGGGTATGTGCACATGAAAGTAGGTGGCTTCAGAAGCCAAAAGGTTTCCTGGATCTGGAGTTATAGGCTATAATGACCATTTTATGTAGGTGCTAGAAATTAAACCTATGTTCTCTGCAAGAGTAGTCTATGTTCTTAACCACTGAGCCATCTCTCCAGCCCCTTCTGATATATTATTGAGCCCTCGAATGTACCTAGTATAGTACTAAAAGCTGTGGAAAATCTCAGGAAGCAATCTCTCTCTCTCTCTCTCTCTCTCTCTCTCTCTCTCTCTCTCTCTCTCCCTCCCTCCCTCCCTCCCTCCCTCCACACACACACCCATTCCCCACACATGTTGGAAAATCCTAATTCTTAAGGTTGACGTCTACCATGTCCAGATAGCTCCTCTAGGCTTGGTGCAAAATGGAGGCCTCCCTTTTTCCAACAGGGGTTCCCCTTCTCTGACTTTGTCTGGGAAGCCCAATCCCCCAATCTCCCAGAGAAAGGTCACATGGTCCTTGGCAAACCTTCAAGTTCAACTTCCTCTTTCCCCCAAAAAGAACACTCCTAGTAAGTGCCTGGGAATGCCTCTCCATGCAAATGAGGCATTCCCATGTACTTTAAACTCCAGCCAATGATTTACATTCACCCTGAAAACTCCTTCCCATTCTCCAAGGTTCATATATAGGCCTTGGTCACCCTGAATTAAGTATATGCACATCAGCTGATTCACTGTAATTGTCTAAGAGAGTTGTTTCATTGAATATTATCTAAAAGAGTTTTAACATTAAATTCCCCTTGTTCCCATGGGAATCCTGCAGTCCCCTCCTGGGTCTGGACTTGACTTTATCCTGAATACTCTGTGTATGGAAACAGAGGATTCAGAATCACAGCTTGTACCTAACATGCATAACACACAAACACACACAAACACACACACTCCCTTTATTCTCAAACACTTAGAATTTATTTGAGTAGGCAAAGCATAACCCTTAAACACAACATAAAATATCGATATATAAAACAAGACATATGCCAAGGCCACTGACAGCAGACAAGATGATTTCATCTTCCAACTCGGTGCATCATGCTGTCAGCATCCTCTGAATGTAACTTAGAATTCTGAATCTTTCCTTTTACATACAGATAATTTCAGCCTACAGATTATTATGTAAAAATCACCCAATTCCAAAGTTTTTTGAGGAATGTAATACCTGCACCAACATCATACTAGAGATATAGAAGAGTACATAAGGAAAAGTCAGTATCAGTAACGTTAATGGGATTTGGCTCCATTGTTTATCAGAAGGACTCTCAAAAAAAAATCATTGCCAAATTTGATTAAATGTGCATGAACATAAATATGAGCAAACGTTTCCAAATACTGATATTTTGATAAATGTAGCAAATATATTTGTAAAAAAAGATGAAATACAGTTATTCATATAGGAAGTAAGACTAGGGAATAAAACCCCTCTGAATGCATTGTGGGTATAAGCAGAAAACCATCATGACTTGAAGTAGACTAGGCAAAAAAGAAAAAGAAAAAAAAAATCAGGGAGAATATAGGCAAGTCTGTTTCTGTCTCCACATGAGAACATTTTGGAATGATATACTCATGAAAATGAAAATGTGCAAAGTTCCAGCCATTATAAAGACAGGCCTGCCATACTGACTAATGAGCTATGAACAGTACAGCCGCCGTCTAGGCATGTGCATGTGTGAGCGAATCTCTTACACGGGCCAGGGGTTAGCAACAATCATTGTGACTTATTCTGTTCTAGTTTGAGAGACGAGCCTTGGTTGACATAAGTAACCTTTTACCTTGAAGAGGAAGGTTGTTTTACAAATTGTCATCAGACAGGTGCTATCCAGGAAATGAAAGTCCCATGGAATTCTCAGAGGATCACTGACCTGCTTACTCCAGCTGAACCAAAGAGAGTAACTAAGAACCAATGTATCTGTTGACAGTAGAAATGATGGATACCTTAGCTGGTAACAATAGTTGTTGTTAGACTTATCATTGGCTAACAGGATAATGTTAGCAATTATCCCCAATGCAAGGCTCGGCACTTATAAATATGCTGATATTATACAGAGAGAGGTAGCTAACAACCTTAGGAAAGGAAACATAATAGAATGGGAAAAGGAATAAAGCAAACAATTTAAAAAGGCTAAAAGATGAGATGCCCAAGCAGTGACATTGTTTTTTTACCAGTATTGAGAAAGCTGGGTGTAGGGTTAAAGGCCAGTAATGTGAGCATTCTGGAAGCAGTGGTGGATGGGCTGCAGGGAGCTGGAGGCTACCCTCAGCTACACAGTGAGTGCCCAGCCAGCCATGACTACATGGGGAGACCTTTGACCACCTCAACCTTAAAAGAGAAGATGAGATAGCTTGAGTAAATTCAACTATCTTCAAGAAGCTACATCAAACATGATCTTGTTCGTTAGAAAAAAGTTAACATGTCAGAAAACATAAGTGACTGAAGTTCTATATGAATAGGAATAAATTTTAGGTATAGAAAAAAATAGGCACTGTTAGAGGTGTTTACTCAAAGATGCTGACTATGGATGTATGTGTAGTTATGAATGCTATGAAAGAAACTCTTTTACATAACCAACAGATACTTTGGACTTTTATAGTGAACCTCCAAAAAAAATCAATTAATGGAAAATGTGAAGAATTTAGGAATCTCTATGTCTCAACATGATTTCCTTTAAAAAAAAAATAGAGTTTGGAATATATTCAGCATGAATTATTCCTCATTCAAAAATAATTGCCCAAAAGCAGAAAAATAAAAGAGAGTTACAGTGTGGGCACAACTTGTAAATCTCAAGTCCTTCAATGAGCATGGTTCTACATGCGTTTATGCTTGAGTTTGTGGGAAGTGTTTGGAAATTCATGCAGAACCCTTGAAAACAGTTACAAGGCAAATGATTCAAATTGAGGCCAACCAAGTTATCAATCAAAACACAAATGTACTTTACAGTACATTTAGTTCTAGAATACTTCATTAAATAACCCGTTTGCTTGCTGACACAATGCATATAAACTTAAAATGACTTTAGTAAGAGTGAACATCTTTTGAAAAGCCAAAATGAATTCCATTCATTACTTTCTATTGCTCATCATTATTTATTGTATCAAATGCACCATTGGCAACTTAGTTACTGTCTCCACAGTCTAGGTGACTCAATCTACTTACCCTGTTCCATTCACGGATTCTGTAGTGAACAGGAGAACTTTAAGTGCCTTCCTGATCATATTGAAATCATTTTTGCAATTTTAACCTTATCATAGAAGATCTCCCGCAGGATTAATATAGTAAAAATGACCATCTTGCCAAAAGCAATATACAGATTCAGTGCAATCCCTATCAAAATCCCAACTCAATTCTTCGTAGAGTTAGAAAGAGCAATTCAAAAATTCATCTAGAATAACAGAAAACCCAGGATAGCTAAAACTATTCTCAACAGTAAAAGAACCTCTGGGGGAATCAGTATCCCAAACCTCAAGCTGTACTACAGAGCAATTGTGTTAAAAACTGCATGGTATTGGTACAGTAACAGGCATGTAGATCAATGGAACAGAATTAAAGACCCAGAAATGAATCCACACTCCTATGGTCACTTGATCTTTGACAAAGGAGCTAAAACCATCCAGTGGAAAAAAGATAGCCTTTTCAACAAATGGTGCTGGTTCAACTGGAGGTCAACATGCAGAAGAATGCAAATCGATCCATTCTTATCTCCTTGTACTAAACTCAATTCCAAGTGGATCAAGGACCTCCACATAAAACCAGATTACACTGAAACTATTAGAAAGGAAACTAGGGAAGAATCTTTGAAACTGAGTTTTAAAAAACTAAAATGTCTATGCAGGCTGCATAGATGATCAAAATGAGACTGGTGAATCTGAAAGGGATTAGACAAAATAGGCCACTCACTATCTGAAGGTCTGGCTTCTCCATGCTTCTTCCTTCCATACTGGGCATATAGTGATGATACTCCTGAATTCTAGGTCTTTCCATTTTTCAGGAAAAGTCAGAAATCTAGCTCATATTAAATCTTCAAAATGTGAATACTGACAATTTATTGAAGCTTATGTACTTTCTTTAATTTGGTGTGTGTAGGTGTGTGTGTATGTGTATACATGTGTGTTTGCATGTTTGTGGCTCCTGAGTATGTCCAGGTTCACATATATGTGCTGTGTTGTATGGCCTTCCTCCATATTCATTGAGTCAGAGATTCTTTATTGAACCCAGAATTCACCACTATGGCCAGTCAGGCTAGCCAGCTCACTTGGGGTCTACTTTGTCTCCCCTTACTAGCAGTAGAACTACAGATAGACCATCACACCTACCCATCACTCACATGGGTTCTGGAGTGTGAACTCTGGTCTTTCTATTTACATGGCAAGTGTATTAACTATGGAACTCTCTCCCCAGGCCTCAACCACCCTCTAAAACATTTTCTGACTCATTTGCCAAGGTTTCCTTGTTTTTATTCTCCACCATATATATTGAATTCCTAATCCCCGGAGGTGGGGTCTCTGAGTGGTTGTTGGTTCCAGAGGAGGAACTGTCACAACCAGGATTAGTGCCCCTCCAAGAGTGCAGAGAGCTTTCTCACCTCTCCTAGGTGCGAGGGGACAGTGAAAGCACGAAGAAGAGTGGAACACATTGAATCTGTTGGCCTTGATCTTGGACATTTCAGAACTGTGAGGAATAAATTGCGGCTGTTTTTACATTTGCCAGTCTAAAGCATTTAGCAACATGACTAGACTATGGTGCCCTTCTTCATCGTTGGGTGGTTTTATTTTTTTCCTCTTAGTCTATGACTTGTCAAATACTGCCTGGAAAAACTTGCCTTTATTTTGCTCATTTATCAGAGGCTTTGTTCTTATTGCTGATGATGTCCAACTTCTTATGCGTGACTCAGAAAATCCTTGCAACCTTGAATTGAGTGGAGGGGACTCACTTTCAAAAGCCTATGTCAGGGTTGTTTCTGGAGACTTTCATTTCAGCTGAACCCTACAGAGTTAATGTTACAGGGCTAAACTCTAGTGGGGGCAAACAAAATGCAGTTACGTTGTGTTTCTTAACAGATGGTGCATCTGAGCTTACTAATGCAATATCCTGCCTGGGAAGAGTTGTCATAATTAAGTAATAGTTTTCTTCATAATTGTGAGTGACTGAAGCATCTATGTAAGCCTTTTAGTGAAAGTGGGGCCTGAGCTTCACCAGCTCCTGAAATCCACTCGGTGGGAGCTATTTCTAGGTGGGAATCCTAAAGAACTTCAGAAGTCTTTGTTGATTTTAGTTTGGGAAGACAAGAAGTTGAGAGAGAGCTATATATGGCCCTAAGACTCAGGACCCAGAATTCTAGCTCCCCAGTAACTTATCTTTTGGCTTTGTGTGTCTGTCATTGGTGGTTCACCAGAGCTGGAGGGTGTGGATGGAATCTGCCCTTCACTCTACTGAGAGTTAAGGTGCCATTCTTCTTGAGCTGTGTAAACTATGGTATTTATGAGCCGCTTGAATATGTGCTAGAAAGAGCATTTAAAATGCCGTTGGTTTCTCCATTTTGACCTTGGAAAGCATGAAAGTCACCTGAGCAGCTCGTCTAGTTTTCCCACGAGAAAAAGAAGCAAACGAGAATGTCTTCCTTGTAGAGCAATCCTCTTTTCAGGATTAAGTGAAATAATATATGTGCAAATCCTCTCTTAGATATGCTACTGTAGTGTTTATTTTCCCTCACTTGAATAATTTCGGCACTTGCTTCCTTGATGGGGAGGTACCTAATTTCTTGGGCGCTCTTTGGAGCCAGCAAACCAGGACTGGATGAAATTTGGCTCCCATCTTGTCCATGTCCACTTTACTCGACAGTGGCAGTGCTGAGGCGTTTCAACGGAGACCCTACATCCTGCAAAGTCAAACATATTTACTATCCAGTCCTTTGCAGAAATAATTATGCTGACTCCTGCGTAGTTTTTCACTCTCATGAAGTATGCAAACATTTAGCTTCAAGGCTGAACTCGAAGACTGCCCTGACTGAACCCTTTCAGGGATGTTATTTATGTTTCTCATGGTCACAGGGCAGGAAGGAAAACACCTGTGGGATCCGGGACCAAGACAATAATTGCTTCTAAGTCTTATCTCCCACAACCAGAAGAAAACAGCTGGAAAAAAAAGCCTCTATAGAGAAGGGCGGAATTAAAACTGTCTCGGGATTTCCACTGTGCTTTGGCATGGAGAAGGAAGGATGGAAGGCAGGAGAAAACGTTTCCAGTTTAACAGAATTGAAAAGCGACACAAATCAAATTAGTAAGAGCAATAAAGTTTGAGTGGCATACACCTCGTTGCTGTTCTCGAGCCAATGGATAGATATTGGTAAAGGTCTCACTAATTCTTTGATTTGTTTGATAAAAGTCATTTAAAAAAAAAAACCAAATGGATCACTGGGCGGGAATTTGACCAGAAACACCTCCCAAGTGATAATTAACTTGCCAGTTTTTCTCAGAGTTTTATGTTACCATAAATATTCATGACACATCTCCCATCAAACTCTAGGTTCTTCAGGAAACAGTTATCAGTTTAAGAGGAACATGAATCAGATTGATAAAGCTAATTGGTTAGGGTTCTTTTTTCTCTTTCGTCTTAAATAAAGCTGTTGAAGGTTCCCAGGGTAATGAAGGCCTTTGTTGTTATGACAACTGCTTATTCCTTTGCCTTTGAAGGAGCCAGAGATGAGATAGGCAGTGCACATCAGGAATAATTAAAACAAATGGTGGGAGAGACACAACGCTTACATGATACACCAGCATCAACATAAGCCAGCTCATTGGTCTTCAGTTAACTGTTTTCATGGCAAAACACATTTAATCTGAGCTGGCCATTTGTCCCAACTTCCTTGGTAGTTATATACAGAGATCTTTTGTGCATACTGTATATGTGTGCGCGCATGCATGCGTGTACGTGTGTGTGTGTGTGTGTATGCATTCATGTACCTGCATGTGAGTGTATGTGTGTGTATGTGTGCATGGGTGCATCTGTGTTCATTCATGCTGTATGTGTGTGTGTGTGTGTGCATTCATGTGCCTGCGTGTGAGTGTATGTGTGTATGTGTGTGCATGGATGCATCTGTGTTCATTCGTGCTGTGTGTCTGTGTGTGTGTGTGTGTGTGTGTGTGTGTGTGTGTGTAGTGGTCACTACCCAACCTGCTTTTCCCCTCGGCTGCCTACATCACTTATGGTTAGTTTGTCAGGGTGACAGGGCACCCTGCGAGATGCTCAGGGAAGCTGACTGAATTTACTTACTCTGACTCTGTGCGAGCAAATGGAAGTGAGTGTGCATTGCTCACACAACGGTGCTCATTGGCTGTATGTTGGGCCCTCCCATTATCTCTCATTCTTTAAATTCAAATTTTATTGAGAAGTTCATACATGAATACTGTGTTTACATTGTTTTCACTCCTCCTTCTCCCCCTCCAACAGCTCCTGTGTCCCGTCCCTCTTCTTAATCATCGCCACACAGACAGACAGACAGACAGACAGACAGACAGACAGACAGACAAGCAGGCAGGTAGACAGATAGGCAGGACAACAAGCAGGCAGAGACACAGAAAGGCAGACAGATGGACACAGACAGGCAGATGGATAGAGGCAGGTTGAGAAACAGGCAGACAGAACAGAACAGAAGATAGGAAGACATAGACAGAGAAGCACACACACACCCACACACCCACACACACATACACCCACCCACACCCACCCACACACACACACACACACACACACACACACATGCACATCCTACTGAGGGGATTTAGTGTTTCTCTTATGTGTGTGTTTCAGGTGACCTATCAAGGGTCCATCTCTCAGTTGCCGCTGGTTGCCTGTGCTTTTCATCTCGGGCCCTGTCAACCTCCCTTCCTGAGCTGGCATGCCCACAATGCTTTCCTTATGCAGGGCTTGTTTGGTCAGTCACCTTGTGATTTCATGGGTGCCACCTCCCTGTCACGTCCACATCCCTTTCTCTCCCATCTCTCTGCGAAGTCCTCTGTGAACTTGCTTGACAGCTTTCCGTCTAGTTGAGGAACAGGAAATTGGGAGGGATTCAACATGTCAAACATGTCAACATTCAACATCAGAAACTGGATAACTGGGAGTTTACATTTCCGTCTTCTGGTTGCAATCGATCTTTATATGATTCTACTAATAGGTAAGAAAGCTGGTTTGAGTCTTGACCATGTACATGAGGATCTTCTACTGAAGCCACTGTCAGCGCCTTAACAACCCCTCCCATCCCCCCATTAAACAGCCTGCTTAGTCTAATGCATTTCGTCTTCCAGCTCCAAGAAATGACATAATTGTGGTTAGGAACATTTTATGGATGGAACATGGATTCTTTTCTTTTTAAAAGTGATATAGATTGGGGTATGAAATATTGCCATCTTTTTTCATACTAATGGACTAATAGCATCTTTTCCAGTAATGCATGCTCTTGTTGAAATATAAAGCATTTGAAAGCCACCTTAGTCATAAACATCATTGTTCCCCTATTGACCCTCGAGTCTCATTTTCCCTGCCCTTATTTTGTGTTAATAGATATGAAATGCTTCAAGTGGGCAGATACACGTTTGTAATGGATGCTAACTCCAAAACCAGACTTGGCTACCTTTCTTTAATAAATAATAAAATCTTCCCTGGGATTCTGTTAGAGATTGTGTTCAGTTGCTACCTTAGTACTTTTGGACAGAAGCAACCCAATGGGCAGGTTCGTTTGTTTGCTCTGTTCTGAATTTCACAGTATGTATGCAATGTGTTTTCAGTGGGTGTTTTGTAAACAAACAAACAACGAAGATTTCCCACAGTTCTGGAGGCTTGGAAGCCACAGATGCAGGCTGACTCAGTTTACCTTCTCCCGAGGTTCCGCTTCTGTAGAAGCTGTCTTCTCCTTGTAAGGCCACGGACTGAAGAAGGGAGGCTGAGGGTAACAAGCTTTCGTGAAGGATTTGCTCTTCTGACCTAATCCAGATTCAGAAGCACAGCCACAAATATGCTGCTGTCTTAGTACACAGTTTTGAAAGGTAAGAGGCAGGTCAGAAGAGGGCAGCCAATCCAGGCATTGGGAAGACCGGATGTCTGGCGAAATTACTGTATGGAGTCAAGTTTCAGCTTACCAGCAGAGGGCTCCCCACAGATTGCTGGGCTGAGGGGTCTATTCCCAACATCGCAAAGGAAAAAGGAAAAGAAAGTGGGAAACTAAGGCAAACCTCCACAGACACGATAACAAGTGTCCCCCCTCCTCCCGGCTCTTTCCATCTCCAGTTCTTGCCTAAGAGTCTTTTGGGTATTACCGCCGCTCTTCCCGGAGATGGTCACAGAGAATTGTGAATAGATACATGGCGGATATTTTATGGTTGCTCTGAATCTATGTTGAATGTGCGTTCCGAGAGAGCATTCTCCTGTCGCCTAGTTCTCTCTGGATATGTCGAGGTAACCCTAACTTGGAGTGTAGAGAGAGTACAGGTGACAGAGGTGTCACAGAGGTGGAAACACACAGTGCAGGAACCCTAAGGCACAGCAGATCAGTTCAGATGTCCAACAGAAACACTATAGAGAAAGAGGAGGAGGATGACCCTGAATTTACAGAGATGACAATGCAAGGGAGCGTTAACTGAAAGGGAAGAATATTTATGTACTCTTCAGACGAAAAAGCTTGTCAAAAATCACCTTTTACACAAGCGACAAAAAATAAATAAGGACAGACACCAGATATAACTAATTTTTAAATTTATTTTGTTGACATAAATTCATTCGGTATCGTATTGCGTTTCATAAAGATATTTTTATCTAAGTACATCACGCACTTTGAATTTCTTCACTTTTATAGACAGTCTTGTTTCTGTTTTTTATAATGTATATGTATATATGTATGATCTAGCTATCTATATAAAATATAGAATCTGCAAATTAGAGAAAACATGCGGTATTTGTCTGTGTTTCTGACTCTGACTTATTTCACATCATAGGATGATTTCCAGGTATATGCTTTTTTTTTCTGGTAAATGACACAGCTTCATTCTTTTTAAATTTATAAAATGTAAGGCCTATCCTCCAAAGGTAAGACACTGAATGACAGGCAGAGTGGGAATCTGGTTAAGGGGAAAAGTGGATTCCTCTTCAATGGAACCTCTGTAAGCCCTTTATTTTGGGTTAAAAAAATGACTATTTTCTCTCAGCTTTTACTTTCTGCCTCCCACCATTGACTGTTGCAGGATTACTGGCCAATGGATTGCAAGCCATCCATTTATTAGGGAATTTGGTGGTCAAAGGTGTCGGCATTCTATGGTTAAGTTTATGGAGGCAACTGATAAGGTGAGTCTAAATTGTGTCATGACAATTCTTCAAAATAAAACACCAATAGCGACCAGGGAACTGGTTACCTTTCTCTTCATCTACTTATCTATTCATTGAGCAACCCTGACAAGACATGCAAGCCTCTACCATTGAGCTTAATCCCAGTCGTCGTCGTTTTCTTCCTCTTCCTCTTCCTCTTCCTCTTCTTCTTCTTCTTCTTCTTCTTCTTCTTCTTCTTCTTCTTCTTCTTCTTCTTCTTCTTCTCCTCCTCCTCCTCCTTCCCCCTCCCCCTTTTCCCCTTCCCATATCTATCTCCTCCTCCTCCCCCCTCCCCCTTTCCCCCTTCCCATATCTATCTCCCCTCCCCCTCCCCTCTCCCCTCCCCTTCCTCTTTCTTCCTTCTCCTCCTCCTCCTTCCCCCTCACCCTCTTCCCCTCCATTCTCCCCTCCCCCTCCCCCTTTCCCCCTTCCCATATCTATCTCCCCTCCCCCTCCCCTCTCCCCTCCCCTTCCTCTTTCTTCCTTCTCCTCCTCCTCCTCCTCCTTCTCCTCCTTCCCCCTCTCCCTCTTCCCCTCCCTTCTCCCCCTCCCCCTCCCCTTTTCCCTTCCCATCTCTATCTCCCCTCCCCCTCCCCTCTCCCTCTCCCCCTCTTCCCTTCCCCTCCCCCTCTTCCCCTCCCCCTCTTCCCATCCCCCTCTTCCCTTCCCCCTCCCTCTCTCCATCCCCTTCCCCTCTCTTTCCCCTTCCCCTCTCCCTCCCCCTCCCCTCTCCCCCTCCCCTTTCTCTTTCTTTCTTTCTCTTCCTCCTCCTCCTCCTCCTTCTTCTTCTTCTTCTTCTTTCTTCCTTTTAAGCAAGGATCTTACAATGTTGCCAAAGATGACTCTGAAATTATTTGGTTGTCTGCAAAGGTTTTGAATTTGGTGTCTTCCTGTCCACATCTCTTGAGCTTCTTGGTGACCAACCTGAACTACCAACCACATCTGGCTCAGAATGCTTCCTGTGTATGTATTTCCTGTGTATATATACCATGGGAGCAAGAATTCAGCAATCTGGTTCATTGAAAAGTTCCTGGTATCTGACACAGGGAAGGGCCTTAGGAAGTGTTGGTTCAGACAGTGAGTGTGCTCTGACACTATAATAAGAGCCCAGAGTTATGTCTCTGTTTTTAAAGAGTTTTAGTTTAGAATTTTGTGTCTTCAGCTCTTGTGTGAATTAAGGTAAAGCCATCTACAATTGCAGGAAATCCTCAAATTAAAGGGCTCAGCACAACAAAAATATATTTTCACTTAAATAGCATGCAATATTTTTGACAGATATTAGTTTAAGTGGGCAGGAGATGGCTGACTCTCTGTCATACAGTGATCTAAAACGCCATATCATGAAGGCTTTGTAGTGCTCACTTTTAACACTCTGGCTTGGAGCATGCACGTCACCAGTGATATCCCTTACTTATGGGGTCTTCAGTATGGTAAGAACAGGTATGACCTCACAGGCACATGACCTGTGTAACATGGGGCTCAGAAGGGCCTTGTGCTTGGTTTAATGTTCTTAATAATTTTTTTTTAAAAAGACCTACACTTTCATTTTGCACTGGGCCATGGAAACTATGTAGCAGTTATAAGAAAAAGTCGTGAATCTGAGAGGGAGGGGAAACAAGAGACAGGGGAGAGGGAAAGTCATGTAACTACTTCTTACTCATGTAGGAAGTTCTCAACAATGGGGACAACCCTCCCCCATCAATATTTCTACATTATGAAAGGGGGTAGTGACTCTTCTGAGGAGTGCTAGCAATCTCTGCATCCAAGTTTGAAGTTTCCAACTTTGAAACAAATCAGGAAATCATTATGATATTTTAAAATATCTAGTATTTTTACATTTTCAATAGTCAAGCAAAAAGAGTAAGAAAATACTGCTGGGCTAAATGCTTTTCTAAAACCGGAATGTTATTAGCTTGGCTAGTGACTATCTTAATAGACCTCTCTATTGACACTGAGCATACAAGAGCCCATGTAAGGATGAGAGTGGTACATGGTACCGTGGCAACTGGATGCATAGGCCAGAGTTTCTGCCGTCATGGATTTATGAAGCAGTTATCAAGTACAGACTATTCATGTATTCTTCTATTCTACCAGGAGAGCTTTAGCCACAGCTCACACAGCATTTTTGGAAGAAACCTGGAGACCAGATTGGTAAGAAAGGAAAGGGCTGTTTATAGTTTCAGCCAGAACTAAGGTGAGAAATATTATTAATTTTACATTTTTGTAGCCATGTCGCAACCTATAGAAAAGATGAAATAAAAGCCAGGGACATTTATGAGTAGGTTTAACTGATAGGTTATTGGTCTTTTGCTGGCTGGAGAACTGTAGCTATCCTGGTGCTAACTAAGGCTTTGGATCTTAACTATTTAGACTCCGCTATTACACCATTCTTAGAACATGAATGGTCAAATTTAGTTCTGATTCCCCCCCTTTTTTTTCTTTTATCAAAAACATATTCTTTTCTCATATACTACATCCTGATTATAGATTCCCCTCCCTCTACTCCTCCCAGTTCCTCCCTACCCACCTTCCCTCCCCTACCGATCCACTCTCTTTCTGTCTCTCATTAAAAACAACAGGCTTATGCTGGAGAGATGACTCAGCAGTTAAGAGCACTGACTGTTCTTCCAGAGGTCCTGAGTTCAATTCCCAGGACCACATGGTGGCTCACAACCATCTGTAATGGGATCTGATGCCCTCTTCTGGTGTGTCTGAAGACAGCTACAGTGTACTCATATACATTAAATAAATAAATCTTTGTAAAACAACAACAACAACAACAGGCTTCTAAGAGATAACAACTAAACATAATGAAATAAAATACAATAAATTGAAGCAAAAACTATCATAGCAAAGTTGGTTACGAAAGCCCAATAGAAGGATATGAGTCCTAAGCTCTTGCATAAGAATCAGAGACCCACTTACTCTCACGTTAGAGGAGATCCTTAAAGACACTAAGCTAATAGTCACGTATATGTGCACAGGACCTGTTGCAGACCTATGAAGGTTTGTGCTTGCTGCTTCCATCTCTGAGTTCATACACACCTTGCTTAGTTGAGTTAGAAGTTGTCCTCCTGCTATCCTCTATTCTCTCTGGCTCTTACAATCAATCTTTCTGCATTCTCTTCCACAGGATTCTCTGAGCTCTGAGGGGAAGGATTTTATAGAGACCTCCAATTTAGACTCCCATTCCCCCCTCTCTCTCTGCCTAATGTCTGGCTGTGAGTCTCTGCATCTGTTCCTATCTGTTGCTGGAGAAAGCTTCTCAACTGATGACTGCATAAAGCACTGATCTATGAGTATAGCAGACATTTGTGCCACTATTATACCAGTGGGTATGTCTTGCTAGGCCAGTCATTATCGTATAGCTGACAGAGTTCACAGATGGGTAAACACTGATTCCATTTCTTCTCCTGTGGTGTGCATACCACCATCTATGGTTATGAAAGCTAGCCTATAGAGATGAAGCTTCCCGGTCAACACCAACCTGATTTCTCCATGATCTATGACTCAAGCGTGTGATGCCTTCAGCAATAATGTCTTACTATCAAGTTCTGGAGGGTGACCAAGAGCCATGGCAATAACCTATGACACTTTGGGATTATGGAACTTCACTGGTCAACAGCTCTAATAGAGGTAACTGCTCCTGGCGTTGAAATTTTTATGTTAGTTAACCTCTGATGTCTCGTAAGGGTATAGACTACTCACGATCTACATTATGCACATTGTCAAAGGCCTGGCAGGAGAAACAACAGATAGCTTTAGAACTCACGGAATCCTGTTGGACAATCGCAGTGGGTGTGCCTCAGAGAGGCAGAGTCTCCAGGATTACATGTCCTGTGGCTTTCATATTGTTGTGGAGTTTTGCTCTGTTTGCTGCCTCCCTGTCCCTCCAACCTGAGTTGTATGAAAACTCTAAGGGCTTTCCAGCCCCTCACTGGGAAGTATTCTTGACACTCACAATTATAGTGGTCGAACTTTTTGAAGCACTGTTGCTGGAGTGTGTGATTGGTTAAACCACCGTGCTCGGGAAGAACCTAGAGGTGGAGATTGTTAATGAAATTAGGTTAGGATGCTTTTGCTAGTTGCTCTGATGTAGAAAAATCTTAGGGAACAATCTGAAACTCAGAAAGGCACACTATTAATAGTTGAGCTAGGGATATTTTTGAGGTCAGGGAACAAGAAGAATGGCAGCCCAACTAGTACCATCTGACTTGCCTCTTTCTCACTAAATCTGGGCTGGTGATCAAGGTGATGATTAATTTCTTGTACCCATTTTTTTTTGCCTTCAGCTTCCTGATATGATTTAATAAAAAATGTTAATGACTAGATGTGCATTTTGAGGATTTAAAGTAGAAATGACTGATTATTTTTTTACATGAGTTTAGATTTCTGATTCTTTTAAGATTTTTATTAAGATTACTTCTTAAGATGGATTCTAAGGTAGTTGATTCTTTCTTTGTAACCCCAAATTGCAGCCTGTCAGTAAGAGAAACTAGCTGAGAAAATTACTTTGCTTGCTTACATTTTGTTAATCTATAACGAGTTGCCTAGTTACGGATGTATGTGGGTTCTTGGGAATAATTTGTTCTTTCTTCACCAGTACTATGTAATGTTTATTCATGTGAGAGTATTGGGAAACATGTTTTTCTACGTATACTCATTGTAATCGATCACTTAATGAAAAATAGAATGTAATCACATTATTATTTTTTTGTGTGCTGCTTGAAAGATTTTACTGGATATGGAAGCTGTGGGGAAAAAAAATAAACTTGCTGGAACCCGCTCTTTGAAGCTTGCTCCATCCACCAAATGTGTGTATGTGTACGTTTGTATATTAAATAATATATACAAAATAAAATTTTGTGTATAAAATGATTGGAGCTTGCTCATTGGAGTTTTGCTCCATCCATCCACAAAACACATGTATGTGTGTGGCTGTAAAATGGTTGGAACATTGCTTTGTCCACCCAGTGTGTGAGTGTGTGAGTGTGTGTGTGTGTGTGTGTGTGTATGCATGTATGAAGTTGTTGGAGCTTGTTGAAGCTTGCTTCATCCTCCAAGAGTGTGTAAGTGTGTGCCTGCTTGACACTGACGTCACATCCCACCCTTGGGGAACTGAATATACTGTTGGAGCTGGTCTTCGACAACCCATAGATTAGTAGATCTCTTCAATATCATCAGAGAAGCTTCCTTTTGCAGTCCATTAACACAGAAGCCCCCAACTGGTCAAGATACAGAGATACACAGATGACATAGTGTTTAGCCCTAAATGGGACTTCTGTATCAAATCCATGCTCTGCAAGGCTAAGGAAGCTTTGCCGAGGAGCAGTAAGACCGATCACAAGGGCCAGAGGCCAATGCTACAGCAAGACACTACTTTCTGGACATGATGCAGCTGTTGAACACATGAACTCACTGTGTGTTTCGACAACACTGAAGACAGACAACATCCCAGTGTGGAGAGAGGGGAGGTAAGTAAGCAGTCTCACCCCTGCTAAGGGGCTATAGTAACTGCTTCAAAAGCCCCTGGCAAATAATCCTGTGAGGAAAAGATTGAGAATAATGGCAAATAATATAAACTTGCATACTGATAGCGAATATGACACACATTGTTAAGTGACACACTGTGTTTGGGTGAGAGACTTCTGAGGAGATATGCCATGGACAAGGACAAGGGGATCTTATATTTGCTGTCTGCTAACCACACCTTGCTGCTGGGGATAATAGTAACAGCTTTCAGTGGTGCTATTTGCCAGCCTTTACAAAGCAACAGAAACAGGTTTGGACGCCAGAGAAATGACGTACTATTGTTTGGCAGGATGGGAACACTTCAATTTTTCATGCTAATGTCTTCATGGGAATAAAAGAAAATATATTTCAGCAGATTTGAGCCGAAGAAAAGATTGAGATAAAATTTATAGTGTCTACAGCGTAAAATGTCTTTGAATTGTGATGCAGTTTATGAAATAATGTCAGACTTCAAAAGTCAGTCCATTACAGCCTTAATCCTACCCTGAAATTCCTTTCTTTCTCCCCAGAGGAACAATGACTTACAAGGATATCGTGATGTTTGGGGCAATCCCAGTGTGTCGGGCAGAACATTATCTTAGCTGTGTGTAATGAAGAGTCCTGTGGGCTGCAAAAATGGGAGACTGCTGTGCCTCCCAGCGTTACTGTGAACACATTCTTCTCTGCAGAGAGCTGGGGCACTGTGAGCCAGGGGAGAGAGAATGTGACGAAGCTGCCTGGGTGTTACATAATTCCCAACTTACGAACTCTCCCTCATTTTTTTTTCTTAAATGCACTTAAGCTCCTGCAAAGCTTTGAAGAGGGATTTTTAATGACTCAGAGAAGGAACATTGCATAGAATTAGCGTGTTGGAAGGTAATTCTTCTCTTCCTTTAAACTGTTGAATAAAGGACCTAATAGTTTCTGAGAATAAGATGTATGGTTTGTGGACATGATGAGACCTTGCTCCACATGGGCCACCTGAGACCATAGAAATGTAGCCTTATCTTGAGCCTTTAGGGACATGTATATGGTTTCCACACAATAATTGAGGGGCACTAAAATATCCTCTAGTGTTTTTCAAATGAAAATAAGTTAATTTTTTATTATAGCACGCTCATGAGCATGTGCGTGTGTGTGTGTGTGTGTGTGTGTGTGTGTGTGTACATGGGCGTGCATGGGCATGTATGTGGAAGTCAGAAGACAACTTGGGGAGTCAATTCTCTCCTTCCAGCACATATGTTTTGGAGACCAAACAAGGGTCATTAGGCTGGGCAGAAATCATCTTTGCCTACTGAGCATTCTCACCAGCTCGAGCTTAGTTATTCCTACATTGTATGGAAATTCTGTCTCTGTAATGCACAGTCCATGTGAGATGGTTGCAAACACCCTCTGGTCACATCTGAATCCTCTTTCACTGGTGATTAAAAAGTACACTATAGTGCACAAACTCATCGATTTTTCCAAGTCTCACATACATACACACACTATACATACATACATACATACACACACATATATACACACACCATACATATACACATACATACACAGACATGCCATACACATATACAAACATATACACATATACACACACATATCATACACAGACATATATACATATAAAGATATGCATACACATACATACATATACATATACACATACATACACTCACATGCATATCATATACATATACATATATACATATATAAACACACGTATACACATATATACACACACATACCATATACACACATATGCACACATACATACACATATACACATACATGCACATATTACACACATTCACACACATACTACACATGCACACATACATATACATATTTGAGCACACATACACATATAAAAATTTACCCCCATGCTACCATGAATGAATGTCATCGTCTGTTCATTATTCAGTTTCACAAAAATAGAGTAGGTGTTGTTAGAAATAAATCTTGTGGTTTGTTTTCAAAGGCGCTTCAAGTTCAGCTACAAATAAAGAGAAACACTGAGCCTACTAGCTCACCTGCTCTCCCCTTCCTGGGCTAGACATTTAGAGTCGAAAACTACCAACAGCCAAGCTGGCCTGCAAGGCTCCACTCCTGAAACTTTAAAATAAACAGGGTATGAAATGCAGAGATCAACAGTCACATGTGTGCTTTTTGTTGATAAAGGGACAAAGACTGAGGGAAAGTTCAGACCTAGATGACATGTGAGATTGGGTCTCCTGACTACTTAAAAAGAAAAAGCAGAAGCAGTCACGCTTTAGGGTTTGCAACCCATCCTATGCACCCGGCGCTGCGCCTGCCATCCTGGGCTGATGCCCACCTTTGCATGGGAATAACATGAACTGTTTCTTTGTGCTACTCTGAGTCTCTGTGCTGTTATCATGAAGTGGTGATTATTGTTTCTCATGGTGAACATAAGTATGTGATTAATTTATATCTCTTGCAACCAAAAATGATGTTTGTGCTAAAGACATACACATACATATACATATGTACATGCATACATACATAGACATGCCATACATACACACATACACATACATACATGCATGTACATGCACATACTTACACACATTCACACATAGTACACATACACATATACATACATATATATGAGCACACACACATATAAAGTTTAGGGACATAAACCAGATTATCAGTAGGGATCAAAATGCAAAACCTAGAATAATACGGCATAGAAAAATTATAGAAAACCATAGTCCTAAGTATAAAGTGCTATATAGCAAACTTGTCATGATTATTACAATCCAGAGTTCTTATAGGAAAAAGATTAGCATGTAATGAATTATTAGAAGAGAATGATCCAAGGTTTCTATCCTGGACAACTAAAAACAAAGTTGTCACAAGTGAGCCATAGAATGTGGACAAAGAAACACATTTAGAACAAAATAGTTTATTTTGGAAAGAGTGAGTCTGAAAGGAATGTGTACCTGATGGCAGAACATACAGGTCTTGATGGAGGAGACTCATTCTTGGTCCTGATGCAGAGACTTTGGAGTTATGTCTGAGGTGTAACATGTGTCAATGAAGTTGTGTTAGGGTATCAGATAGACTGAAAAGAAGACAATGGGTGATACAATGAAGTTAGAGTTAATGACACAATGTACACAAAAGGAGTTGGGAGATCTGGACTTTCAAAGATGAGGTAAAGCCAGGGGACCTTCACCGGATAGATACACAGAAGAACACTTCATGGAGATGGAAGGGTTGCCCGTGGTGCTAAATGCTTTAGAAGAGTTAGAAGGATCTAGGAGTCAGCAACTGGAGGATGACTCCCACAGACTTGGCAGTGAGACGGACACAGAAGGCAGACTTCAGTGGGCCCAAGAATAATGGTAAGGAATCACCAATGGGAATGAATTGACCTCATTCAAGGCAGCAGAACTGAGATATATCGACTGCCCTAACCCCTCCCCCAAATATGACTTCTGCCCAAGAAATTGCCTCTAGTGACTAACGAAATGAAGAAAAAGTGTATATACAGATACTTTGACTATTAAAAATGGGATCAGATTTAGTGTTCAAATCTAAGGCATTAAGTAAGTCAGTTCTATGATGAAAAATATCACTGTTAAAATTATGTTGGAGGAATCACAGGCCTGTAGAATGTTTTCCAACATCTCAGCATTGAAATGTAGTCAGGTTTTAATTTGGCAGAAAGTCATTAGAAAGGCCACATTATGAAAGCTAAGCTTGGGCAGCTGAGCGCTGAAGGGACATTTGTCTTTTTTTTTTTTGCTGGGATTTGAACTCAGGACCTGTGGAAGAGCAGTCAGTGCTCTTAACCACTGAGCCATCTTTTTTGAACATGCTTCTTTGTTCTAAGGAAGTATCCCTTCGGAAAGGTTTTAACAGCCCGGTTCTTTCTGGGTGTGGATTGAGAAGGACGAGTGAAGGTCAAAGGTCCATCAGAGTTTGAGAAAAGACTCAGTTCTAGAGGACGGGAACGTGTAGCGTGCAGTTTTAAAAAAATGAACCTCGCTAAATCTGGCTCTTACACTGGCATTGGCAGTCTCACCCAGCCCGACGGCCATCCCCAAGCGTCCCTCTTGCCCTGGTTTCCCGCTGCCAGCCTGCTGCCAAGCCGCTCCCATCAAAAACCTGCTCCCAAGCTAGCTCTCTGGGTCTCTGCTCGCTACGCTGACTAAACCAGTCTTTCCTGAAATGCCTGGAACCACCATTTGCTCAGATACCCTTAGCTCTATGAAATGATAACACTAAAGACTTAACAAATACACCAGCCAGATTTATAACGATAAATCTCCAACCCCAAAACGCCCACAAAAGGAACACAAAACAATTGATAAAAACAAAAAAACAAAACAAAAACAAAAACAAAACAAAACAAAAAATGAAAAAACAAGCTGTACATCTAGATCGGGCAAATGCACCCTACATTATTCCATTGTCTGTCTATGAAATCCCCAACTACTCGCGGTTCTTTCGGGCCATGGGGTTCTGGTTCATCTTCTTCTTCCTCCGTCTTTCTCTTTTTCCTCCATCTCATCAGACCCTTCTCTTCTCCCCTTCATTTCCTGTTCTGCCTGGAAGATTCTGACTCCATATCTTTGCCCAGTGATTGACTTCCTGTCGTCTTTATCAACCAATCAAACAACTAGGGAAAATTCCCCTACAGAAAAGAAAAAAAAAAAAGAAAAAAAATTCACCATGTGATATGTATGTAGGGAACACAAGAGACAGGGTGAGTCAAACAACCAACTGATATCTTACACTTACTATTTCTCGTCTAGAATATAAGAGAAGTACAGATGAGTTTGTAGATCTGGAAGGGGTTGAAGTTAGGTATAGGATTCTTTGTAGGGAGTGGGAAAGAAACATTAGCCTCATGGATACAAACTTACGGCGTATACCTTGAATTTATTGAAATGAATTCCATGGTTCTCCAAGAGGGATGGGGGCAGAGCACTACGAGGGTATTAATGATAGGAATTTAATCGCATGGATACGTGACCAAGGGAAGTCCTACTTCTCTATCTTGTCTCTGTCCCTAGCATCTATTTATTGGATTCTCTTGATCAGGACCCTGAGGAGAATGAAGAGAGATGCAGTCCAGCCTTGCAGGGAATGAATCATAGCCACTTGAAGAGCTAACTACATTTCCAGGTAATTTTGTCATAAGCATTGAAAGTGACATAAAGATTCAGAAAAAAGATTAATCACTTACAACTGGAGACATCAAGGAAGATTTCATGTTATTTTTATATTGCCTTTGTGTACTTATTTATGGCTCCTTTCCTATAAGGGAGACACCATGGGATTCACCCTCACCCCCTTCACATTTTCTGGTATAGGACAATCACCTAATAGCCACCACTGAATAGGTACACCAATGAAGAAAATGAACAAGCTCGATGGAAAGGATAAAACTTCCACCCGACAAGATTGTGGTCACCGACACAACATAAAAGATATGCAAAAAAGAAAAGCAAACAATATTTTCTGGGCATTGACGCTTGGCTCTCATATCTTTTCGCTTATTTTAGTAACTCGTTTAGTTGTCCCAGAAGCCCCGTGACACAGTTACGAATATCTCTTCTTGAAAGACCAAGACCATGGAGTCTGAGAGAAACCAGATGATTTTTTCCGTTTGTGCTGGGCTTTGAAGTTCTGGGCTACAGAATGGCTGCTGGCAGTGCAAAGATGCGTTCACATGGCCTCTGTGAGGGCGTGGCTGCTCTAGCTTGGCCCTGGTAGATTACGGTTTGTGATTTTTACTGTAGTTAGTTACAGCTCACTCAGTACACGGCTAAGGCTCAAACCATGTTTAGGCTGTGAAACCCCAAATCCTCATGGTAAAAGGCCCTCAATGCTTGCCCTACGTTCCTCTGCCCAACCTTGTTCTCAGGTAGCTGTTTCCATTCCTCTCTATCCAGGCTGCAGGCTTCCTGGCCACTCATTCTTCTGATCTTCTTCCAACGGCCTCCTCATCTCTCTGGTGTGCTGATTGTCTTGGTGTATAGTAATCTCTGACATAAACCCATGCCACGTCCTCTTTTCCTCACATGGAGATACAGCGATCATCTTAAGATCATGGAGACTTCATCCTTGTCTCTTCCCGCCCCCCTCCCCAAGTTGCACTGATGATGGAGACCCCTCTTCTCTCACCAGAGTACACTTTGCTATTTCCACAGTTCCAAATGGTCTTTCTATGTTTATACATGGAAATAAAAGAAGAAAAATGGGCATTTATCCCCCTGGCCATGATTCTGAAATTTGACATCATCAATAACCATTTCTCATCCTGTGGAATGAAGAAGCAAACACTCTAAAGCTGTACGAGCCTGTGCATTGACTCACTCACAGCCCACGTAGGATTTTGGTTTTATCTAATTAAAAATTTTCTGCTCTCCTGGCAACGTGTTCTGCCCCTACTTATATTCGATCATCTAGAGGAGGCATCTGTCAGCTGCTCAGAGAGAAGAGTGAAGAAGTTTCTCTTCAGTTCAGCCAAGGAGCTACCCATAGTGCAACTGCATCTGCCTCGGCCTTCTCCACTTCTCGGTTTCAGCACTTCTGAGGTTCTGCGGGAAATGCTGGTGTCCCAAGAGAGGCCATTTCTCAAGAGCAGCGTGAAACAGCACCCCTGACTTGCTCTAGGGATTAATTAGCAATTAGTAAATCCTTTAGAACTTGTCTACTCTGCAATAGGAAATGCCCAGATTTGGACTAATTTGCTATTATTTAATGAGACAAAGGGCAATCCCCTCACGTATAACTTTTTATCTGTGTATAACCAATGATGTCTCAAGCCGTGCTTCACCATCATTTCACCCAAGGGGTCAGGCCTTGCCTCTGGAGCCTTGGTATAGAAGAAGCAAATGTGGCTGTCACGGTAAGCCAGACATGAGGGGAGTTTCACAGGTAGTCCGATTGGCTTCACCGTGGATAGAAGATAATTAAGGACTGGGACCCTTCAGGAGGACTTTGCTGATCCCTTCTCTCTAGGGGGAAGAGGAGACGTGATCACCCTCGTGTCCAGCAACCCTGAAGAGTGGGTTTTCCTGTTCTTCCTGTCTTCTCCAGGTCTTTCAACTTCCCTTATGTGACCCCAGCAGCTCCTGAGGGAGCCCAGATGGGTATTTTCTAGTCACCCCCAACTTTAGACATCCATCTGAATCTCTTTTTACATTCAATTTTACTTTTTAAAGAAATCTGATAAAATTTCTGCTGTTCATCAAAGAGAAGACATGTTTTTAGGTACAATGACCAAATTAGAGTGGAACATCAAATCACATGTCAAAACTGCACTCTGTGTGTCCATTTATGCCATTATTGAAACTACAGACATTCCCCAAATCTCCATGTATTGGCAACAACTAAAAGCCTCAGGCAAACTGAGTAAAAAACTTTAACCAAAGACGTTTTCTGAAGAGCTCAAATTTTATTGACCAAATTCCTTTTGAAATTCAGAAATGAAAAGTGTGGGTGTCGGCCACAGCGGTGCACACTTGTAATCCTAGCTCATGGGAGGTAGAGGCAGAAGGATCAGTTGAAGGTCATCCTTGGCTACATACCATTTTTCTCTGTAGAATCTGCTTCCTCAAACGGCAGTAGCACAGTGACTGAAGATACCCGGAGCTGTTCCTGTGTGTAGACCGCATTCAGGAAAGGATGGTGAAAACTTCGAATTTCTGTGTTGAAAGGTGAAAACAGTTTATGAGAAACAATCTCCTTTTCCCGTAATCCTAGAATATATGACTGAAAAAATATTTAAAGCCAGTTAAATGAAAATCGGCAAGTCCTGAATCCACCTGTTAGAAATGCAAATCAGCAGCCTTCATTAAGTTAACCAAGATAAAAGTTTTAATATCACACATAAATCATATTATGCCTCATACCCTTGAGCTTATGTCCCCTTAAGACACTTGCTTAACATGCTTATTGAGGTCTCCCCTGCCCCAGGGATTGCGTTATGGCTGGAGACAGGTAGGCGCATGCAGTACCATCCTCTGCTAAGAAGTAATTATTAGTAGCACGGGGGATGGCAGCATGTAAGTCAATCAGGATAAAAGAGATAGAATTTCAGTTTCTTTCTGCATAGCTGTTTATTATGATGTTAGGACATTAGAACATGTTTTCTTTTTCACAGTCTCATCTTAAATATAATTAATGCTCACCAAATACTTAGACTACTATTACCAAAATAGAGCAGTTTTCCAGGAGGACCATTTGAATAGGGAGTGGTAGCAATTATTTCCTCCTTGGTAGGTAAGTATTTGGTATAAATTCAGTATATTACAAAATATATAACATGGGTTATATATTTGGTTGGATTTCTTTTTGTTGTTGTCGTTGTAAAACTAAATGAAGACACAGCCAGTGTTAACTGATGATCTAGCATTGATAGTAACCCATTGATTTCACTAAGAGGGAATGAAGACCTCCACTCCAATTAAGGTCAACTAAAGAAACTTTAATTACTGCATACAGGATGGACTCTCCAAGGCTGGAAACGAGAGAGCAGTGAAGGCCGTTTTTCCAGGACTCCTTACACAGAGAAAGGGTACAAAGTAGGGATTTCCTGAGGGATTTGGTCACATTAGGACTACTTGGCAAGTGGCAATACAGAAGGTGATGGCAGATAAGATTATTAGATAAAACACTTGGCAAAACATCTCAGGGTTCCTTAGCAGAACATTCTCCTAGGGTAGAGTTCAGGGTATGGTCAAAGTGTGAGACAAAGTCCAGAGGGTGGGAGAATATCAAATTTCAGAAATAGGTTACACTATAGTCAACCTTGAGATTTACGGTAAGTAGAAATGAACTTTCTGACCTTATAGCAAAATGGTTTCTATCCTTAACGTGGAGTCAGGCTGGTCAATCATTCTCCCTTGTCTTATGGGTCCCTTTCACGTCCTTGATGAGGAAAGTCATTTCTGTCTGTCTTATGGGGTGATAATGCTAGTTGGAGGGTAAGTAGGTTAGCTCTTTCTATCTGTCAAGAGACAAAATTTGAAGTGCATTGGGAGATACACGACCTGACTGTGAGTAGCATCAAGGGGAGTATTAGGGACCTTTGGCAGCTGAAACTAGAGTAGTTGCCAGAAAGACAGTTGAATAGGACCTGGTACCATTTATTTCTTCCTGGGTAGTTTAAATATTTGGTTTTAAGACTGTTATTACTATGGTTAAGGTTTCACTAATCATGCCTGATTAATTAGCATAGAAGCAGCAAGTTTCTCTCAGGGCCCCACATGGCCCCCTTGCTTGATAAAGAGTAAGTTGAGACCTCTCCTGCTTTCCAATACTACTTCTGCTGAAGAGGCTACTTGTCATTCTAATCTAGAGACTAAGTTTTCCAAAAAGCCCAAATCCTGTTTAACTTGAGCATTTAGGGTTTTAAACCTTTGATCTTATAGGACTAGTGCTAATATTCTCAGTGTAGCAGAACCAGCTATCCATGCACCTACTAAACATGGAATAAAGTGAGAATCACCTGGTTAGTTTGGGGGGTGGTCTGCATCCCCATCATAAATATGAATTTGAGGAATGATATAAGCAAGAATATAAAAAGGGATGTATTGGACTGGTGAGATGGCTCAGTGGTTAAGAGCACCGACTGCTCTTCTGAAGGTCCTGAGCTCAAATCCCAGCAACCACATGGTGGCTCATAACCATCCGTAATGAGATCTGATGCCCTCTTCTGGAGTGTCTGAAGACAGCTACAGTGTACTTACATATAATAAATAAATAAATAAATCTTTAAAAAAAGGGATGTATTGCATGTACAATGTGAGAGACAAATAGGCAACATAAAAATCATAGCTGTAGACCCACCAGGCTTCTGTCAGGTTGGGAAGAAATAGCTGTTTTCAATGATGGTGACAGGTACTGTATAATGGTAACACAATTGTCTAAATAAAGGGATGCCAGTCAATCTGATTTATTGAATAGAATACATAATCCCTGTCCCCATATATATCACCTAGGGTTAATTTGGGCTGGGACCAGGAAAAAGTACCAGTAGTAACTTGTGATAATGCTGTAGAAGACATTGTTAGCCATCCCCACATAGGAGGGGGTTGGGGTATAGACAAAGTCAGCAGTCTTGTGTGAGCTTAGGTGGAGAATGATTAAGGAAATCGAAGTCCGCTGAGGGCATAGTTAAAATCGGAGCTTCTGTTGGTGAGTGGGTGTGGCTAACAATGGAGGCCTTTGATTTCTGAATGGGCATGTAGGAGTGGGTAAGGGTGGTTTGGTAGTAGTTGAAAAGGATCAAACAGTAGTTGGCAGGATGTGGGCATGATGGTGGTACTTGAGGTACTTGGTACTTGAGTACTTTAGGCTTTGGTATTCCTGGTTGAACTTACTTTCTCTGATCAACAAAAAAGGTTTGTTTTGTTTTGTTCTGAGACAGGATCTCACTTTGTACACCTAAGTGACCTAGAACTCACTCTGTAGACCAAGCTGTCCTTGAACTTACAGAGATCTCCTTGCCTCTGCCTCCCAAGTGCTAGGATTAAAAGTCTGTACCACAAAACCCAGCCAAAAAAAATCTGAGTGGGATAGTTCAGTCTTTTGGTGGGGGGAAGGGTTCCTTCTCTGAATTGTAATAAGACTACAGGGATTGCGTCCAGAGAAATATGACCTAAGTCCCCTTGTGTGTCCAGCACACATATGGGGGAAATCATATGTGTTCTGCATTTTGGGTATAAAGGTTACAGGATGGCATGATCCTTGCTCCTAATTGGAGTTGATCTCAGTAGTGTTTAGGGTTATAGTAATAAGACCAAATTTGGATTTTTCCCAGGGGGCAATACTTAGGTTGTTGCAAGAAGCGCAACAATATTCATCTTCACTACTGTTAACACAGGAGGGAGCTCCTGGAGCTAGGCATGCGTAACTTGGGTATCTTGTAGGATTTTTTTTTCTTTAATTGTAATCACTACAGCTCCATGTATTTGTACTTTCTTTTTTTTGGGGGGTGGGTGGGAGAATATTATGCCAAACAGCTTAATCCATGCCAACTCCATAACTAGGCAAAGCATTGATATTATGACCTAAGCTGAATAAATTACAAATTACAAAGATCAGTACTCAACTTGGGTAAGTCCTGGGTCCTGACTGAAGCTAAAAAATTTCCTGTAGTTGTTAACCTAAGTTCCAGTCCCAGGTATAGGGTCTATGGGGATTACCATAGATAGGTAGAGCTTAAGGGTTTGAATATAACCCAACTGGTTAAGACTTTCATTATGGCATACACAGCAATAAGATAAAGGAAGAACAGAGCAAAACATGAAAATTTAGATATCTCAATCTTAAGAGAGCCATGTTCAGTTATTGTCCATTTCTGGTGGCCTGCTTCTCCTTCCATAGAATTCTCAGATGTCTTTTTGAGATGTAAGTGATGAAATCAGACAGGAATTCCAGCAACCTTAACAGCAGTGTGTGTCCTGAGAATCAGTGCAATGCCTTTTCTACTTAGGTTCAAGCTGTCCTGAATTCTGTATGGCTGCTGCAGAAGGGACAGCAGTGTGACAGTTCCTGCTCCTGGTCAGCGCCAGCAGGGCATGGGCCTCCACAAGTGTTGACGGTTGCTAGGAGTAAATTTTGTTTGTATGATAATGTATATATTTTGCTTCAAGATCCTCTTTCAGGATATACTCGTCATGCCAAGGTTAATGACTCAATGATAATTAGAAACAGCATGAGTCTAGGAGGTGAGACTTTGTCTAATGTCCTTAGCAAAATAGTAAATCCTGATACCTTCAGGACAGCCCTTAAGGTTGTGGAAAGAACTCTGAAAACATGAGTTCAAGAATATGTATATTATATATTACACATTATATTATATATTCATTGTGCATTATATTATATATTACATATTATACATTATAATTATGTATTATATTTTATTATATATTATATTATTATATATCACATATTGTATATCACACACTACATATTACACATCATATATCACATATAACATATATTATATATCATATATTATACATAATTTTAGACATTATATAAATATATATGATATATAATATATAACATATTGTATATTGCAATATGTTATATGTTATATACTACAAATGTTAAATAATATATAAATTTCTCAATTTATATATGCAAATTATAAGAATGCAATATTAATTGTATGAGGGGCTTTATAGACCTAAAAGAACAAAGGCAGATGCACTAATGAGCCAGCTTGTTAGAAGATACAAAAGCAGATTTCTATGTTCAAGGTTAGCCTGGGTCAGAGCGAATTTAGGTGTAGGAATGATGGGAATGGTGATCTCAGAGCTGGGTCTCACTCAGCTAGCTCATTGTCTGTGCTTACAAAGTCAGACAGATTCCTGGTTTTTGAACTGGTAATAAGGGAGTTTTTGACTGGCATTGAGTGAGTATGCTTGCCTCAAGGAGATATTCATGTGGATTCTGATCACTTTTCTGGCCTCTAAGCTAATAGGGTACTATTTACTCAGATGAGCGTAGCCCCCCAGATCAGTTGCACTATGACTGGGTGGTAGGGTCAGGGGTGGGAGTACATGCTTGGCTAGGGTAAGGAGACTGTCATCAGCTCAGACAGTAGAAAAATGTAACTTACCAAATTTTCCTTTAGCTCCCCCTTTGGGCCTTGGGTTGGACCTCTGAGGAGGAGACATTTCTCGCTTAAGGGATAGGTGATGGTCAGGGCTCTGCCTAGATTCCTTATGTGTAGCCTAGGCATCTCCCCTGAGTCTGAGAATGAACCCGTTGCTTGAGTTTACTCAGAAGATCGGTCCCCAGTCAGGGGAATGGACATCCAGGAGTAGCAATGAGAGAATGACTCATGGTTCCTTTCCTAAATCAACAGTCTGCTTTGCAGTCCAGCTGTATATTTGTAATTTCCCCTGTAGCCCCTTGTACTTGCATTTGTTTTTTTGTCAAGTGGTCCCAGGGCATTCTTCAACACAGAATATGATACTCCCATGACTACCAAGAAGTTTGCAAGTTGGGTCCCCCGACTGAGAAGGTTATCATAGACTCCCAAAGGCCTAGACTAAAAAAGTTATTCTCCCCTTATTCTTCCAGAGTGAGGACCAGTTTGGACAGGGAATATCCATCGGTGGTGGTGGTCCTACTCGTTTCTGCTGGCGGCATCCCTTTGTCTGGTGTCCCAATTTCTTGCAGTAAGCATATTGGTTCTTTTGTGTGGAGCTTTCCTTTCTTCTTTCTCTTCTCCTTCTCCTTCTGCTTCTACTCCTCCTTCTCCTTCTGCTTCTACTCCTTCTCCTTCTGCTTCTTCTCCTTCTCCTCCTCCTCCTCCTTCTTCTTCTTCGTCGTCGTCTTCTTCGTCTTCTTCCTTCTTCCTCTCTCTCTCTCTCTCTCTCTCTCTCTCTCTCTCCTTCTTTCGTTTCTTATAGGTGACTTGTCACTGAGGTTGCTTTGGGTCTAATCTCACTGGAGTCTCCAAGAATATCAATATCACCAAGGAAGAGTGGATACTACCACACAAATTAAAGTCATTTAAGCAAGTTTTATTTACTGTGCATAGGACTGACTCTCCAAACCAGAAATGAGAGAGCAATTTTTTTCCAGGTCTTGTTATATAGAAGAAAAGTACAAAGTGGGAATTTCCAGCAGGATTTGGTAGTATAAGGATTTGGCAATTGGTAATACAGATGCTGACAGCAGACAAACTTATTTCATGAAACATCTTGGCAGAACATCTTATCTCATTAGGGTAGAGTTCAGGATATGGTCAAACTCCATAGGCTCTGTCAAATTCTAGAAATCAGTTAAATCATAGTCAAACCAGTGATCTACAGTAAACAGAAACAAACTCATTTTGACCTTATAAGAAAATGGTTTCTAATATTGAGTCAGACTCAGGTTAATCTATCAAACTGCTACCCAGGTTTGAAATCAGGACTGGATACAGTTGTTCGAGAATCTCCCTGTCCCACATTCCATCCTCAGTTCTCTTTATTTCCCTGGGGTAATCTCTTCATAATAAAATAACCACATTTCATTTACTACAACAGATCTTTACAACTCTTCGTATCTCTTTGTAGTTTAACACACAAAAGATGTGTATAGATAGGCATTATCATTTTGACATTTGGCTATTTTAAACTTTTAACTATTTTACATTTTCTTTTTTGAGGCAGGGTCTCATGTATCTTGGACTGGCCCCAGATTCTCTGTGTATCTAAGAGTGACCTTGGACTACTGATCCCTCCACCTTTAGCTCCCGAATGCTGTGATTATAGACTTGTGCCACTATATCTGGTTTATTCAGGTTTGGGCATCAAACCCAGGGCCTTGTGCACACTAGGCAAGCCTTGTACCAACTGAAAGAACTACATCCCAAGCCTTACATGACTAGGTTCCCCTGAAGCTTTTCTTTCCCCTACAATTTAGTTGTTAAAGACTAGAAGGTGCTGATCAGTAGTCTCCTATGGCCTATGGCTCATTTTAATATTTTCTTCTGAATTCCATGTAAATCCAGATCCACTCCCATTTGATCTTTTCCACAAAGATTCCAATCCACACTGAATCCATTCAAATATATCTGTGGCTGGAGCTTGTGCTGCTCTGAATCTGGGTAGGGGGAGCCCCTTCAAGTTCTCCAAGGGAACTTTGATCTCAACCCTTGGGCTGTTCTTTCATTATTTTTACGTATGCTCTCATGGCTGAGGTCCAGACTGGCTTCAAACTCACTATGTCGCCAAGACTGATTATCGACTTGAATCCTCCAGATTCCTATTGCACTACTTTACAAAGCATTTACCTCCCGTGCGCTAAGATTAAGAGTGTGCACCACCATACAGGCTGACTTTTGATGTTGCTGTCACCTTTTCTATCTGGCATGACGAAGATTTCTAGGCTCATCTTGTGTACTTCTTCCCGTAGACATAGAAATTGCTACTTCTCAAGTAATTCCTGGGTGTGTGAGTGGGAAGAATGCTCCAAATATTTCATAACAGCCATCGGCCTGCCAGAGATGCTCTTGGTTCTAAACATCATTAGAAATGTATAATGACTGCTTCAATTTAAATCCTGGAGTTTAACGTTTTCAAATATTACCTTGCTGCTTTATTTTATTACTGTTATTTATTGTTTGTCCTGTTTTTGATGGACCCAAGATTCTTGTGTGAGGTACAGCAGTGCTGTACTGTTAAGGCACATCCAAAGTTCTTCACTTAAGTTTTATATTACATCTGTATTTCTTGTCTTAACTACTAAAAAAAAAATCACAATTTCTAGGACATAGCAGATGAAAGATTCAGAATATTGCATAATTATTTACTTAACTTGAGCATTACATATTCAAGCAACACACATACCATCCCTGGCAATATAATTACTGAAAATAATTAAAAATTTTTGCATACCCTCTCCCCATTCTCCCATTAATTTTTATTACTGTACTATACATTCCCTAAGCATATAGCCATTAATATTATGCGTTTCCATTTTAATGCTCATTTGATCTTAGTTCTGTAATAACTGCAGGTTTTATATATTTAATCTCAGTATCAGTCTTCATGTCGATATCTCTCTAGTGACTTTGCTTCTCTGAAGCACGTTTCTAGAATATTCCCTAGGAGGTCCTCCTGGGAATACTGTTCTTTGAGCTTTTGCGTGTTGTTAACTATTTGTTTATACTCTCTGTAAGTTAGTTTGGCTGCATAAAATTGCTTTCCTTATATTTCCTGGAAACACTTCTTTCTCTAAGAATGTTAATTAGGTTATTCTATTTGCATCAGACATATAGCATGGCGTTGGAAAAGTCTTACAGTAACCTTTATGCATAGCTTGTCTTTCTTTTGACACAGGAGATGTTTGAAAAACCATTTTTACTCTTTGAAATCCAGTCACTTTTGAGTAGACTTTGCCTAGGTATGGGTCATTCTGAGTCGAAGTCCTGAGACATGTGTTACTATTTAATTATTATCACCGCTATTAATTTTATTTTCAGTGTATGGTACTGTTCTTCCTCTGACTTTCAGGAGGGTGTTTTGATTTACTGTTGTCAGATGTCCTTGTCTTTCCTCCCCTTTCTCTCTGGATTCCAGCATCCTGCACTTTGCATCTGCTCTGTTCACTCCCTCTGAGTCCCATTCTCTCTATCCTTTCTTATTTCTTCCTTGCTTCCCCCTGAGGTATCTTGTACTTTTGTGTTCCCACTGGTTTCTCCTTTATTTCTGTTGTGGCTTTTTTTTTTTATGTCATCTTCCCCGTAGCTGTCATCTGATTTCTGAGACATTCTTATTCTCTTTCACACCTTAATTTCACATACTTTACATTTGTATTATTTGACATTTACTTTATAACGTCTTCTGACTCGTTCTGGAATCTGTTACAGGTTTGTTCCGTCTCTTTCTGATACACTTTTATTGTTATAGTGATGCTATTCTGCTCTTCCTTCTCTTCTATCCTATAATAACCTGGCCTAAGATCTGATGTTGGTTCTCCTTTGTTGGACATTTTTATGTGAAGTTGGTTGTTTGTGGTTGTAGAGCCTGGTTGAGCCTGGCTTTGGCCACTTTGGGGAATTTCTTTTTTCCAAGAGTTCAAAACTTTGCTGTCTGCCTCCATTTCCCCCTCCACCTATTCCTTTCCTCTCCGGAGTTGGGCTCATTCTGCTCCATTTTAATTCTGTCTCTGTAATTCCTCCTCAGTGCAGAGCTCTTTTCTCCGAGACAGCTGTTTTGGAAGATATCTCAAATGTTTTCACGTTCACAGTTCCTCCAGTCCTCACCTTGGTCCCTGACTCTCTCCAAGGCTAGATTGGCTGAAGTTCTCCTAGTCTCCAGGTCTGCTCCTCTGCTCTCATTACCACCCTGAGCCGGTGGCTCTCTGGGCTCAGTTCAACCTTTGTGGTTCAGAAGGAAATCTAGACCTGGATATAGTAGGTAACTCACATCTGCAATCCTAGCACTCAAAAGGCAGAGGCAAGAGACTAACTGAGAATTCAAGAAGAGCCTGGCTTACATAAGGAATTCAAGAATAGTGGACATATATAATGAGAAATTCTGTCTCACTAAAAAAAAAAAATCTAGATGTAGAGATAAATACATTCATATAAGGTGTTTATTGTCACAGTCTTTTCTGAGTATAAATTGTTCCCCCTCACTTTACATATACTGTATCATTTTAATTATTATCATATTAATTATCAGGCATATTTTCTATAGAAAGAGTCTCAGGCTCAAGTGCCAAAATATTTTCATAAGAGATAGAACAAAGCTTTAAATGTGTTTCCAAGAGGGTCCTGGGTTTGTGAGTATAACAAGAACATTTGAAATTCATTTCTTCAATGTTTAAAGCTGAGTGCGTTCTGACTAAAAGGTTTATGGTTAAGAAAATATTAGAGAGTGTTAACTGTGAACTTACAATTTGTTTTCTTTTCTTCTCTGCACAGCCCCAGTTTCTGTAAATTTAGTGTTATGTCAGGTTTATCTTTATATTTTATCTGTGTGTGTTTTGTCTGCATGTGTGTATGTGCATCATGTGCATAATGCAGTACCCAAGGAGTCCAGAAGGAGGCATCAGATCCCTCAGAACTGGAGTTATAGACGGTTATAAGGTGACATGTAGGGTCTGGGAACCAAATCCCAGTCCTATGTGAGAACAGTCAGTGCTCTTAACCACTGAGTTCTTTCTCCAGGCCCTAGTGCATATTAACTTAAAAATGAAACACCCAATTTTATATCTTACTGTAGAAATTGAAGTACGGTCAAAAGGCCCTGGCTAGTGTTTCCATGCTTGCACAGTCCATGGTGAACCTGAAATCTGTGTGTAGAAAGACACACAGACACACAGACAGACAGACAGACACACACACACACACATACACACACACGATTAAAATAGCAAGTCCCATGCTTACAACGTGCTATACTTGTAGAGACTTGTGGGTTTCAATACTGGGTCTCCACTTTGCAGCGATACCTTATCTATATATTGTTCAGTTTCATTTTTTTTATGTGAAGAATGGGAATATTTCAGAAGGCTGTGATGAGCATAAACAGCAGAATACCCATGAAACCAGGGCTTGAAGTAGTACTCAGCAGTATTCAGCAACACTGAAGTTTGCATAGAAATGGCTGTTAAATAAGCAAACAAACAACAAATAATAATAAAAAATCAAGCTTGATTAGGGCAAGTCTTATAGGATTATAGATATTGTTTAATACCAAGCCTTTAGAAACTGATGTATTTTTTATGCTTATTTGTTTTAGAAGGGCAATCCTTTTCCCTCTCCAATTTATCAAAGATCAGTGATATACTTTACAAAAATCCATTACTGGAGGAGACTAGTTTCTCTAAGTACCTTTAGATCAGGTGGTCCAGTGTGGAAATGACAGGGAATACATCACAGAAAGGTCAGACACTTGGTGTAATTTGGAAATTGACTTGCTGCTGTGCCTCTGGCGCCAGACTGGAAATTTCTACATTGGGTTGGCCAATGCTTGCCAGAGCCTTCGTTGGGTCTCCCCAGAACCTGACTTGGAAAGTCAATTACAACCCTAGTTATTATAAACAAATTGTACTGAAATGACAAACACGCACACACACACACACACACACACACACACACACACACACAGAGAGAGAGAGAGAGAGAGAGAGAGAGAGAGAGAGAGAGAGAGAGAGAGAGAGAGAGAGGCTAGAATTATTAGAATATATCACTATAACTTTAGAGGGTTGAGGTCTGGTTCTTATTGAACAGTGCAATACAAGTCTTTCCCTAACCATGAAACTTGGTATTTGGAGGTGTTTGCTGTTGAGGCCATAGGAGCTTTTAATGTTATCAAGCACAAACCTGTGATTGGAAACCTCTCCTCCCCTCATTTCTGACTGTCAACTATGTCATGTGTGTTCCGTGACAAGATGCTCAGTGGAATCCATAACTGAGACAGAGGTCATTTTCTCTGTAGGCGCTGGGTGGGGCTGTGAAGGGTGGGCTATGCTGCTCATCTGAAAAGAAACAAACACCAATACTTCAGGCAGCATGCTAGGTAGGATGTATTCCTCACCATTAGTGCTGGCATTTTTAGCCACAGACTGAAGCATGTGTTTTTAGGAAAGTTTTTCTACATTAATGTTTCTAGACATTCTTCTGCCCCTGGCTAAAGAATTATGACAAATTCTCAGCATACACATATGCACTTCTCTCTGCTCTCCTTGTACCACGAGTGAGCAATCTCCAGCAACTCTCAGCTCCCATTTAAAACCTTTTGTCGAGATAAAACACACTGCTCTAAAGGGAGTAGAAGAGGGTTTATTCTGATCCAAATATGAGTTCCGTGGCCTGTAAATATGGCTCCTGGTTGCCCTGAATGGCATTTTTCCATTGTGGAAGAGATTGCATGAGTTTCAACAGCCTAGGAATTAATGGAGCCATAAATCAAAGTGTTTGCTAGATGTTAGTGGAGCCATCAGGGTTCGTAAAGCATGGAAGTCTTTGCTGTCAGGTTCAGGTGCTGATGACATCCTTGGTTGGGAGCTGATGCAAACCAACATTCTTTTCAATTAATTAATTTGGATGTAATGCATTTTAAAGGATTGGTATATTGGGTCTGGTACACAGATGGATGATTAAGTGAACTAAAGATAGCCCAAGATAATTCTCTTTCAATCTGCGACATTCCGACTCTCCACATTCATGAAGTTTTAGTCACTTAGATCTTCAATGAAGGTGTGGCTTTTTCAGGGAATGTCACATCAGACTTTTAAACCTGTACTTCATGACCTCGAACTAGGCATGTCCCTAAATGTGTCTGTCTTTGCTTCATGAGCTATGACTTTAAACTGAGCATACTTAGGAATGTACTTCTTTAGTGAACCTTCTTGGGAATATTTCATCTGCTAAAGTGATTTCTTAATGTGAATACATATTGTTTCCCCATCTAGGGAAGATATAGCTCATATCTCAAAGGAATAAAAAGAGATGACTTCTTATGGTGCCAAATATGAGTGACCATGGACTGTGAACCCAGACTTAGGTTTTCCAATTAGATGTCCATATCATGTCATACACAAAGTCTCAGAACAGAGAGAGCCATAAAACAACACGCTTTCCAAATGTAGTGGTGGGCTTTCCCAATACTAAAATAGGGGCAAGGCTACAGAAGGCATAGCTGCTGTCTGAACACAGTCTTGTTTCTTGGTTGGTGGAAGCCCTGAGTCTGTACATCTATTCCAAAGAATTCACCGAGAAGTTATTAAAGGTGTTACGTCATGAAAGGGGACTAAAGTTGAGCAAACCTCTCTCTATCACTGAAGTAGACGCAACCAATCCCCGCAGATACAGTTTTTTCCCACAGGAATTCTTATTCACATTCGGACTAGATTCCCACACTTCTTTGTTGTTGAAAAGACCCATGCTCCTCCTCAGTTCAGTTGACCATGGCTGAATATTCCTTTGCTCTAGACGTAACTCTTGTGTTTGATGCACCAGCAGTGAGGAACAGCTTTCTCCATGATTTCATTTATTGGCCATGCTTATTTTGACTTCGGGCTCTCCAAGAATGCAAACCTACTGTGTTGGTTACACATGCATCTTCTTACCTTCCTCTCCTCTGAGAAAACCCTTGAAAGTCTCTGAGAACCTACAGTAAGTCTGAGTGACAGAAACAGTACCATTGTCCGCGGTGAGTGGTACATTCTCATGAAGGGAAACTATGAGGTAAAGTGAACCTGTTAGCCAGAATTCAGAGGACATAAACATGTAGGTTTGGATCCACGGTGGCACCAAGTCATTTCTTGAGTATTCCAAAACAACCTACAAAGTTATGAGATTCCATTACTTTACTTTTTCTTTATTCTTGAGATTTTCGTGAATGTATACAATGAAATATACTCATACTCGCTTCCGTTTTTCTTCTCCAAGTTTTACTGTACATCCTCCACATGGTTCCCTCACATTTTAATGTCTTTTTTTTTTTGACAATTCATTGTTCAATTTATACTGCCCGCTATGTACATGAACATGGAGACATCCAATGGAGCATGGGAAAACTAATGAGCACATATTCAACAAAGGAGTGATTCCCCCTCTCTCGGCATCCTGTTATTGGCAACAATTCTTCATTAGGTAGTGTAGCATGGAGAGCACCTCCAACATCTATGTTCCATAACAGAATTTTGGCTGATTTGATCTTGTGGAGCTCATGTGCAGATAGTGACGGGTGTGTGGACTCTTGAGTATGAAAGCCATGCCGTGGCTAGAAGGCAAAATTTCCTGTCACTTCTCCCAATCCTCTGACTTTCCCCCTCTTTTCGCCTTCTCTTCCTTGATGTCCCCCCCGCCCCTGAGGCTTGACTTGCAGGGAGTTAACAATTCCTGTTTAGGTAGGTTTGAGAACTCAGAGACCAGACCATTTTAATAAACTGAACGTACATCTCAAAATATTACATAGCTGGACATTTTAAATTCATTTCAAAATATTTGGTTGAATTTTATTATATACTCTATTGGAAATTCTGGGTTTCACCATCTTTCATGTTGCCAATGTAAAGAAACACTAGTCTGCTTCGTGTATCTAGCCTAGTGGTTTTACTGAATGGATCAGGGTTAACTAGAAATATTCTTGTCACGAATGTAGAGATGTTACCAGGATATACTGAGAGAAGTCAGGGATGCTGCTAAAATCTCACAGGATACCCACTTACCTCTTGTAAACAATCATCCGCTAGACCTAAAAATAATTAGAAATATACAATCACAAATGTACATGTAGTGTTCATAAAGATTTAAAACATGCAGGTAGGTATGGTAGTGCATGCTTAGAATGCCAGGACTTGGCAGATGTAAACAGAAGGATCAGAAGCTCAGGGCCATCTTTCAATACACCTTGAGCCCAAGGACTGATAGTCTCACAGAGGAGCAGAAACAAAGGCTTCTTCTTAGCTCCCGTGTGCAACGGCTGCATGTGCTACTTATTGCAGAGTTCCATAACTGTGTTTTTAAGTGCAAAGAAAAGCAAGGAAACAGCATTCTGCAAACACTATCTTTGTCTACAGCAATCACCAGGGTTTATGCTTCCTGGGAGGCAAGGGTTGACAAGTTAATTTGTCTTGTCTCTAAAGTGTCTCTGCCCTGCCATTTTCCACTCTTAAATCCATATCCGTCCACCAGATGCTGTGGGGGTTGGGGGGTTCAGAGGGGGTGCACAGTCCACTAATTCTGACAACTGGATGAAGCTGCTTTCTGGGTGGGGCATGGGAAGAGGGCAAAGCCTGTCTCAGAAGCCTACCTATGCAGCTCTTGTCTGCCGAACCTGGCATTCGAGGACCTGAAACAACAGGATGGACCACAGTACGATGCTGTAGACAACCTTCTTCAGTTTCAGTGTACTTCTTACACAAATGTCACAAAGAAAGCAGAGATTCAAGGAAGGTTGCTTCAGCTCAGAAAAACATGGTCAGAAAGACATAATCGAAAAAACATGTACATAAATGATAGTAAGCGCATACTAAATATTAACAGAGCAGCCCTTTCCAGGAGTTTCTCAGGACAGAGCAATTTAAACACAACTGCCCGGCACATGCTATAGACTACGTCCGGGAAAGCACAAAAGCAAGGTAGGTGATAACCAGATTTAGGGCATACTGACCACATTGAGCGCTATAGGTATGTTCTGATATCCAATAAGAATAAACATGACTAATAAATGTAATGTAAACATTTGCCACAGGAGGCGTGAAATCACATCCAAGAACAATCCAGGGAACAAAAGGGACCCGAGGTAAAAGGCCCTCAGCTGTTTGCCTTGGAGCCTCTCCAAGGCACTGTTCCGCATGCCTCGTTCTTTTGATGGTGCCCTGACAGTGACGAAGGTGGATGCTTGGAACTCAGATCAGGCTGTGTGGAACTGAGAACAAATGAGAAGCACAGCCGTGTCCAGTCAGTCTGCATGTGTTTGTGGGGTGCAACTGATTCCTACCTTGTTCAGGTTCATTGTTGTTGTAATAAAATACATTGACAAGGGTAACATAGGGGAGAAAGGGTTTATTTTGGCTTTAAGTTCCAGGTTATATATAGTCAATCAAAGCAAGCAAGTCAGTATGGAGTCAGACTCACCTCATCTCGTCAGTCAACAGCAGAAAGAGATGCATACATGCACGCCCACCATACTTTGCTATATAGATCAGGACCCAAATATAGGGAATGGCGCCTCCCACAGTGGGTAGGTCTTTCCATATCAATTGATATAACCTAGGCAAATCCTCTGACATACACACACAGGCCTACCTGACCTAAACAATCCTTCACTGAGTCTCCCTGACAGGTGACTCTAGATTGTTCAGTTGGCAAGCTGACAATTCAAACTAATACCTCATCAGCCCAGCACGCTGGCTTTTTTCTGCACAAGCAAAAGATTTTTAAGATGTGCATCTCTGACAAAGACAGAGGTAGAAGCCTGCAGTCAACTATTGGACTGAGCTCGGGGGTCCCCCATGGAGGAGTTGGAGAAGGGACTGATGGAGCTGAGGGGGTTTGTGGTCCCATGGAGAGAGCAACGGTGTCAACAGGTTAGACCTCCTGGAGTTCCTGGGGACTGGACCACCAACCAAAGAATACACATGGAGGACCCATTGTGCTGGCCACATATATGGCAGAGGATGACCTTGTGGAATATCAGTGGGAGGAGAGGCCCTTGGGTCTGAGGGTGTTCGATGCCCCAGTGTAGGGGAATGCCAGGGCAGGAGGACGGGAGTGGGTGGATGGGGGAGCACCCTCCCAGAGTCAGGAGGAGGGGGGAATGGGATAGGAGGTTTCTGAAGGGGAGACTTGGTAAGGGGAAAACATTTGAAATGTAAATAAAGAATATATCCAATCCAAAAATAGAAAATGTACATCTTGAGAGGAGTTAATGTTTTAACTTGAAACCAGAACATATTTAGCTGGGAATAAGTAGGGCTTGCGGTAATATTACAATTCTTCTTACGTTTATTTCTGAACACTTTAATACAGTATAAGCAGTTCTGTGGGTCTGGTTGACTGCAGAGGGGACAGCAGCTATGCCTGGAGCAAGGTTAGAGGTGAAGCAGCTAGGTGTGGTGAGGCCTGAGGCTCAGGGACCTGCCGCTGCCTTGTGGTTCAACCCAGGGGAAGGCAAGCGAGGGGAACTTCTCACTTTGCAAGGCCCTATTTCCCTTCCCCACTCCAATTTCCCTGGTTCATTTTCTCTTAATTGGTCCTGATTGGACGTCATCATAAATCAGAATAATTTCTCTTTCATGCTCTTCAAATTTTAACTTACCAAAAAAAAAAAAAGTCTTTAGCTGGAAATGTCCATAAAAAATGAATGTCAGTGGTTTCATCCTTAACAGGAAGAAAATGAAACTCAGACATTCTTGGAGTCACAGTCAAACTACCTCGGTATGATTGTGAATTGATTTATACAGGGCCTTTAAGAAACTTCATGTCCTTTTTGGAATATACTGAGCAGGAATCACTCTTGCACAAATCTAGAAATTATAGCCACCCGTGAAGTTAAATGCTATATCTGTCTTAGCCTGGGCCTGTACTCGGCTGATAATTTACTTCAAGACTCAAAAAGGCAATTTGACTCTGCTAGCTAGTTCTCAAAATGACTTATTCAACACTGAGTATTTAGATAAAGACTGAAGATTCCTCTCCCCTTCCCTCTCTGGCTACTTTCTTTCCCTCTTCCTTCTTTCTTCCCATTTCTTCTTATGTCTCTCATTCCTTCCTTATTTCTTAAGTTCCTTCCCTTTATGCTTCCGCTATTGCCCTTCCTGAATCTCTCTTCCATTCTGTCACTCCCCCTCCATTCCCTCTCTTTATCCTTCCTTCCCTCTCTCCTCCTCTCCCATTCTTCCTTCCCTTTCTTCCATTCCATTTTTTGGCTTACACACTGAAGAAGTAGCCTTGCAATCACTCACAGAAAATGTGTGGCCGATGTAACTTCCGTATGGCTAGAGGCTGCATGCACTCACTTAGTTCCAAGGTTAGGAATGGCAATAACCCACTTACCAGTGGTTCTTAGTTATTCCTTTAAGTAATCTAAGGTTTACTATGTTAAAGACATGTGTGCCTCAGGGCTTAAAAATTGACCTTAGTGGATATAAGTCACTTCACTCTGAACAGTCACAGAAAGGGCTGTATCCAGTCTATTAGCTTCTTTTAGGTTGCAGAATGCATGTGAAGACATTTTAGTTAAATGAATCTACAAACCTAACTTAAATCAAAGACTATCTTATTTATGTTCTGGAACATTCTTTCTCCTTTCTTTGTATGTACTGTTGGGGAATTGAACCTATAGCCTCCTATATTCTTAGATCGGCATTCTACCACTGAACTACACCCTCAGTCCTGGAAGTTTCTTTAAGCTGTTACCTCACTGTGCTAGCCACGTGCCCTAGCACACCCAGGGAAGGCCCTGATGGCCACTGAGCATGTCCTCTCTCTTTCCTTACAAACCACAGAGACCCCTCCTTGACACTACCCACTCACGGTGCCACTTCAGGAAGGCTGCTGGGGACTGGCGTGCACACCATTCCATTATGACCACGTGGTCTTGATCACATCTTGATGTTGTCATTGGTGTTGTCACTCTGAGACGTCGACGGCATCTTCTTTAGCTGCTTTGCTCAGCTGTGAGACCTGAAGCAGTAAACACCAGCTTTGATCATGAAACACGGAAGCTTCATACTGCTGTGTGATAGACAGACATCAGAAATCAAGGTGTGGATAATTATTACTGCCCGCACAGGGGAGGGTGCAGAATGAACTGGAGAGATTCCCTCAAGGAGTGTGCTAAGAGACGGCCTAAGAAGATGAGAAGTTGGTTTCCCTCACTTCAGTTTTTGCCTACACTTTATCTAGCATTTAATCTTCCCTGTCAGTGGGAGGGCTACTCACACTCATCCAGTGACGAGAAGTTCAGGGGCTCTGGTGTGCTCAGATATGGTGAGTGGTATTAAAAAGCGTTGGTTCTACTAGATGTATAAGTCTGCTTGAGCAAAGGCCTGTGTTGCTTCCTTCAGCCTACCACCACCTTTTTAGAAAGAGCTGGAAATATTTATGTCTTAGGAGAGATTGCTCACCTTACTTATGCAGATGAAGCAATCGTGTTCACCAGATAAAATGCTGCCTGTGTCCTGTTAGTTATCTGTGGAAGATGATGGTACAGACAGTTAGAAAGGTGAATGGAGAGAAAAGGGTGGGAGAGGTTGGAGGGAAGAAAAGAATAGAAGCCTTTATGAAGCACCTAAAGTGTGTTAAATTTAGCACTGGTTCATGTACATTCTAGAAAATGAAACCATTTATCTGGTCCTTTTCCCCTTCCATTCCAATGATTAGTAGGTATATGAGATTTATTGTTTAATGATTAAGTACTAATAACTTAAAATCACTTTTTATTTCGCCACCTAGGGAGCATCTCTGGATAGGGAAAAAGAAATGCTTCCCCCCGCCCCTTACTTAATAGATAAAGCATTGTCTCATAGTCCTAAATAGGCATCCTGGGCTCTGACAGACCGGTCAGCTCCCCAGGAAACTCCTCACAAGCTGCTGGGAGTTTTCTTGCTTTCTTTAGCAGCAGTGGGATTAGTGATAAGAGACAGATGAATAAAGACTAGAGAGCAATTAACAGGCTACATGTACCTTATCTGAGCAGGCTGACATTCAAACCAAAGCTTTCCTCCAGTGCCTGCCTAGAAGGGGCTTTACAGACGATACAGACACTGAAGATGAGTGTGGTGGAGGGCAGGTTGATCCAAGGCCACACTGTTCAATACCACTCCATCCACCTCCCTGTTCCCAGCAACACTCATCTGATTCTCTCCCTCCCTCCCTCCCTCCCTCCCTCCCTCCCTCCCTCCCTCCCTACCTCCCTCCCTTCTTTCCTCCCTCCCTCCCTCTCTTCTTTCCTTCCTTTACTTCTTTCTTATTTTCTTTCTTTGTGTTTGTATGTGTGTTCAATATGCTCCTGTGAAAATACACAAGGACACCAGAGGTTGGTGTTGAATGTCTTCCCCTGTTTCCCTCCAGCTTATTATTATTATTATTATTATTATTATTATTATTATTATTATTATTGTTGTTGTTGTTGTTGCTATTTTTGAGAGCTCACCAGTTGGCAAGGCTAGCTGACCACTGAGCATCCAGGATCTTCCTGTCTCGGCCTCCTAGCACTGAAAGAGGATAACTTGTCAGCTTCTCAAATGCCAAGTCAGACAGCTTTTCCTTTCTGTTGTTATTGTTGTTTAAGTATTGATTTTCTTCAGATCTTGAATATATAGAAAAGATGAATTTTTACAAGAATATTCATCTGTGATATATATATATATAATTTAAAAATAAATATAGCAGAAAACTTTATGAAACAAACCTGCTCCATCCTGGAGGAAAGGGATACTTTGATGTCTGATTTTTAATTCACACCGCAATGTGGAAAGTCCCCTGATAATTTATTGATTTTTGAGAGTAAGAGATCAGCCAAAAGAGAAAATTCTAGAAGGATTGCCATAGCCAACTTTGTATTTAGCTTATTCCTTTTGATGAAAGACTTTTATTTTGTGTATGATATTACACAGGAAATACCTTTGTAGCATACTTAGAAGAGTAACGGAATGTACTCCAAAGAAGCTCGATAGCTTTGTGCTGTTAAATCCCTATTGAAATACAGCCGGGCTTGCCAACTAGCTCCCTGTTTCTATATTACAGGGTTTGGAAGGCACTGAAGTTAGATTTGGTGATATTTTCTTTATGTAAACCAAGGTTTTCTTCCACAACATAAGAGCCGTGAGTTCCTATTCTGTCTACATGACTAACGACAACACTTGACTCGTGTCTTCTTTGTTCATTGCACAGTCATCCATTTTTACCTATTATGTTTTTTTCCCATTTGAATGACATGTGTAAGAAATGTGATTTAGTTGAGCTGTTGTCTTAGAGGCCCTGACTACTACGAGGAAGTGACTTGTCCCATTTCTAGGCCAGTAAGCTGATTGGTAGGGTTGGAGTTAGACAAACAGTCCTTTTCCAACCCTGACAGTGGGATGCCTGTCACAACGAGTTAAGATGCTTTGCTTAATGCTTTTCTTCTTGTGAGTTAATTTCTTAGGTCTGCTCTTCGTAGCACTGTAGAAGAGAGAGCATTGTTTGAAATCTTGTAGTTCAATTCCTCCCTTTTCCTGATGATCCAAGATATTTAAGTCCACTCCCGACTTAGGCTTCTTCCCTCGTCTTCACATGGCCATGGACACTCTTAATGGGAATTTTGAATGTTGAATGGCACGAGTTTAAGAAGACCTTTTCTGACTTCCCTGTCTGGAAGGTCTCTGTCTCTCTCCTCTCATGGCACTTTCTTGGTTTTCTTTCCAGAACTAACCATAAACATCATAGTGTCTTGCATTCAAATTTATTTTCTATAATATTTTGAAATTCATGAAGGAAAGGTTTGTCCTGTGACCTATACCATCATGTCCCCAGCATCCTAGCGATGTGTCTGGTGCCCTGTAGGTACTGCATACGGGGCACAGAGTAGAATGTTAACTTCTCTCTCGTGCTGTTTAGTTCCTGTTGTTTGATGCATATGTGCTTGTGTACCGCCGTGACCCACACTTATCTGATAAAAAAAAAGTATGATTATTTGGTTCAACATTTTCACTTTTTGACTGCCATTTGCCCTTCAGAAAATGATGACCCCCCTCAGTCCACATAAAAGCTTTTACATTTGTTATACAGAAGGGGCTAGAATAAACTAACAGTCATTAGTGGTGGAGTCTAGAAGTGACATGGCCACTGGTTTTCCTTTTTTATTTTCAAACTGGAAATGTTTATTCAGAAAATGGAAAACACATGGTAGTCTAAGGATTCAAATTTCAATACATTAGGTAGACTTGCAGATTCGAGAACCTCGTGCTAATTGTTTTGAGATCTTGGCTGCTGTAAGAAACTGTACTGAATCATACTTTGGTTACGCAATAGTGGCATCTGCTAAGTTTCAGGGAAACATGATGGCTTGAGTCTACCTCTTGACCCATTGATGGGAACCTCCAGCAACGAGTTCCAGGCATGCGTACAATTTCTTGGAGGGGCTGAGGGGATGGCTTACTGGGTAGAGTATGTGCTGTGCTAGCACAGAGACCATTATCCCACGGTTTCCTTCCACATCTTAAAAGCCATTCATTCTGTCCTGACTTTTTGACTAGTGGCAGTAATAGACTTCTGGTATCCATTCATTTTCATTTTTGACTACTGAATTCAGGACCCACATAAAAAGCTGGATGTGGCTCCCATCTGTAGCCTCCAGCACTGGGAAGGGAAATGAGACAGGAAGATCCTAAGCTCCTTGGCCAGCCAGTGTAGCTGAATTAAAGATGTTCAGGCTCAGAGAACAAAGGTGGGAATGATTGGAAGGTACCTGATATCTACCTCGTGCCTTCACATGTATGTGCACGCGCGTGTGCACACACCCACACCCACACCCACACACCCCATTTGTCATTCTGTTGAATGTCAGAGATCAAAGGAGAAGGAGACCTTTGAAGTTTGGCAACACAATTTGTGTTCAGCACGTTTTCTTTTGAAAACCAATAAGCTAATAACTGCATCGACCGCATGATCCCTAATTCTGTAGAATACATCAAGAGTGTTACTTTGCCCTACCGTCTGATTGTCAGCATATAAGGCACTATGGGTTGTCTACATTGTGATTCTCGGGGATGATGCATTCCCTGGAAGGATGCCATGTAGCCTTCTGTAGACTGATCATCTCCATCTCTCTCTGCCCACTCACCATATGGATTCTGGGGTTTTTCTGTTTTGTTTTGTTTTAAGTCAGGGTTCAGGGCTTTTCTCCTTTAGTGTGTTTTCTCTCATAAGCAGAATTCTTAGTTCTTGTTTCACAAAGCCCAGAGCTTGTGAAATCATTTCCACAATTGTCAATCTCAGTGTTTAATATGCATGCCAGTATCAATCAGCACCCTCTTATTAGTAGCTGAGAAAATTTTAATATGAGCTGTAAGTTCCTGAAGTCATGTGGACTCCATGATGAATGTCCAATAAATATTTGTTGACGAGGTGAGTGGATGGGCCTTGCTTACTCCAGGCAAACATTTCCACAAGAGCAAGTTGAAAAAAAAAAGATCTTGTGTGTGTGTATATGTGTGTGGGGGGCGTTGTTGGCACTTTGTTCCTGTGAAATAAAAATGAAAGAGTTTTCTTTCTTCCTTGTGTCTGATTTCCTTTTGCTGGTTTCTCTACCAACTGGCTAGTGGCCAACTTTGGCAGAGCTGAAACATCAGAGAGTCAGAAGAGAGGTTCTCGGCTGATAAATATTTGATTGACAAGGTATTGAGAGGTTTAAAGAAATGGAAAGGAGTTTGCCTAATGGGAGTTGTGTTTAATATAGCAAGGAAGATCACCAATAACCAGGTCTCTTTTCCTTTGCAGTGGCCGGTGGGTATCTGAGTGTATCAGGCTTATTGTGATACAGATTATGTTAGGCTTGGCTGACAATGGGGCAAAGCTGAGAAGGCCTGCGATGCTCCTGCTCCTTCAACAGAAACACAGCTGAAGGGAATATCCTCAGAGTTTCTTCTCTTCTCTTCTATAAGCTGTGATAAATATTGTATGTCTCAGCAGCATAGGGAAAAACGATTGATCCTTTCTCAGTGATAGAGACATGTGGCTGTATATGTTATATGCAGAATGAATGATGGAGGGAGAATGGGGAGGAGGGGGGACGAGAGATGCAGGGGGCTGTGTATAGTGTTGCCAATAGCGATCTATCAAAGAGATGTCAGGAGTGGGAGGGTACAGAATGGGTTTTAGCTCCCATTTCATCATCTGTTGCTTTTCTCTGTTATCAAAGTTTTGTTTCATGGTAAGTTTTGTTCCTCATCCCCGCCTTGAAAGTTCCAATAGAATGAACACAATTAGGACCAACTCCAAACTTGACTGAATTAAATACTTAGGAAAACATCAAGCTTTCTTTTGTGTAGGGTGTAAGTCTCTTACACAGGGCGAGTCTATGGATCCATTTGGCTTGAAAACATCACACTTGAAATCACCGCCAAACTCAAGAACAACGCAGACCATTCTCAACAGGGGCAATGAGGAAAACTGATTCTTGGGGAAAAGCAAACATTATTATGTAGTATTATGGTTTCTGACTCTCCACTGGGGTGTTGTACACAAATAGACAGTGTCAGTCTTCTAGTTTGGCCTCCCTTGACCAAAAGCAGCTTTACTTATGAAAACATTTTCTTGGCTGCAAGCATTAGTTTGGAGTCTCTTTAGCTTGTTGATTTTTAGAAGGGCTTTATTTTGTCGGAAACTTGGTTTTAAGGCTGAAGTCTGGAGGCTGGAAAGTTGGTTCAGTGATTAAGAACTAACTTGTAGAGAACAGGGGTTCAGTCCCCAGCATCTACTTGGTGGCTCACAACTGCCTGTAACTCCAGTTCCAGGAGACCAGACACCCTCTTCTGTCTTCCATGGGCTCCTCCACGCATGTGATACACATAAACTCAAGTAAGCACACATATATTTTTCAATAAATAAATAAACCATTAACAACTCTTAAAACAGCATTAGCAGCGGAGTGAGACAGGTGTAGATATTCAGCCTGCACTCCCAGTTCTTGGTGGATTATTTACTTGTTCCTCGAAATAAAAATTCCAGGAAAGAGTAAAAGCTGAGAATATTCACTAAAGTTTTGAGAAGCTGAGATATCTTCTGATTGTAGACACTATACTGTGGACCTACAGAAAGGCAGAAGATAACACATGTGACTCTTTATTCAGAGTATGAACATTATTAAGTACTTCATTGGGAAGTGTCTTATTGACTAGCTTAAATTTTTAGAAGTAATTAGATGAAAAAAATACGCATTCTTTAAAATACCTTGACTTTTGTTATTTTAAAAAAGATAAGGTCAGGCTGGCCTTGAACTTGTGATCTTTCTGCCTTTGTCTCTTGGATAGGTAGGTGTGTACTGCTGCTCCAGGATGATGTGCTGACTTTAATGCTACTTTTTGTTTATACTTCTTTCAGCATTTTTAAAGCAGTTTGCACAGCTGGAAGTAACATATGCATGCATCTTACATCTTACCACACCCTCAGTAGTATTGGGTGGTGTTGTGGTAAACTCCTTAGTTAACTGAATCTGAAGAAAGAAAAATTGATGCTTTGAACCAATAGTGAATGTGACATGGGGCTGGGGAGATGTTCAGTGGTTAAAGCACTTGGTGTACAAGCCTGAAGACCAGGGTTTGCATAAATCCTGGTTCTGAACCGCCACTTTCCTGTTCTTCTTAGACACTGTCTTTCTGTTTCAGAATTCCCCTTCTTCCCCCAATCAGACTCCTAACACAGGACCCAGAACCCATATAAATGCTGGGTTTGGGTTGACTCACTGGCAGTTCAACCCTGGAAGGTGGAGGCAGGGAACCCCTCAGCAAGTTATCGAGTTGAACCATCCATACAGGCAAAGCAATGGGAAAGATTCCTAATAGTAGTTGCAGACCTCTTTCGGAGCAGATGTGGACACAGACACACACATGCATATGCACACACACACATGTACATGCATATGCATATACACATCTATGTACATCACATACTCGTGAAGAAAATGAAATGTTTCACAGTCCCTGCTTTTAAAATAAGTTTGTGTGATTCAAAACAATCCGTTGTTTACCCAGAAAACTGTGGGGTTGATAGAAGAGTAAATTTACCACACAGGTAATTTTTTAAAATTTTTTCGTCACTTTAACTTTTCTGGTGCTGAAATCACAAAATAGAGATTTATTATGTAGAGCAAGTATCAATGGTCTTGAGGCCATTGGAGGATGGAAACTGTGATATAAACAGTAACCGTTCTGTTCCCATGTAGTCAGAAGCTTGAAGGTGGTCGTTCTATTGGTAGAAGGGGACTGCTGTTGTTTTCCACCCATGCCCTGAACACATGAACCTAAAGCAGAATAAGGCTTGGGAAAAAATTATGAGTGATGTTGAAGAATCGCACTGGTGTTTGGAAGGATTTAGACTTTCCTCCATGAAGACTAAATTAGGTTATATTTCACTGATATTTCAAGTTGGATATTTTATTTATTTATTTATTTATTTTTTTAGTTAGGAGGCTGAATGTCTTTTTCATAGGGCTTTAAATTTTTTTCCTGCTCTGTTTTTCTTCTGTGGATACTCTACTGAGATCTGTTGCTACTGGCATTCACAACTTACATAAAAATATATACCAGGGCTAGACTGGAATGGGATGGACTGAATTCTCTAGCATCTAAATTAAAGTAAGCTTCATTTTTATTTTACGTGTGTGTGTGTGTGTGTGTGTTAGGTATATATATTTAGTGATTTAGTGTGAGTATGCCTGCCTATAGATTAGGAGGTTGCAGGAGGGTGTCACTTTCATCTGTAGCTGCCCAGTGTATTCCTTTGAGGCTAGGTCTCTTATTGAGTGTAGAGCTCACCATTTTTTTTTCCAGATAGCCTAGCAGCAAGCAAGCTCCAGTATTTCCCCGTCACTAATATCCTTATACTCAGTTACAGGCATGCTCAGGGATGTGACAGCTACCATGGCAACATGGTAGACACTAGGACCTGAGTTTCTTCCTCAGGCTTCCACTGCACCCATTCTTCTTCTCTCCAGCCCCCAAAGTTGGTTTATAACAGTAAACAATATTCAACCAATAACGAAGTTCCCGACAGGCTTCTTTGAAGAGCTTACTAAAGGACAGCTGTGCTGTTGAAGATCCGCAGCAATGGTTTATGGGATATGTAAGGGACCTGTCTGCTTGATCTTGCTGAGTGACTAGGAATACTCCATTTATATTCCAGTGCCCATAAAATATCCCTTCTCTACTGATTTTCTCTACGTACTCATTAGGGGTCTCCAGGAACAGACCTGGTTGGATATGTCTACACAGCAAGTTGTAGTCAGGCAGGGATTAATAGATCAAAGATGGGTAAGTGATAGATAGATAAGAGGTGACTAGCCAGGAGCTTGATTCACACCTCACAGCAAATTACCTAAAAACTGAAGACGCTGGGATGCAGGTCGTGTGTCTCAGTCCTAGTTTGAAAGTCTTAGCATCATGGAGGAGACACATCTCTGGCCATGTCTGGAGGGGATTTCCAGAGAGGTTTTCCTATCTCCAGAGAGAATATCTACCTTGAATATGAGCTAGGGTCCTGGATTAAAAGGAAGAGAAAGCAGGATGAGGATCTATCTTTCTGTCTCTCTGTCTGTCTGTGTCTATCTCTCTGTCTGTGTCTCTGTCTTTATCTGTCCCCTCCTTCCCCACCCTTTGACAAATGACTCAATGTAATTAGGTCTTCCTGCTACAAATAAGGAACCCAAATATACTATTCCTTCTTTACAATGTTTTATCAAGATTTTTGTCAAGCAATTAGAAAAGTAACTAATCCTCCCAAAGAAACCTGTGATTGTAACCTTTTGTCCCAGGCCAGCATTAACCTTCCTAATGCTTCAACCCTTTAATACAGTTCTTTGTGCTGTGGTGACTCCCACCCATAAAATCATTTTCGTTGCTACTTCATAACTGCAATTTTGCTAGTTGTGAATCCTAATGTATGAAAACCAAGGGGGAAGTGCTAGTGTGAGTCCCTAGGTGTACTTCAGAGAGGCTACCATTCTGATGTCCACGTCCGGGGAAAGTGTCCCGTGAGGTGGTTCCGGGGCACTGTTTCTATTTGGATCTATCTGAATGGCAGCTGACTGAGGACAACCATTCAAAGTGAGGGCAGATCTTCCCCACCTAGTCCAGCAAGTCACCAGCCTGTCCACCCAGAGGCACCCTCTCAAACTCACACGCCATGAATACTTGACAGCTCCCTGGGCATTCTGAATCCAGTCAAGCCAACACCTAAAGTTTGCCATCTCTCTTTATTATCTCTTAGCTCCAAACTGACCACATGGGTCGACGGATAGAAGGGATGGTCTCTCCCTGCTCTGACCTGTCTCAGGCAGCTCTGTAAGGAGGAACTACTGAAAATCCTCTCCAGCTGTGGCTGGGGTCTGTATCCAAAGTCATGCTAATGTCTACATCTCAGCATGTGGGTTCCGACCCTGTTGTGGGTTGAATATCCCTTTCACAGGGGTCACATGAGAGCATCAAAAACACGCATACTAACATTAAAATTCATAACAGTAGCAAAATACTGTTAAGAAGTAGCAATAAAGTTATTTTATGGTTGGGGGTCACGGAAACAAGAGGAACTGTATTAAATTAAAGGGTCTCAGCATTAGGCAGGTTGAGGACCACTGGTCTAGACAGCCTGTGCTGTGGAGCTGTGTGGAGTTCACCCAGCACTAGACATCAGAGCTGCTGTGTGTGAGCTTCCCCAAGCTGCTTCCTTCATTCCATGCTAATGAGTTCAGTTTCCAGTGAAGTACACTTCACAAAAAGGAAAGAAAGAAACTCAAAGGTGACTTTGTTTTGTTTCTGATTTGAACACTATCACAATATCCATAAGAAAGAAGTCGGCCTCTAAAGGGCTTATCATCATAATAGCAATATTTTTAAAGTGATAAACTTCAAAACCAGAAGGGGTTTTTGTTTGTTTTCCTTCTGGGATAGATAGTGTCCCGGAAGGGTATTCCTCTGGGAAATCCTTGTCAAAGGATGAAAGGAGTGAGGTTTAGGGAGGCAGCGCCAGCTCCCATTTCCTTCAGAAAAGCAAACAACAGGAATGCTACCTGCTGGTGGAGTTTGCCATGTGGATATAGCAAGAGTAGGCCCTCGCTGCCGTTCACTGACCCCTGTCACAACGAGAAAGAAGACCATCATCCAAGAGACTTGTTTGTTCAAGCGACATATTTCATTAGGATTCTGCCTAAATGGAAAGAGGCAGAGGGAGAAGAATATGAAGATTGGAGTCTCCTTGGCCTTGGATCATTGATAAATTAATTGCTTATGACAAGAATCACCCTCCTTCTGCAGTTGGAGACCAGGAGACCTGGGGAAAAGCTCACCGGATTTGTTTAAATTTCCCTAGGTCTCAGGATGTCAGTGACTCTCCTTGTAGCTAGAACATACTCTAAGGAGCAGGATTTAGCTGACCCAGCTGAGTCCGAGTCTCTAGCACTCTCCCAGGAAATCCTGTTTTTGTTTCTTTTTAAAGTTTTGATTATATTTGCTTTTTTTTTTATATGTGTTGAGAGACAGTGGACAGGCCAGTGTACATGTTGGAGTCAGAGGACAACTTGTGGGAGTGGGGTTCTCTTCTTTCACTGTGTGGCTTCCAGGCAGCTGAACTTAGGTTGTCAGCCTTGAAGACAAGAGCCTTGACCAACTGAGTCATCTCATCGGTTATGTTTTATTTGCTTTGACTGTGTGTGTGTGTGTGTGTGTGTGTGTGTGTGTGTGTGTGTGTGTGAGAGAGAGAGAGAGAGAGAGAGAGAGAGAGAGAGAGAGAGAGAGAGAGAGAGAAGGAGGGAGGGAGTGAGGGGGAGAGAGAGAGAAATTCAAAGGTGAATTTGTTTCTAATTTGTTTGAACACTATCTCAGTGTCCCATAAGACAAAAGCCTCTGATTTGATGATTTTAAGACAGATTTAATCCTGGTGCTGTGCAGGAATTCACCCTTCCCACAAACATGAGACTTAGGTGCAAACCTCCAGCATTACTCAGAGTTCTTCCATCTTCTTCTCTAAGCCAGAGCAAAAGTCCCTATTATAGTAATTTATCTGATTAAATAATACATCGAATACATTTCTCCTTTGCCTCCGCCACCCTCACGTCCTTCCTCCAACCCTCCCATGAACTGTTACCTCAAATACATGAATGTCTATTAGAAGAGTTTTATGAACCAGTCAGAGGCCACCAAAGAAGGCAGTTTATTTGGGAAGCATTCCCCACTCTGAAACTGGGCCAGCTAGGGACAGGCGACTGTGCCACCAGGATACAGCCTGTTAGAGTTTACATGTGCTAACATCTCCCAGGACACACACTAGGGGCATGCCTTAAGGTTTCTGTGGAAGGACTAGCGCCGTGGTAACATTTTTACAGATGACCATTTTCAGGAAGGTAACTGAATCAAACCAAAACGAACAAAAGTCCAGTGTGGTAGAACGTGGTCTGTCATCTCTTCATGGGGAAGTGAAGGAAACAGGATCAGGGGTGTGGAGGTACTTTCTCAAGGCCATTCTCATCTATCCAGTGAGTTGGAGGTCAGCCCATGACCCACAGAACCCTACCTCAAAACAATAACAAGCTATGGGATTGATGACGAGATGGTTTATGTGGCAAAGTGCTTACCGCACGTACACCCAAACCTGAGTTTACATTCCCAGCACCCATGTAAAAAATGTTGGGAGCATGAGTCAGGAACCAAGGAGCTGGGTGGGTACACAAAAGTGATAACTTGGTGCTAACTGGCCTGTCATGGTAGCCAATTGTCAAGCTTCTGGGTCAGCTAGAGGCTTTGTCTCAAAACAAACTAGGAGGATGATCAGGAAAGCTACCTGTGTAACTTAACACACACACACACACTCACACACACACACACACACACACACAAACACACACACAAACCCTCCCATAAAACCAAGAACAAGAAAACAATGAAATAATAGTTATCCCTTGAGTCAGCCTCGAGTGAGAGACATTGCAGAAGCCATTCGCTCAAGCTTGGCTCTGAGGGGTTTATGTATTCATCTGTGGATGGTCCCAGGCCCATCTAGGGGTGACCTCTAGTATGCTCTTAATTGTTTTACTGCTATATTATTTCACTTTTTTATTGTAGTAAGACATACTGCACATAAAAGTTACCATTGAAACACACGCATCCAGATCTCCCAAGGGGAAATCTGCCTCTTTTTAAATCTATCTGTGTCCTATACAGTGGAGAGTCAATTGCAACACCATCAAGGAGAAAATGTCTTTCAAAGGATGACTGTGTAGTGTGTATGTGTATGCAAGGATTACTAACACACCACTTAATTGCAGAAAGGAGTGAAGACTTACTTGCTCATGAGCATCTGAACTGTAATGAGATACAAATGAGCTACTTGAAATTTCAGGGATTTTGACTGGCCTGTTTGTTCTCTGAGGCAACAGAGCTTCTCCCAGGAGATACAGACTCTGGTTTGTGATAAGTCAAATAAGTATAAAAGCAGACACCTAATAACTGGAAAGTAGAGAGATGTGGCTGCAGGAAACAGCTGGAAGAATTCTTGAGGCAAGAAGATGTGATCCAACTTTTTGGAACTAAATAAATAATTAAGAGGAAACCTTGAAAAAAAGACTATTAAATTAGGGTCTGGGGACACATTTCAGTCAGGAAGGTGTTTGCTAAGCAAACATGAAGACTCCAGTTTGGATCTCTAGCACTGATGTAATCCCACCACTGTGGAGGTAAAGACAAGGCCATTCTTGAGCTCAGAGGCCAGTCAGTCTAGTAGGATCAGTGAGCTACAGGTTCCTTGAGAGACCCTGTCTTAAAAATTCAAGTGGAGAAAACCAGAGGAAGTCACCTGACATTGACCTCTGACCTCCACACACATGACACAAATGGACACGCCCACACAGACATATATACAATAGAACACACACACACATATACATGAACACATATATATGTTCATATAGTACACAGAAGATACACACACACACATATATGCACACACACATGCACACGCACTATGAAACTGGAGGCTTGCAAGTTGATGAATAATAAAAGAGTCAAATTCCATTGTGGACTTATCACAATTTGTTTACTTAATAGGGATACATTTGGATTTAAAAATATACACATTAGACAACAAGATTAGGTCACTGTGCGGGGCTAAAGATTCTAGAAGGAAAGTGCCCTAGAGGTACATGCATTAAAAAACCCTTCTGGGTTCTGGTAATTCATCCATCCAGTCATCACTCATCTGAGTGATGTGTAAGTAAACATTTCTTTGATATTCTCAGGCAAAAAATCCTTTCAAAGTTGTAAGTTTGTTTCTCTTGTGGTTCTTACATTTGGAGTAAGTGAAAAAAAAAAGAATAAATACATAGGTGAACTAGAAAACACCCAGGCAGTAACATCTATTATGAAGACATTACAACATTTGATTTGGTAAAATCAAATCTGTAGTTTTTAAAACATGAGATAAATTACTGAATGCCCTTTTCTTCTCTTTCCTGACCTAACACTTTTTATTATTTCTGTTTTTCACTCAGTTTTACATTCATTTTATTTGTGTGTGTGTGTATGTGTGTGTGTGTGTGTGTCATGTGTGAATGTATAAGAGATAGCGAGACAGAGAGAGAGAGAGAGAGAGAGAGAGAGAGAGAGAGAGAGAGAGAGTCACACTGAGACACAGAGATAGAATAAACTGCAGCACACACGTGGCTGTCAGATGAAACTTTATAGGACTGGGAATCTGTCTTCTTTCTCCTTCTACCACATGGATTTGGTGGTTGAACTCAGGTCATCAGGCTTGGCGGCAAACACCTTTACCCACTGCGCCATCCTACCCATCCCCTTCACTCGTTTTCCTGGATCCCATACTCAGTGCCTTGCATATCCAGTTCCTAGTTTCCTAACCCTTAACCCACACACAAGACAAAAAGCAGAATGTTCTGAACACAGTAGAGCCTCGGTAAATTATTCAAAAGATTCAGCTGTTTATAGGCTTAGACTCTCTGAGATGAAGATTGCAAGATTATCAAAAGAGGGAACCGAAAACCATGTGGCATAATTAAGAGAGGAGCAGGTTAAAATTAGATGACAGTGAGTCTTATTGGCACAAATAATGACTCCATCAACATGGCGTGTGAATAGCAGGAGACCATCATTCGTCTCACTTGTGTGTCTCATCTGCCTTGGGAAGTTGGAGATAGCGGGGCATTTTGCCAAAATTAGAAGCAATTTGAATCGTACATATTAAGAGTGTTGACCGAAACTTGTGCATGTCTGCATTTGAGTTCTGATTGCTGGCAAGATAAAACGTTAAAGTTCAAAGAAAGTGGGAGTGAGGGGGGGTGAAACTGATCAAAATACATTGTATGACATTCTCAAAGAATTTAACCGGACTATTTCAAAAGAGAAACATATGTAGCCTTGTCTGGCTGCAGTGGGGGAGGATGCGCTTAATCCTGTAGAGACTTGATGCCCAGGTATCAGGTGGACTGATACCTGGAGTAGGGCACCCTCTCAAAGTTGAAGAGGATGGGGGGTAGAACTCTGCGAGGGGGGGACCAGGAAGGAGGCAACATTTGGGATGTAAATAAATAAAATATTTAATTAATAAAAAGAAAGAAAATATGGGGTGGAGAGAGAAAAGAGACAAAAGACTGCGAGTTTGAATTCATGGCAAAAGAACCACCAGCAAATGAATGGACACCCTCTGTGGTGGGGGGCGGGAAGGCGAGGGGTGGGAGGAGTCAGCGATCATCCAAATCCAACCTGGGAGTATTTAGATTTGTTCACAAGAGTCTCAGCATGCTCCGGTGGGTGATTGACAAACATAGGGCAGTCCCCTCTGGTAAAGAAACTGTCTGTGACATAAGCCAAACATTTCCCTTCCTAATTCTCCCAGTAATACCAATTTATCTTTCTCAAGCCCTGGTAGAAATGGAGCACTGCCCGCTATTGCATATGGGGGAACCTTTCCACCCACCTCGAATGTAAATGTTCTAATGGGATTTACCTGACTTAGCATTGGAGTCTAGTCAGGGCTCTCTCTGTTCTTTCTTATCCCCAGCCCTGCTCACAAAGGTTATCTAGGTTTCTGGAAAAAATTCTCACTCAGCAGAGAGGAGTCGGCACACTAATGCTTTTGGGAAGTGTGGGTTTACCATAAAATCCGAACTGATCCGAAATCCCAGTAAGAAAGTTCTGGGTGTCTTAAAGTGGAAGTGGATTATCTACAAGGGACTTAGGCAGAAGCTCTAACTAGTGGTGTCTCGCATGCCAATGCTCATGAATACACTCCCTCCACCTAAGGCATATAAATATACTTTCATGAAGGAACCCACTCAATTCTTTTATTTTTAGGACATCACATTAAATATTTATGACCTTCTGTCCTCTTAACAATTCTTTTCCCTAAGAAAAAAAAAGTATGTATATAGTGTGATTAAAAATTTACCTCGTAACAAATAACTTCAATTAGCGCCTTCCTTTCCCCTGTTCTCAGAGTTAGGCTGGATTGTGAAATAACAATCACTTTTGAACCTCTCAGGCTGGGAAGACACCCTATCAATGGTGGCAGGCAAGTCACAACACAATGTAGACTTCATATCCATCAGCATGTCAAATGATCTCATTAGAGTCTCGGGGTCTGTACGTGGTTGCATTTCAACGACTCTGCTTTTCCTGCACAGAAGTTTAGCAAAGATTAAGTCATTTAGCTGCGACAGTTGGCTAAGGCAGCCAAGTAGGAGCTTAGATGAAATGTGTCAGTCATGTTTCAGCAACTCTGCCTCGACGGGAGGCCATGGGGAGGAGTCGCTGTCAAACAGCTACTGCCCACATGGGTGGAAGTCTTCCCACAGAACAGTCCTCCTGTAAATTTTGTAACTCCTTTGTGAGTTTTTTCCCCCAGTAGGACTATATTCACCATGAAAATTATTTCCCTGAACATCATAGCCTAGAATTATTTCATATAATGTAATTTTTATTTATTTACTTTTTTTTTAAAGAAAAAAAAACAACCTCCCTCGATGTTGGAAAAAAATATTGAAAAGATAGACTTTAGAATTTACGTAAAGAAATGATGTATTGGGTGATGGGATGTGGCTCAGTGCATAGGAAGTCTTGCCATATAAACAAGAGGACCTGGGATTGAATAGTTTGCAGTCACACAAGAAAGCTGGCGAGGCCGTATGGCATGTGCCTACCCTGGTATTAAGGGGCAGAGATGGGTGGATCTCATGAAAACCTTAGCCATCATTCCTAGCAGAAATTTAAACAAGAGTCTAGTTCAACCAGAAGCTCTGTCCCAAGGCAATGAGGTAGAGAGCGATCAGGGAAGATGGCTGATGTCCTGGACATACACTCATGGCTGTACACACTTACACACTCATGGGTCTATGTCTCTCAGACACAGAGACGCACAACGGAATAGTACATAGGCGTTCCATAATTAAACAATAATGCTTACATATTATCCCATTTATATAACATTTAATTTCAAGCTTTATTATTATTCTTTGTCTTCCCCAAAATATTTTCTTTTAAAAAAGTGTGCTTATCCTTATTTAGCTTAACTTTGAGGACCAAATATAGTTTCTGGTGTTGTCCCCCACCAAGGGAAACCCTAAATCTCTGTAGGTAGTACCTAGCACACACTCTAAGCACCTGCTTAGGGCAGGTGTATATACATCTCTCTAGGTAGTACCTAGCATGTGCTCTATGCACCTGCTCAGGGAAGGTGTATATAAAGCAGACAAGCCTCGGCCTTCCAAGGGTCTGGGTCATAGGTCACTCCAGGAACCATTGCAACCATTTCACACTTGGAGTTTCTAAGATCCCTACTTCTTTCTCTAGGAGGATGATGGTCATCAGGTACCCATGAAATGTGGAGCCTCTGAGTGTGTGAACACAAATCACATAAAACAATGAGCAGATTAATATTAGCAAATGAACGTGAAGGAAATACCAACAGTTAGTTGGTGATGCTATGCAGTTTTGGCTTCTTTAACTACAGGAAGCTCCTTTAACTGTGTTCTATGGCAAGTCACAAGTTCTATAACTTTTGTTGGAAAGTACTCAAGAAATGCAGCCACACAGCCGTGTCCGAACAGAGAGACCTCTCACAGACCAAGTTGTGCCCTGCTCATTGTTTTATGTGATATTTGTGTTTTTAAAGAGTCATTTATTTTTATTTTCTGTATATGTGTGAGTGCCTGTGTGTCTGTATTTGCACAGCATGTATATCCGGTACCCACAGAGGCTGGACGATGCCATTCATCCTTCGGACTGGAGTTCAGATGGTTGTGAGTCATTCAGACGTGACTATTTGAAACTGAACGGATTCAGGTCCTCTGCATGAACGGCAAATGCTCTTAGCCAATGAGCTATCTCTCCATAGTCCCTGGGGTGGGGGGTGATCACTTGTTTGTTTTGTTTTTAGGGAGAGGCTTGGCTTTAAAAATTGAGTTTTATTTTCAGATCTTGAAAAGCTTTTGGTAGTAAACTATCAACTAACACTGATCCTAAGAACAGGAAGATGTGTCAGCAGATAACTGCCACAGAGAGAATTAAGTGTGGTAGGATCTGTGCCAGGACCTCCAGGATATACATATATACATATATGTATATATGTATGTGTGTATGTATGTATGTGTGTATGTGTATATGTGTATATATGTATATACATACATACATATATGTATGTATATATACATTTGGCAGATTTGCCGAAGAGATAGCTGTCAGGTCAGATTAAGGAATGAAAGAACTCTTCAAATAGGGACTTTCAGTCTTCCTCCTGAAGGTTTGTTGAGTGTGAAGGAGACAAAATAGGATAAAATAAAAAGGACATTATTGTGTAAGAACTTACTGTGGCATTCTAATTGAAATTAAAGTTCCGCTTGAAATGGAATAAAGTTATATAGCATTTTAAGTTGATGCAGCACTTTGCACTTTCCCAGAGCAATTCCTCACCACATTAGCATCACCTTGCAAGGTATTTTAAGTTTTAGTGTATTTATTCATACGTCATTTAGGCTCTGTGAATGAATATTGTCCAGAGTTAGAAATTCAGTGACACAGTGTTCCTGTGTTCACAGAATATTCTCTCCAGGCTGTGAAGATCTTCCTGGGAAGACCCTCAACTGTCTTTGAGGGCCAAAGTATTGGTAACAGAGAAACTCAGTGTTGCGCGTTAAATGAATATTTTCAGTAAGCAGAAGTTTGAGTGTAAAGACCATAGGTCTTAGAGTCTCTGGCTTTAAGTCTTTGCTTGGATGATTCTGGAACTCTTATGTCACCTTTACTGGCTTCACTTTCATTATCTGGAAGCTAATGCAATGCTGTCATATGACTGTTAAGAGACTGTGCATGAAATCCTTTGCACGACAAGCTGTTTCTCTCCTGAACTAAATATTAGAATGCATATGGCAATAGTTTCAAAGTGTGTCAGGCAGACACTGACCATGGTATAGTTGTCTTACACACACACACACAGACACACACACACACACACACACACACACACATTCAGGCACGCACACACACCCTCTATCCAGTAGTTCTTTTTTTTTAAGTATTTATTTTATTTATTTCTGGTTTTTTATTGAATATATTCTTTATTTACATTTCAAATGTTATCCCCTTTCCCAGTTTTCTCTTCTCCTAGAAAGCCCCTATCCCATCCTCCCTCCCCCTGCTTCCTTGAGGGTATTCCTCCACCCACCCCACTCCCACCTCCCAGTCCTCAATTCCCCTACACTGGGGCATCCATCCAGCCTTCATAGGACCAAGGTCCTCTCTTCCCATTGATGCCTGACAAGGCCATCTTCTGCTACATATGCAGCTGGAGCCATGTGTACCCCTTGGTTAGTGGTTTAGTCCCTGGGAGCTCTGGGGTGTTTGGTTGATTGATATTGTTGTCCTCCCTGTGAGGTTGCAAACCCCTTCAGCTCTGTTAGTCCTTTCTCTAACTCCTCCATTGGAGAGTTCTTAATAACAGTTGATCTCTCTGAAACTCCCTGGGAGCTTCTAGGTCATCTGGGTCCATTTGTCCATCTGTGGGCAGTTCAATGCTCCTTGCCATCTTTGCTCTGATAATAGTGAGTCTGAAATGATCTGGTAAGACCATGAGGTGTATATTCCATCACTTCTGGGTTAAAACCTGGTCCTAATGCTCTCTGTGAGTCTGGAAGACTCTCGCAATCTCTCTGCTCTTCTCATTTTACTCATTTGAAAAGGAAAGGTAACTGCTTTTCAGATATATATGCACACATTTATTGACACACAAGGAATAACTGTTTACTGAAAACCAACCAGCTCCAATAAGAGAGGTTATAAAGAACTAAAAATTAGGAACATATGTAATGACCATAGGTCAAAATAATGAATATAGTTAGGAGTAGTTTTTCACAGGTTGATCTGTAGAGTCAATAGCAATACAAATCTTACAGTGAAAGTGATTTTTACACAGAATAGTAATGTGGTTCTCAAGTTTATACAGAGACTTAAGGGTCACAAGAGACAAAACTCACTTCAAAAATAAGAAATTCTGGTGAGAAGAAAAATACATTGGGGGTATATATGGGTTTATTAGTTTAACTTTAGTAAGATTACTTGAAAAATCTGGAAATATCCAAATGACAAGTTTTTGAAACCAAACAAGTAATTATTGGACTAATTCAAGAGATTGCTGGTAGTCTAAGATTGTGTGCATAAAACACAAGAATGCTATACAAGAAGAAGATCAAATAGAAACAAAGGAAGCTTGTGAGTTTATACAATGCCAGAGGTTATGAAGGCTTTGCAAGAAGAAGAAAAAGGAGGAGGAGGGGGAAGGGGAGAGGAGGAGGGGGAAGAAGAAGAAGAGGTAGAAGAAGAGGAAGAAAAAGGTAGTAGTAGTAGTAGTAGTGGTAGTAGAAGGAAGAAGAAGAAAGAGAAGAAAACAAACCAAAAGAATCAGATTTTGTTCATAACAAGATCTGCCAGGTTCTTTTTTTTTTTTTGGTTTTTCAAGACAGGGTTTCTCTGTATAGCTCTGGCTGTCCTGGAACTCACTCTGTAGACCAGGCTGGCCTCGAACTCAGAAATCCGCCTGCGTCTGCCTCCCAAGTGCTAGGATTAAAGGCGTGCGCCACCACTGCCCGGCTGATCTGCCAGGTTCTTAAATGAAGGCTAGTCTCTCTCAACAAGAGAAACACTTGCTGGTTCTTTAGTGGCTTCCTGATATAGAACTTGTAAGAAATATTTACCATGGACATTGGTGTCATCCCCACACTTACTAGTTACTATTAGCATTGCAGTGACAAAGTGTCTGACAAGAATAACTTAGTGTAGGAAGGAGTTGCTTTGATATATAGTTTGAGGATTCCGTCCATTAACGTAGGGAAGGATTGATGGTGGAGTCGCCTTCACCTATGAGTATGAGGTAGCTGTTCATAGTGTATCTACAGGCGTAAAGCAGAATACGAATTATGACACTCATTCTGCTTTCTCCCTTTCCCCTTTTGAGTCTGTCTAGGACCCCAGCTAATTTAACAGTGCTGCCCTGATTCAGAATTACTGAAGACACACCCCCAACACTCCCAGCAGTGTGTCTCCTAGGTGATTCTAAATCCAATGAAGTTGAGAATCAAGGCTAATGACCACATACCTTAAGAACATGCACATTTGGACATGATTTAGACATGAAGTCCTGGCTTGGGGTGGGCTTGAGTATGGTCCATCTGTGAGCTGAACTCATGGAAAAATTGGAATTATCCAAAGGGTAACCCATACTGGAAGAGAACACATTTATGCCACTTTCTGGGTTTGGTATGTTTATTATAGAGGAATGGTGAACTTGTTTGAGTCTGGCCATGGATTTGACTTAGGTGTGTGTCCAGTCACAACCTGGGAGGGTGATAGAACATATATGATATGTAAGTTCCACATGGGATACAGGGTTAGAAGGTTGTAAGTGACGGGGAGTAGTCATGGGGAAGGAGGTAGGGACAGGGAGAATATGCCACAAAGAAGCTTGCTCTTTTGTAAACTAATTAAAAGAAATAAAATTGGCGACTAGAGAGAGGGACCAGTGGTTAAGTACTTGCTATTTTTCCAGAGGACTAGAGTTCAATTCCCAGAACCTATGTCTGGTGACTCATAAGCCCCAGCCGCATGAATTCTTCTGATTTCCATGAGTACAGGTACCCATCACATCACATCACACACACACACACACACACACACACACACACACCACACATATCACACACACATCACACATACATCACATACACACACATCACACATACACACATCACACACACATCACACACACATATCACACACACACACATCACACACACACACATTACACACACATCACACATACACATACCACACAGACAAACATTTAAAGCATCATAAAATTTTTGTAGTTTTGATTACATGCATTTTTTTCTATCTAAAATAATCCCATAGGCTTGTATGTCTGAATAATTGGTCCTCAGTTGGTGGAACCATTTGGGAAGGATTAGAAGGTTTGGCCTTGTTAGAAGATGTGTGTCACTGGGCTTTCAAAGTGGTGAGGTTTCAAAAGCCCACACCATTCCCATTTATCTCTCTCTGCTTCCAGGTTGTGGGTCAAGATGTGAATTCTTTGCTGCTCATTTGTTCTCTATCTGGACTCGAACTCTCTGAAACGGTAATACAAATTAAACACTTTCTTTTTTAAGGTGCCGTGATCATGGAGTTTTAGTATATCAGTGGATAAGTAACCAAGAGGACACATGTTCTTACTAATAACCAAGAAGATATCTACAATTGATAACTATTGGCAAAGAAACTCCTCCAGTTGAGTCTCAGGCTCAGGTATATTAACCACACTTCAGGAGTAACCAGGAGTAGTTAGCCAACAGAAAATGAACTGAATGGTTGTTTGGTAGGCTTTCCTGTGTCATATTGCTTTGTTTGGGCATTTTATGTTGGTGTTTTGCTTGTATATTTTGGTATCTATTTTATGTGTGTGTATGTTTATTGGTATTTTTTGCGTGTGTTTCTTGCTTTTTTGTTTGTTTTTCAAAGGGAAATATTGATAAAGAGAGTAGAGTTGGGTAGGGGGATCTGTGAGGAGTCAGAGGAGGGGAAAAAGAATGGTCAGAATATATTTTTAAACGTTTTTTCCAGTTAAAAAAGTAACTAATACACTAATCATTCAGCCAACTAACCACATGTTAAGAACGTAGGCTACACTTGATACCTTAGTCTGCAAAGATGGCTGGTTTTTGTAGTGAGGAGTTAAAGTTGCTGCAATATGATTCTGATCAGGTTAGTGAAGAACATGAAAGCCACTTCAGATGAAAAAATGAAAATGAAGAGAAAGAGAAAGATGGAAACTCTGAAGCTCTGCTGGATGTGAGAAAGGCATCTTTGTTCCTTCGTTCCTTCATTCCTTCGTTCCTTTGTTCGTTCGTTCCTTCGTTCGTTCCTTTCTTCCTTCCTTCTTTCCTTCCTGTCTTTCTATTATTATTATTATTATCATTATCATCATCATCATCATCATCATCATCATTGTTACCTATTCACTTTACATCCCAACTGCTGTCCCCATTCCGGTCACCCTGTCCCACAATCTCTCTCCCCAACCCCTCTCCCCTTTCCTCTGAGAGGGTGAAGGTTCCCCCTGCATATCTCCCCAACAACCCTGGCCTATCAAGTCTCTGTGAGACTAGACTCATCCTCTCCTACTGAGGCCAGGCAAGGCACCCCAGCTAGAAGAACATGTCTCACAGATAGTCTTTAGGGTAGCCCCTGCTCCAACTGTTCAGAACCCACGTGAAGACCAAGCTGCATGCACATCTGCTACATATGTACGGGGAACCTGGGTCCAGCCTGTGTGTGCTCTTTGGTTGGTGGTTCAGTCTCTGAGAGACCCAAGGGTCCAGGTAAAATGGCTCTGTTGGTCTTCCTGTGGCATTCCAATCCCATATGGGCCCCCATTTCCCCCCAAGCTCCATCCATTGCTTGGCTGTAGTCTCTGCATCCCTCTTAGTCAGCAGCTGGGTGGAGCCTCTCAGAGGATGGCCTTGCTAGACTCCAGCCTGCAAGCACAACAGAATATCATTAATAGCGTTATGGATTGGTGCTTGCTTCTGGGATGGGTCTCTCGTTGGGCTGGTTATTGCTTGACCAGTCCTTCAGTTTCTGCTCCATCTCCAGTCCCTGCATTTCTTGTAGTCAGTATAAATATTGGGTCAAAAGTTTTGCAGGTGGGTTGGTGCCTCTATCTCTCCTCTGAAGTTCCTGCCTGGCTACTGGAGGTGGCCTCTTCAGGTTCCATATCTCCAATGCTGTTAGTCACAACTAATATCAGAACTCCCACTGATTCTTGGGTGACTCCCCTATTCCAGGTCTCTGGCACATCCTCAAGATGTCCCCCACATCCCTCCTGCCCCTGGCAACTGCTGATTTCCATTCGTTCTCATGGCCATCTCCCCACACTTGATCCTGACCCCTCCACTCCCCTCCCTAGCCTCTCTCCAACCCAGTTCCCTCCATTCATCTACCTCCTATAACTGTTTCATTCCCTCTTCTAAGTGAGATTCAAACATCCTCTCCTGGGCCTTCCTTCTTGTTTAGCTTCTGTGGGTCTGTGGAGTGAAGTGTGGGGATCTTGTATTTTATGGCTAATATCCACTTAGAAGTGAGTACATACCATGCATGTCCTTTGGAGTCTGGGTCACCTCACTCAGGATGATATTCTCGATTTGCCTACAACATTCATGATGTCATTGTTTTTAATAGCTGAATACTATTCCATTGTGTAAATGAGCCACATTTTCTTTACCCATTCTTCAGTCGAGGGACACCTGGACTGCTTCAAGTTCCTGGCTATTATGAATAAAGCTGCTGTGAACCCAGCTGAGCAAGTTCCCCTGTGGCATGGTGGGGCATCTTTTGGGTACATGCCCAGAAGTGGTATAGCTAGGTCTTGAGGTAGAACTATTCCTTGATTTCTGAAAAACCACCAAATTGATTTCCACAGAGGTTGTACAAGTCTGTACTCCCGCTAGCAATGGAGGAGTGTTCCCCTTGCTCCACACTCTTCCCAGCATGTGCTATCAGCTGAGTTTTTGATCTTAGCCATTCTGATGGATGTAAGAAGGATTCTCAGAGTGCTTTTGATTTGTATTTCCCTGATGACTAAGGACTTTGAACATTTCTTTAAGTGCTTCTCAGGCATTTGAGATCCCTCTGTTGAGAAGTCTCTGTTAACTCTGTACCCCATTTTTAATTGGGTTATTTGGATTGTGGATATTATAAAGAACTTCTTGAGCTCTTTATAAATTTGTATATTAGCCCTCTGTCAAATGTAGATTTGGTGAAGATCCTTTCCCAATCTGCAGGCTGCCATTTTGCCCTATTAACACTGTCCTTTGCTGTACAGAAGGTTTACAATTTCATGAGTTCTCATTTATCAATTGTTGATCTTAGAGCCTGAGCCATTGATGTTATGAGCTTGTCTCCTGGACCAATGAGTTCAAGGCTATTTCCCAGTTTCTGCTCTATTAGATTCAGTGTATCTGGTTTTACGTTGCAGTCTTTGACCCACTTGGACTTGAGTTTTGTGCAGGGTGATAGATACGGATCTATTTGCATTGTTCTACATGCAGACATCCAGTTAGACCAGCACCATTTGTTGAAGGTGCTTTCACTTTTTTCTATTGTATGGTTTTACCTTCTTTGTCAAAACTTAGATACACAGAGATATATGGGTTCATATCAGTGTCTTCAATTCTATTCCATTGATCAACTTGTCTGTTTTTATGCCAATACCACGCAGTTTTTATGACTATTGCTCTGCAATACAGCTTGAGGTCCAGGATGGTGATACCTCTGGAAGTTCTTATATTGTTCAGGATTGTTTTAGCTATCCTGGGTTTTTGTTTGTTCATTTGTTTGTTTTCCCATATGGGAATTTGAGAATTACTCTTTCAAGGTCTGGAAAAAATTCTGTTGGAATTTTGATGGGAATTGCATTGAATCTGTAAATTGCTTTTGGTAAGATGGACATTTTGAAAATGGCATTTTTCTTCGTATAGCAATCACACCAAGGGCTTTGGGCCAGAGCTGTGATGTCCCACAGGTGTTCAGATGTTTCCCTCTATAGGGGTCCTTTTAAGGAAGAGGGGATCTCACATCTTCAGGCAGGAGCTCATTTTCTTTTTTCAGTGAATGCTTTTAGGTGCTAATGACAAGAAATCATACCAAAGTCTTAGATAGAAGATTCTAGAGCTTGAATTCTGTGTCTGACATGAACTGGCTTGCTGACTGAAAATGATGCTTGTGTTCTCGGAGATCGACTCTCCCAGCTTTGCAACCATATTTATTTGAAGGGATTTATGGAAAAGGCACACAGAAAAGATGCCTAAAACAGGGTGAAGGAATTAGCAAGGGTAGGTTTATCATTAGTTACCAATTACAATGCACCTTTCAGAAAGATTAAAGCAGAGATTTCTGTGAGAAGTGAGGGGACGGTCAAAATTATCTAAAGCTTTGACCACTTTGGTATTTCAGGATGTTCAGAGTATTGGGATGGATGCATGCTCCTTTCCACAAATTTGGAGACCAGGCATTTACCTTCGTTTAGATTTTGAGCTAGTATACTTCATCTAGATATAATCTCAAACTTTCCAGTCCAGTGAAATGACTTGAAGATGAGCTGGTTTACTCTATCAAATCCTTTATCCAATCTTGGATTATCTTTCATATGAGGTTAATTTGGAGTAGGATAGAGAGTAATGTCATAATCACCACATATTTCCTTCTCTTATCTCTAATTCCCTTCCATTGGTCTGGTACCCTTTTCTCTTCCCAAATACTCTTTACTCTTTCTTCTTCTTCTTCCTTTTTTTAAAGATTTATTTATTTATTTATTTATTTATTTATTTATTTATTATATGTAAGTACACTGTAGCTGTCTTCAGACACCCCAGAAGAGGATATCAGATCTCATTATGGATGGTTGTGAGCCACCATGTGGTTCCTGGGATTTGAACTCAGGACCTTCGGAAGAGCAGTTGGTGCTCTTAACCACTGAGCCATCTCTCCAGTCCCTACTCTTTCTTCTTTAATGGTGTGTGTGTGTGTGTGTTTGCTGGTAGTAGATTCTGGATATGAAAAAAAAATTATTTGTCTTTCTGAGTCTGGCTAATTTTGCTTAACATGATGATCTCCAAGTTGTAATTGTTTTCTGCTCTTATTTTGTTCTTATTTGACACTAGTATTCCTTTACATGGATTGAATGATGCAAAGAAACCACTTTATCTACTCTTTTGTTGATGGGCCCTAGGCCAATTCCATATGTGTGCCATTATGAAAAATGCCACAACAAACATGTATACAGAGCATGTATCTTTGTAGCACACGTGTGTAGCTTCTACTGAATCCTGTGGTTCAGTTTTAGGAGTTGCCACGGTGGTTTCTATAATATCTGCACCAAATTACACATATACGATAAATAGGAGTTTGCTTTTCCCCTGGATGCTTACCAGCACTTATCGTTGTTTGCTTTTTAGCTAATAGTTATCTTGAGTGGAGTAAGACGAAACCTTAATGTAATTTTAGATTATACCAAATCAATGATTTTTAAGTGTGTTAGACTCAGCCCAGCAGTTCTCTGGATTTTAGGCATGGTCAGTTATACCTGGGCTGGGCACATCTGCTCCTAAGGGAAGGCTGGATATTGGAGGAGCTGTGGCCTGCTCAAGCACCTCCTCCATCTGGCTAACGTGGAATTGTGCCCATTGCCACGTCAGGAGCTCAAGAGAATGTGCTGACTGAGGAATATGGAGTGTGAGATGTAGGATGTGTGATACAGAATGTAGAAAGTGGGAAGTGGGCTGTGGATGTACAATGGGAAATGTGAGATGTGTGTGTGTTTGGATGTGGGTGTGGGATGTGGGTATGGGTGTGTGGGAGGATGTGGGTGTGGGTGTGGATGTGGGTGTGTGGGGGGATGTGGGTGTGGGGTGTGGGATGTGGGTATGGGTGTGTGGGAGGATGTGGGTGTGGGTGTGGATGTGGGTGTGTGAGGGGATGTGGGTGTGGGGTGTGGGATGTGGGTATGGGTGTGTGGAAGAATGTGGGTGTGGGTGTGGATGTGGGTGTGTGAGGGGATGTGGGTGTGGGGTGTAGAGTGTGCAATGTGGACTAAAGAATGAGGGACGTGGCCATGTGGAACATGGATTCAGGATGTCGGGTATGGAATGAGGATCCAGACACCAGATTTAGAACCTGCACACCATTCATCAAACTCCACCGTTCAAGGCAAGCCTAAATTCTTGAGGTGATCATTTAGACTCCATCTTTTCATAAGTTAACAAATTCATTCTGTGGGGGCACAGCGACAGAGAGGCCAGTTATTGTAGCCACCACTAGACTCAATTTATTTCTAGGTAGAGGTGTTGGGTGGATGAGGGTTGCTGATGCAACTTGGTTGTAGAGTCAGATAAAAGTTAAGACATCATACAAATGAACCTCATTTAGAACATACGCTTCTTGACATATGGACTATGTATATATGCTCTTGGGAAGAAGACTGACACATCTGACCTTTGTTTTCGTCTTTCTTTTTCTTAAGTAATATTATTAATAAATGTCCAATAAGCTGACAAATGTATAGGAGATATTTAAAAGAGAAGATCACGTCAATTATATAGGAGATATTTAAAAGAGAAGATCGCTTCAATTGTAAAATAGTAGTGTCCAGAGTAATCGCACTAACGGAACGGGAGCGAATAGCCAGCCATGTGGCTCTGCTGGAGATACGAAGATAGATTGTCTAGTGTGAGAACCAGGGAGTGCTGTTTACAGACAAGGAGTTAAATTCTCACATCAGCTCAAGAGAAGACTTTTGGATTAATGGCTAATTTCAAACAAAGCATTTAATGTCACCACTTGAAATGTTTCAGTAATAATTCACACGGTTTAATTCTAAGCCACTTATGATTAAATTTCAAATATGCTAAGGTATTATTAGACATTTATGGGAGAAATCATTTTTCCCCCTGCAAATTAAATGTTCCTCTTTGACAATTATTCAAGTTATGATGGGAATTCTTGTTTCCTTTTAATTATAGCCCAAACACTTATAGGGATAATGCGGCGAGACGTTCACTATTTCATTCTGGACCTTTATTACCGAAATGCAAAATATCTCAATCTCTAGTCCTCGCCGCCCCCCCCCCCTCGGTTTTCTTTTTAATCCCGTAAAAGCATCTGTCTTTGATTTCAAGTGGAGTACCTGCTGTGCGGGATGCCATGCAAATCCAATTTGTGTGTAACAAAACCAAATGGGCTGAAATGAACTCTGCATTTTAAAGATGGTTTTGTTTAATCACCGCCATCGCTCCTCTTTAATGAATGCATAATCTAGTTAAACTTCAGGCAAGAAGCGCAAAGGCCTGTTTCAGGAGGGAAATGCAAACTCTTGCCTGGTCCCTCTCTGCCCATCTTTCTCAGATTCCTGGCTTGGCAGGCAAGGAGGAGGAAAGATCTTCAAAGGTGTGCCACTGCAAACTGTTGAGAACCAGCAATTGTTGTCCCCGCCTCGCCCCCGCCCCGCCCTTGTCCCTGTCCCCGCCCCCGCCCTCGTCTCCACTCACCCATCCCCACCCAGTCCCCGCCCCTGCTTCTTGCTTTCTTCTAAAAGTATTAGTGTTTATATCAGGAAGTGAGGTTTCAGGATTCCTGGCTTCTCCTTTGTTCCCCCCCCCCAGTCCCCCACGCGCTTTGCCTTACACAGGAGATAGGTGGTGTAATTTGGCTTTGGGGGGGGGGTGCATAGAGGGAAATACTGCAGGAGATATTTCTGTGGCACACACACCTCGCCTAAATGTTGCTAATAATTTCTTAAGAAAAAAAAAAAAACTTCACTGCTTTTGCTTTTGGAAGGAGGAGATTTCCTACAAAGACCTGAAGGTGCCCGATGACTCTTGACTTTTGCGTAGTCATAATGCAGTTCAGATACAACAATTAATCATGGGCAGGGAAAGAGACAAGCCAATGTTTTATAGCGGTGGGCCCTTACCAGCCATCTAATTAATAATTTTCTGAACTGGAGAGCCATGCACAGAGCCCGTGTTCACTAACATAGGGTCAGACGATGCCTGAGAGGGAGCCCAGGGCCTGTGACACTGGCCTCTGATCCTCCGTCTGTTCAAAGCAACAGGAAGATGCTTTTGCCAAGGAGACGCAGTCCGAAAGAAATCTTTATCTGATAAACTGTCTCCACCAACTTCGTTTTCAAGTTGAGTACCCAGCAGTGGAATAGGCAAGATGAATGCAGATCAAATGACACTTTCAAGCAAATATCTGAGAGCTCAGGACAGGGTCAGAATGGTGGGATTTTTTTTTTTTTTCTGCCAAGCTCAGGGATCCAGACTTGTGACAGACAGGAAATGGAATTCAAATCACAGAGAGTGAGTGACTGCCGAGTTCCCAGCCCCTGAATGGAACGTCTGTATCGCTCCCTAAAGGGCCTGAGGAACATTTCAGAAGAAGGAGCAGAAAGACTGTAAGAGCCAGCTGATAGCTAGGGGTGGAAGTCTTCTCATCTTCTGGACCTAACATGGCCGTTTGAAAGACGCAGAACAGCTGTGGGCGGAAGACCTGCACGCGTAGTAAAGATTTGAAAGACAGAGAGCGAAGAGTTGGGGAGAAAGCAGGAGAGGTGGGAGGGGAAGAAGAGGGTGGGCTCTGGGGTGAGCATGGCCACGAGATGTACATAAAGTTACTAAAATGCAAAACAGAACAAGAGGGAAAGGGGGCCCATGAGATGGCTCGGTGGTCACTTGCTGCCAAGCCTAATGGCCTGAGTTCTATCCCTGCGACCCGCTTGGTGGATGGAGCAAACCTAACTCCTGCAAATTATCTTCTGACCCATCAAGTGTGTGACCCAGAAAAAATTAAGTAAATGTAATATCTTCTTAAAGAGGAGAGGTCAGAACCTGGATCTCTATCCACTTTTGCCCATTATCATTTACAGAGCACAGAAATATTTCAATGATTGGATATAAATAATAATGGTTCGTGTGAAATAATTTGGATTCACTTTATTCTCAGTGGAGGGTCATTGTGCTGGGATTCATAAAACTGGGTCGAGCAGTGAACTTGGGTCATTATATGTAAATGGTTTTGATATGAATACATGTTTCCTGGTATTTCAATCAGCACCTCTCTACTCCTCAGCGTCAAAAGCCCCCAAATTTCCCTTTGGAATCCTACCATGTTATGGGACACAACGTGCTGTCACAATATCAACTATTTGGTGGTCTGTGGAATGGTTAATAAAGTTCACGTGACCCATGGGACTAGTCTATGAGTTTTCTACTATGAGAACCATGGAGAGTAATAGGACACCCCAGTGGAGAAAAGTCAAACAAGTATTCAATTCATGTTTTCCTGGCTTGTTAGAGGGTGGTTGCTCCTCACTTAAACAGATGAGAAGGTAGACACATCAACACACCTTCCCAGTGTTATACTCTTGGGGGTAGGTCTCCTGTTCTCAATCTGCTCAGCTGCTCTGTAGTAGCTTCTTGTCGCATTCAGGTAAAAAATTGACTGTTGAGTTTAAAGCTCTTCCATATACGGATAAGAAGAACTGTTTATTTTTAAGGATGTGTTTATCTCTGACGTTTATATGCAAAAGTCTACATTTATACATGTGCATTGCATGCACGGTTGAGGCCCACAGAGGACAGAAGAGGGCATTGGAACCCTGTAGAATTGGAGTTACAGACAACTACAAGCCACAGTGTGGGTGCTGGGAACTGAACCCAGGTCCTCTGGAAGAGCAACATGCACACTTAACTGCTGGGCTATCTCTCCAGTACAAGTAATAAATAAATAAGTAAAAAAATAAATAAACAAATAAATAAATAAACTTTGTTCTGGGACCTTTACACATAATTCTATCCTGGACCAATTATTTTATCTCAGCACCATTGATACTACTTCAGGGGAATGTGAACACACATGTCCTCTTTCTTCCCTGAATTGATTCCCAAACTGTACTGTAGTCAGCAGAATCTCTTGACCCTTTCAACTTTTTAAGTTTTTTTCTATACTGATCCAAAATAGATTCATGTTATTATTAGTATATTCTGCACACCCGAGGTCAGAAGGCCATGCTTATGACTAGGAGTCAAATGGTCTGTTGTGTTTAGATTATTATGGAGAAAGTTAAATCACTTTAATACGGTGATCATTTAAAGCAGTGGGGAAAGTCATAAACCCAGGTCTTCAAAGATAAGATTATGTGGAGAAATATACTGGTTGGCCTGTGACATTCTACATGTAAGGACACTGGCTACCCAGAGGTCATAATTGCAATATTTAACAAAAAGATCAGAAACAGAAACTCTGTGTGTGTGTGAACATGCATATCTGTGCTTGTTTATATGGAGACCAGAGGCCAACTTCAAACGTCATTCTTTAAGCACGTCCATCTTGGGGGTTTTGTTTGATTTATTCTTTTTTTCAACTAGGGTCTTCTCATTGGCCTGGAACTTGCCTAATAGTCTAGTCTGGCTACCCACCGGGTTCCAGGGATGCACCCGTCTCCCTCTCGAGAGCCCTGAGGTTGTAAGTGCATGCTGCCGTGCCTGACTTGTATGTGAATTCTGGGCATTGAACTCATGTCCTCATGCTTACACAGCAGGTACTTTTTTGACTGAGCCATTCTCTTAACCAGAAACCTTCTTGGACCCTTGAGTATAAGACTCTATCCAAATCATGTCTTTCTACAGATAACTCAGTTGTTATCAACATACATGGCCACTGGATGTCTCCACTCTTCCTAAAATGCAGTGGTGCCATTTCTTAATTGACAGATAGAAAAATAATGCATATTTCCAAGGACTGTTCAGCAAGCTTCTGCAAGAGTTCTGGGTGTGCCCAGCAGCCTTGCCTGAGTGGCTTAGAAACAAACGTCTGAAGAGACTGAATTCAGGGTGTGTGTGTGTGTGTGTGCGAGAGAGAGAGCGAGAGCAAGAGCGCGCGCGCGCGAGAGAGAGAGAGCGAGAGCGAGAGAGAGAGAGAGAGAGAGAGAGAGAGAGAGAGAGAGAGAGAGAGCGCAAGAGCGAGAGAGAGAGAGAGAAAGAGAGAGAGAGAGAGAGAAAGAGAGAGAGTGTTGCAGATGGGGTATTTGTTTGATCTTGCCTATTCTTGTCAGTACATATTCATTTTCATAATTCGTCATGACACCCAGTTGTTCTAAAAATCTCTAAAGCAAAGGTAAGGGAGAGGTGAGAACATGGGCAGATAAGAACACTGACCTTGCAGAATGTGCCGAAAACTCTTAGGCACCATGGGAATACACGACATGGACATGTGGTATTCTCTGGCATGCTATATGGTCTGAATTTGGATCTATCATTCAATCTCAGTAGTGGGGCCTTACCAGAAAGCAACTAGGCCACCTGACTGCCTATTGGAGCCATTGCGACCAGACTGCACTCAAGCCCCATTTGTGTTGTTTGACAAACATGCTGTGTCTCTAATGCTCAGGCCCTTGTTGATGAGGTAGGATAGTACTATTTCCTTCAGATTCCTGGGGAAGCTTAAATGATGTTTTATATGGACCCAGTGGTTGGGGGGTGGGGAGTTGGATAGGATTTGGGAAGCAATGAAAAGTTAGAAAAAGATTTTAAATCTTCAAAAGATCTTGGGTCTAGTTAAAATGGAAAATGGAAGGATTTAATACTACTTCCATTTTATTATCTACACAGGGTTGATGAAAATTATTTAACTGTATTAGCTTCCTTCTGTGAATGTCCAACATGGAGAATTACACTCAGTCTTGCCAAAGAGTGACCCCAAAGACCAAAGAAGTGGTACCATTTTAAAAAAGAATGTACCGTAGGTACCCGGTTAATTCTTGGGATTTATGGAGACGGGAGGGAATGAAAATAGCCGAAGCTCTGTGCAATGCAGGAACAAAGCAGCTTTCTACCATCCGTCACACCATAGCGTAGGAGTCAGACGGAGGTAAAGCGGCAGCTCAATTTATGCTGGTTGCTTTTTAGCGAGGTCAGGAAACACTCAGGCTACAGGAAACCAAATCTGTCCTTCTCTGAAGGGTCGACCAGACTTCCAAAGAAGTCTGTTCCTCCAATTCCATCCCTCTATCCCTGACTATTTTATGTCTATTTAGGGAAGGCAACAAAACTTGTTTGTAACTGGAAACCAGGCACTGCAAGCAGTGGACGGTTGCCCCTGCGCATGCTCCTCTGAGAGAACAGTAGCAGGACTCACCGGCAGGGAGAGCCTTTATGCTCACTCATGAGCGCTGACTACCAGGCTCCTAATTAGTACTGTTCAGTGGAGGAAGGGGACTTGGCTGCTGGTACTGTGCCTTTTCCGTATCAGCACCCATGTCTCTATATACAGTTTAGCATGAATGAGTGAGTGAATGACTACCAGGAATCTCGTCAGCCTACATGATCGCTAACTCAGCCACCTTCGGATTTGAACTCTAAGTAGGATGCAAAGGATTCCCTGAGTTCTGACTTGGTGGATTCTAAACGGCCCAAAAGTTTGATAGTTGCAGAAAATCGTCCAGTGAGAATTCATGACCAGTTCTCTTGTAAGTTGGTTTTGGACAGCTAATTGAAAGCTTTTATTGACCATATTTTATTAAATAAAAAAATCCACCTACACAAGATTCAGCATGCAGCAAATGATGGGCTCTGCTGCCTTTATGCCACTGGATAAAGCAAAAGTGGTTCATGCATACATTGGAGTGTAAAGAGGGATGGAAAAAATGAGGACTCCAAGAAATGAGATGAAACTGGAAATCATTCTGTTAGGGAGAATTAGCCAGATCCAGGAAGACAAATACTATATGTGCTGCTGTCTCAGACGTGTACTCTGGACATATGTGTGTGTACGCATGTGTGTGAGTGTGTGCATATGTGTGCACGTGTGCATGTGGGTGCACGTGTGCCGGGGTGTGTGTGCGTTTGAGCATGCGTGTGTGTGCAGGTGTGAGTGTGCGTTTGAGCATGCGTATGTGTGCAGGTGTGAGTGTGCATGTGTGTGTGTGTGTGTGTGTGAGTGTGTGTACATCGGCACTAGTACAGGTGTGTGAGGCATTTGAAGCAGAGAGGGAACTGTGAAGGGAGAGAAAGAGACCTTAAGGAAGGAGAGAAGGAAATAAATAAGAGAGAGTACCAGGGTACATGCAACATGAGAGAGAAAGGGGTCACTATTTGGAAGGAGAAAGGGGTCCAGCAAGAGTGTAGAGGAAGAATGGGAGGGCAGAGGGAAGGTGGGTGAGGTGAGGAATGTGGAGGGCGTGCACAGAAAGCGCCATGGTGAAACCTAATACTTTCTATGCTGGCTTAGAAAACTTAGTAAGCGTATAAACATTAAAAAGACCATTGGACCCAAGAAGAAAACAATTCTGCATTACACTTGTGTGTTCTTGTGTCTTAAATGCCAACAGCAGGGGTGGTGGGGGAATCACCCACAGGGATTTAAAGATTTGTGTGCCTGGGGTTAGTTCCCCAGTGCATGTCCCAAGCTTGCCTTCCTCTACCCACAATGTCTCCCACACGGTCCTTTGTTTGAAAGTTAGCTGAGCAAAAATTCGAAGGATAGAGTGGGATGCCTAGCGATCTTGGCTCCCCTTCCTGACACTTGCTCTGACCTGAAAACCACGCTCCAAGTTTCGTGCGCCCTAGAATAGTTCAAGAAGTTGTGGACTAAACCACCAACCGAAGAGCACACATGGAGGGACCCATGGCTCCAGCCACATATGTAGCAGAGGATGGCCTTGTTGGACATCAAAGGGAGGAAAGGCCCTTGGTCCTGAGAAGGCTCGATGCCTCAGTATAGGGGAATGCCAGGACAGGGAAATGGGAGTGGGTGGGTTAGTGAGCAGGGGGAGAGGGGATGGGATAGGGGGTTTTTGGAGGGGAAACCAGGAAAGGGAATAACATTTGGAATGTAAATTAAGAAAATATCTAATCAAAAATGGAGGGAAAAGAAAGAAGTTGTTTAAAGCAGAGTCTTGGTGTTTGTTCCTAGACATTTGTATTCAGTAGGATGTCTGGCATGACTCGTGGATTCCTGTAAGGGAATATTCTTAGTTTTAGCTAACACACAGTAATTACACACGTTTATGGGCTACTACTGCGTGGCATTTCAGTGCCTGCATAAAACATGAGATCAGCTACCACTCAGATATTTGTCACTGTCCTTTGTGTAGGAAAATGGAATTCTTTCTTTCTTTCTTTCTTTCTTTCTTTCTTTCTTTCTTTCTTTCTTTCTTTCTTTCTTTCTTTCTTTCTTAACAAGTACTATTGATGATTCCTACTTGGTCCCAACTCTGAGACAGAAGCAGATGATGGTTGAGTCACTTTGCATCCATGGGAAGAGACTGGTGAGGGTGCTGAGAGGGCTCAGGGTCATCTTCCTCCTGGAGGGAGGGAGGTGATGGGGTTGAGGAGAGTGGGGAGAGACCAGGGTAGACATGGTGTGTGATATTCGGTCATCTTGAGAAACCATGACCCGTCATTCTGCCACCCTCAGATGACTACCGCTCAATGGCCTGCTTCAGCCCCTGCACTCAGACATGCTTAGGAGGTTAGAGTGGCCAGAGCACAGACTTCATAAGTTTGGTTATTGGTTTTCACTTATCAACAGTATGTGGTGTTTTCCTCTTTTCAGGGCTAGAGGTCTCTATTGGTCCTCAAAGTCACTATTAGTACTTTGACTTTTAGTTCAGTGCTCCAGGTCACGATCATTGCTCTGACCTTTGACCCATCAGTGCCAAAGGTCACTATCAGTTCTCTGACCTTCAGTTCAGCACTTTGATATGAGAGATCGATTTCCAGATGGTACCGGGGCACCAGGATGGAATCACTCAGAACAGAAAGTTACAGAGATCTGTGAGTCCTTAATTCATGCTCGTTCACTGACAGACAGGTTCTGCTGCTCAAGTTGTCTCTAATGTGTCCACACTTAAATGTCCACTTTCCAGATAGTCTTCTGGCTTTTCTTTGTCTTGCTTCTGAAAAAAACAAAAAACCCGAAACCCAGCATTGACATCAAGAAGTGAACACGACGACCCCACCTTCTTCCGAGTTACATGTCTAACCAGGGTTGACGTAAAGTTCTCCACTAGATTCTCTGAAAATCCCTGGACACTAGAAGTTAGAAGAACCCCAAGCCGTGGCTTCTCTCAAACCAACTTGCTGTGACCCCAGAAGAGTGGTACTCACTCTAGGGTGGTGTTGCCACTTTCTCTGGGAAAGTGTGACAGTGGATTGAGGTAGTTTTAGTTTTTACTACCCGGTGGTGTGGGTGACACCTAAGGGCAGAGAGCAGGGCACACAACACAGCCACAACAGGAGCAATCCAATTTGGATGCCTGTAGGGCTAACGCTGAGAGACCCTGCCAGTGGAGAGAGCAGTGCCCTAGCGCTGCAGTTGAGATTAGTTTCCCAGTGATTGTAAGAAGCTTGGCTTTATGTCCCATAACCGCCTTTCTGAATCCCCGTGTTGTCTACACGGAAACCCAGTTAAAAACCAGAGGAGTCTCTGGAGGCCCTAGGCGCTCGGCAGGGAGGAGTGCCAGAGTCAGGGATAAAAGGAGCCTCTCTTCTTCTGGGATGTGCGTCTTACAATCACTAGTCAGGGCTTCTTTCCAAGTCTATGCCTTTTGCTTATGGAGGGAATGCACCCCAACACTCAAGTTGGGTCTTCAGGACTTTGTAGCTCAGAAGTGCCCTACTCTCATGTTGGGTCTTAAAACTTGCCCTCCTATGGTCAGGTATTCTCCTTCACAGTCTGGGTGTTTGGTTCAGAAGCAGCAAATTTAAATTTCTTTTTCTGTAGCCTAGATTTTTATCAAGGGAGACATTTCTTTACTTGGGCGATAAGTCTCTACAATAATTAGCACTAATTGCGATTCAGGTAGGCAGCTTAAGTAGAAAGGCTGACAACCAAATCACTCATGATGGTGACCTAGGGACTGGTCTCACAGTTCTCATTTAGTCACATAAATGAAGAAGGTGGCAGGATTAAGTGACATTAGTCAGTCAACTTAAAGAAGCCTTGTAGTTACTATAAATAATTAGAAAACTTCTAGCTGGATGCCATGAGATACACACACACACACACACACACACACACACACACACACACACACCTACCTCAGTGGGATTCTGATCTCCACCTAATTAGAGGCAGAGACCATAGGGCCAACAACACAATTATTCTTTAAACAATATATAGGTCTGTCTGGAAGCCCAGGGACAAGATCACACCTGCTCCAGTTGTGACCCGGAGGTATCTTTATGACTGGTTCACACTCAATTTTTCTTCATTTTCTCCATTTTTTTATTTTTAAAATTTAGTATTGTGCCAGGCATAGTGGCACATGCTTTTATTCCCAGAACTCAGGGAGCAGAGGCAGGTAGATCTCTGTGAGTTTGAGGCCAGCCTGATCTACATAGTGAGTTATAAACATTCAAAGCTACCCAATGAAACACTATCCCAAAAAATAATGTGTGCGTGGTATGTATGTATGTGTGTATGTATGTATGTGTGTGTATGTATGTTTATGTGTGTGTGTATGTATTCATGTATGTATGCATGTATATATACGACAGTGGGCATGCCTATGTCATATACTCACATGGAGGTCAAAGAACAGCTTTTGAGAATGTTTCTTTCCTTTGACCATGATTTCTAGAAAACAAACTGAGATCATCAGGCTTGTGCATCAGGCACTCTTACCTTCTGAGTCATCTCAGGCGGCCACCTGAGGCATTTTTAAATGTACACACTGTATATATTAGGGTTCAGGCTCCAAACAAAAAAGATTATTATTTAACTCATGCAGAATGGGGCTAGGCATCGGTTTGTTACTTAGCTTTCATTTGTTTGAAGGCAGGGCTTCACTACATAACCCAGATTGTCCTGAAAATGGCAATCATCCCAATTCACCCGACTTATACAAGTACAGGCACATGCCAACAGCCCTGGACAGTTTCTCTATTACTAAAGTGACCCAACGATTACTGCCCCATTTTCTGGGAGCAGCCATCCCTGCTTCTGAAGATCCATAGTCAGAGGTGACACCGTCATAGAATGAGCTGAGCGGTTTAAGCAGCTGTGAGTTCATTAGCTTTCTGAGTTATATTCTTGTTTCTTCTCGAGGGTGTGGTGTTTTGGATGAGAAATGACGTCCATAAGCTCACATATTTGAATAGCTGGGTTCTGGTTGTGTAGCTGTTAGGGGAAGCTATAGGAAGGTGTGACATCAAGTTTGCCATTGGGATCAAGAATCGGGGGTTTGTAGCCTTGGCCCAATCCCTGTTCATCGGCTCTGCTTCACGTCTGTGGATGCAGGTGTGCTCCCTCTGCCTCTCGCTTTGGTCACCTGCTGCCAGGCTCGCTCTGCTATCAAGGACTCTCCCTCTGGAATCGCACGCCAAAGTAAACTTTCTTCTGCAAGCCACTCTTGGTTGTGGGTTTTATTACGGCGACAAAAAGCAACTTTTATGGGGCTAAACAGGATGGGAATGAGACAGACTGATACTTGCTACAGAGAGTAAGATGTTCACAAAAAAGCCTTTGTCACACAGACCTAGGGAATAGATGGCAATAGAAACTCATGGGGTTTTCATGGTTTATTTCTAATCTTCAGATGAATAGAGAACAATGTGTGGTATAGGCTGTATGCTGGTAAATTTCAAATAATTCAGAGGTAATTAATGATACTAAACCCATTCTAGTGGTAATATGTTGTGGATGGGCCTGGTACTGTTCTTGTGAACCAATCCTCTAATGAATAAACAAGCCAATCACTTGGCAAGTAGGCAGGACTTCCAGGTTGGATGGAAGGAGAGAGGAAGGAGGAGAGAGTTTGCTCTCTTTGGAATGCCGAGAGCAGAGGGGTAAGATGTAGCCACTAGGGTTTCCTAGTGTCATGGTGGATCTGCAAAGATTTGCCACCAGAGGGATCAGATTTTAATAAGGCTTACAAGATTAGGATTTAGTTGTTGCACCCAGAGATTACGTTACCACTGTTTCTGAACTAAGTTTGTGTTGTGTTTTCCTTCATGTATCTGCTAGTCTGGGTTCAAGAGAGAAAGGTATGGTGGTCAATCGAACTGGGTGGAGAGACTGTGGAGTTCAGAGTCAGAATCTCCATGAGGTAAAAACATGTTGGCCATTGCCCACCAGTGCATGGGCAGACAGGCCAGTGGGACAAAGACTCAAGCATGGGAATGAGCCAGTTCTACTTTTTAAATATTTCCTGCAACAGTAATAATCTCTGTTTTCATAGTCTTTGGAATTTTCCATAAGCAGAGAGAAGAAAGAATTCTTTAGAGTGCCAGCTTGGCTGTCTAGTAGCTGAAGAGAGCATCTCCCTGTGTCACTAAAAGCCATGCAGAGACTGCCCTACCTGGGGATTCATCCTATAAACAGTCACCAAACCCCTACACTATTATGGATGACAAGAAGCGCATACCAAAAGGAGCCTGTTATGGTTGTCTCTGGAAGGGCCCTGCTAGAGGCTTATACATACAGAGGCAGATGATAGCAGCCAACCATTGAACTGGGTGTGGGGTCCCCAATGGAGGAGTTGGAGAGCGGTCTGGAAGAACTGAAGGGGTTTACAGCCCCATGGGAAGAACAAAGATGTTGACCACCCAGATGCCCCAGGACTCCCAGGGTCTAAACCATTAACCAAGGGGTATACATGGTTCCATCCAAAAATGTGGCAGAGAAATGCCTTGTCGGGCATCAGTGGGAGGAGTGGTCCTTAGTCCCGTGAAGGCTCAATAGATGCCCCAACAAAGGGAAATCGAGGTAGGGGGAGGTGGGAGTGGGTCGGTTGGAGGCAGGGGGTGAGAGGAGGGGTTGGGGGTTTTCGGGGAGGGGGGAAACTGGGAAAGGTTTTAGCATTTGAAATGTAAATGAAGATTATGTTCAATAAAAAGAAGATAAAAAGAATGAGCTGAAACTGAGTTACCATTAGAGCTGCTCCTAAGGTATCTCAGAGGCTTTGTCCTGGTAGAAGGTTCTGTGAGTAACAGCATTTCTGTGAATTGTGACACAGTAGCTATTTAGGCCTCAACAAGTACACCCTATCTTGGGTGAACTCGTGATGAGAATTAATTCACTACTTGTGCATGACCAGTTTGAGCATCAGCTCTTGTCACCATAGGCATCTCCCTGGGCAAAGGCAAGTCAGTGAAGTTGCCCTCTGGGAGAGCCCCGTTCTGGAGGAGAGCATACTGGGTACCCAAGCTTGCTGTAACAGCAAGTCTTGTGGTTGAAAGAATTTTGAACACACAGCGGTCCCATTATATTGATCCGATTCCCATGAACATCTCCTTAGGATCTGAGAGCACCTGGCTACCTACCTGGCTTTGCTGTTTGCATGGCAGATTAGGGCACAAAATGAGAAGACAGGAAAGGTGTGGCTTCAGTGAATCCAGAGATTCAGAATACGGAATCCCAAAGGTTCCAGCAGTGTCTTAGTGTCTGAGGAAGTCAAGATATGGAGGGATCCCTCATAAGAGTATTTGATGATGGGGGTACTCGTGGGATTTGGGGGAGCTGTAGAAAGCATGGTTTCTGTGGTTTATGATTGAGTTCTAGGTACATGCTATCATTGTGCTCAGGGGGATCCTCTTGAGTAGAACTTTAGGGAGTGTGTATTATGAGTGCATTCCACATAGAATGGAAAAGATGAGTCTGACTGAGGGAGGGACCACTGTGTGAGAGGTCGAATAGTGTAGCTTTCTCAGCAGCAGGTCCAGGACTAATTGGTACGATACAACGTGTAGCTGTATGTGGGGCTCCCTCTTTCTAGTCTTCCTCCTCTGCTGCTGATACCCCAACTCTAACCTCCTTCTTATAACCACTTCTGTGTCCAACTCAAGACCCTGAAAGCCAGACAGAGGAGAGATCGCAACACAGGAATTCTGAAAACAACCGAGGCAAGTCAGTGACAAGGGCAATACTGCAGTGGCTGAATCCACTTTTATATAAGAGAGAGAAGTGGAAGTGGTCTGGGGAGGAAGGATGACTTGCTGGTAAATTCTGTGTTGCAAGATATTTCCTATCCATTCACATTGAGGCAGTGAGAGACCAGTGATTGGAGGGGAGAGAGGAGGAGGAGCTAAGAGAACTGAGGGGAGGAGAGAGGGAGAGAGGCTCAGTGGATGAGGCGAGCGAAGCAGAGAGGGAGACACGGATATCCAGATGGCTTCAAATGTATTTCTGGTGTTTTGGAGAGGTTAGAAATATTGGAATAAGACATTATCATTGTAAACTGGCATTACGTAATTGGGAGTTTTGTGTACATAAAGATATTTGGTTAACTGTTAAAGTTTTAGAGTCATGCTTTACCAGATACTTGGAAGGAGTGGTGCAGAAGCCTGGTAGGGCAGTACTCTTATTAATTAATACCCACTACAATTCTGGAAGATACTAATTAAGGAACAGGGACAATTCCCTCCTAGTAGAGTATCTTGAGGCAAAATTATTGCACTGACTGTAACGTTCTGGCAAAGAGCCAGGGCATAAGGTGAGCTCTACTTATTTAGTGGTCTAATCTGAAGTGGGAAAATCACCAACCTAAGACCTGTGAATTTCTAGCTCCCAGACGAAGAACTGTCAGTTACACTGCTCGCTCCCACTAGGACTTCTGGAGCGATCTAAAACAGTTATTTGGTTTTCTTCCCCATCTACACCACTTCTGGTAACTCTGTCAACAATTCCCCGGGGACTCCTTTATCCCCAGATTTCTATTCATGTCCAAGGTTCCTATGGAGTTGGTCAGCTTTCAAGGTGTAGAGTATCACCCAGTCCTGGCTAATTAAAAAATGACTTTGCTTTGACCACAGTATTTTTTGTTTGTTTGTTTGCTTGTTTTTCCAGAAATGAGCACACACCTTATTTGAAGAGATGCATGGAGTCAATTGCTGGAACTTCTTCCAAAGAAGTTCCACCCAGCTAGCTCTTCTCGCTGGTTTTGTGTAGTCATTCATTGATCATAAAGGAGGACCAAGGCAACGTGAGGGAAGGGAGGGTACTGATCCTGATGTTGTTGTAAGCTTACCATAGTGTCCAGTCACGGAGTGGGATTGGTTTGGGGCAGTTGCACAAAGCCCTATTAACAGAAGGGAATACCATTTTGCGATTTCTGCTATGTTGGAAATCTTAACGTTTTTTTCTTTTTTTTGGACCTGTGTGTTTTAAGAGAATCCCACAGGAATGTGGGGCATGCATTTGAACAGGAGTGCATGTAATATGAAAGTCTGTCAATCCTCACCACCATTTGCATATGGCTTTCATGATGCTCCGTGGGTACAGAACTCCAGCAGACCCCACACAGGGTCTACATGTAGTGTACAATGTCAGTAAAATGGAAATCAGTTGTATCTGTGGCTGCATAAGTAGGTCCTGGCTGCCCCAGCATCAGACTTTCCTCTGAACCAGAACTCTCTCTGAATGAAGAAAGAAGATGGCGACCCTCTAAGAAACACAAGCATACACAGACTCTGTCTGGTCCTTCTCTGAATGAAGAAAGAAGATGGTGACCTTCTAAGAAACACAAGCATACATGAACTCTGTCTGGTCCCTTGTGTTGTTCCTCTGTAGTCAACTCGAAATGATGCCACAGAAGGAAAGAGAAAGGGGCCATCCACACTTGCTGTTACTTTTAGTTCCCCCTTATCAGTATATCTGGGTTGGAGTGTTGGTAGAATGTGCATGTATCAGGAGTGACAGTCAAAACAGTTGGACAAGCATTTCATGAGGTTCCATTGTGTGCATAGGAATCACACACACACACACACACACACACACACACACACACATTCTAACACACATGTGTATGAGGCATGTGATATGAACTGTGGAATTTCTATGTTTGATATTTAAGTTTCATGCTCTGGTGTTTAAATTGGTATTGCAGAGCCAGGCATGCTTGTGCATGCCTGTAATCTCCATACTTAAGAATATTAGGAGTTCAAGGCTGGCCTCAGCCACATATAAATTTTGAGATAAGCCTAGGGAACCTGACATCCTGTTTCAAAACAATTACAACATCAGCATTTAACACACACACACACACACACACACATACACACACACACACACACACACCACATACACACACACACACCACACACACATACACTCCAATGCAAGAAAAAACCTCTACCCCCAACTGGTATTTTCTATTATAAAGATTAGAGGTAAAATTCATGTAGATACATTTACACAGTGGAGTACTACTCAGCTATTAAAAACAACGAATTCGTGAAATTCTTAGGTAAATGGATGGAACTAGAAAGTGTCATCCTGAGTGAGGTAACCCAGTCACCAAAGAACACACATGGTATGCACTCACTGATAAGTGGATTTTAATCCCAAAGCTCAGAATACCCAAGACACAATTCACAAACCACATGAAGCTCAAGAAGGAAAACCAAAGTGTGGGTGCTTCAGTCCTTCTTAGAAGGGGGAACAAAATACTCATGGGAGCAAATACAGAGACAAAGTGTGGAGCAGAGACTGAAGGAAAGGCCATCCAGAGATTGTCCCACATGGGGATCCATCCCATATACAATTACCAAACACAGACACTATTGTGGATGCCAAGAAGTGCATGCTGATAGGAACCTGAAATAGTTGTCTCCTGAGAGGCTCTGCCAGAGCCTGACATATACAGAAGTGGATGCTTGCACCAACCATTGAACTGATTACGGGGTCCCCAATGGAGAAGTTAGAGACAGGACTGAAGGAGCTAAAGGGGTTTGCAACCCCACAGGAAGAACAACAATGTAACCAACCAGAGCTCTCAGAGTCTAAACCACCAACAAAGGAGTACACATGGAGGGACCCATGGCTCTATCCGTATATATAGCAGAGGATGACCTTGTTGGGCATCAATGGGAGAAGAGGCCCTTGGTCCAGTGAAGGCTTGATGCCCCAGTGTAGGGGAATGTGAGGTTGGGAAGGAGGGAGTGGGTGGGTGGGTGAGAGCACATCCTCATAGAAGCAGGAGGAGGGATGGAATAGGGGATTTCTGGAGGGTTAATCAGGAAAGGGGATAACATTTGAAATGTAAATCAATAAAATATCCAATAAAAAATGAAACTTTATCTTCTTTTTGTTTTGAAACACACACACACACACACACACACACACACACACACACACACAAACACACAGAGTATCTTAAGTAATAGAAACTTAGTTCTGTAAGTATTGGAAATGGGACAGCCCAAGACTAAGGTGCTATAATGGTCGGTTTCCTCTGCAGCCCCTTTGCTTGGTGTGAAGATGGCTACCTTCTTTCTGTCTCTCATCCAGATGTTCTGCTCTGGGTGTGTCCTTGACAGTGATTTGTGTGCCCATGTTTCCTTTTCTTCAGGGAGAGGAGAAACTTGCATTAGGAGCCACTGAAGCCCTCTTGCGTTTGTCTGTCTAGGGGGATAGACACAGAGCATGGATGGATAATGCTTATGGGGGAACGGCAGCTCAGGCAGCTGCATCCCTGAAACGCTCACCTCAGCATGTGCAGTGGTTTATCCAGGCTATATCAATGGAGATTTCTTGAACAACTTCCAGGCAGTTTATTGCTTATTTCACTTCCGGGAGCAACCTCATCAGTCTTGGGAGCCAAGAGATTCGTGTGAAGGAATCACTGCATCACACCGGCATCATTATTTTGTACTCGATCATTATCAACTATCAATGTGCATTGACAACAAAATGCCAGTCTCACACCCACAAATATTACGATCCAGGAGCCATCCATTCTCACAAATAAGGTCCCTTCTGTGCGACAAGCAGGAGGGTAGCTCATCCAACGTGGATGCGTTGGAAAAATGAGTGCTTCCTGTGGGGGCAGATGGCATGGCAGGCAGTCTCACCACACCACTCAAGAAAGCACCGAGTTTAAAACTTACTAGTTGTTTATTTCTGTGATATTTCCACTTAAAAATTTTGGGCCACAGTTAAGCATAGGTAAGTGAAATCGTGGTAAAATAACAGAAAGGGGTGAGGGAAGACTTTGTATAAATGTAAAAGGGATAGGATGCAGCCCGTGTTAGTACTTTGCAGTGGTATAAACCACAGATCCCATTAAGTAGAGACACTGGATGTCTCCCCTAAATTTTATGCTGTGAGCACTCCACATTGCATTCTATGTCCACATTAAGCTGGCTTAGGGATTTCCTCATGTAGACCTCAGACTGATGGAGAGCAAATCCTAGTGATTTTTCTTAGGATTGACTCTGGCATTGTGTCACTGATGGGCAGGAGAGCTGGAAAAACTATCTTTATATGTCATCTATGAGACCTAGAAAGTATTAGTGTTACCAGAGAATCAGATATCCACCCTTTCATTTTCACAGAGAGAGCAACAAGGGCTTGGGGGAGTCAGGAATAAACAACTAGAAGTCATAGCCCCCGGAGCACGTTCTTTTCTCCTACTTTTCTACTCACCTTGATTCCTCATAGGACAGAGATGAAGGGGAGAGTTTTGAGTCTTGGGTTGGTTTGCCTGTTTGATCAAAAGTCTTCTCTTGGGCTGCCTTTGTGTATTTTTTAAACAGAGAATCGTTTGAATAAAATATGCACCACTATATCAAGGTGTCTGGCTAAGTCCAAGCTAGGAAAGTAAGTGCTATAGAGGAAGTTTTTTTTCCTGGTTAAGAACTTTCAAAAGATGTAACTGATGCAAATGAATTCATTTCTCATTCAGAGGGGAAAAAAAAAAAGAAGTCACAAATGCTACAATCTAAACTGAGATCTTGGAGATGTGACTTCAATTACAGTGTGTTTGAGGTAATCAATAATTACACAAGGCAACTTCTCTAAGGCAATGATGGGCCTCAGCATCAGATTGGGATCTGAAATTCAGAATATCTCCACCCATCCCTGGAGTTAATTCCATATGCAGGGCATAGAATTTCGTCTCGAGAACTAACAGACGGCAGAAATAACATAAGTGGGAATCACGTACTGAGTGGATGGATATTTTTTATTTATTGAATGTTCTCAGCGTTTCTCATCGGTGTCTCCAAGCAGCAGAACTAAGATCAATAGGAAGGCGTATGGTCGCAAGACAGGAATGAAAAATGAAATTAAGAGGAATGCTTGTGAAAATGCAAAGATACATGTTTGGGAGATGAGCTGTAAGACCCAGGCTCTCTCATGTTCTCTTCCCTTCTTGCATGAGAGTACGAGTGTTGCAGCCCCTTTGACAAGCATCAAATGGGTGTTGTAGGGCAAATCTGCAATCACAGTGCTTAGTGAGTGAGGAAAGGCAGACAGATGCTGGAGCTGATTGCCCAGTCAGTTGAGGTGAAAGCAGAACCTCCTAGATCTCCAGCAAGAGTTCCTGTTTTAAAACCATAAAAGATGGCTCAGCTGTTAAGAATTCTATAAGCTCCCATTTTGGAGAACGGAAACTCAGTTTCCAACACCCATGTTGGGTGTCTTACAGCCAACTGTAGTGGATCTGATGCCTTCTTCTGGTCTCTGTGGGTATCCACATGTGTATACAAATGCACAAGTGCACATTCATGAAGGCACACATATATACTCACTTACACATATACATGCAAATACACAAATAACTGATAAAAATGAATCATTAAAAATGATAAGTGATAGGAGACACATGACATCAACCTCTGGCTTCCACATAAGCATGCATAGGCAAGCATAGCACCACACATATGTGCACATGTATGTATATTACACACACACACACACACACACACACACACACACACACACACACACAAAGACTTGTTCCAAAGTAGAGAGAAATATGGCCAGGGAGATGGTTTAGCAGGTAAGGGTGCTTGCCGTGCAAGCCTGAGAACCTGAGTTTGGTCCTGGAGCCTGCCTCAAAGTTCAATATAGTGGCCTGCATCTGTCATCTCAGCTACATTGGAAGTGGAGATAGGAGAATCTCCTGCGTGCTCAAGGGCCAGCTAGGAAGGACCCTGTCTTAAAGTAAGGTGGAAAGAGAGAGCCCATTCCTGAAAGTTGTCCTTTAACTTCCACAAGTTCATGGTGGCCTGCACACAACACACACACACACACACACACACACACACACACTACATTGAAATTTGATAAATAATTAAAATAATGATTAAATAAATAAATACATACAACAAAGGGGAGAAACACACTGCACTATGGAACTGTGGGAAACAGAGACGGTGACAACGCACATCTCCATGGGAAAGGAGTTAACTTAGACACGAAGCAGGAGCATTGCTCTGACTGGAAAGTCATGTTTTGTGTTTTTATTTCCTACGGGTATATTAATACAGTCAGCTAAACATCTTCTTTTAGAATCATCACTTCAGCAATGTATGTATAGCAACACAACAACTGTTGCTTCAAATTGTGTGTGTGTGTGTTTGTGTGTTGTGTATTCTAATTCTTGGAGCTCATGAATGTTAAACTTTGGAAATTGCTGGACATCGACAAGTATCCATTTTAGTGGATAATGCCACAATTCAGGTGAATCTTTCCCTTCCCCCTTCTCTTCCCCATCTTCCCTCCCTCTCTCTATCATAAATGTTAGCATTTAAGCTAAGATGTTTATGACGTGACTTCACTTACAGAATGTTCAGGCAATCAATGACCACAGAAGGCACAGGTCCGGGATACAGAGATCCACTGTCTGCCCCTCTCCTCACCTGCTTTCTCCCCTTCTCAATCTCTTTCTTATATTCCCTTGTTTCTTTCTTCCCTCCCTTCTCCTCCCCCCACTTCTCTTCTTTTCCTGATCGCTATAATTAGCAACCAAAAGTAGAAGTCCAGATATAAAATAATGTAATTTCTTCCTTTTTATGTGGTTTGTAAAAGGGGTGGATATTGGAGGCTTAAGAAAGTCTGAACAATGACAACCTTGCAAACAGCTTTCCAAGGTCAGGGAGGACAGCACACCAGAGGGATCATTTGTATGTGTGTATGTCTGGTTCAGAATTGCGAAATATCTTGCTTGTTTAAAACATATAATCTCATTAAACACAATTCAACTGAACCCACACCCAGAGGTGCCTTTTTCCATACCTACGAATGACAGTTTAAGTCTGTTTGTTTGTTTCTTTCTTTCTCTATTTCTGAACTTCATCAGCTCACAGTTTCTCCTTCTCTCAGGGCTGGTGTAAAGCTTGAGATTTTCACAGGCTCGTGGGAATAGAATAGCCCAGATGGTGGCCAGCCCCTGGCCATTACACAATTGACCATGCTCCCTGAGATGTCTGTCTTCCACTTGTTCTTCCTCGCTGCTTCCTGCTGTGGTACTTGAAGACCACACCTGGGTGGGGCCGCCCAACCTCTCCCCTTCTTCTTCCTTAGTTCTTTCTCACCCTCAGTCTCCTCTTTCAGAGGATTAGGACTACCAACTTGACATCATTTATGTAGCCCAAAAGTCAGGGAGGCAACCCAATTTTAAAGTGGCACATACATTTTTCAGATGGTTTCTTAAAAACAATTTTTTTTTTTTTGCACACGTTTAAGTTCTTAGGAGAGTGCTTTGAGACGGCCTGAGAGGCAATCAGGTTGATAATCATATGTAAATTTTGAGTTATCTAACTAACAACCCATTGCTCACAATGCAGACTCCTCAATGACCCTAAATGACTTGGAAAGGAAGAATGCTCCTCACTCACCACTGCAGAAGAGTCTCCAGTGCACACTCAGCACAGTGAAGACTGGGAATGCCGGGAAGACACAAGTGACTAGTGCACACTCAGCACAGTGAAAACTGGGAATGCCGGGAAGTCACTAGTGCCTAGTGCACACTCAGCACGGTGAAGACTGAGAATGCCGGGAAGACACTAGTGCCCAGCTGCCTCCACTCTTCATGGGTTTATGGGAACAGCAGTTCCAAACTTTCAGAACACAAGTGTTCTGCATTCTGATGAGTTCTTCTCTCCCTCTCTTCTCTCTACCTTCCTTCATTCTCTATTTACTCCTATCTTTTCATATTATATTCTTAGCCATCCAAATAACTAGATTAATACAGAAATTATGTAGCTTTTTCACAATTGGCAACTAAGGAAGTGAGAGGGCTCCTTATTCCTAGTTGTTCAAACATTCTTATCCATTTCAGCTAATTCAGTACATAGTGGAGATTTCTCTTCTTCCTTCCTTCCTTCCTTCCTTCCTTCCTTTCTTCCTTCCTTCCTTCTTGGTTTTATTTCATGTATATTCTTTTTATTTTTTGAAATTTTCATACATGCATAAAATGTATTTTAACAACTGCATCTTCTATTCCTCCTCTTCTATTCCTTCTCTGCCCCTCTGCCATTTTTTTCTCTCTAAATTTAGTGTGTTTTTTTTCTAAAACGTATACTCAGTGTGGGCAACACGTGTCTGAGAACAGGTCGTCTGATGGAGCATGGTATCCTCTCAGGGACCACATCCCTGAAGAAAATGCTCCCTCTTTCTTCGCCACAGAGCCATCATTTTCCAGTAGTTCCTCAGCTGAGGTGGGACTCCATGGCCTCTTGCCCGTTTGTGCTGAGATTTGGCCTGGCTTTGTCTCACGCAGGACTTTTGAATGATGTTACAGCACTGTGAGTTCACACACGAAGCTGCGTCTGCACCGTTGTGTCAAGAAAAGTCGTTCTGTTTCTCCAGTGCTTTTGATTCTTCCATTTCAGCTCCCCCTCTCGCAATGGCCCCTGAGCCTTGTGAGCACGGGGTGGGATGCAGTATTATTTAACAGCAAGTGATCTGCAGTCACTTGATTTTTGAATATTGACTAGTTGTGGGTCTCTGTATTGATCATCATATACTGCAAAAGGAAGCATCCCTAATAGGGACTGGTGCGGGGGTGGGGTGGGGTGGGGTGGAGGCGGTGCTCATATTTGAGAAGAATAAACCCGAGAGAAGTCAATTTTATTTATTTATTTATTTCTATTTTTTGAAAAGCATGTTCTTTCATTGAAAAAGGAAGTAAAAACATTTTATGATAAAATTGAAGATTTACATGGAAAATATGTCTGATAAAATAGAAAAGATATATAGAAAAGCACGTTAAAATTGACAATTTTCATGGAAAATTGAAGAGTAAAATGGTAGACATTAAAAACATTGCTAAATTAATTGAAAAAGGAAGTAGGAACGTTTTATGATAGAATTGAAGATTTACGTGGAAAATATTTCTGATAAAGTTGAAGAAATATATAGAAAAACATGTTAAAATTGAAGATTAGTCAATTTTAAATGATGCTCACTTAGCAGTGTAATAGTAGCAGCTTCTCTCCTAAGGTCTATGATCTCTGCAGTCGTAGGCTCTTGACCCTGTTAACACCGTCAGACATGAGTTTCATCATGTGGAGTAGGCCTTAAATAAAACCAGTAAGTGGTTACTCCGATAACATTTGTGCCACTATTGCCATAGTGGGCATATCTTGCCAGGCCATATATTTTTTTGTGTGCGTCTGATTTCCTGGGATTAGCTCTTGATATTAGATCTTCCAAACAGACGCTAAAATTGAATTATGGAGAAGTACTCGTTTTGAACAATAACAACAACAAAAAAAAACCTGTGTATGTTACTAGCACAATGATACCATTTATAGCACATTAAAGTCAATTTTATTTGCCTAGGAAGTTGTTCACTAGGAAAAGTGCATGTCACACAGCTTGTGGTGCCTTTCTCAGTATTCTCCAACTTGATTGTTGAGACAGTATCACTCACTGAACCTGGAATGCACTGACTGTTTAAACTGGCTAGTCAGCCAGTTTCCAGGAGCATTCCCCTCTCGCCTCTCCAGCCCTGGGACTAAAGTTGGGCCTCAGCAGATGTTGTTGAGCTGCGTATTGAGCATAGGTCAAACCTATTAGAATTCCTCACACATAAGCAGACTTCAGTTTACTTTTCAAAATAGTTGTGTAGGAGGACAGATGAATTTAACGACTGCTGTTCATTAAAGAAGGAAACTCTGTGAAAGCTCTCACTGTTTTAATGAAGAATTCATGGAAACATTCAGTAGACAATCAAGACCTCATTTGTCTCATTGCGTCATGTGAATGATGTCTTATGGTGAGTGTCTGTGGGATGCTTAACTCCATCCATAATCTAATTATCTGTAGGAAGGCAGGGAAGACCTGCTAATTGTGTATCTGGAGACAATGCAAAACTCCATGGGGCTAAGAAATGCTATGATGAACCAACAGAGACTTTGTGTTCTAATAAATGAAATTTCTGCATCTTCATTTCTTTCAGCCTGAGAATTGGATGCATTTTGGGTCTGATATCAAGGTGATTGTTATTAGTGGATAAACTATTGTTAGGATTAGCATAAACGGGAAAAGCAGATACTTTTAGTTTTGCTGATTTAATAAGCAAAATAACAATTGATGCATACCCACAAATTACTTGGAAGCAGAGATGATTTCCAGTAAACATTTGCTGGCTGGTGGGGAAGGAAAATAACTACTGGCTAATTTGCATTGAATAGCCTAGTGTCTTGGTGTCTTCGGTGCATACTAGTATATCTTCCAAGGCCCAAAATAATGTGGAGTATATCCCTCCTGTTTTGCAGATATGGAGACTGAATCTCTGTGATGATAAATAGTTCATCAAAGGTTGCCCAGCTACTACCAGCTGGGGACTTAGTTTACACATGGTCTTGTCTGATTCTTAAGCCGAGGTCAGTTTTGATGTCTCAGCACATGCTAGGAGTCTGTGAAAAAGGATCAGTGCTTCTCCCATGCAGGGAGAAGGCTCTGAGTATGTGTCTAGTGATGTACGATACGTGTAACAAAGCTTTCCACAATCCCTTTAGAAATCAAACTAAATTAAAAAAATAAGCCAATCATTTGACCGTTGCCTCTTTTCTTCTTCCCCAGTGACTTTTGGACATACTTCTTTCACTGGGTTACACTGATTTTCAGAGGTGTTTGAAGTTTACCAGGTAAATACTTGGTGTTTAACTGTGGACATATTCTGATGTTTAGATTTCTTCGTTTATAAAATTAAAAACCTGTTCAGATGTTCCTTAACATTCTCTTGAATTATACATTCTTAATGACTGAAGATTTTCTATAAACAAAGCTTCAGATATATAACTGTGAGAGCATAGGGCATCACTTGCTTTTCTAGAGACACATCAAATTCATTGTGTGAAATTTCTCTCCAGTAGTGTTTAGCTCTCTACCCTCCTATGTTTATCTAGCTAAGCAGCATCTATAGTCACCGGGTCTCATAAGACAGGAGCCTGGTGAAGCTCTTTGACTTCTCTCTCTGTGTCACCCACACATTTGAGCAACGTTGCTTCATGACTAAGTATGTCATCTTTCAGTGTTCATGCCGGGAGGCACGGCTGTTCTCGGGAAAGTAACAACATCTCTGTGTCTCAAGGTTTCAGATACATAATGTGTGGTTAAAAACAATTCCGAGGTGAAAAATTTATTGTAAAAGTTGTAACGAGCAATTTCGTTTGCTTGCTTTTCAAACTCGAATTACTAGTTTGTGTCTCTTGTCCCCTTGCTAGGCATCATTACCATTAACCAGGCCCTTATTGGCTCAGGTTTGTATTGCAGTGATTACCTAACTAGGCTCTCTAATGGCTCTGTAGTTTCTATCAGAGTCTCCATTACATTTCTGACCAAGTGATTGCTTTGAAGCAGAAATGTCTCACGCTACTCTGGTCTGGAGAGTTGTGATCTGGGTTCAGCATATGAGCTGCCACGTTCACGGTAAGCTGTGACCTCTGCTTCCCGCCTTTGTGTTCTGATTCTTTTGATTCCTAAGTTTACCTGGAATGCTTCTGCTCCACCCTTTTGCTCATCTAGGTCAAGCGTGCTGCACCAACTTTTGGCTTCTTTGGGCCACACTGGGTGACGAAGAATTATCTATGGCCACACATTACTCTAGCAGATACTTAACCTGAAACCTAAAATCCCATAGCAACAGTTTTATTCTGACGAAGCGTTTTAGAATCTTGCTATTTCAGGAAGGAAAAGAGTTTGTTGCTTTCTTTGAGTTGAGATGGAATCCCATGATTGCCTCAAGCAGAATATGGTGTAGGAAGGCTGTGTGGCCCTAGGGCACAAGCAAACTGGGTTCTCTATCCAGTGTGTTTCTTTCTTGAGATGTTTGTAGATCCCAGGTTCTAAGCTCTCACAAAACTTGAAATTGTATATATGGACAAGATGAAGAATCTCACTGGCAGAGTGTCCTAGTGATCTCTAGTGTCAACTGTAGGCTGAGATTCATTCATTCTCTCTCTCTCTATCTATCTATCTATCTATCTATCTATCTATCTATCTATCTATCTAATACCTACCTACATATCATCTATCATCATCATCTGTGTGTCATCTATCATCTATTTATATAATATCTTTCTATCTGTCTGTCTGTCTGTCTACCTACCTACCTACCTATCATCATCTATGTGTCATCTATTATCTATTTATCTAATATCTATCTATCTGTCTGTCTATCTATCATCTATATGTCATCATCTATGTATAATCTATGTATGTATTTATCATCTAACTCTACCTATCATCTACTATGAATCTATTATCTACCTATAATCTATCATCTATTATCATCTATGTATGTATCTATAATCTATTATCTATCATCTATCTAACTATCTATCTATCTATCTATCTATCTATCTATCTATCTATCTATCTACCTACCTATCAATCATCTATTTATCTACCTACCTACCTACCTATCATTTATCTATTATCTTTCTAACTTCATGTTTCTCTGATACTATCTCTAACTCTATATATCTCCACATCATCTCTGCCTTCGTGGACCACATATCTTCTGTAGCCTCAATATGTCACATGTGCATCCTGATGGCACTACAACGGGCAATTTGTCTCTGCTCAGGAAGAAAAGAGACTTTGGAAAACTATCCCCTACGATAAATTCACTAAAGTGAAGATAAATGTATTATTTAGCATGGATTAGAAGGGGAAGCGTGATGGAGAGAGTCTCTTTGAAGTTTTTCACTGGCTTATCCGGCTCGTGAGCTTTATGTCCAGTTAAACACCAACTGCCTTTGTTCTTCTAAACCTTGCCTCTGTGCTGCATATGGCAATCTGGGCCAGCCGTCTGGGATGCGACTCTGGTTTCAAGACTAATGTTAAAGTTTCTAGCACTCGCTGTCATTGTGGGAAGCAGACTGTTGTTGGAGTGTTATTATTAATGAGAATTACTGCTGGACAGCTTGAACTGGAGGATAATTTATTCCCCGAGAACTTCTAATTGCAGCAAAGTGGTTCATTCACCGCCACGGCACTCGTTCCTGCCTCTCACGGCAGTGAAATCAGGCAGAGCCCAGGCTGCCGGCGAAACAAAAGGCTGGTTTCTGGAGACACAGAGAATTGGGTCAAGAAGGTTTAATTAATGTAGGAAACGCTTGAGGAATGGAGAAAAGCCATCTGGTGTGCACAGGGGACTACCATAAATTCATAACAATCAAGGTACCTACTATGTGTGGGGCTGGAGGCTCAGCAACTAAGAACATGCATACTGCATTGAGGTGAGACAGCTCACAATCTCTTGTTAACTCCCCTGAGACTACCTAAAAGCCTTCGGTCACTCTGATTACTAAGTAAACACACATACTAAGAAATGGGACAGTGCTGTGCACTTAGCAAGTCGCACTTGCTAAGAGCCTTTCTTTAAGGCTGTTTAGAACCCAGGGTAGTGCTAACATTCAGATGGTTTTGATGACAGAGGTGAAAGGACACTTCTGAGTGAGATCCCTGCTCCCACTGTGGTCCGAAGAATCTTTCAGTGGGGTCCACATGAGGGCCGTGTAAGGATCCATAGGGAGTTCTGACTGAGGAAAATGTTTTGTCACAATCTCTGTCCCTGTTGTGATTTTTCTTCTCCTTCTTTTTCCCTTTTGACAGTGGAGAGTGCTTCATGTGTGTGGGAGCTAACGTTGGTGATGTCAAGTGTTGTTTGTGAAGGCAGCAGCTTCTGCCCTGTGGGACAGCAGTATAGCTGACTGTGAAAATGACCATTTTTGAAACTCTGCTCAAAATTTGTTTATATTTATTCATTTATATGTGTGTGAGTGTGTGTGTGTGTATGTATGTATGTATTGGCTGGTTTTGTGTGTCAACTTGACACAAGCTGGGGTTATCACAGAGAAAGAAGCTTCAGTTGGGGAAGTGCCTCCATGAGATCCAGCTGTGGGGCATTTTCTCAATTAGTGATCAAGCGGGGAGGGCCACTTGTGGGTGGTGCCATCCCTGGGCTGGTAGTCTTGGGTTCTATAAGAAAGCAAGCTGAGCAAGCCAGGGGAAGCAAGCCAGTAAGAAACATCCCTCCATGGCCTCTGCATCAGCTCCTGCTTCCTGACCTGTGTGAGTTCCTGTCCTTACTTCCTTTGGTGATGAACAGCAGTGTGGAAGTGTAAGCTGAATAAACCCTTTCCTCCCCAACTTGTTTCTTGGTCATGATATTTGTGTAGGAATAGAAACCCTGACTAAGACTGTGTGTGTATGTGTGTGTGTGTGTGTGTGTGTGTGTGTGTGTCTGTGTCTGTGCCTGTATATAAAGTATTTGTGTGTGGGTATGTGGGTGTGTCTGTGTGGTGTGCATGCACATTTGTGTACTCTGTTAAATAATAAAAGTACTTTAAAAGTTAATGCGTGTGGTGTACGCTAGTGTCTGTGTCTGCGCATGCCCGCGTGCACAGAGGTAAGAGGAGGATGCTGGCATTCTGCCATGTATTCCCTTGAGACAGAGTCTCTCACTGAATCTGAAGCTCTCCTTGTCCAGCTATGATGGTGGGACAAGGACGGAACACGCCTGATCTGCTTGTCTCCGCCCATCAATGTTGCGCATGCGTGGTCAGGCCAAGCTTTTTTTTTTCTTTTGGGTTCTGGGGGTCAAACTCAGGTTCTCAGAGCAAGTGTTCTTACCTAGTGATCAATCTGTAGAGCTCTACAAAGTGCTGAGAATTCCTGGTTGGCAACGACAGGATGAATGTTAGAACTCAGAGTATCAGAAGGGATACTACAGACTAGGGAGTAAGCCGAGTAGAAAGGTAATGAGGGCAAATGGCCAAAGTGCCCGGGAGAAAAATCCACCCTCTTCCAAATCCAAGTTATTTTTTCCTCCAGGTATCAGGGTTGTTTTCCTGTTAAGAAACTATGTTGGGAAAACTTTTCCTGGTAAACTTATGCAATAAAAACACATTTAAAGATTGTTCGTGTGCAGGCACCATGTCTGACTTAGGGCCGCACTGAATTGTTCTCAAGGAAAAAGGAGAAAGAGTTGTCCCTGTCATTAGCAGACAGAACCAATTGGGGGTCAGACCTGTGTGCTTGTGGGTCACAGAAAACGTTTTCCAATGCCTTCCATTCAAGTTTCAGTCTTGAACAGAAATCCAGCATCCGGGGTGGTTCTTCGGGAAGAGTGGCCTCCTTCAGCCTCTCAGTAGCTCTGTGAGCTGGAGAGAGTGAATGACTGGGAGAGGCCTTGGAGGAAGTGGCTGGAGCCTATGCAACGCTGCAGGGACGCAGGACTTCTCTGCCATTGAGCACATTATGGGAGAAATACAGTAGCGAACGCAGCGGGTTTCTGCAAACAAGGCATCCCTTTAAGTTAATTGGTGTTATATAGAAGCTGAAACGCTCCGCTTATTTACAAAGCTTCAGATTTATGTAAAGCAAAACCAATTACACTTAATGCCTAAACTACTCCAGGTGCTCAGCGATAATGTCGCCAGGCACTAGAGAAGAAACTGCCGTGTGGATGCACCCTGTTCCGAACTGAAGCGCTTGTAGTTGCTGCAATTTAGCTAATCACAAGTGTCAGCGCCAACCTGCGAGTTCCCAGCTATTCCGCTGCTTGCTTCGGGTCAATTTTATAATTTCTGCAGATCTTTCATGGCAAAGGAAGAGCGAAAGCGTAATGAACACCTTTTTTTTTTCCTTTCCCCATTACAATGTAGAAATTAAGGAGATGAAGGGAAATTTGGGGAAGGGCCAAAGTCGTCCCCGTCCTTTTCTAACAGCGAGAGCACTCTATGGCTTTTCATTTACACCAAGATGAGGCGTTTGGAACGTTCTTGATCTTCAGAACGTTCATTATGAGACCAACGCACTAGACACTGCATTAATGAGGCTCCTTTGGGGTGTTCATTAAGCCCAAAACTGCAAGCTTGGCATTTAACCTTTCACAGCGAGGAAAGTTGTAAGAGCAGGCCCCTGGCCCCGCTGTTTTGCTAGGGATTTGTGCAAAACAAAGGACTGGAAAAAGTTGTGGGGAAGAATTTCTGCCTGTAAGAGCTAAGTTTTTAAACTTGTCCTCCAAACAAAGGAGCAAATAACCAGTAACTGGAATAAGAAAAACACCTGGTGTTTTTACAGCTGTAGGAGCATTTAAAAATGCACATTGTAGCCTAATCAAGCTGCCTATATTTCTTACTCCGTGGCCCTAAATATTGGCTAATTCAGCAAGAGATTTACTCAATCACAGTCTCTTGAAATGAACAGGTTAAAAAAAAATGCTCTTGTCCAATCTAGCACGGTTCTGGAGAGGAAATCAAGGAAAGGTGCAGGAGAGAACCTTCAGTGCTTGGGGGGCAGTATGGACGAACTTGGGTTAGAGTCAACAAGACAGGCAGTTTGGGGAGAAGAGTCACCTAAAACAGGAGGCTCAAAACCAAACTTCGTCACATACTGAGACAAATTGTGACAAAGGGATAGCACATTAACTTTATTCAACAACAACAATAGTAATAATGTTAATAATAGTAACAGTGTGTCCCAGAGGCATCTACCTGAAATTGCAGTTCTTTGGTCATCCTCTGCTACCTGGTTAAGTTTGAGGGTAGCCTGGGCTGCATGAGACTTTGTTCCAAACCTAATAAGACCAAACTAAACTATCTCTATTTTAGTAACATTGCTTTTAAATTCTGAAGAAAATTTCTTAATCGAGATATATTTTAGTGGAATGCCAAGGTCAAATATAGCAGAATTCTATATAGATTTATTATCCACACAAACTGTATTATTTATGGTTTACACTACCTATAATGCAATAAAGCCTTAGTGAATACACAAGAAGAAAAACTAGAAACATAGTATCTCTTAGCTTCTAATGACATTAAAATTATAAATAAATCTTTCATGCCACCTTCAACTGCTGAACCACTGTACCGTGTACAATATGATCAACATGCTAACATGGAAAATGATCATTTTCTGGTCACAGAGTAATCACCAAGACTTCACTTTAAAGAAATCGCTTTATTAGGTCAAGAGCATAATATATCATTGAAAGTCATAATAGTTTATTGGAAGGATCGTAATTGTTCTTTGTAAATAAAGTACACTTTATGTTGGCTTTCCCAGTGACATATATGAAGTATTCGATTGAAGAAGAAAATAGTGAATAATGGGTCTCACAAGAGAATCCAACCCAATTTCATAGGACTGTCTCCCAAAGATCAATACTTGAAGACGCTTCCTGTGTGCTGCCATAAAACTTCAAAGACTTCTCAGAGAGGAGAAGAGTTTCTTCACAATCATTTCCACGGATGCACTGGGCATTAAAATGATTTAGATTACAATATCTAAAAGAGAAAGAAAGAAAGAAAGCTTTCCTTGGGAGCAGATGTAGATGACTTGATAAATCACGGACTTTCCTCCCGTGCTTGCCTGCTTTTTATGATGGGCTCATACACACTATCATGGCAGAGATCATTATTTAAGAGGCTCACCAGGGCAGTCCTTGTACAAGGACAGGAGAGTGAGATTTAGGTCATAGAAAGACTCCATAAGGACCTTTAGATGGTGCTCTCTTACTAAGACAAGGTCGTGCCATGTGGTCCAAGCTCTCTGAGGACTCTCCATGTAGTCTAGGTTTGTTTGAACTGGGGGGATACTCTGGCCTTAGTCTCTTAAATACTGGGCTTATAGGATAAGCACCACCCCCCATCATGGCCAGCAGAATGGTGCCCTCCTATGACCACCAGTGAGTCTCTTCTCTACTGTCAGTGAGAGAAATGCTGACATTGTATTGGCTGTGGATTCCAAGGCTGCTTAGACTCTAAAAGCTTATCAGACGTGCTATAAATAGTACTGTATTATATGGTATCAGACATCCCATGATGTTGGTGCTGAGATCATTGTTAAAGAGGGAGTACATGGCCACATTTTTAAAATGCCTACTCATTAAAAAATGTCTACTCAAATATCTTCTCAGACCATGCTACCCTGGGAAGGAGGGTTTCCATTTTACAGACTAGAAAACTAAAGTTCAAATGTAAATCAATGTCCTTAAGGCTTACGAAGGACTCAGATAGAATCAGGATTTTTCTGAACCAAACCTTCTGTGGTGCTTGGTCCCTTGACTTTGCTCGCTCTCATCTCTGCTGTGGTCATTTTTGTTCTTGATCTCTTCCTTTTCACCCACCCCAAGGTCTTGCTCAAGAACCGCAGATATCTGACTAGTTTAGATTGGACACTGATCTTGGATCCCTTCGTACTAACGAAGCTCCCCGGTTCAGTTTGTCTCTTGGGTGCTTAACAGGTTGGCTGAATGCATGCATGCAGAATGAGCTGATAAATTTGGAATCCCGAGTAAGACTTACTTGAACTCAGTCATACTCATAGACCACTAGACCATATCTCGATGTAAGTATAAGAGAAGAATAAAGCGGAAGAAAGAGGGTGTATAAGGCCAAATTGGTAGGCACTTTTAGTATTGCTAGTATTTTTGAGCATTTCCTCAACTTCAAGCAGCCTTGTGACACAGTAAGAGGCGAAGATACCCACGCTGAGCTAGGTTAACGAGTGTGTTGATGTTTGTACCGAACTCAACAGCTCGGGCTCTGCCTTTGTGAAGGACGTAGGCAAATTCTTACAGAATGGTCATGATGTAAAAACTGGAGCACCTATAGCCAGGTGGTGGAGGTGCGTGCATTTAATCCCAGCCTTTGGGAAGCAGAGGCAGGCAGATCTGTGTGAGTTTGAGGCCAACCTGATCTACAGAGTGAATTCCAGGACAGCCAAAGCTACACACAGAGAAAAACAAGACAAAACAAAACAAAAAAAATGTTCTCTACAAATAAATGGAGAGGCAGTGCAGGACTGTACAACCTGGCAGAGGGGCTCAGCTTCCAGGACTGGAGACGGGGGCTGGAAGGAATAGTGTGTGTGTCTTCAACTTCAGTTTTCACGACTGAATCTGTTTTGCTTCAAAGCTGAGGAAATCCCTGTTGGACTCTCTGATTTTCTAGTTTCATTTACAATCCAAGAGCCTGGTATTTAGAGAAATTACAGATTGTGGGAGAGAGGCAGAACTCCTGTGCCTTGGAGGGTAAGGAAGACTCATATTGAAGGGGCTATTCAAGTTTCGGGTCTGGTGCTTATCCATCCTTCCTTTCTAAGATTCAGTGTCTGCCCTGATGGTCCAGCAGCTCAGCCATATCAGGACCATAGGATGACACTGAGCACAAGTGGGGTTTTGACTCAGAAAGCTTCGGATTTGCCACACTCATCTGTCACTTGGATGCTGATCTAAACAACGTTTACTTGGTAGAAGAATAGAAGACAGGTTTGGGCAAGGGAGAGGCGGCAGCGAGTGGGTCGATTTGTGGGTAAACGCATTGGGTAAATGGAGGCAGGTGAGGGCAGTAAAACTAATTCCTGTGATGTAGCTCACACGGAGATTCGCTCTTTCAGAGTCCTATCCCTTAAAACCAGCTCTTGATACGGTGTTGTGATTGACATGCATAAAGATGGTAACAGACAGTTTGCTCTCTGCATATAGCTAGAATAGGTCGGAAAGAGAGAAAGAGAGAAAGGCAGGGTAATCACACATGGAAGGGTAGCAGATGATACATGGGCACCTGACTCAAGAAGCTTTTTGGGCAAACAGGCTTTCAGTGAATGAAAACCATTTCCACCATTAGAGAGTCTTTTACATAGGCAAATTGTGAGACACGTGAGATCATGTACAAGGAAGATGACATTACATTATTTTGACAACTTAGGTAAGTTTCCAAGGGATTGTCATCTATTGACCTTGAAATGGCCACTGCTGATGTAGAGGAATGAATGGAACCCAAATCTCCTGGGTCCTTAAAGTTTTAGCTGTTTGTTTAATGGTAATGACTTATCCATATGGCTACCTATAACTCTAAGGTAGTACTATAGTAGACAAAGAAAACCACCCCCTTGGTGTCATAGCATGCTTTAGAATGGAATAAAGCACTCATTTGGTGTGAGAATCGGTGGGAAAGGGAAGTGGAAGGTGAAGTTTTTGTTCAGAATAATCCATTACATTTCTGCCGGATGCTAGTTCTTCTTGACACCTGTTGGCTCACTCACGAGTCTCAGACTCATATTTCACAGAGTCAGAAATCACCCGTCTTCCCACACACTTACCTCGGTGAAGCCCTCCACAGTCCCAGGATGTTCAGCAGCGTCAAGGATGCCAGTACGAAGAAGAAGCCCTCTAGATTGCCTTCGTTTAATGTGTTTGGAAACCAATTGCCTGTTTGGAGCAAACGAGCGATTGTCATTCAGCTGCAGAGTCACAAGTTTCTGTGAATATTTTACTATCCTGAAGGTCTGAGAGCATTATGCGCCTTGGTAATGTTACCAGAGTGAGAAAGCTCATCTGAAATTTCATTGCCAAAATTCATTATAATTCGAGAACTAATGGAAAAGTGATAAGCAATGCACCACAACATGGCAGGCTTAAAAAGTAGCAAAGCCTTTCCCTGGGTTGGAAGGGTAACCTTGGCCGTGGTAGTAATTCACCTCATCTGTCCTGATCTCATTTATTCTCATGGTTCAGTGTTTAGTTCTGTGCCTAGCATGGGGAGTAAACATAGTGACAACTGCACAGTTTTCTATGAGATTGTTTTCTTTATATTCTAATTGTAAGACCAGTCAGAAGATGTCGCAGGATTTTCCTTGTCCAATTACATTAGTGCAGAGAAGGTCTGTGGTTGGACAGGGAAAAGGGCGGGGGGGGGGGCAGAGCTGAGAGTTGTGGAGAGAGGGAATGTGCCAGAGGGTAGAGGAAAAGAACCAAGATGGCTTCCAACGTGGACCTGTGTGACATTTACCAGCCACAAGTAGCTATGTTTTCACAAGGTTAGAAATATTGGGATAAAGCTTTTATTATCAATTGGCTCTAAAATTATTGTATTGACACCTTGCAAATTGTGATATTATTTATACATAAATTTGATTGGTTAATTAAGGTTTAAGAGTCTTGATTCAACCAGGTAATTAGGTGGTGAGATGGCTGGTGATGGAGTGTGTGGGGCATTGTGTGGAAGCAAGATGAACTAGGCTATCCCCCTATCCCCACCCCCCCAACATCTCATACCCCCAGCCCCCTACCCCCAATCTCCCACCCCCTACCCCCTACCTCCCACCTCCCAACCTCCCCACCCCACCCGCCACCCCCTATCCCTGCTGGAGAGATGGCAGATAGAGGGGCCACTAAGTGAGACAGCCCAATGGAAGCACTGTGGCTGAGAAGCTAGACCAGACCAGTGGGAGTGTGGTCCAACGCCACGGAGGGTTGGTGGGTTCATTTTTTTGTTAATATTTCCTGCAGCAAGATAATATGTGGGAACGAAGCCTATTACCCATTTTAACTAATGGAGTGAATCCAGGGATCTCTTTAGATCCTGTCACCAAACCTGTTGGATAGATAACACTAATTTTTTGATCGATGCAGAGATGTCTTTGAACCTAATGAACAATTATTACAGTAAGACAAATACCCAACAGAGAGTCTTTATTTTCTTATATTGTCAATCTGAGTATTTATGATGTTACTTGGGATTCAAGGTAATTAATTTGCTACTAGGTTTCAACTTTTGTTTTTGGTCTTTGCTATGTTTTTTTTTTCCTCTTTCTATCTCCAAGTCAATCTGTATCCACTGTATGCTGCATGTGTGTATATGTGTGCAGGTTCCTATGTGTTGGGTACAAATACATGCATGTAGAGCATGTGTGATATGGTCATGGAACAACCTTGAGGGTCAGTCTTCAGGTCCCTTCCAGTCTTATTTGAAAGAGGATCTTATTGGCCTTGAACTCTGCCATGTGGGATTGCCTAGTCTAAGAGCTTCTAAGGAGTCTGCCTGTCTCTGCCTATCATCTTACAGTTTCTGGTATTATCAGCACGCACTACCACCTTGTCTGCCTGCTTGTGTGAGTCCTAGAACCCTGAACTTCAGGTCCTCACAGTTCCAGGGCAAGCATTCCACTAACTGAACCATCTACTCAGATCCTCCTCAATGGATTTTGATACATTGCTATTCAACATACTACATAAATACAATATACATGTTATAAATATAACACCCAATTTTAGTTGACTCTCTAAAACCAGGAATAAAGTCTAGTATTGTGCAATTAAAGGGAAATTGATCTTTGCAGGAAAATCTATGCAACCACAGTTCTGAGTGGCTAGAGAAGTTGCTACTGTTTGGCATTAAAGAATAGGAGCCCATCCTTGCTGAAGGTTGGAATGCCAGGGTGTGGGCTTAGAGACACAGCATCTCCGGTGTTAGTGAAGATGGTCGGCAATTCCAGCAATCGTCTTTTTGCTGAAAACCTTGACCATCAGTGCTGGGCTCTATGCAAACTTTAGGATGCTTCTGGAACTAGAAGGTATCTCTTGGCCGTTTTCTGGTGAGTATACACGTTCAGGTCAGATTTGAATTAAACCTTTTGCTTTAGGCTGGCATTCTAGGTAAGGTGGCTCTGATAATTGTGCCACTTCCTATTTAACTGTCTCTCTCTCTCTCCTTTTCTTCCTCTCTTCCTCTCCCTTTCTTCCTCTCCCTCTCTCTTCCTCTCCCTTTCTTTTCCTCTCCTCTCTCTCCCTTTCCCTCTCTTTCTCTCCTTTTTAAAAGAGACTCTCTTACAAAAAAATCCCAGTTTTTTTGCTCTCACAATCCTTTCTGCCTTCTCTTTTCACATGTTTCCTGAGCCTTAGGTGTAAGGGTTATGCTGTGAATTTATTAATTGGGCCTGGGCTCCCCACAGTCAATTGATTTTGCATTTTGACCAGCTGTGGCTTTCAGTTTGCAGAGAAATAAATACACTTTGGAGGGTGGACAGACACGTAGTTGAGAGCTGGGGGGGGGGTGGACCCAGGAAGAGTTGGGGGCAGGAAAGAGGGGTGGATATGGTCAAAATGTGGTGTGTGAGATTGTCAAAGAATTAATAAAAACAAATTTAAAAAGATAAACAACCACAGAGGGATTTGATCACTAATATAATTGCTAGAAAAAACAATAAAGCTGTTCTCCTATGGAACATGCTCGTGTCCCAACCATGGAATTAGCTGTGTCCATTACCTTCTCAAACCCTATGAATAAAATTTGATGTTGATAGGGCACACACCTGAAGTCCCGGTGGTTATGGAGCTGAGGCAGCAGGCTCACCGGGAGTCTGAGTTCAGTCTGTACTACAGTGCCAGATGCTATCTTAAAAGAAACAGTGCTTATGGAGTTTAGAGCTGTTTTTACATGTTCCGCTTTTCCATTTCATTAAATTTATCTTCATCATCATCATCATCTAGATTGTGTGTATGTGTGAGTGTTTTGCATATATGTATTTCTGAGCATTTTGTGCACGCAGTACTCTAGAATGCCAGAAGAGGGCATTGGAACCCCTGGATCTAGAGTTACAAACAGTTGTGAGCTACTCTGTGGGTTCTGGGAATCAAAACCAGATCCTCTGGAAGAGCACCCAGTGCTCTTAACCACTGAGCCATCTCTCCAACCTTTCTCCAACTTATTAATTTATGTACCACTATAAAGGAAATGCCTGGTTCCATCACTATTTTGACATGGTGATGCCTTCGTATGAATATGAAAGGTTGCACTGAGCACTTTCCTGTGTGTCTGGGAATGAATACTGTAGACATGTTTCTCTCTGCTTTTTCAGCATTTCTGTGTCTCTGTGTCTGTGTCTGACTTTCTATGTTTCTCTGTCTCTCTGTCTCTGTCTCTCTGCATCTCTGCCTGTCTCCATCTCTCTGACTGTCTGTCTCCGTCTCTCTGTCTCTGTCTGTCTGTCTGTCTGTCTGTCTGTCTGTCTGTCTGCCTGCCTGCCTGCCTGCCTGCCTGCCTGTCTGCCTGTCTGTCTGTCTCTGTCCCTGTCCCTCTGTCTCTGTCTTTGCCTGCCTGTCTCTGTGTCTGTGTCTCTGTCTCTCTGTCTCTCTCTCTGTCTCTCCATGTATAGAGACTAAATACCCAGCCGTACTTAAATGGGGGAGTTGGAGTGTAGGTCAAGAAACGGTGAGCTAATATCTCACTGATTTTGAGAAGACCTAAGCTACCCACTAAGCCCATTCAAATGGTGCTATTTCCTTTTTCTCTTGAATTAATATCCCAATCATATTTCCATCCTTTCCATTTCACTCCGACCCTTTCCATGTCCTGTGACTGTATCATTTTATCATCGTGTTTCTCTGGCTGGAATAAAAGGCGTGCACGGAGCACGTGAAGCCTGAGAATTAACATGACATTAATTCTTCTTGGAGCATGAATTTCGGCCCATAATAAGTAATTGAAAAGACTATCTTTATATTATAACAAAGTCAAATGAGGGAGAAGAATATAAATTTTGAAATATCTTTAGAGGTAAAACATCATATTTCTAAGTGATTTTGCAATTACAGCAAATACCAGCCTTTCAGGAGACAGAACCAAGTCCCCTGGGCAGGCCAACACACTTCCATATGTTACTGGGGACACAGCAGGCATGGATAGAAATTACTGCAACTTGGTATACAGGAATGTGGGGGACACAGAAGGGAGGGCATATTACCACGATGTTAGAGGAAATAAGTGGAAATGTAAGGTGATTCCCTAAACATTTTGTAAATGGGGTTAATTAAAAAAAATACCAGATTGCTGCATTGCCTATTTTAATTCCTGCCTGTCTGTCTGTCTGTCTGTCTGTTATCTATCTATCTATCTATCTATCTATCTATCTATCTATCTATCTATCTATCTATCTATCTATCATCTATCTATCTATCATCTATCTATCTATCTATCTATCTATCTATCTATCTATCTATCTATCTATTATCTATTATCTATCTATCATCTATCTATCTATCTATCTATCTATCTATCATCTATCTATCTATCTATCATCTATCTATCTATCTATCTACCTACCTACCTATCTATTATCTATCTATCTATCTATCTATCTATCTATCTATCTATCTATCTATTATCTATCTATCTATCTATCTATCTATCTATCATCTATCTATCTATCTATCTATCTATCTATCTATCTATCATCTATCTATCTACCTATCTTCTATCTATCTATCTATCTATCTATCTATCTATCTATCTATCTATCTATCATCTATCTATTATCTATCTATCATCTATCTATCATCTATCTATCTATCTATCTATCTATCTATCTATCTATCTACCTATCTTCTATCTATCTATCTATCTATCTATCTATCTATCTATCTATCTATCTATCTATCTATCTTTCTACCTACCTACCTATTGCCTGGTTCTGAGAATTGTACTTAGGGCCTTGCAACATGCTAGGCAGGTTTCTTACCAGTAACCTACATCCTTAGGCTCTTTTTCTTTTTTCTGGGCTAGCCTGGAACTCACCATTCAGTCCACACAGTCCTTGAGTGTGTAGCCCCGCCTTGTCCTCCTTGAGTCGCTGGTGCTAGAAACTTCCATCCTTAGGCCTTGCTCTGTTCTTCTGCTTACATGTCTTAAGCACCTGTCTTTTTAAAATAATGCTGATCTACACACGAGCTCCATGGTTTTCCTCTGCGTTCTGATTTAACATTCTGGATAAAGCTGACTTTTGTGGTCAGCACCAGGGTAAACAGAACCCTTGCCTGGATTAGCAGCTTGGGAAGGAATCAAGCCTCAGGTTGGACAGTCTTCCTAAGAGCTACAGGTTGGTTTATTTGATACCTGTTTTTCAATAGTGGGGGCGGGACAGGGGGGAGGCACATTGGGTGTAGAAAGGTGTACAAAGTGCCTGGGTTTAAGGCAGACTTTCGAAGTCAAATGTCAGGTACTATTGAATACCTTTTGTGATTGAGCAAACATGTGGAAGCCTTAAGCTTCAGTCCCTCCACTCAGGAATGATGACAGCAGTGCTTTCCTCAGTGCGCTCTTATAAGAATCAAAGAGCCAGTGACTGGAAAGAATTGGGTACTAAAAGGCCCTCCCTCCATAAGTATCAGGCCATCACCCATCACCTCCCCGCCCCCTTGAGAGAACTCTCACACAGAAGCCAGGTACCTTATACTAGATTTGGGCCTCATTTCCTCTCAGTTATTTCTTCATGTTCTGTGTGCCCTTTTTTTTTTTAATCATTATCTCAGGACCAGCTGTAAAATGTTCCATTTACAATCGCCAGTTGACTCAGCTCTTAGCACTATAACTTTATTTTAGTAGCTTATAAACTTTTATTGTCGTAATTCACATTTGGGCCATTTTTCATCTGACATTTCTAGGGACTGATTGAAGACAGGAGCAGCCTTGCAAAGGGAGACAAAGTGAAGACTTTTGGTCATGGAGGAAACTTCTCAGGCATGCAGTGTAGGAGAGTGGGAAGTGAAAAGGAGGAAGACTGCCATGGGAGTCTGTGGCTTCTCATAACGTGGTACTTGGGCATGCTCACGGAGAACCTTGGTACTTGTTTTAGTAACTTGTCAAGCTGGTCAGTGGGGGCCATTGCACTGCCGAGGTAAGAGAACGTTCAAAACATTTGGCATTGTTCAGCATCTCCCTAGAGAACACTTGCTAATCTCAGTTTATTTGCTCATTGAAACCAATTTTAGAGAAAATTTTGGGTACCAAGAAGTCGTCACTCCAAGTTACTTAAGAGATGTTTCTATTTTAGTGAGTAAAATGGTAACTATTCTGGAGTATTGGACTTCATACACACTTGTTACAATGTTGCTGTTTTTCTGGAGTTATCACCACTGTTTCAGAGACAGAGACCACAGACTCCTGTAGACAGTTCCTCTATTTATCCTGTAGGTTGACTAGTGGAGGCTCTGGGTGGGAAAGTGACCCACCACTCAGGAGACAGCTCCTGTTCTGGGCTTACAGAGCCCATTGATAGTCCTTGGAGAGGCCAGATGTAACTACTACCATTAGCACTCAGTGGAGGGCTTGAAGAGATCTGGATGACTGCCTTGGAAATAGCTTGCTTCAGATTCTTCCCCAAGCACCTCATTCGTAAAAGCCCCACCCCCCCAAATTCTGAGACTCATTTTTCAAGGCAAATGAGGTTCTTGGAATAATTCTCAGCAAAAATGAAGCTTGGAAATTTGAGTGGGAAGCATATAGGCTGACACACATGCACTCCAAATAGCAACACTACTCATAAGAAAAAAACTATTCCTCTCTAGTCACAGGCTCTGTATCATAAGATACTTTCCTTTTCTGCCTTGTCTTTGGGTTTCAAAGGGCTCCAAAGGCTGACCCACACATTTTCTGGTTCTGGTTAGACATCTTCTTCACCCACAGGGAAAGCATAAACGCCCACATGACTGGCTCTCTGATGAGATGAACCAGCTACATTCTGCCACAGCCTCAGTCCAACAGATTTTGCTTTTCTGCCAAAGATCAAGGAGACTCCAAGAAAGCAACAATATCCTCCTCTGTATTCAAATCAGAGGTCCCCATGCCTAATTGCTACTGCTAATCCTGCACCTACGGACCTAGCTGGTTTAAGCTATTTCAGAGCACAACCCCCACCTCCACATAGTCTTGCTGTGTCTGACAAGTTGTGTCCGCCTCCCCAGGTTGTGAGTACAAGAAACTGAAACATCAGCGCCATTACCCACAGGTTCCGGATCAAGGGCTTGTTTTAGCCATGTATTCTAGTTTGGGAACAGTGGGAAGTCACCTCAACAATGGGATAAGTAGAAGGTAATAGAGTGAACTTCAACTGCAGAGATCAAGGTCACTTTGATATATATGTTACTCTCTTACATAAGTATTGAATTATCGGTGTCCTCCTCTCCTCCTTCCTCTCCTCCCTCCGCTTTCTCCCTCCCCCTTCTCCCTCCTTCTCTCCCCCTTCCTGTCTCCTTCCTTCCCTCCTTCCCCCTCCTTTCCTCCCTGTCTCTTTCCTCCTTTCCCTCCCTCCCTCCCTTCCCTCCCTCCTTTGCTCCCTTCCTCCCTTCCTCCCTCCCTCCCTCCCTCCCTCCCTCCCTCCCTCCCTCCCTCCCTCCCTCCCTTCATTCCTTCTTCCTTCCCTCCCTCCTTCCCTCCCTCCCTTCCTTTCTTCTTCTCTCTGCTGGTTAGTTTCTGTCAACTTGATACAAACTAGACTCACCAGAGGGAAAGTCAACTGAGGAACTGTTTCCTGTGGGTTTGGCTCCCCATTTTCTTTTTTTTTTAATTATTTTATTTTATTTTTTTTAATTTACATTCCAAATCATTTCCCCTTTCCCGTTTCCTCCCTCCCTGAAAATCCCATAAGCCCCCTTCCCTCCCTCTTTTCCCCATTCAATCCCCTCTCCTTTCTCTGTCCTGGCATTCCCCTACATCCAGTCTTTCCAGGACCAGGGGTCTCTCCTTCCATCTTCTTAGAAATCTATTGATATGCGGATTGTGTCTAGGGTATTCCGAGATTCTGGGTCAATATCCCCTTATCAGTGACTGCATACCATGTGTGTTCTTTTGTGATTGGGTTACCTCACTAAGGATGATATTTTCAAGATCTGACCATTTGCCTAGGAATTTCGTGATTCATTGTTTTTAATTGCAGAGTAGTATTCCATTGTGTAGATATACCACATCTTCTGAATCCATTCCTCCGTTGAGGGACATCTGGGTTCTTTCCAGCTTCTGGCTATTATAAATAAGGCTGCTATGAACATAGTGGAGCATGTGTCCTTATTGCATGCAGGTAAAGCCTCTGGGTATATGCCCAGGAGTGGTATAGCCGGATCCTCCGGGAGTGTCATGCCCAGTTTTCTGAGGAACCGCCAGACTGCTTTCCAGAGTGGTTGTACCAGCTTGCAATTCCACCAGCAGTGGAGGAGTGTTCCTCTTTCTCCACATCCTCGCCAACAACTGCTGTCTCCTGTGTTTTTGATCTTAGCCATCCTGACTGACCTTTAAAGAAGACCTAACACCAATACTCTTCAAACTGTTCCACAAAATAGAAACAAGGAACACTACCCAACTCGTTCTATGAAGCCACAATTACACTAATACCAAAAGCACACAAAGATCCGACAAAGAAAGAGAATCTCAGGCCAATCTCTTATGAATATCGATGCAAAAATACTCAATAAAATTCTTGCCAACCAAATCCAAGAACACATCAAAACGATCATTCACCACGATCAAGTAGGCTTCATCCCAGGGTTGCAGGGATGGTTCAATATAAGGAAATCCATCAATGTAATCCACTACATAAACAATCTCAAAGAAAAAAACCACATGGTCATCTCATTAGATGCTGAGAAAGCATTTGACAAAATTCAGCATCCTTTCATGCTAAAGGTCTTGGAAAGATCAGGAATTCAAGGCCCATATCTAAACATAGTAAAAGCAATTTACAGCAAACCGGTAGCCAGCATCAATCTAAATGGAGAGAAACTTGAAGCAATCCCACTAAAATCAGGGACTAGACAAGGCTGCCCTCTCTCGCTCCCCATTTTCTTAATCACTAATAGTTGCAAGAGGGCCCAGCCCACTGGGGTAGGGCCAGTTTTGGGCCCCTTGTCCCGGACTGTATAAGAAAAGTTACTGAGCAAACCACGGCAAGTCAGTAAGCACAGCTCCTCCACGCTCTCTGCTTCAGTGCCTGCCTCCACGCCCTGCATTAGCTTACTCACCAATGGAGCGTGACCTGAGAGCTGAAATAAACCTCTCCCTCCAGTACGCTGTGTTTGGTCACTGTTTTGTCTCAGCAATAGTGAGGGAAACTAAGATCCTTCCCTTTCTTCCTCTCCCTCTCCCTTCCTCTCCCTCTCCCTCTCCCCTCCTCTTCCTTCTTATTTTTGCAACAAGGAGGTGTCCTCATAGATAAACCACAACTGTGCTATTCAGTGCTGAATTGTCTGTTTCTGAGCTACACTGGGAAGACCAAACCCATGATTCACAGGGCAAGAATAAATGGGATGGAGCACATAAAGGGTGTATGGTACCCTGGAAGTACCGCACCCTGAAGTGTGGGTTCTTACTTGCCCAGATCTCCATGCATGCTTCAATCTATAGGCTACAGACCCCCTTCTGACCAGGGCAGGGTCTGGGAGCTCAGGAATGGTGCATACAAGGTCTTCCTTCAGCTTAGTAGGAAGGTTTGTGGAGTATCTTGAGTTTTAATGGGGGTGCTGTAACTGTAGACTCTAGCAAAAATATTCTCACATATGCTCAACTGGCAAACTGCCTGTCTCTATAAATCTCATCTTTTGAGGATGAGTAAATAGGAAGGAAAAATAGGGAGGGCCAATATGGGTACAAGAAGCAAGGCTATGATGTATATTATGACTGTTGCTTGCAAGAGACAGAAAGTGAAAGCTTAAAACGGCAATAATGGGAGTAAAAAGAGGAATGAATCCATTACAAAACAAACAAACCACCACCACCACCACCACCACTACCACCACCACCATCACCACCACCACCACCACAACAACAACAAAACAAAAGGAAAACTGACCAGAGGCAAAGATGAATTCAAAGTGAAATCACCCAGAGGGACTTACTTACCCCAAGAGGATTATTTACACTAATAAAAAGCACAGTGTGGGCTGGGAGAAGAGTCAGGGGGTAAAGTGTTTGCAGGGTAAGCACCCCAACTACAGTGCCCAACACCCATGTAAAGCTAGGTGTCGCCAAACAAATGAACTAACCATGCAAGATTAACATGGGAGAATGAATAGAGTGACATGAAGAAGCTAGGAGGAGTTCAATGAAGGTTAGAGCAAGAAATTGATGTGGAAAAATCTGTGGGCTTAATAGTTTTAAAAGCTGATGACTGATGAGTGAGAACACAGCAAGTTCGAGAAGACTGGCAACCCTGGCAGGACCTGAAACAGGGATACAGAGAGCAGAAGGATGCTCAGTGGTACCCAAGTGTCCTCTGATGATGTCTGGACTTGTAACAGGGATGCAGAGAGCAGAGGAATGCTTAGTGGTACCCAAGTGTCATCTGATGATGTCTGGACCTATAACAGGGATGCAGAGAACAGAGGGATACTCAACGGTACCCAAGTGTCCTCTGTTGATGTCTGGACCTGTAACAGGGATGCAGAGAGCAGAGGAATGGTTAGTGGTACCCAAGTGTCATCTGATGATGTCTGGACCTATAACAGGGATGCAGAGAACAGAGGGATACTCAACGGTACCCAAGTGTCCTCTGTTGATGTCTGGACCTGTAACAGGGATGCAGAGAGCAGAGGAATGGTTAGTGGTACCCAAGTGTCATCTGATGATGTCTGGACCTATAACAGGGATGCAGAGAACAGAGGGATACTCAACGGTACCCAAGTGTCCTCTGTTGATGTCTGGACTTGTAACAGGGATGCAGAGAGCAGAGGAATGCTTAGTGGTACCCAAGTGTCATCTGATGATGTCTGGACCTATAACAGGTCTGCAGAGAACAGAGGGATACTCAACGGGACCCAAGTGTCCTCTGTTGATGTCTGGACCTATAACAGGGATGCAGAGAACAGAAGGATGCTCAGTGGTACCCAAGTGTCCTCTGATGATGTCTGGACCTATAACAGGGATGCAGAGAACAGAGGGATACTCAATGGTACCCAAGTGTCCTCTGTTGATGTCTGGACCTGTAACAGGGATGCAGAGAGCAGAGGGATGCTCAGTGAAACCCAAGTGTCCTCTGTTGATGTCAGAACTCTTATGGAGATGAGATGATGGCTTTAGGAAATCTTTTTGTTGTTGTTGTTGACAACATTGAATCAAGGAGAAATGAAGATTGTTAATGGTCAACAGGAACAACACAAAGCTACAAAGAACAATGTTCAAGAGAGACACTAGAATCCCCATCAAAATTTCAATGATGTTTCTCACAAAAATGGGGAAAAAATAATGTCCTAAAATTACCGTGGAATGACAGAAGACCTCCAGTAGCTAATCCAATCTTGAGTACAAAGAAGGCGGCATTCATTACAATACCTGATTCAAAGAATGCCACAATGCTATAGTAAGCAAAACAGAATGACACGGCCCTGTAAGTAGGTAGATACAGAAGCTGTAAGACCAATGGAACAGAATAGAGGCAGAAATAAATGTACACACAATCAAATGGTTTTCAATGAAAGTGCCAAGAACACATAGTGTCATCAGTATGTGCCGAGAAACTGAACTATGACAGAGAAGAGTGAAGTTAGACTTAAATCATGCTGAATACAAAATCAGGTCAACAAGAGTCAAGAACTTAAACAGTACTTATAAAATGAATAGATGAAAACATATGAGAGAAACTCCAAGAAACACTTAGAAAACACCAAAACAACAAAAATAATTACCAAAATGAAGTGAAAACATGCAAACTAGAAGAACAAAACCCCAAATAATATATCAGATAAGGAACTGATATTCAGAATATATAAGAAACTAAAACTACCAACTAAAGAGAAAATAGCATGTTTGAAAATGGACAAAAGACCCAAGGAAACATTTTTCCCTAAAGAAGAGACATGACAGCCAAAAGATATTTACTAATTACTAATTACAACAGTAATTTACTAAATAATTACCAGAAAAGTAAAAATTCAAGGCAAAATTGAGTGTCACTTCTCATCCGTGAGAATGACTGAATGAAAAACAGGGAAGATCACACATGCTGGTGGGGACCCGAGGACTGAGGACTCATTCACTGCGGGTGGGAATGTAAGTTAGTGCGACTGAAGTGGACAGCACTGTGAAGATCATTAAAACACTCACACCAGCGTTCCTGTGTGCCTACTAGGAACTGAAATCAATACGTTGAAGAGATGTCTGCACTCTCCTGTTTCTATATTAATCCAAATATTAATTGTGATTTCCAAGACATAAAACCCACCGAACTACACATAATGCATGAAAGAATTTGAAAATGGATTCCCAATGAAAAACTATTCAGCCTTTAAAAAGGGACAAAACTTCATTATTGGTATCAATAGGGGTGAATCTGAACGGCATTGTACTCTGTAAAATCAGCAAAGGACCAAGAGACAGATAGTGTACAAACTCACTTACATATGAGACCCTCCCATACAAAATCAAGTTGTCAAGGTCTAACATCAAGAACAACATGGTGGTTGACAAAGGTTTGGGGGGAAAGAGAAGGCTGAAAAAGGGAAGATGTTGGTCAAGAAGGAAGGATTCCAGTTTGGAAGGATAAGTCATAGAGATGATTGCATGACTTGATGCTGTAGTTAATAGTAATGAAGTCTATAGTTCGAAATTGTTAACTGTGTGGATTTGCACTGTTCTGGCACAAGGGTATGAGCACATAAGAGACTGGACCTGTTGATTAGCTTGACCTGAACATCCTACCTTATCAGCACGTCCTAAAGCCTCATCATACTCCGTAGGCATACACATTCACGCCAATCTGAGGAGAGACATTAGGATCCTGATGAACTCCCTCCTTGTCATGGAAGAAGTGGAGCTTTTCTCTGGACTCATCTGGAACATAACAGGAGGGTCACTGCGCTGTTTATTCTATGTTGTATCCATGTGATTTCATGCAGAAGATTTATTAATTAGATGTATAACAGTGATGGATCATAAGGTGATATCAAGAGCTGCTCAGGAATTATGGAACACAATTTAATGTGTTTTGTATAGATGCTGGAAGGAAGAGTACTTATGACAAATCGTACGACTTCATAAGCTCACGCGCACCCTTAAGAGGAAAATCAGACAGATCCACATTTATAACGAGACAAAGTGTGAGAGTCTTCTGGTGGTTTCGTTACTCTGGAAAAACGACGTAAAGTAAAAATGTAAAAAGTGGAAATAAGGACGAAATATTTTATTTATCCAGGGGCCGGGGAGATGGCTCCATGTAAAAGCTCGTGCCAAGGAATCCTGATGGTCAGTCCTTAACCAGATGATAAGATGAAGAAATATCCCAGAATTTCTATAGAGAAACAGGAGGCAGAGACAGGAGAGCAGCCGGAAGCTCCCTGGTTAGATAGCTGGGAGGACGTATGCTGCGCTGCAGTAGAAAAGGACAAGGCTCTGTCTCAACGAGGTAGAAGGCTTGGACCACCTCTGAGGAGTTGTCTTCTACCTCCACAAGCCCCCAGACCATGTGCACTGTGCTCTGCGCCACCCCGGGCGCTTCTGCACTCCTTTGTCTCTTTCCATTGCACACTGTTCTAAAACAGTAAAACATCGCATTCGTTTGAAGATGGGATTATTTTGCTGAGAAGTTAATTGGAAATCGATTGAAATGAATGCCTTTAAGTTTGCTAAGAAAATTTGAGAAATTTTGAACAGAAGCAAACAAAAGCTGTCTCGGTGTGGGTCGGTAGCAATCCTTCAGCAAGTTGTCATGAGAGGGAATGGGCCGGTTCATGGCAAGAAAGAAGAGAAAAATGTTCTCATAGTATATTTAACATGAAATGTTTAGTGTACATATAAAGTAAAGAAAATATTGCTAAAGGGAATTAACAAATATTGAACAGACTAAAGCATTCCAAGAGCTGAGGTACAGTGCCAGCCCAGAAGGTTATAAGGCCCTGCATTTGGTCCTCAGTGACTCAACAGATTTTTTTTTTAAGTAACTTTATTCCCCATCAATGGAACATATTTTTTCCTAAAGTTTAACGTTTCTTATTTTGTTTAAATAAAAGGGTCTGGGTAAAAGATTAAGAGCAGGTGACTAGGGGAAAATGGATAAAGCAATTCTAAAATTTATCTATAAGTAAATTCACAAAGAAGATGGAATCAACAAATCGAGGATTACCATAAATCAAAGATGGTTAGAAACATCGGTCATGAAGTCTGTATTGTAACATCACAACAACTCAAAGAAAAGTACTGGGAAGTTCAGATTGGGAGGTGGCCACGAGGAGCCAGAACCACAGATTTCCTGAAGGAGCCCCTAACATCACCTAGGAAGTGAGCCCACACTGCATCACCAATAAGTTAATTAAATAGATGTGTCTTAGAGTGGTGGGATTGTTTTACTAGCTTTTCCTAACATATATTGAATAACACAGTGAATGTTGGTTATTTTAAGCAAATTATATATTTCCTTTGAAGTCCAAATGAAGCACACGTGGGTGAGAAAATTAAAAGCAATGTTCAACCATGGGAGTGGTAAATGGCACAGAGGGTAAATGTGCCCATTATGTGAGTCTGGTCATTAGCCAAGAGCGCCATGTAAAAAACCCGTGTGTAGTGCTGTACATCTACAATCCTGGTGCTGCCTGGATGAGGAGGGAAACTGAGGCAGGAGGAGGGAGGCCAAGGCAGGAGAGTCTCCTGGTTAGTATGCCATCTAGCCTGGAATGTGCAACCAGACAGACAGACAGAGAGACTTTCCTGAACAGGGTAGAAGGTGAGAAGGGGGTCTAGAAGGTGTTGGTCTCCACATGGACTTGTGTTCACTAAGAAGAGAAAGTTCAGCTGTGGAAATTCTACATGGAAAGATGAATGCAATAATCATCATCATCATGGGGAGTGCCCAATGGGTATACATGTATAGGTCAGTGGATCAGTGAAATAAACATTGCTAAAAGCGAAACACTCGGTCAAAACTAGAAAAACCTTAGTGCCAAATATGACTAAAGGATCGTATGCATACGTAATATAAAGAAAAGAATTAGGTTTCTCTTTGTAGTTATCTCAGGAGGGCAGCAAAAACGAAAGAGGAGAAAATGAGCAAAGAACTTGACTCAAATCTTTGTGACAATGAAATACAGTATCGATGTTCCAAGGATAGTAATGCTTTCAACTTACAACCTAAATAGTGTAAAGAAACAAAGGAAGTTAATCTTTTTCTAGTGGCATTGACAAAAATAAGAATATGATGCCCATGTGAAATTAATAGCTAGAGGAAAGTTTTAGGTTTAGGGTCTAAGTGGGATACTAATGTGGATTACTATAAAGAGATTTATTAAAAGACTTATTAATGCCACAGAGAGAAAGACAGCAACAAGACTAGGGCTCTGAGGAGGGATCAGGTGCACAGGGCACATAGGGAAGGTATCCTTCCCTATGTGGTTTACAGGAAGGGAAGCTCTGTGCCCTTTGATTGGCAGCTGGTTGATTGTGCTTGGGTTGTCTGATTCCTGGGAGGAAGGAGGGAGGAAATCTTCTGGCCTGGGGCCTGGTTGGAGAATCAGCTCTGAGGTTGGAGAAAACAAGAATCTGGACAGAGAAGTCAATAGAAAAACTTTACAAGATCGTGTGGCCCTAGGTGAAAACGGGAATCATCCAATGCCGTCAAGATCTATCGACCCAGCCGTTTGAGGCTGTCTTTAATCTGTGAAGTCTAAGAACCTTCAGCCTCACTGATGAACAATCCCATTTCTAAGAGTCCATTCTTAGGAGATAGTAAGGGATGTTCTTAAGTCACACATAAACAAGCTCACCTTGGTAACATTTGTGACACTGAAAACCCAGTGCTAGTCTAAGCCTTCCACAAGAAAGGAAAGGTGTCCTACCCAAACAGTTGTTAAATATGGACTTTTAATGTTTTCTTTCATTTTTGGCAACTGTGACTGCCAATAACACTGTCACTCACAGTATTATTTATAGGAAGGTGAAAAGAAAGGACTGGACATGCCTGTGTTGATTTATAGCGAGTCTCTAGAATCCTATTCTAATCTCATGTGCACAAGTAGGAAACTATTAGAAGAAAATTCATGTGAATAATTTGTCCATCAACTTTAGATTTAAACATCCATTTTAATGTGTATGTGGGGAGGAGACCCAGAAGAGGGTGGCTGATTCCCTGGAGCTGGAGTTATAGGCAGTCATGACATGGGTGTTGGGAATTAAACTCAGGTCTCCTGGAAAAGTGGCAAGTGTGCTTACCTGCTGAGCTGTCTTGGTGGCTGTGTTGTGCACCATCTTTTCAAACCCAGCTGCCCACCTCCATTATAAGTGGACTTAGTTATGCATACACTGTGTTTACAGCAGAACACTGGAAGAATCGAATTTGCCAAAACCATTTGTAATTAATCAAATGATCCAGTGCTGGGTTTTGGCCACTTGCACCTGTGCATTGGCAGGTCATTAGCAGCCTTGAAGCTGTACCTTAGAACTCGTATGTTAATTATAAATCTGCCCTGTCCTTACAGAAGCCCCAGTATTGTCTCCCCAGCCATGAAGAGAACAAGATGGCTCCAAGGTCTACAGTCTCTAGCTGTGGTCTCTAGTCTATACCAGTGAGGTATAACTCCAAGGGAACCACAAAATACCTCAAATATACATGGTGTAATTTTATATGTGACTCCCATTCCTTTAGATTGTATGCCAATCTCTGTCTTTTCTGGGTGGTATTACTGTGGGTCATCTTGTATTAGCTACTAGTTCATTTGGAAGGCAAAAGAACTGAAAACCTTTGATATGCGTTCTTTTGGAATATCTTCAAAAGGCAGTTGGATCCCAACTGATTATTTCTCTTAGACTTCATTATTATTTTTAAAAATTTATTTGATAGACCTGGAGAGTGAGCAGGTGTCTATGACTGTTGAGATAAGATGAACAGTGTATGCTGTCCCCCTCCACTCCCCCACCCCGTGTGTGTGTGTGTGTGTGTGTGTGTGTGTGTGTGTGTGTGTGTGTGTGTAAGAAATGCACAGTTAAAGAGATGTACAAGCCATTCTCCAAGGTGGGACAGCTTCTGTACCCCGGGAAATAAACCCAGGGCAGAGAAGAGAGCTTTGGAATTGGTATTTCCCCATGGTTGTATGATCCTGGTAACTCATATGTTTTCTGAGCTCATTTTCTTCTTATATATGTTGGGGCTACAGATATCTGCCCCCAAAGGCTTGTGGAGATTTAGTGAAATAATATCTTTGTGGAATGCATACAGCAAGGCCCGCCTATAACTGACACTTAATAAATGTTAATTTCTTTCCTTTCTCCTTTCAGTAACCTGATTTAAATGCTTCATTTGAGATTCATAGCTTGCCTACCTGAGTTAATTTTTAAAACACATTAATTTTCATGATACCTGAAGGAAATAATACCTAACAACTGTATTCTAACTTTGACTTTTCTATCAGTTTTTTCACTGTTATCTAATAGAAACTCAAATTATTATTTCCTTTAATTTACTGACAAGGAAACAGAGGCACAGAAGGGCTGAGCTGTTTGCCTAAAGTCAAATAAAGGAGACAGAATCAATATTTGTTGAGTGAACAGATGAACTGAAATCGGCCTCAGATCCACACTTGGCTCAATCCCGCTCTCTACTTGCCCTGGGTTTCGCCTTTAATTTGCATTTCCAGTTCTTGGGAATTGTGGATAAAAATGAAGTCAGAGTTTCTGTTTCTGGGAAAGGACACCGCGCCTTTTAGAATTGTTAGAGAAATCATGAGGCATTGTTCACCTAAAGAGGCAGGTAGAAGGACCTGGATGGTGTTTGACATAACCGGCTCTCTTATAAGGATGGGTTCATTCTTCTGAAGAGTGTTGGGAGGGAAAACCCATCAAGATAGTGTGTTCTCTTGATGATTTCAATGAATTATCATGGAAATGAGTTTCAGAAGAGAGGTAATGCTTTGTGATAATAGCCCGATAATGCCATTAGCTATGAACTGTAATTGTAATAGCATTAGTCAAATGAATATATCTGATATTAATTTGAGTGTCAAATATTTCTGTAAGGTTCTTCTTGTTAATTAAACATCAGCCAGGGCATTATTAATTCACCATCTATCCAGTCCTTGCACACAGTAGGCACCCAATATGTATTTGTAGAGTGAATTAATAAATCAATCCTTAAGTGGAGTTACTAAAAATAATAAAATGCTAAATTTAAGTACTTACATGGGTAGAACAAAACTTAATTTTTAAAGATTTCTTCATATTATTTTTAATTATGTGTCTCTGTATGGGTCTCTGCCCATGAGTGTAGAGGTGTCAGATACCCAAAGACTGGAGTTATAGTCGGTTGTTAGCACCCTGACTTCACAGTTGGGATTGAACCTTGGTCCTCTGTAAGAACAGTACATGTTCTTAGCCACTGAGCCCTCTTCCTCCCTAGTTCCAGATATTGAGTTGGTTTTGCCTAGTAGTGGCTCCTTTGTGAAGTCTTTCCTTTCTTTGCAACTCAAGTCACTGAGAGTATTCTTTACAAACTTTAAATTTTTGCAAAAATTTCTTCTCCTGTTCAAATATTTAAAAGAAAAAAATATTTTCTCACATTAATTGGAGTGTGGAGTTCTGCCTTTTCAGCCTGTGTCTGCCGTAGGTGGCTTGCTGCACGCTCCATAAAGAAGACGGGGTGGTACCTGCTCGCATTCTTGCCTGTCTTCTCCGTCATCTCCTGAGCCTTCTTCTGGGAAGAAGTCCAGCTCTAGGTGTTGAGACCTGGCTGGTCTCCATTCCCTCCTCATCAGAGCTTTGGCTCCGTTGAACCCTTCTTTCTCCTGTAACGTTTTCCTTCTCTGACTACACTGACTATGCCCAGCAGTCAACACAGTCATAGAGCAAAAGCAGCTAGAGCCTGTACCTGAGATTCCCTCAGAAACAAGGACGTCCCAGTTGAGCTTTGGGACCTGGAGTCTTCTACTTTAGGGTAAGTATACCTTTAATTTTGTACAGATCATGCTTTGCATATTTATGTCCCCAGTAGTGTATGGGGACATACACTAAACAATTTATTCACTTTGTATCTTAGATTAAAATTTAATTGCACACATGGTATTTTGATTTGGTGAATGTGACAACCTCAGCCACACCCCCCTTCCAGCTGTCGCTCATCTCCAAAAGATCACCTTTGTTTCCATGCCTACCTAGATACTCTTCAGCCTAGTTGTCACTCCCATCACAGAGATGGCTCCTATGGATGCTATGAGAGACTGTAGTGTAGCACCTAAACATCAAGAACTCCATTTTTCATCCTGTTTGCTTTCACCGTAGCATTTGAAGACATGATACACTGGAAATAACTTCTTACTTTTAGTGAAAGAAATATACATATATGCACACAAGTCCACACTCACTACATAACCCTCTATATCATTCATATATACATACATAAATACACACATATACATACACACATACATGCACACATGCACACACATATTCACACACACATTCACACATACATTCACACACACATGCACACACACACATGCACACACACACATGCACACACACATACAAACAAACAATGCTACACCTAACACACTAACACACCAGGGAGGGCTGTCTTTCCTCAGCTTTCTTCAGCAGACTCTCCCATTTCATCATCTTCTTGAATACTTCAAGTCTAAACTCTGAGCCTTGGGATTTTTCCGCCCTCATTTTTAATGTTCACACTTGGTAATGTCATTCAGTCTTGTGGCTTGAAATGTTACTTTCACGCCAAACATTTTTGTATTTCCATACCTAGTCAAAGTCTTTCTGTTTTAAGTGTTGGCTGTTTCTATCTAGATGACATTCCAGTACACCAAACGTAATGTGTTAAGTGTCGCAGAGTATTTTGCTTCCAAGTCTTTTCCATTTAGTAAACAGAGTCTTTTCCTATCCAGTGAGTTATTAGGCATCTGGTGTCTCTGTAATTCCATCTCCTCCTTCCTGCACCTTCTGATTTCCAAAACCACCCCAAAGCAGTGTTGGTTCCATCTCCGAAGCAGAGCTGTGTGTCCTGCCTGTTTCTCTGATTCATTAATATCTTTATTTGCCTGGGTTATTTTGTGTCCTTCTCCTTCTTCCAAATGTATCTTTTTTCCTTGTTCAAAATCATACAACGTCCACAGAAGCCTTAAAATACCAGTAGAGGTGCCATTTACCCAATGTCTTATGACGTAGTACATTTAAGCTGTCAGTCAAAGGTCCCAAATGATTGGACCCCTGTAGAACTCCACAATGTTATGTCAGTCTCTCCATTGCTGCATATTTTCAGCCTTTTAGAATCTTACGGGCTCTGTTCATGCAGTCAATGAGTCACTCCTAGGCCCTGTCATAGGAACTGTTTATCAGGAATAGATCAGGGCTTCTTCCCCATGCAGAAAACCGCACACTCTTCTAGTCTTGGCTTTAGTACCATTTCCGGCTTCTCTTCTCTGGAAGATTCACATTTCTCTGACTCCACTCTGTGTATTTACCATGCAGAAGAGGTGTCACTTACGGTATGAGTCCAAGTCACCCGGGGGCGGCAAAGTGAGTGCTTCCTGTCACCTTATTCACAGCTGCATCTGAGACTCGGGCAGAATGTGAGAACTGAGTTTTTGCATCATGGATGCCTTCTTTCCTAAAGAATTATTGAAATACTACAGCAAACATACACCTCACTGTCCTGGAAGACATTGGAACCTCATTCAAACTACAGCAGTCTTAATGACAGAAGCCATTATCTTTGTTTATATACAACACAAGTATCATGTTACTTGGGAATCATGTTACCGCTTTCTTATAGACTTGTCTGTTTCCTCAGGGCACTTAGGCAGGGATAGAACTTGGAGACAGAACTGCAGGAAATTAACATGGTAAACACAGCAGGGATAAACAAATAGACCCTGCCCCAAACATGGTGGAAGATAAGGACTGGCACCTGAGGTTGTCCTTGAACTTCTACATGCATGCGTGTGTGTGTGTGTGTGTGTGTGTGTGTGTGTGCCACAAAATAAAACAAAAAGAGAATATTATATTCCTTATTTTCCCTTTCCTATATTTTGTGAGCCAATGGTAGGGGTTAGTGACTGGCTATAGCCTGATGGATAATTTGGGCTCCTCCTTGGTACTGTTATGAACTTAAACATTCCTGGGTAGCATGACAGATTTGGGTAGGATCTAAGGTTGAGGATGTAGAGCAAACTGCATCTGGGTTTCATAACATTGTCACATCCTGAAGATCCTGTACCTCATTTTGACTGAGGAGCACAAGCAGAGTTTACCTGTGAAGCTACAGAGGGCTTGACCCCGGGTGGCTTCTGGGACAGCAGACTGTCCCACTTTGGGGTCTATGAAGCCATAATCTTAAAACACATATGTAATCAAAAGCCCAATTATAGACCCGGATTGGGAGAAATACATCTCTTAGAAAAAGACACAGACCCAAGAAATTCAGTTGAATACTTTTCCACCCAGAAAAAGTATTTTCTCCTTTCAAGTTCCCTGTAACTGCAAATTCCTGTTTCAAGAGCGACTCTATGATTCATGCTGATGCGACTGTCAGTGCCCTCAATTCTTGTAGATATTTAAATGAGAATTTAAAAAGATCTCATTTTTAATTTAAAATGGTCTTGATTTGAATTAAACAGCCAAATTCTTTGTACTTTTCCTTGAAACTGGAGGAGGTGAGAGCGAGGAGACAGGGACTCCGAAGCTTGACCTCTTCATTCCGCCCAATTTCCCAGTTTCTTTCAGGCACTTTCCATCACCTGTAACTCATCTGTAACTGAGATGTCATTTCCTCCTGAATTTCTGTTTTGTTATTTTTGTCAAAAGGTGAGTTTGGAGTCAGGAGTCTGAGGAAATTGATCTTGCTCCTAATGGGATGGAGTTGACACAGGCAGTTTGACTGACTTACTGCCGCCTTACATTAGCATGGCTGCTTTTAGAGAAACTATTCCTGAAGTGATTAGTGTAGGAGGACGGGTTTAGTCTTGTGTCTTCTCCTTTAAAACGCTCTGAGCGAGCGATCCCAGAAGGATCAGATTTCTCACTTGTACTGAAAATGTCACTCTAACAGCTATCTCGCTGCACAGTTGAGTTTTGAGAAACCCTTTGAATTTACCGCGTTCACACCATCTCTCCCCTGCTGTGCTAAAAATGACTAATGTAGCTTGGAGCCTTGAGACTGTGATAGCTGATCTAGCCCCACCCCCCACCCCTCCGCCCCCACGACTGACATGGATTCTTAAAGGTTGAAAGTGCAGTAAATGGCCCTGTGGAACCTGGAGAGGGTGTCAGCTTCTAACCACCAAGTTATTCTGGTCAATCCCATCCCACAAAGCATCTGAACATGTGACTGACTTGGCTTACCTAGTTTTCAGACAACGTTCTGTTACAGCATGTGATAGTTTTGTATTTGAAACTAAACCCTGGTGTTAGACTTTTGAAATGCTTCATTTAATTTTATCCCATAACCATCTCTGAGAAAAGCGAAAAGCATTGCCCATTTTTAATTAAGAGGGAACAGTCTTAGAGGGATAATGACCTACCTAAAGTGATATTTGTGGTCAAAGAGCCATTTCCTTTGGGGGATACTAATTAGTCACTGTATGCCAGCATAGGATCACAAGAACAGATCATTTAAACGAAACTCATTTCCTTTCTGGAGTTATATTATGATGGGTAAGGGGGTTGTCACAAACAGAGATGTAATACGTGACAAAACCTCCATTTGATGTCATTTAGGGAGGGAAGGGGACATGGGTGGGATGAGCGTAATTAGGTGAACTGGGAACTGATTAGACCCACAAGGGGAGGATTGAGTTGGTTGTCATTAATGTGCCATGAAGTTTGTAGGAATTACCCACAAGGCTCTATTTTCAGGTCTGTCCAATTCAACAATTGTATCAATTACCTGGGAGAAGTCGAAGGGTGGGCTTGCTTAGTAAACCCGCAGACAACACAGCAAAGATCAGCTATTCACCGGGTGACAGAATCAAGTTCCAAAAATGTCTATTTTCCAGCATGATGGGTTGACACTTATTAAAAAGAAGGATAACATCCTATATTTAATTAGGGGGAAATAACCCCGAATGAGTGGAGCCTAATGGAGAGTAAATGCCAAAACAAGGAAAAAGAGTATTAGGTTTTAATTGACCACACGCATGATGTAACTACGGAGACCTCGACACACGCTCCATGTGCTGGTGGACATAGGCAGACACATGAAGACAGATGAACGTCCTGTATGTGCCTATTTCTGAGTCTTGTGTATCAATTTGGAAACCGTGTTTTGAAGATATTGACAAATGGTTGTTTAATAGACGCCGACTGACAGGGAAAGAGCAGGAGCTATGGAGCTGAAGAGAAAGGAGACAGATTTTTCTATGCAACAGGAGGGGATGGTGATGGAAATGTTTATTGAGCAGTAGCTGTGGGTATTAGTTAACTCTCAGGACAACATAATGAATTATTTGTTATGATGATAATGATAAGACACAGAACATGAAGGAAGCCTCTCTGTATTCAGATGGAGGTGGTCTGACCCTTCAGCTTATCATACATGGTTTCTCCCTGAATACTTAGCAACACACATGGTAAGAAGCCAGGTTGAGTCTGTGAAATATACTTATCTACAGATGGCAACCAGACTTCTATCTCCATGCAGAGATGTCTCCTGAATACAAGGGGTTGACTCAGTTTCTGGTTTTGGCACAGGGTTAGACTCTATGCCATGAGAGGCATCATCCAACTGAAAGATTCTAATTTCTCAGGACGTGATTTGATGCTATACGATTTTCTTGTGAACAGAAAGGGAGAGCTTTGGAAAGAAGAAAGTAAATTAGCTAATTGCCAGTTTAAATGGTAGTAATGTCAGTACATGTTTAGAGAGTGTCTGACCTCAGAGCCCAATTTGGAAAGTGTCCTTGGTAACCTATCTTTTAAGGTCACCAAAACCTTGCCCATTATATAAACTGTGCTTCCCCATCTTCTACTCTATCTAGGATAGGATCATTATAATCTCATGTGCACACTGGCAGACAGAGGTTACGTAGTGGGAACTAAAGATGCCATTATAAAGTCTTTATGCTTGGGGACTTCCCTCTACGTTGCTTAGTATTTAAAATGATTTGGGCAATGCTGAGGAAATCAGGTCTCTTTCAGACACAAGCTAAGAAGCCTGGAGCACTTTTTTCCTACTTTAATTATAATATTTAAAAAAAACAAGGATAATGCTACGGCCTACACAGAAGTTTTATAATAAATCTGATAATGAAAATAAAAGCGTCTACTACACAGACTATCAATGACAACGTAGATTTTCAATGAAATCTTTCTGCAGGGAAGAAGCCATTAAACCAGCAAATGGGTGGTCTACAGACTGGGAGAAGGTCTTTGGCAGCTATGCATCTGACAGAGGGTTGATATCGAGAATGTGCGAAGAAATAAAAAAGAAAAAAACTAGACGAGAAGACAATTCAATTAGAAATGTCCTAATGAAATGGACAGTTGGAAAAGAGGAACCACAAATGACTGAGAGACATGTGAAGAGACATCTCACCTAAGCAGCCATTGGAGAAGTACAGATCTAAACTGTGCCGAGACTCCATCTGTCACCTCCTCGGAATGTCAGTCAATGAGAAGCCAACAATGTAGACTGTATGAGTGGGGGTGTGGCTGTCTTAGTTACTGTTTTTTTTTGTTTTGTTTTGTTTTGTTTTTTGAGACATGGTTTCTCTGTGTAGCCCTGGCTGTCCTGAAACTCACTCTGTAGACCAGGCTGGCCTCGAACTCAGAAATCCACCTGCCTCTGCCTCCCAAGTGCTGGGATTAAAGGTGTGCACCAACCACTGCTCAGCCTTAGTTACTGTTTTATTGCTGTGAAGAGACACGAGGACCAAGGCAATCCATATGTATATGTATATGTATATGTATATGTATATGTATATGTATATGTATATGTATATGTATATGCATATGCATATGATGTACCTATATGATGTATATATATATATGCATATCCATATATATGTGTGTATGGATGTGTATATATATCTATATGTATCTATATCTATATCTATCGTGTGTGTGTGTGTGTGTGTGTGTGTGTGTGTGTCCCAACATTTCATTGGGGAGTTGCTTAAAGTTTCAGAGGTTTCATCCATTATCAACGTGATATGGGGTAGAGTGGCATCCACTGCGTTGGAGCAGTAGTTGAAAGCTCTATTTGAAGGCAGAGAGAGAGAGAGAGAGAGAGAGAAAGAGAAAGAGAGAGAGAGAGAGAGAGAGGGAGGAGGGGGGGAGGGGCCTGATATTGATTTCAAGGCCACACCTCTCAGTCCTTCTCAAATAGCACTACTCCCTGATGACTAACAATTCAAATATATGAGCCTATGGGGGTCATTCTTATTCAAACCACCACAGTGGACAACAAGAACTCCTGTACACTGCTAGTGGTAAGATAAATGAGCCCACTCACAGTGGACACCTGTATGGAGGTTTCTCAAGAACACTAAAAATAGATCAACCGTGTAACCTAGGTATATCACTCCTGTGTATTTGCCCAAAGGACTCCAAACCAGTGCTCACAGAGACACTCACACATCAATGTTTATTGTAGGCTCACAGTAGGCAAGTTATGTAAACAAGCTAGGTGTGCAGCTGGGGGATGCATAGAGAAAATGTGGTGTTCTGTACACATTGGTGTGCTTTCCAGCCATTCAGAATGGAGCTATGCCATCTGCATGGAAATGCTTGCAGCTGAGGATCATCATATCAAGCAAATCAAGCTTATTAAGAAAATAATAGCCCTGCAAATGCCCAAAAGGGAAGGGAAATGGTCAAGAAAAGGCACTGTGGGGGTAACAGGACTGGGAGAATATGTGTTTACATGCAATATGTATACGGGATTTGTTTTTAAAAAATTAATATACAAAAAGAGATGTTTGTAGGAACAAATGTGTCGAAGAATTTGACAGATCCAGATTCTGGTAGATATTTTTGTTTCCAAATTTCTTAAGAGAGTGGAGTGACTTTGTTTTTCATGGTGGGCAACTCATACCCTAAATATTAATCTGTGCAATGTATGACTCCAGGCAGGAGAGAGGGGTCAAAGTTCATGTGAATTAAATGACTCTGAATGAAACCGACTAGCCAAAAACACCAATCGTTGGCTCTGATCCAGGTTATAGGATATCCAACCCCTTGGGCGGTTCGGGAGAGACCGTATCCAACAATGTTAATGGCTGCCTAACAGAGCCTCAGCAAAAATGGTAAGCACTTATGTGGCCCAGTGAGTGTGGGGGCTTGAGAATTCTTCACTTTGTGATTCACCAATGAGCTGGCAGGCACTTCATCCTTGAACATGAGATATCTTAAGTTGTAGGCCCTCTCGGGCTTGTACTGTGTGCTTCTTATGGTTATTTGAATTTGTGTTCTTTTATAGGAAAGCAATAATCAGAAAGGCTGGACCTGGGAACCTGCAAAGGCACTCGCCACTAAGCCCTAGACCCGAGTTTGAGTCTCAGAATCCACATGGTGGAGAGAACTGACTCCTGCCGATACTCCTCTAACCTTAACATGCACAGTGTGGCGCATAACCACACATATGTACATATGCACACATACAAAGTAAATAAATGCAAATGAGAAAGTGAAGGTACTCGGCTGAGGATGTACTAGCTGGCAGAGTGCTTGCCTGATCGGCAGGAGGCTTGGTCTCTGATACTGCCTAACTTGGGCATGGTGGTGAATAGTTGTAATCCCAGTGCACAGGAGGCCGTATGGCGCTTCTCCTGGCAAAAGACAAGGTTAGTTTGGCTGCATAGTAGCGCACATCAGCTCCGATGGAGTTCAGTGCTCTGTTAAGGCAGACTTTTGTGATGCCGCTCCATGAGGTTCACTTTTGCTGGCTTGTGAAGATAGTTTGTTTTGTGTGTGTGTGTGTGTGTGTGTGTGTGTTTGCTTTGTTTTTTTCTTGTTAATGTTTTTTTTCCTTCTATATTCCACCTTCTGTTCACTGAGCCCCCTTTGACAGTAGTGATCAAATGAACTTGAGTTCAGTGATATCTCCAAAGTTGTGGCCAATGGATAAAATGCAGGAATTTGGAGGAGAATTTAGGAAGTTTGATCTACCTCTGGGTAAGATGCCTGAGGCAGGAAAGAGTTTCAGCTTATATAAGACATAAGCTGGTGATGATATTTGACTTTGTGGTTCTTCTAGCGTATATCAGATGAGATCTGATTATAGACACTCTCTTTGCACACTGATCTAGATATTTACTTATTCTGTGTGTCCGTCTTCATTGAGACTGTTCCATTCTCACCCTCCGCCATGTGTGATCCAGGGATGGAATTCTGGTTGCCAGGGTTGGTAGTCAGCCCCTTCACCCACCGGGCCATCTCACCACCCTTGTAGAAATCTTTTAAACTTTCAGAATTATTTTCATTAAGCAACGTGAAATAAGGAAATATGTTTAGCCCCTGAAGTGTTTTAGTTGCAGGTTTAGGTGAGACTTAAGATCATTTATAAAATCTTGAAAAGACATACTTTATCATGGGGACATTGGCCATCGGAGGTTAAACACTGTAACTTCCAAAGGTAAATGCCATTGGTTTGGATTTGAGTTCTCTGAGAAGCACAACAACATTGTGCACCTTTCTGTGTGACATGGGTCTTGAGACACAGGAAGCACCCTATATATGCTTTTGCTCAATCTTCTTAGATATTTAAAGAGTATCCTTGTCACCCAACCAATTAAAACTGGTCGATTTTTTTTCAAACCTGCAATATTTATTGTTCTTGATCTCAGTGTTTCCTTGAATTACTAGGAATTTTCTAGAGGCTTGGAGAGTACTTATTTTGCTCGGGCTGGCACCCAATACCTCATACAGTGCTTGGGACACTTAAGTGTTTGAATGGAGACTTTGTTTGAGTTTGTCATTGAGGGGGTTATTTTCTGTATAATCTGAAAGCAGGTGGTGTATTGAATCTGCTTGTGTAAGAGATCACACAAATCATTCCTTTCTTTACATGATTTGAAGTGTACACCAACAACATTTTTGAAAGTAGAAAAGAGTCACTTAATGGCATTTTCCTTAAAATAGGAAAAAGCCAATTAAGACAAAAATCTAAGGAATAGCGACATTTTAGGCTAATGTTTTAAGATTGGCAGACTTAAAAGTGGTAAAGGCATTTCTCTGTTTCCATCAACTATGACTTCCGTGTTGCTTGCTCTTTGCACTCACAGGCCAACTTAAAACTAGAGTATTTTAACATTTGCATCTGAATTTTTCGTATTTCTTATTCCTTTGTCCAAAATTTCTACTTGGAAAAATGTCCAGATTGTTTGTTAGCTACCGCATGATTTCTCCTCGGTTGTATAGACAACATTTGGGGCCAATCAAGAGCAAAGAGGGCCATGGGGGTACCCAGCAATCCTACACAGATGCAGGTGCTAACTCTTTACCACATTGTCTGCAATAGCTACCAGTCATTATTGAATATGGCCTCGCTGTGAGATCTAATGCAAATATGATGACCCGTTAACTTTAAAATGCACTTTCAGAAGACAGCCAGCACTGTCTTATGGGAAGTGACATTCTGTAATTACCTCCTCCTATCAAAAGAAAAACAATTCCCAGAAATTAATGAACATAGCAAGAGTCTACTTCATATCTTAATTCTATCTTAATTGCAAAAGTGGATCAATTAAAAATTAAAAGACTTTATGGTTTCACCGGCCAGTTCTCTAGTCTTCAGCTCAATGTATACACGCACACTACGAGAGGGCGCTTACCTTCCGAGATGAGATAAACCAACTCTATCAGCAGTGCTCCTGTGAAACAGGCAGATCCGTGGAACAGTGTCAAAAACGCCATGGAAGTTCCTCTGAAGGTGCTTGGAATGACTCTGTGTGTTACCATGGAGACTGGGAGAACAAGAGGCCAGAATTTAAGACTTCATATAAATCGCTTTCGTAGACCATGTCCCAGTGAATACTGATCATGCATCAAATTTACCAATGAGCAAAATTCCTGGGTTGAACTTTTTAAGAATAGAGCAGGTTATGATGCAATTTACAGATAACATCAGGGAGTAAAACAGGACAGGATGAAGCCCTATACAGTTACCAGGATTGCTCGGTAGTTGAGTGCTCTTACGTCATCACCAAATCTCAGCCATATTTGAATATTTCAGATACATTTGTATCAAGGTACGACCTGTTCTGGATATCACCCCATCACAAAATCTCTGCCTGCGATTCCATGACCTATGCAAAACTTAAATTTACCATAGAATATTTGAACAAGGGTTCTGGAGTTAAATAAGAGTGCTCTAAGGTCTTGACTTATTTACCCTGTGATCATATGCATGTTGATTAATCAGCATCTTCCTCTTTGAAACGGGAATATTATCATTACTCATGTACGGAGATGAGGTGGGACCTGATGGGATACCTGTAAGTGATGAGTTTAATGCTGATTTGCATGTATTAAATAAGTCTAACTACCTTTATTTTTCCTTTGTAATATTTTTATTGATTGTGTGAGAATTTCATATAATACCGAACTTCTTACAGATACACTCCACTAACTTACCCACCCATTCCTCCAACTTCATTATTTCTTCATCTTCTTCTTCTTCTCCTCCTCCTCCTCCTCCTCCTCCTCCTCCTCCTTCTTCTTCTTCTTCTTCTTCTTCTTCTTCCTCCTCCTCCTCCTCCTCCTTCTCTCCCTCCTCTTCCTGTTCCTCCTCCTCCTTTTCCTCCTCCTCTTCTTCTTGGAGTAACTCGTGGATTTCAGTTTGTTTACTTCTCATTCTCCTGCATGCAGCACCATCCATTGGAGCATGGTTGACACACCAAGAACCACACCTTTATTTTATTTATTTATTTATTTATTTATTTATTTATTTATTTATGATTTATTTATTTTTATATATTTGAATATCCTGTCACTGTCTTCAGCCACACCAGAAGCGGGTACCAGATCCCATTTCAGATGGTTGTGAGCCACCATGTGGTTGCTGGGAATTGAACTCAGGACCTCTGGAAGAGCAGCCAGTCCTCTTAACCACTGAGCCATCTCTTTAGCCTGAACCACACCTTTAAAGAAGACTGATTCTACATTTCCCAGAAGCCATCCTCTGTTAGGGATGGGGACTTAGACATATGAATTCCTTCCCATTTCGCTAGAGTGTTGACGTATTTGATCACGAGTGGGTTTTGCGTGACTGCCATAGCTGCTGTGGGCTCACGGGAGCAGTGGTCCTATCGCATCTGGAAGACTTCCTCTCTGGCCCTCCTGCATGTCTGGCTCTTACAGCCTTTCCACCTCCTTCCTCTTCAGCAGTGGTCCCCGAGTCTTGGGAGGGATGTGACACAGATGTCCCAATTGTGGCCGAGTGCTCCACTGGATGCTGCTGCTCTCTGTCCTTTGATCAGTTGTGAGCTTTTGTGTTAAGGTTAAGGTTTTCTTTTAAATATATATTTATAAAGATCATAAATGATATTTACCCTACTGTGCAAGGCACTGTACAAAACCACTTATATACGTTGCCCACGCCCTGGTTAGCCTCCATTGTCAATATACCACAGATTAAAGTCATCTGAGAGTAGGGGCCTCAACTGAGAAATTACCTAAACCAGATTGGTCAGTAAGGGTCACTTGATTATTAATTGATCTAGGAGGGCTCCAAACAGTGTGGGTGGGATCATCCCTAAACAAGTGGTTCTGGGCTGCGAAAGCAAGCTGGCAAGCATTGCTCTTTCAGGTTCTTGCTGTGAGTTACCACCTTGATTCTTATCATGGTGGGCTGTAAGCAACTACATATCTTTTCAACCCCTAAGTTGGTTTTGGTCACAGTCTTTGTGTCATAGCAAAAGCAGTAATCTGGAAAGCCCCATTTTAGAGGAAGTATTCTAAAAGAAGGAATAGAGTAGGCATTGGCTATCTGGAATGGATATCTCTTCGTTCCTAGTCATGATGGTGGCCATTAGGAAAAGCCATGAGGAAATTTTTGAAAAATTAGCTAGAAGCAATCTTTCCTGAAATTAGAAATGGATTAAATAGATGTATTTGACATGTAAATACATAATATAATATATGTAAATATGTAATATGTAAATATATAGGATGTTTATGTCACATTATGATAGCTGTGTTAAATTATTCCTGTTGAAACATTTGATATTGACTATATAATGGTCTCTGAGAATTGCTTCAGAATTACATCAGAGGGAGACAGCATAGAAACTAGCATAGATATGAAACATTTCATCCTGAATTGCATTTGTTGCATTTATTGCATTTGTTGTGGCTGGCAGCAATGGAGCCTATCTTGCTAATGCCTACTGTTTTTATCCAGCAAATAAAAATACATAAAATGGCACTAACCATCTTAATTCTCAGTGGTTGAACTATTTGGTTTCTAAATTTTCTTGTAGCTCTTCTGTGCTTTGAGAACTTTCCTACGGTGAGATCATAAATTAATATTAAAATTCATTTTTAAAAGAAAAGATAACAGAAAACGGATGAACTAGGAACGCTAAACATTTCCTTGTCTTGTCCATGAGAAGAAAGGCATGTTTTTTACTGCCACGTGAGAAATGTCCACACCTGGCTTACTTGCATTGTCCCTAGAAAAACTCTGTATTATCCAGCACAGCATCCCACATCCCCAATATCCACAGTAGCAGCATCTCCAATGACATTATCATGATTAATGTGTGTCGGTGGGCACAGGGGCCATAGCATTCGTGTGGGGATCAGAGGACAACTTTCGGAGCTGAGTTCATTCCTCCTCACCTTAGTTCCCAGAGATTGAGCTCAGGTCATAAGGCTTGAGAAGCACGTTCACCTGCAGAACCACCTTGCCAGTTCCTGTCCGGCACTTCAAATGAACTTCCTAACAGACGATACATATCAATGCTCTTTCCTACAATGGCACAACATTTCTGGTTGATTTTCTATGTGCCTCCCACTTGTCTTTATTTACTCATCCAATAAACAATTAGGGGAGTCCCTGTCTATGCTCCATGAAAGCTACTGGAAGGTGGGCATGAGATGGGTAGAGGTGTCCCTTCCTTCTCTGATTTAAGATCCAGAAGGGCAGCGAACAGCAGAATTTGCAGAGTTACACAGGCCCTCACCTGAACAAACACTGCCTGCGTGTGAAGACAATGATGTTGGTAAATAACACATTGCAAAGGAGGGTGGCTAATATTGGTGGCCTGCTTCTCCAGATGTTCTGTACAGTGCAAGTCACCAACAGGATCCTGAAGTCAAGCCTTCTAGTACTTTTAAGAAGGTTCACATGTGTGTAGGAAGCTCTGGAAAGAATTGATTGCAGTGACAATGGGTTTGGCTTCTGACTCCTGCTCACCATCAATACTGGGAGACAAATCCTGGAAGAGTAAGTGGGCTGATTCCTCTCCCTGGGAAGAAGCACGAAGAGCATGATTATTCTGCTACTTAATTATTAATCCCGTGCTTTTCTCTTGCTGGAGCTTCTGGTGTGGTGTATAATTCATGAGTGCACTTTGCCAGCTCTCTGCCTGCTGGTTAATCTTTCTTTGGTGTCGTTTTAGTCATTTTTTTTTTGAAAGCCTCCAGTTCCCTTTTATAGGACTTAGCTTCCCAGGCCTTCAGATCTCCAAATCTCGGGTGCCTAATTGCAATGTTCTGATTCTGTTCAACTTTAGTGATCACCAACTTAAGCTCTCAGGCTCTGAGATGCTTCTTGTAGCCCATTATGGTGCAGATATTATCAACAAGTCAGCCACTACTCTAAAATAACCACTGTACTAGGGAGACCCAGTAAACTAAATATTGAAAGTGTGTACAGAAACTCTTCTTGCCAACAAGAGCTGAAAAAGCACCTCCAGAGAGCAGTAGGCTATGGCTTGCGATGACACTTGAAGCGTGGGTGTGTTCCGTAGCATATGGAGACATCACCAACTTCCCGAGGCACCTGTGACTGGGAACTCATCGCCGGAATTCTTCATTTTTTTACTCCAGTATTTCTGGAGCAGTTGAAAATGTGTTTATTGTGTTTGATGAGAAGCAGTTTAGAACATGTGAAAGACCACAATCCCCGAAATGTAGCTTACACCATTAGACCTGTAGAGCGTCATTCTGTCCTTATCCCTGAAGACTTCAGCCTGGGATCTCATGATATTGCATTATCCACAACTTCTCTTGAATGTTGTCACCTGTCAGTCATGCTCATTATTCTCTAAACTGACAGAATCTTCTCCCCCTCATGGTCTACAGTACTATTTGTGTTAGCTCTTGTGAGGCTTTACTATCATATAGCCCATCCTTCGATTCATCCAAATCTTGGTTTCTCTGTCCGTTCCCCACTGATGTCTTCCATGCACTAATAGTTTCCAATTCATATACATCATAGTCACCATACCTTGAGCCCATCTAGGGACAGGAGAGCTGAGATGACAAAGTGTCCAGGCCGGCAGGTACCCATGTACATCAAGTTGTATTAAAGCATGGTCATATCCTTCATGATACACTGGCTATGGCTTGGTATGTAGCACAATAAATAGTCGAACAGCTAATATAGAGACTGGACCACACACTCTATCTATTGGCCACTTTACAAAAGGATTCTTGAGCAGGTCCTGACTTAACTGCGGCTGCGTCCTAATCTCCTCTGTGCACTCCTCCCACCTTCTGCCTTTCCTGCTTCTGTTACTCAACAACTAAAACGCTGTACGTTTCACAATTATGCTGTTTTGATAGGTTTTTGTCTTGACTTCCTTTTTGTGTTTTCGTTATTGGTGGTGACTGGGAAGCTTCTAGGCAGATAAGTCAGCTGGAGAAGATACTGCTACCCTTAAAACCTGGTTTGAAAGTTTTCCTTTGTGTTGAGCTGGCTAGGAATTTCTGCTGTGTCATCGTTCACCGCCATCTTGAATTTCACCTGTTTTCAAGGACTTGTTTCCAGAGACAACACTGGGCTGACCACCAATGCCCGTGTGGCTGCATTGGTTCACGCGTCTTGTGTGTTCTTGACTGGACTGCACAATGGTATTCCCCTCACAAAACCTACTAAATAATTTACATGGAGCATGTAAAGGAAATGTTTTAACAGAATGGAAAAGAACTGTGAATACGTTCATGACTACGATCAGACAAATTCCATTAGTTTATTTAAATGTTTAAGTTAATTGCTCTGGTTTCATATATGTGCACATTGTGTGTGTGTGGATATAAATTTATTAAATATATCCATAGAGAAGTCTGAAATAACAGAGCATAATAGACTTTTAAAATAAAAAATAAAATCTTTTTTAAAGATTTTAGGCAAAAATAAAATTATTAGAATTTTAATTTAGGATAATTATGCATGAAATTGTGGGAAGCAGGTGACAGTGGATATATGAAGATGGTTACAGGGACTGGAGAGAGGGCCCAGTGGTTAAGGGCACTGGTAGTTCTCTAGAGGACTCAGGTTTGATTCCAGTATCACATGGTGGCCATTTGTAAACTTGGTTCTAGGGGATTAGATATCCTCTTTTGGCACCCAAAGGCACTGTATGCACCATAATATATATTTTTCTTTAGTTAAAGCATGTGAAGATATTCTCAGTAAAGTGTAACGTGGATTGACTTTCATGTAGAAACTTTGTGAGGAACCATGAGGACGATCAAAACTCAAGATGAACTTCCCAGGTTATGCTGGTCAGTGTACAGACACACAAACACACATATACCTACACTGCATATGTACATTGTGTGTTCAGAGCATTTTCGAAATCTTGCGGTACAGTATAAAGCGGCTAGTCTAGTCAATACAAGCAATCGAGATCATCTAGAAACTTCTGATATTTAATAAACATAATTCGAACATGTCTTATGAAATACTGGTGATTACACTTAATCTAGGGTAATTTAATTTGAAGACGTCGAGTTATTAGGTAAATTGCATCAAATTCTCATCTCATTTGCATGTTTATGTACTCTCAAAGTCCATGAACCACTCTGGATGGGCGCATTTGTGAGCATGTCTGAGTTAGAGGGAGGGAGGGATTAGGAGGGCGAATTTTCACATAGCGGGCTGTAGTTCATGCTCCTCTAGGTTCATTTCTATCTACTTCTGTATGACCAAAAGGTCTTGGCTTTAATCAGACTAGCGAGTCCCTTTTTCCTAAATCCACACAGAATTAAGAGTTGGTTATAGATAGAAGAAGAGAGAAAATTGAGACGTTGTTTTAAATGCCGGTGAAAGCAGCTTTCTTGAGGACCTTTTGGAGATGCAGGCCAGGGGTGTGCTCCCCTCAGAGCCTTTGCTGATAACGATACTCACCGGCTGGGTTTACCAGGACTTCAGACACTCCAAGCAACACATACTGTGGAACCAGATAGACGCAGGCCATGGAGGAAACAGAGAAAAGTTTGCCTGAAGGGGACTGCTCCTGGGCAACTTTTCTGTATATTTCTAGGAAGCCAGCTATTGCCACAGAGGAAGCTGCACAAATGTTCCCAGCAACTGCAGGAGAAAACAAAATGAGAAGAGAGCTTGGACACACACTAACGCACACTAACACCCACTAACACACACTAACACCCACTAACATCCACTAACGCACACTAAGACACACTAACGCATACTAACTAGCCACAAACCTTCCTTACACCGTGACCTTCCAGGTGCTTCATGAACTGAAGGGCTAAGTCCACTCTGTTTTGCTCAGTCCACTCCTTCCTGGGCCTTATGTTTGCTGCTTCAGCTTTTTGTCATTCTCCTGAGCTGTAAGGCCCAGGAATAATGCTAGCTTTGTAGGGAAGTTGTGAGGTTTACATGAACTACTATCCTGGTAACATTATAAGGACTCCTTCCTGGTCACAAATAGTGATGATTTCAGAAGACACTGCAATAGATTTTAACTTTTAATCCACACTAGAATTTTAAAATTCTAGTTAAAGGTAGCTTCCAATTATTTATTATGAAACATGGTTTCATACTGTAACCCAGGCTGGCATCAAATTTGTGGAAATTCCTGCCTCAGTATCCTGAATGCAGAACCATAGATAAGTTCCAAAAGATGTTTCTGATCTTTGCACCTAATAGGGAATTGAAGACTAGGAACTGCTAATGAAAAAGGCAACTGAGGGATGGGCAGATGGCTTAGCATTTTCCATGAAAGCAATGGCTTCAAGTTTGAGTCCCCAGCACCCCATGAAAAGCAGAACATGATCAAGTGTGTGCCCCCAGCATTTGAGGTGACAGATAGACACTGTGACCTAGCCAACATGATCCAACAGACTTCAGCCCCCAGGTCAACAAGCTTCCGATTCAGAGATCCGGCCTCATTTCTGTTTTCTTTACAGTTGAATAATATTCCACATGGTATATGTACCACATTCTCATTACCCATCTAGGACTTGAAGGACATGCTAGAAGTTTCTGTTTCCTGGATATGGTGAACAGGAGAAGGACGGACAGAGCTGAGAAAGTATGTCTGCAGCAGGGTAGAGATTCCTTGGGTGTATGCCAAGGTGTAGCCTAGCATATGGTTATATGGGCAATCAATCTTTAACTTTTTGAGAATTCTTCATTCCTATTACTATAGTGTCTATACCAATGTTAATAATTGTTTCCCCTTTCCTTCAACCACACCAGTATTTGTTGTTTTTATTTCATTTCATCTTATTTTATGGAAAGTCAGTTTTCTTCAGGCCTGCAGCCCTGGAGAAGCAGTCTATGCTCCAGTAGATGGCCCCACAATTTATACAAGCATCACTAAGTGGAATCTGGGTTACAACAGAAAAACACATGAAGTTGGGACTGAAAAGTTCTGATCTTGTTTAGAGGAAGAAATGAAGGGGAAGAGAATGGAGAGTTGATTGGATCAATATTCATTGTACACATGTATAAAATTCTTCAGCAATTCAACAAATGAGATAGAGATTGTCAGACTATACCACATGACACATACCTGCGGCCTCCACATGTACATGCATGGGTGTGTGCTCTATCAAACACAGATGTACACACTCCATACATGTACATACTACATATATACATATACATGCCACACACATACATATGCATACCACACACATACATATACATACTACATACTTACATATAAAAACCACACATTACATATACATACTATACACATACCTACAACACAACATATATACATAAACATACTGTCTTAGTCATTGTTTCTATTCCTGCACAAATATCATGACCAAGAAGCAAGTTGGGGAGGAAAGAGTTTATTCAGCTTACACTTCCACATTGCTGTTCATCATGAAAGGAAATCAGGACTGGAACTCAAGCAGGTCAGGAAGCAGGAGCTGATGCAGAGGCCATGGAAGGATGTTCCTTACTGGCTTGCTTCCCCTGGCTTGCTCAGCTTGCTTTCTTATAGAACCCAAGACTACCAGCCCAGAGATGGCACCACCCACAGGGGACCCTCCCCACATTGATCACTAATTGAGAAAATGCCTTACAGTTGGATCTCATGGAGGCATTTCCTCACCTGAAGCTCTTTTGTGACAACTCCAGCTTGTGTCAAGTTGACACAAAACCAGCCAGTATACATACCACACACATACACATTTCTCAAAGTTCCATTTTTACCGTAAAGGACAGGTAAGAACTCATGTTCCTGTTCTTTCTCTGATGAGGGACTGGAGATAACTCCATATGTACATAAGGTGACCTTGGACTTGGGTGGAAGGATGAGAATTAAAATTAGGATTCTGGACAGCAAGCCCCTCTGTCACTCATACCTTACTCTGGGCATTAGGGGTTTTCTGAATGCAAGACATAGAATGAGTTTTCTCTCCATAGTGGAAAACGCCCTCCACTCTCCATCCCTTGTCTTTTTGGGGGATGAAGATTCCCACAATTCAATGAAATTTGCTAAGATTCATCTGTCTACACACACTTTATCCACAGCACTGTGTGCCAGTAGTTTTACTCAATTAAGTCATACAGTCCAAAAGATTAGATCAAAAACCAGAAAGTAAAGGAGGAATTACAGAGTCTTTTTTTTTTTTTTTTGGTTTTTTCGAGACAGGGTTTCTCTGTGTAGCCCTGGCTGTCCTGGAACTCACTTTGTAGACAAGGCTGGGTAAAGGAGGAATTAAAGCAATAAAACCTCAACTAATCAACCACTAGCCAGGCAAATGACCAACTAACCAACTAAGAAACCAACCAACTAACTAACCAACCAGTTTCCTAACCAGGTAGCCAACTACCCATTCTGTCACTTGACCAACCAACTGAGCAGACAAAAATCTCAAGATTACAGAAGTCTGAAGAAAGAATTTTGATATACAACCTCAACTGTCTTAGAAATGTTCAACATTTGGTCAACAGGAATTCAAAACTGAAATACGGAAAAAACAGAAGGAAGGACCAGGTTTCCAAAAGAAATAGACATAAGCCAAACGTTATTCAGAAAGTAGTAGACCTGGGATAATCAACCCTAAACTGGACATTTCCATCAGTCCACCCCTTAGGGATCAGAGAAATCTGTGAGAACTGAGACAGAAAGAAGGTATGGCCCAGAGAAGTGGAGGCCACCAAGAAAACAAGGCCCTCTACATCAACATGATCAAAGCTCGTATGATCTCACAGAGACGGAGGCGGCAGAACAGGACAGGGTGCATAGGTTATAACTTCTAGTTTAGTGTTTTTATGGGATTCCTGAGTGTGTGAATGAGAAAGTCTTTGATTTTTGTGCCTTTCCTTTGGCTCTTTTCTTTCTGTTTGTTGGTCTTGTCCAGTTCTGGTGTGATGGATCTTATCATATTATATTTTATTTTGTTTTATTTTATTGTTGTCCCTTAGAAGCCTGTTCTTTTTCCTTCTAATGAGATCCAGAAAGGGAATGGCTTCAGATGGAAGAGGAGATGGAGAGGGCTTGGGAGGAGTAGGAGGAGGGGAACCATAATCAGGATGTATAATGTGAGGACAAAAAAATCCCTATTTTTAATAAAAGAAAAAAAGAAGTAATAATAGACTTTTTTTTCGATTGAGTTTGCCTGAATTAACTGCACAATGGTTGAAAAGTGCTTTACCAAGATGCAATAATATGTAATTTTAAGACATCTTAGAAATGAGTGTCGAGTAGATTTCTCATTATAATTTGCAGCTTGAAGACATTGCTCAGTGGTAGAACATATGCTTGGAATGTATGTGGTCCTGGTTCGGACCCACCACAGAGAGGATCGGTTCTAATGTTATTTGTGTTAATTTGGCTCCCCAAATCACACAGGAACTCGTATGTCTGTGTTGAGGCTCCCTGCCTCCAGTTGGCACTGATTGGGAAAGTTGCCAGTGGCCAATGATTGGGCAGGGAGACAGAGGCGGGACTTTTAGGATTAGGGGCAAGAAATGCTGGAGAGAGGGAAGAAGGGCATAGGAGATGGACCACCACGCTGGGAAGGGGCAGCAGGGAGAGACAGCTGAACTGTAGGTGCAAAGGGAAAAATGACCCCAGAAGGGCTGCCTGGCAGGGTCCAGGGCAGCAAAGATAAAATATAGATTTAGTAAATAATAATCCAGAGATATCAGAACAGAGAGTGTGTTAGCCACGGAAGGTTTGGAGCCACGCAGCCACTAAGCCGCTTAGGGCATATTAAAAATAAGCTGGCACGTGTGTATCTTTCATTCATGAATCCAGAGCTCTTGGGCCAGTGCAGGGGTTGTAATACGATACCTCTCCAGGGACTTGTTTTAGAATTTGACTTCTAGGAGTGTCTTCTGGGATGCCTATCATGTTAAGTAATCTAAACAAAAATCACATACACTGCGCACTGAGTATCACTTGGTCTGTAGGCCCACCACCCAGACCTCGCCTCATCTCAAACGGTCGCACGTTTGTTAATTCTTGGATGGGAGACTACCACTTGCCCTGTCAAAAGGTTTATAATTTGTCTGAGAAAGTTTTGTAGTGTGTCTGCCAATTTGTTAGGCCGGGTCTCCGGTTTGAGTGTTTTTCTGTAATGGCCAGTAATAAATACACTTCCTACAAGCCAAAAGGCAAAATTAAGACAACTCAAACATGTGTGTAACGAAAGAAAAAGAATTTACAAGCTTTTAATGAATCACATTCAAAATAACAATCTGTGAGGGAATTGGGTAGCTTCACTCAGCTGGGGCTCAAAGTTAACATTTCTTATGATCAAATAACTTGAAATGTTCTTGTGTGCAAGTATCTCTCAGCTTCCACATCTGAAGGCAGATGTGAAGCCAGATGTGGTCCAGGGTTATGGTGAGCTGCATGCTTGATCATTAGTGTTTGCTGGTTTTGGATTTTCTCTTTGGCTTGATAAGAAACGATGGGTTTTCACCAGCACACTGTTACTGCTACACACACCTGCATGGAATCTTAGAAAGTCATCCTGGACCCTCCTCTGCCATTGGTACTTCACTGTGTGGCCGTCTGTACTGTTGGTCTCGCTGAGAGCTTGTTAGCTATGTAGACCCTCAGGCACACACCCAACAACAGAGGCCGAACTGCACTGAAACCATACCTTCAGATGTTGCCTATCCAAGGTAAACCCTGAGGCATACTTTATTAACATTTAACAATATCCAACTGATCTGGTGCATTCCAACTCACAGTCTTGCTCCAGACAAATTTGGACAAAAGACATATGATTCACTGTTCCAAAATGGTCTACTTCCTCCACGGAAGCAAAACACCTGTGACAGGATCATTTAAAAAGAGTGGGGATTTATTTTCTCAGTTTTACAGGTTAGGAAGTCCACTATCAGGGCTCAGCAAGTTCACTTGCTTGGTGCAGGTTCCTGTTTGGTCCAAGGTGGTAGCTCAAATGTTAGCTACATCCTCTGAAGAGGATGGATTCTGTGATGTCACAGAGGATAAGTCAGAGGGCAAAAGGAACAAAGTTCTTCCATTGGGTCCCTTTTCAAGGGCATGGAATTCCATTCATGCCTCAGTCATCACTCACCATCCAAACGCCCCAATACTGTCCCATTGGGAATTAAATTTCAATGTGACTTCCAGAGAGGATGAGCCCATTTAAGCTATAACACACCTTACTTAGAGGATCTGGGACAGAGTTGATTGTACATGAAGGATCTAAAAGCCTGTGCTGGCTGCTTCAGCCTTAGGCCAGGGAAAAAAATGACTTTAAACATTCAAACTTTGATTCCAATCTGAGTTTAATCTACTCCACTAAATTTTTTTTTTCATCTCGGGTGAGATCACAACATAACCAAAACAGAGTGTCATTGATCAGAATGTGCACATTTTAAAGTTCCTGTAGAACTATATTTACAAGATTGAGCACATGGTTCCAGAGGAGATATCAAATAATATATGCTTTAATATTGCCTGTGTGACCATGGACAAGCCTATAAGCATCTCAAAGTTCTCATAATTTATATTATTATCTCACCATGTGACACTTTCGGAATTAGGGCACAATGAAATAAAAGAAAGCTGGAATTCATTCCAGAATGAATCCTTCATTTAATGACATATATTGAAGCGAAAATCTAATAATGAATAATAGACATTAATATTTTTAAGGTATTGCTTAAGCTTATCCACTAGGAAGACTATGGAGTGTCTGTGGGTAGTCTAATGTGTGTGTCTGATGTTACGTGCTCTTCCAAAGCTGTAAAATTCTCTTGAAAGGTTAGAACATTTTCCTCAGATCCTTCACTTAGCAGTTTTCCAGAACAGAATATGAACTTGGAAATGACTTCATTATCATGCGTTTGCTGCCTTTGGGGAAGATACTTCCCACTATTAAAATGGTGTGTGTTGGGGCTAGAGAGACTGCTCAGCACTTTACAGTGCTCCTGGATCTCACAGGTGATCAGGGTTTGAGTCCCAGAACCAACATGGCGGCTCACAAACCTCTGTTCCGGGGCATCCGATGTCCTCTTCTGGCCTCCAAAGGTGTTGTTGCGTGCACGTGGTCTACAAAATAATAAATTCTCAAAATTTGGCCTGTGTTTTTAAACTTTGATTGTCTTTACTCTTGTATGCTTCCATGTTTGTGTGGAGCCACCCTCCACTGCATTGTTTGTCTTTGGACCACTGATCTCATTTCAGAAGGTGGGCCTCGGTCTCTTTTAATTTTTGAATGTGGAGCATATCATTTACTTAACAAGATCAGGTTCAAGCATTGCTCTCTATGAATCATCAACTATTGCTTCAGTTGGTCCATCTACTTCACTTCAAACTTAATTCTGATTTTATGTTAGCATTAAGACCTGAGGGTATTAAAGCGCCTCTGTTAACAAATGAACAACTAAGGAGACAATTAACCACGGCAGATGACCATAAAAGAAACTCCTTTACCTGCTCGCACAGTTCGTTCCATTATATATTTTGCAATGGGCACATAATATTTTTCTTGGGAAAAATCTTCAGTTTGAAAACTTCACAGAAAGCCGGGCAGTGGTGGCGCATGCCTTTAATCCCAGCACTTGGGAGGCAGAGGCAGGAGGATTTCTGAGTTCAAGGCCAGCCTGGTCTACAAAGTGAGTTCCAGGACAGCCAGGGCTACACAGAGAAACCCTGTCTCGAAAAAACAAAAACAAAAACAAAAAAAAAAAAGAAAACTTCACAGAAAACAGGTATTCCAACCAGGCATAGCCTCTCATGCCTGTATTTCCAGGGCTCCTGGTTGAAGCAGGAGGACTGTCATAAGTCACAAGTTCAAGGACATCCAGGACTGTAATAGCATGTACTTGTTTAAAAGTAGAAGAGAGAAAGGAGGGGGGAAATGAAATCTTATCAGAGCTAAATATCCTTTCAGTTTAAGGGACTGGAGCTGGGACTTTGATTTTAGACTGACCATCACTTCCTTTCTGACCCAATGGGGACATCATATGACAGCCACTTATATGGCACTGCTGATGCATAAAGGGACCAACACGTTGCTGAACTGTATTACAACCAACTTTCAGCACAGTCAGAATTTTCAAGTAGAATTTTCACAGTCAGGTTATTTTAAAGTAGATCTTACTTTAGTATTTGAATATATTTTGTCTGACGACATTTTTACTTAAATGGTGCCTCAAGGCCGAGAGAATTCCGTGGTCAGGCTTTGTATGGGACTTGTTAGTAATCCTAATTGGGCTCATTTTAATCGGATTAATACCGGGGTGTGTCAGCACTCTCTCCTGAATGTCGCAGGTTACAGAAATGGAATCTATGTAATCAATGCAAAGGAAAGAAATACTCACAATGTAAACAACTTTGCATCGTGAAAGTCTGAACCAAAAGTATGGCTAGATATGACAGGTGATATTACCAACTCTAGAATTTTGGTAAATTAAGGTTGACCTTTAAATAGATACATCTATGTATATATAATATTAGGGAATATAATCTAGAAATACTATGAGCACATCAAGGCTTTGTCTGGCATAGTTCTGGAAGGTGTACATGTGCCTTGTTTTGTTTTTTGTTTGTTTGTCTTGATGGTGTCTCATGTGTCCCCAAGTTGGCCTCAAACTCACTCTGTAGCTGACAATGACCTTGAACTATTTATCTTACTTACACCTTCTGAGTGCTAGGGCTGTTGACAGGCATAACTATGCCTGATTTATAATATACTTAGGACCAAAACAAGGGCTTTGTAAATGCCAGGCAAGCTCTCTACCAACTGAGTCACATCCCCAACTCTGAGAGATATTTTTAATGACTGACACACTTTGTGATTTTATTTGATGATGAATTCAACAGTTTATATCAGAAATTAGAAATCCTTTTCATTGTATTGTTTGCGTGCTAGGTAACGCAAATGATTTATTAAATTTCAAGTTTGACCAATTAGGTGAGATCTCCCCATCTCCCAGGAATCCAGGCTGTGATTCTGCTTCTCAGACGCTGCCATTGTCTTAGCCACCCACTTTGATGGAATATGACAGTTCCTGAAGGGGGAGCAACTTATTATCAGGTGTGGGACAGTGTAAGAAACAGCTACCTACTATCGTAGGGAGAGGAGCCATTGGATAATGTTCACTGTCAACTCTACATCTGGAATCTTATTGGAAACAGATTTCTGGGTGTGTCTGAGAGGGAAATCCTAGACCCACCCTATTCTAGTTCCTGTTATGTTGCTGTGAAAGACAACCTACCAAAGCAACGGGGTGGAGGGAATGGTTCACAAGGCTGACACTCCATGTCACAGGTCTTCACTGTGGGCGGTCGGTCTCGGTCGTAACCTGAAGCAGAAACCATGGGGACTTGGGACTTGCTGAGTCAGCCAAGGCTCCTATTTGCTAGATTTTTTGTGTAACTCAGGACTACCTGCCTAAGGGTAGTTCTGCCCACATTTTACTACACCTTCCTACATCAATCAGTAGTTAAGGCAATCCCTTATAGACATGTCAGAAGACATATATGATCAGGAAGTTCCTCAACAGAGCCTTCTCTACAGTCCAGTCTGTGGCAGGATGGTTGTTAGCGCTAACTAGGGCACACACCTAATATGGCGGCACCCCTCCGTGGGCTGGAGTCCCAAGGTGAGTAAGAAGAAAGCGAGCTGAGTGCCAGCACATCTTCTCCCTTCTTCTGTGTGGTGCAGAAGCACTTGATGTCGCACTCTCCTGTCACCGAACTGTTTTCGTTCCAGTGGACTGCATCCCCTCCAGGTGTGAGCCAAAATAATCCCTTCCTCCTATGAACTGCTCTGGTCAGATATTTTGTCACACTTTCAAGCAACTTTACCAGTAGAGGAACATTTAATTTACTTTCCTCTGCTAATTGAAAACAGCAGTGAAAATTCCAAATTAAGGCTGATAATTTAACATCTATACTGTGACAGCTGCATATAGCTGAGTAATGGAATAATACTAACAATTCTAATGATAACAATGATAATAACAATGGTATAATGGCCACTGGATTAGAACACCTGAATTCAGATGGCACTTTTGTGATGAGCTTTGGTATATTAAATTATGGATTATTATGCATCTAATGTATTATATACATGATGATACCCATGATCAAACTAGGAATTCATAAATACATGCTCATTCCTAATTTATATACCTGTATACTTCACTCATACATTCAGGCATTTGAGTTCAAAGGAGAAGGAAATTTTAGTACTAGATGGACTCAATTATGCAAATTTATATCAGAAAGTACCCTTGGTTTGGCTTTCATGTCCTGGTGAAACTTGTTAATCTTCCATAATCATAACCAGAATATGGAAAACTCACCCAAATATCTAGTTTAAAAGATGCATATTATTATATGTTCATATTCCCATAGCAAAACATTATGCAAATAAATGAACAAGTATGCAAATGAATGAACAAGTATGCAGATGAATGAATGGATGGAGTCTGGCTTAGAAACAACTGGATTCACTATTCTGTACACAGTGGAGCAAAGCCTTCATTTCCTTTGAAGTGAGTCTAGCTTTTTTTCTCCTGCCCAACAGGTCTTGTTACTCATCGGGCAGGGGAATAATTTAGCTCATCAGCAACATCAAATGCTGTGCTAGATAACCATGTCACCTTTATCTATGAGAGTGAACCTTGCAGAACGGCCATGATTTCAAATACGTCATAGAGCAAGTTGAGCAAATTCATTCTGAACTTAAAATACTTTATTCTAAGGAAGGATGTCTAATTAAGCTGTTGTAGCTGGGTTGTTTGTTTCCCTACAGGACAGATTTAAAATTTTTATGTATGAATTCAGTAGCTCTGCCTTGGAAGTTTCATGATACTTGCATAAAACTGATAAGATTTTTTTTTTGACATTTTGTAACATCAATGGACCCTCGCCATGGGCTCTTTATTCAATAGTGATTCCACAAAAGTCAAATGTACAAGGTTCTGTGGACTTTCATTTGTGTCTTCAAAGTTCAGAAGAGAATCCAGGGCATTCTCTAAATAATAATGTTTTCTTAGATTTCTGCTATTGCAAGGCCTATGAAGCATGTTGAAACTCATAGATTGTAAAAAAAAAAAATTAGAACTTGTATTTTGTTAAATGTTCAGGATTTGTATTTTGCTAAATGCTATTACAATAGTAACAGGTCTACCTGTTGAGAATTAAGTTCTGGAAACTTGTGAACTATAAGTCCCTGTCAGTGAGGATGGCCACAGAAACTATGACGATTTTAGTTACCTTGAGTTCTAACGAAGACCAAATACCTTGTTGTGACAGAATTGTGCCTATGGGTCTGAGGAAACACCCAGGAAGCTGTGTCTCCTGTACAGAAAACAGCAGGAAGCTTGTGTGGCCAGAAGGCCATAGCCTCTGCTCTCTAAGGAGAGCATGACAGGTCAACCAGTCAGAAAAAGCAGTCTGTAGTCTGATCTTTGAGTCTTTCAAGGGAATCATGTCTCAACTATCAACCATCAGCTTTGTTTGTCTTGTGTGGTGTTTCCCCAGAGTTTTCAGTTTGGGTCATCCATCCATCCATCCATCCATCCATCCATCCAATCCATCCATCCATCCATCCATCTGCCTATCAGTGGACAAGTGGTATGCCCTGCAAATGGCCCATGATCACTAATATTTGTAAAGCTTCCACTGAGAATCAGGGCTTTGTTCTGGAGAACCCGTGGCACGCCGCAAGCTTTCAAGTCTTACATAACAAGGTAACCCAAGATTTATGCATGCTATTCCTCTCAAAGAAATCCAAAGTAAGCAACGTGCAGACAGGAGAGTTCAGGTGTGTGTGTTTCAAAGTCACGCAGTAGCCGTTGAGTGGCAGAGAATGCCCTGGCCACATACACTGTTACACTTGCCCTGTGGTTCCCTGACAATGCCTTACTAAATATGGATGGGGGAACAGACCCATCAGAATTGACTATGCTGCCTTTTTCTCCATTAACCAGATGATTTTATTTTATGGCTTAGTGCGTGTGTCCTAAAGAAGCTATCTTAAATTGTTTCTCTTTGAAAAACCTTTGAAAAAAATCATCTCTATACTCCTTACTATCTGAAGAATTACTATACAGGGACTGTGAATTAGAGAATTAATTTTTCTCTTTCAGAGTCAGAGACAGGACCCGTGGCTTTATTCATGTTCTGCAAGTGCTTCAGGGCCCTATCTCCATGCTCACACTACTAATTTTTAATAAATTTTGTTACTGGTTCAGAAATTAAGACTATTAATTTTTGAGACTCACTAAGTACCTCCTTGGTTTAGGAATACATTAGGGATGAATTCAGTAGTGAGGCCTGCCCTCCTGAAGGAAAGTCCATTTAGTGCTGTTTGGAGCGTCACTGACTTTGAAGAGGACTGAAAGGATGGATTGAAGAGATCATGTCGATTCAGGGACCTAGATGCTACCACTCATAAATCTATCTTATTTGAAATTTGGAAAAGCTGTATTTCATTCAGGAGCATGTAGCTAGTTTAACGGTTTTTTGTTTTGTTTTGTTTTGTTTTGGGTTTTTTTTGGTGTTGTTTTTAAGTTGCAAACAATTCCCTTAGAATTCTACTTACTAATGCATGCTGACAGGAATGGTCCATCTCTCTTAGAGGGAAGTAGACAGCTGCAGAAGTAATCCGTAAGGGGAGCCAGAATTAATAACGGCAGGAGGCTGATGGCGTTCATTAGCGCAATTGGCAGAGGAAATCCACCCAACTTCCGGTTGGAATTCATGGTCTGAAGATAATATCCCGAAGGAATCTGCGTTTGAGAAGAGAGGGAGTTAGACACTGAGGGAGTGGCTTAACTTTGAAGGGACTGATGGGAAGACACGTGAGTTTCCCACATGGGCTGTGTTTCTAACCTCAGCCAAGCAATCTGAAGAAAAATAATACCAAAATTTCAGTGTTTGTGGCTCACTTTTAACTGTTTTTATTTATCCCTTTAATTTATGTGTATGGACGCTTTGTCTATGCACGGTGTGCATGCAGTACCCACGGGGGCCAGAAGAGGGCATAGGATCCCTCTGGATTCTGGTTGTGAGGCACCATGTGGGTGCTGGAACTTGAACCTAGGTCCCCCGTAAGAACAGTCAGAGCATCTCTCTTCAGTCCCATTGCTTACTTTTAAGCTCACTCTGGTGTGCTAATAGTTGTGGTTTTCATTTGCAATATCCTGTCCCCCAAAGAGTATGTGCTTGGACACTTGGTCCCCAGAACGTGGTGCTGTGTAGGAGGTTGTGAACCCCTGAAGAGTGGGACCCTAACTGGGAAGAGTGGTGGTGGTGGGGGCAACGCTTTGAAGTTTGGTATCCTGTCTTTACTTCCTGTTTGCTCTAAGTGTTCTGACTATAGATGCAATGTGACCAATTGCTTCGTGTCTTCTGTGTCATAACTCAGTGGCCCTTCTTGAACTGGGACCCAAAATTATCCCTGTCTCCTTTAAGTGGTTTGTGTCGGGGAGTTTGTTACATGGATGGGAAGGGTGACTGATACACTAGCCAACCTCTGCAGAATCTGTGGGAACAGGTCTCTATATTCACCCTAAAAGATGACAGAATTTTAAAATTTCCTTTGTTCCACTTCACAGTCTCAACGGACCACAAGAACTTTTTCATATTTATGGAAATCTTCGTGCTAACTAAATCCCTAACACTAACTTCTGGTCTCTTCCTGTATGACAAGCCTCTGGTGGGTCAACATATCAGAACCAAGACAGACAGACCACACATGACAGGGACATTGCTTCATGCTTCTAAGTGTCCCAGGAGCACAGAGAGCCACCGAGGGGCACAGAGCAAAGACCCACAGGTCTCTTCCTTGAGGAAAGCATTTCACAAACTGCTTTTCATACAATACTCGAACCACAGTGGGAGCTGCCTTCGCATCATCCCGGGAGAGCCACTCTGCTCCAGCAACCACATCATGGCTTCTCACTGACGGCTTTTCTCCAGTGGACTGTACACAGTGGGAGGTCGCAAGGCATGCCAGCAGAGAGCAGCTGTTGACAAGCTAACCGGTGATAAAAGGCATTTCTTGCTATGTTATCTGCTCAACATAGGGCTGGACCACGTTTCCATATAGTCCCCCTGTCTACATAAAACACACCCTGCTGATTGTTTATGTCGAAGTCTTTTGTGTAATACTTAGGATAAGCAAGGGTTGCCTTGGTTGAGTACAGAGGGTGCGTTAGCTAATTGTACTCTGCTTCCATAAAATTATCACACACACACACACACACACACACACACACACACACACACGCACACGCACACACACACAACACACACACACGCACACGCACAAGCACACGCACACACACCAGAGGGAAAATGAGCAATGGATACGCTGTTTAAAAAGTACTGGCAGCTGAATAAGTTTAAGTGTGAGCCCAGCATCAGAGCAGGCTTCCGTTACCGATTTCAAATGAGAATTATTGTTAATCAGAATAAAGTTATTATCGGCATGAATCACAGACACTGAAACCTGTTAACTTAATAATGTTGCAAATGTGTCATTAATCTTTACTGAGGCGATATTAATATATCGCCTGATCCTGGGAAAGGCTGCGGCATCTTAAAAGCTTGAAGTCATTCCTGTTTCTGCCTCAAGTTCTGAAATTCTCCCCCCCCCACCACCGTTAAAACTTTAAATCCTTTTATTTCACACAGGCTTCTGAGTATTCAGCAGTAATTGCTGTCAATAGAGATTCATTTTCACCTTTGAGAGGCCCTAATGTCAAACGGCAACCTTGTCGGCCTTAATATCAACATATTTTAAATATATGGCATGGACCTGAAGGTCAATTATTGCTACTAAATCTAAAACGTGGAATTCTGGGATATTTGATTCCTGGCGCTTTGATTTCCTTTTGTATTAATGATTATTTCATCTGGTGGCAAAAATCCAGCCTCAACATGTCTTGGTGGAGATTTCCTTGGTTAATCTGGAGAAATATACTCTAACATTTTCTTTTAATTTCCAGCAAAACACCACTCTCTATAGTTTTGGTACCTGGAGTCTGCATCAAGGATATTAGTCAAGTGTAAGGCAGGATCGTGGATAATGGCGAAGGGTTTTGATATCAGCCCTGAGTGTGGGCAATGATGGCCGACATATGCTAATCAGTTCACAGTTACTTAATCTTCTATTCACTGGGACCTTAGACATTTATTTATTTTAAAGACAAGGTCTCAAAGTACAGCCACATGTCCAGGCTAGCCTTGAGCTCACTCTGTAGCCCAGGGTGGCATTGAACTCACAGTAATCCTCCTGCTTCAGCCTCCCTAATGCGCCGTGGTTATACACATGTGTTATTATACTCAGGTTCTAAGCTTCTGATTTTTGACACTCACAATGACTGTGCACTTTCTGTGAGGATTAAGTAGATATTCAGAAGCCCAGTCGGTAAGCTGGCTCAGATGAAGCCCACATGGTAACAAGTGACAAGTGATTCCTTGATGGTGTCTTTGACCTCCAAACACAGGCTATGGCAGGATCCATCTCCCCGAGTCAAATAAATGTAGATATTTAGAAGTCATCTTTAAGAAGCAATGGTGAACAATAGATATTCAATAAAGACTTAGGTTCTTTTTCCCCATTCAACTGGGCAACCATTTTCTTAAAATTTAGCTTATTAACTTTTTCTTTTCTTGTAGAGCCCATCCATGTTCCTGAAAATAACACCTCATGCATAGAAAAGATAGCTAATTGGTATGTGTGTGTGTGTGTGTGGTGTGTGTATATGTGTGTGTGAGTGTGTGTGTATGTGTGTTGTATGTGAGTGTATGTGTGTCTGTGTGTGTGTGGGTGTGTGAGTGTATGTATATATGTATGTGGTGTGTATGAGTGTGTGTATATATGTATGGTGTGTGTGCACATGTGTGTGTGTGTGTGCACATGTGTGTGTGTGTGTGTGTGCGGGGAGAGAGAGAGAGAGAGAGAGAGAGAGAAAGAGAGAGAGAGAGAGGAACAATAGATGGGAAGAGGTGAGGGGACAGAGGCAGATGGGAGGGAACATGAGCAGGCAATGTGAGGTCTGACTATATATAATTAATATATAATATGTAATAAATATATTCTCTTCACACTGAGTGGAGAGAAATCACTTCATCAGAAAGACGAGGAGTTTATAATCTGTTCTCTTCGCTATGGACTGATTAGTAACTTGGTCTAGAGCTTGTCATTTGGGTACCATTGTTTTCTCAGGTCTAGGGACCTTTCTAACAATGTCCATGTCAATGGAGAAGGCCCTGCGGTTTTGTTTCGGTACCTGCTCCTATGTGTACGATCAGGAGTGCTCCCGATCTGCATAGCTCCTATGCAGTTAGACCAGGAGTTAGGAAACCTTTCTGAAAGGGACCAGGTGATGAAGATGTCCACACAGGGGTTCTTTGATAGCTTTACAGTTCTTCCACCTTTAAATATGAGCAGTCACAGACATAACAAACCGACAGGCATAGCAATATGCTGATAAAACTTTATTTGTGGACATTAAACTTGAACTTCCATACAATCTTTAAGCACCACTCTTGTTTTTTCCCCAATGATGCAAAATATTTAAACCATCGTAACTCACTCTACACACACACACACACACACACACACAGACACACACAAAATGAAAAATAGAACCAAGAGATGTCCATGAGGATAGAGGGCGCTTGCCACACAAATCCAGTGACCTGGGTTCAATCCCCAGAACCCACATAAAGGTGGAAGAAGAAAACCGACTCCTCTTGTCCTTTGACTTTTTTTGTAAGAGTACCAAGCCACGTTGTAATCCTTCCCACACTGTGCACTTGTGTGCATGCAATGATAATACATATTTTAAACACAGGTCATGGACTGAATCTAACTTGGAGGCTGCAGTTTGCTGAGTTTGTTTGTTTGTTTATTTTACTTTTCTCTTGCTGTGGTAAAATACCAGGAGCAAAAGTTGTTTTAGAAAGAGAAGGTTTATTTTAACTGAGGACTCCCGAGGCACTGTCTGGAACAGTGGGCAAGGGTTAGAATCCTGGCATGGTGGCAGGAACAGGAAGCTGGCTGACCACAGGTTCGCCCACATATAGGAAACATGGAGAAAGAACAGAAAGGAGTGAGACTGTGAACCCTCAAAACCTGCCTCCAGTGACTGAATTCCTCCAGCAAGGCTCTGACTCTGCAGACACTGCCCCCTGCCGGGAGGGGGGAGGGAGAACCAGATGTTGGACCCCATGAGCCTACAGGGAACTTATTCACCTCTTCAACTGGGGTTTACAGGATTAGGCACGGGCTGTTCTGAGACTCCCAGGCCTCTTTTGTTTTCTCTCTCATGGCTGTTAGTTGACAGGTCACCTGAGCCTCTCATCCGCAAGTCATTTAACTTTTTGTGCGCATCTCTCCTTTAGCACAGGAAGCTGGGGTTGGACAAACTCTTTTTCTCCCTCTCTGTCGTTCTGTGATTGAGGCACACAACTCACTCATTAGCTTTCTAAGTTCTAAGCTGGGGTTTGGGGTAACCATCAAGAAAGTCCTAAGTTTGTTCAAAGACTTTTATAACCATCTCCTTCTGCTCCATAAATAACTTGGTCTTTGACCACGCGTTACATTAGTTTGTTTAAAATCACATATATCTACAAAAGACACCTGGGGCTTAGTGTTTTCTCTTTGATTTCCTCCTGGTGTAAGGACTGAATCCCGGAAGATTAGTATGTGAGCAGGAAGAGAATCACATCCTCATTAGTACTCGCGCTTGAAGTTACAAAGGTGGACACAGTTGGCTCCTCGGGGATGCTTTCTAAAGATTTAATGAAGGGGGAGGTGAAATCTGTCGCTTGGGAATTGCCTCTGGAATTGTCATGAAGATTCTAAACCTTAGGAGTGTGTTTCTTTCTTTCTCTCTCTCTCTCTCTCTCTCTCTCTCTCTCTCTCTCTCTCTCTCTCTCTCTCTCTCTCTCTCGACAGGCTTTCTGTAGATAGCCCTGGCTGTCCTGGAAATCACTCTGTAGACCAGGCTGACCTCGAGCTCAGAAATCTGCCTGCTTCTGCCTCCCAAGTGCTGGGTTTAAAGGCGTGCGCCACCACTGCCCCCCTGAGACACTTGCCTACCCCTTTGGCCAGCCTTGGACAGTCCCGCAGAGCTGGTCCTGTTCAGGGATTCCTGAGACCCTGCTGAACTCTTAAAACCAGGGGCTGCTTTGTTCAGAAGGAACAAAGGCTCGGAAAGGTGTTTGGAGGGGCCTGCTGGGTGGTTGTGGTTTGAATGTGGAATGTCTCCTCTAACACTCGTCTGTTGGAACACTTCATCTCCAGGCGGCGGCGCTGTTTGGACAGGCTGTGGAATCTTAAGAGGTGGAGCCTGATAAAGTACACGGGTTTCCTAGAGCCAACCTTACTTCCTGTCTGTGGACAGTGACCAGTCTTGTCCCTCCGGCTGTTGCTCCTTCCACACCGCCACAGAGAGTATTCCCTCAAACTGTGATCCCAAACAGACCCCTCCGCCTCAAGTTGCTTTTGTCTGATATTATACTCTGGTAAAAAGTGACTGCTACAAAATGAAAATCCACAAAGTTGCCATGTCGTCGTTGTTGGTGTGTTGATGGCCGGCATCCTTACCTGCAACAGGCACATTCTATACACGAGTTGGAAGCTGAAGAGAGGCAAAAGGGCGGAGAGGACATTTTCTGTCTCTTCCTCCTGGAGTTCACTGTGGCATCCGCCTTGTTTTTCCATGGCATGGTCTAACCAACTTGATCTTTCTCGCCCGAGGTGGCAACTCGGCAGGCAGCGGGTTTTTAGGGCCCTAACAAACGCCCTGGAGACAGTCAGGTGGGAGCGATCTGCAAAACATTGGAGATAGCATATGTTAGCACACCGGAGGATGGCTTTGATGGCTTTTCAGTCCTCACAGACGATAACTCCCAAGGACGAAAGGGAGTAAAAGCGACTTAGAAGGCTTCCTCCCCAAGGGGTTGGATTTAAAGGGGTTACTGACAGGATGGCTCCCCATGACCAGCCCAGGGTGGTGCCTGACAGCTGATGTAAAAAATGAAAAAGGTAAGATCAATGGTGACACATTAGAAAAGGAGACGTGTGACAAAATACGGCGCCCAGTGCAGAGAATTTCAGAGTCTCTTAGAAGTCTCTAACTTTGCTCATTAATGAATAAGAGAACCTGGACTTTTCTTTCTCATCTGACTCAGGAACCAGGGCTGTTCTGTAAAATATAAATAATCCTCCTTTTACTTGGAAGGTAGCAGTTGGTTTTTTTTTTTTTTGACACGGAGATAAGGACAAAAGTGTTCTTTTCTTTGGCTTCACGCCTGAATTTCGGACATAAAATTAAACGTCCAGCTCTTTAAATGTCTCTATGAATGTTGACTATGTTACTAAAACTTCAGGCTGTATGAGTTAGTTTTTTCCAGGAGTTTCCTCCCGGTTGACATAAAGGACATCATGGAAATGTGTTGTCTCAAATGTAAACATCTGCCCAGTCACAGTTATGTGAACATCACTCGTGCCTCTTCCATGATGAGATTACACACTTTCTTTGTCTCTCTTAGGAGTTCCTGCTCCTGAGAGAAGGAAAACACCCATGTGTGTAGTCCAGCTGTGCCTTCTTGATCAGGACACTTTTTCATACTATTCCCTTAGACCAGACAAATCCTTCTGTGAATTATAGACACCAAATTTGGTACAATACACATGAAAACATTTGAGTTTCTCTCAGTAGTAAGACATCCAGAGACACTTTGAATAAAATGAGTGTCATTTCATTGTGTGCAAATTTCCCATAAGAAAATTCTAGATGGGATGAATGATAGGCACAAGACAAATTATTGGTTGTTGCATTTAAATAAGGAATACTTCTCAACATTTTCTTCTACGGTTATAAAGTTGGCGATATTGATTCCATCTGATCTTTTCCATAAGACTTGTAATAGGCTGATTATGTCAGCCTTTGATTAATTGAGGAGCTGGGGGCCTGGTAATTGAATATGCACCCTTTCACCTCAAGTCACTGAATCAAATCCAGCCTAAATTGGTAGTGACCAAGAATGATTATACTTGTGGCTCTCTGGTGGCCTCTGTGAAGTGTCTTTAGGTCACGTGCAAGAGTGTCGCGATAATTGCTGACAGGGGAGAGGCTCAGATCCTTCTCTACTCTTGCTTGCTACTGTTCCCAAGCACAAAGGGAGGCTTGGGATTGGTGAAGCCGAGAAGACAGAAACATGTGAGAGTGACCATGCTTGTGTTCCTTAGAGACGGAGTGATATACAAAGGACTTCATTATCACTGCTCAGGCATGGGGTGATCCTAGCTATTCCTGTGAGATACTTGGCTTAAGTCAAACAAGAACAGGATGTGTGCTGATGAAGTCTAGAAGCTGGACATAGGCAGGCCCGGGCCAGGTGACTTAACCTTGACATATTCTTACATTCTTGTGCGTGTTGCTCCTTGACTCAGACTCTGACTACTTGTGCTAGTTTTATGCCAACCTGAAACAGGCTAGAGTCATCTGGGAAGAAGAAACCTCAACTGAGCTGATACCCCTTCCTGATTGGCCTGTGGAACATTTCTTGATTGATTGGTATGGGAGGGCCCAGTTTGCCATGGGTGCTATCACCCCTGGGCTTGTGATCCCAAATGCTATAAGAAAACAGACTAAGAAAACCACCAGGAGTAAGCTAGTAAGCAGCACTCCTCCGTGGTCTCTTCTCCAGTTCATGTCCTGAGTTCTCTCTGCAATGGAGTGTTATAGCAACCTGGAAGCTGAGATAAACCACTTTTTCCTCAATTTGCTTTTGACTGTGGTGTTTTCTCACAGGAAGAGGAACTGTAACTAAAACACTGATCAACTCTTAGAAAAAACAAAACAAAACAGTGCTATGTAAACCCAAATTACTCTGGGTTTATCATTAAACAACAATTATTTATAGGAGGCTAGTCATTAGTTCCTAAAGATATTTTTTCATTTTTCTCCCATATTTATAAATTCAGGGTCTTGTATTAATATCTATATTAAACACACTGTGACTTTACTATGAACCAGGCATGCTTTGTTGAGAGAGAAAAGTTGAATTTGATCCTAATATATGCTATACACTTGCACTCTTCGTAAATAATTTTAAATATTGCTACAATGTTATTTCTAAAGAAAGTTAGCTTAGATTGGTATTTATTAAACGTTGTTAAAAATCAGTTCCAGGCATGGAGGAGAGATGGCTCAGTGGTTAAGAATACTTATTGTTCTTCCAGAGGACCTGAGTTAGGTCCCCAGTACTCAGAACTACCTGTAATTCCAATTCCAGGGAATCTTATGCCCTCTTGTGACCTCTGAGTGCACCTGCACACATGTGTATATATCCCATTCCCACACATATATAGACAAAATTAAAAATAAATTAATCTTTAACAAATCAGGTAAAAAAAAAAATTCACCCAGATTCCCGTAATCCCAATCCCGGTACTTCGAAGGTAGAAGCAGGATTATGAGACCCTATTTTAGAAAACAGAGGAAAAGCTCAAGTATGATTGTCAATATGTTTGTGAAATACCCTAAAATATTAAATATAAAAAGAGATAATAAAAAGGTATATCCTGATAGCTTATTATTAGCTTTATCAGACATAAAATGTAACTTTCCATAATTTTCTACATATGTCTTCTCCTGTACCCATTTTATTGCACAGCAGTAATAATCCTCAGGCCAGCAGCACTGTTCTGTGAGGCAGGTTGTGAGGTATTTGGGAAAATAAGTTCAATGGAAGAAAACTATTTCTGACACAATGAGACAAAATAAGAAAACCAAGTGGCCCAAAATACAGAAAATGAATAATTGACAGTAATTTCTAAACGTCTCACTGACACAGGAAAGTGTCTGATGCATGCCCGAGATGTGAGGATATGTGAGAATAGATGCACCATATTGACTGTGAGCCAGGGGCTGTCTTCGTCTCCGGCATCATGGCAGGGAGCAAGGCTTACAAATCCTCAAGCCATCTTTGTGGTCTCAGAGACACTGTAAGCAGGAAAATCTCCTATATCTCTGATGCAAATGCAGTGGATCGAACACTATCCGCGAGTACTGCATTCAGGTGTCGTACAGAGGTTCCCTGAGGTGTATGTGCTCAGGAATGATGGCGGGAGTCAATGACATGACCCGGAGGACACAGGCCAGGCGGAGCATGAAGTGCAGCACTGAGGGGCGGAGGTAGGAGGGACCGAGGAGAAGAATCTGGTGAGAAGGTAAGGGCGAGGTTTTGCTGGAGACCAGACAGTCCCTCCCAGGAGTGTTGGAAACCATCAAGAGGCTGCCTGTGGAAGAGAGATAGCATACAGTGTACATTAACCTGAAGCTACTCTAGGACCTTAGAACACTCAGCCCTGAGCGGGATATTGGCATCAAATCCTGCTCTTCAGAGCTCAGAGAACCTGGTGGAAGAGCCAGATGGGGTGAAGGACACCAAGCAATCAAGGCCCTCAAGGTCAACATGAGCGAAGTTCATATGAACCCACAGAGACTGTGGCAGCATGCCCTGGGCTTGTCGGGGCAGAAGCAGGCCCTCTAGGCTTCTATTATGGCTGCCCGTTTAGTATTTTTATAGAATTCCTGTATGTGCAAAGGAGTGGGTCTCTGATTTGTGGGTTTTCTTTTGGGCTTTTTTTTTTTTGGTCTTCTCTGACATAAATGTGATAGCTTTCATTTTATCTTATTATATTTTATTTTGTTATATTAAAAAACATAAATGAATTGGAAAAGGGCCAATTTGTGACTAAGAGAAGTCATGAGGATTTTGAGTTTGGTTCTTAGAACTGAAAAATAAACTGTAAAAGAAAAAGTAACTCTTGAAGTGGATGGCTAATCGATTGATTTCAGGGGATGAGATAGGAAGCTGGGAGCCAGGCAGGAGAGAGTGGGTTGTGGGCAGGTGTGTAGCAGCAGCCAAGAGACACAGATAGAATAGACTATGTTTTCAGCAATCGACAGAATCTTCTGATGTCTGAAGGGAAGGCGTGGGACGAGTAGACTGGAGGATGCCCGCGTTTCCTTTTAAACAGCTGGGTGTTGGGTACATGGAGGTGAATCTTTGTGAGTTCAAGGCCACTCTAGTATATATAGTGAGTTCCAGGCCAACCAGCGGTACATAGTAAGATGAGAGAGAAAGACAACAGAGAGAGAGAGAAAGAGAGAGACAGAGACAGACAGAGAGACAGAGACAGAGAGACAGAAAGAGAGACAGAGACAGAGACAGGATGGAAAGGAGAGTTATATTTGTAACTGAGTGAGCTAGGACTTGAGCTGGTATCCCATTTGACACAATGCTGGATAACTAAGTCCAAAAGTTAAATGGAAAGTGACAATGTGCTTTTTAAGGCTGGGAGAGAGGTCCATGGGTCCCACTCAAGTCACAGTCCTGGGAACGCTGGAAGAGAGAGGCAGGCATAAAGAAGAGACATGGTTCTTGAAAGGAATCCTGAGCTTCTGTTATCATCAGGTTATCAAAGTGGGGGAATGATTAGAAGAACTGAAGAGGAGAATCAAAGACAGGAATGTGCTGTAGGCATAAGATAGGGATATGTTGTAAGTATAAGACAGGGTGTGCTGTAGATATAAGACAGGGTATGCTGTAGAGATAAGATAGGGTGTACTGTAGGTATATGACAGTGTATGCTATAGATATAAGATATGGTGTGCTGTAGATATAAGACAGAGTGTGCTGTAGGTATAACATAGGGTATACTGTAGATTTAAGACAGGGTATGCTGAGGCTTGACTGGTTTTGTGTGATATGTCCTGAGTGCCTCTACTAGGTGGTGTGTGCAGAGTTAAAGCAAGCTCAGACCTCCAGACATGGATCAGAGTTGAGTAGGACACAACATCTGTCCCAACACCAGGAATTACTGGGATCAGTGGGACCCAGGCAAGCAGGACCTCCACCAGACCAGTGGCAAGGGTTTCTTCTGATCTGTCTGGGCTGTGCCCTGAGCAGACCTTGGGCGCAAGCTCTGCAGCCAGTCCCACAACACCCAGAGAAAACTCAACTCTCTGGCCCTTTTACACGCCCAGGATCCCAGAATCCTGGGATCCCAGAAGCTTGGTCACACCAGGATCTCAGGGTCCCAGAGGCAGCTTGACTCCCAGGAGCTTAGACACACACCCAGGATCTCAGGATCACAGACAGGATCACAGAATCACAGGATCACAGAAACAGCTCGACTCTGAGGAGTTCTGACACAACCAGGATCACAGGAAGGACAGGCTCCAGTCAGATATAGTGAGGGTCAAGTAGCACTAGAGATAACCAGATGGAGGCAGGCAAACATAAGTACATAAGCAACAGAAACCAAGGTTACTTGGCATCATCAGAACCCAATTCTTCTACCATAGCAAGTCCTGGATACACCATCACACTAGAAAAAGCAAGATTTGGATCTAAAATCACTTCTCACAATGATGATAGAGGACTTTAAGAAGGACATAAATAACCCCCTTGAAGAAATACAGGAGAACACAGGTAAACAGCTAGAAGCCCCTAAAGAGGAAACACAAAAATCCCTTAAAGAATTACAGGAAACACAATCAAACAGGTGAAGGAAATGAACAAAACCATCCAGGATCTAAAAATGAAACTAGAAACAATAAAGAAATCACAAAGTTAGACAACCTTGGAGCTAGAAAACCTAGGAAGGAGATCAGGAGTCACAGATGCAAGCATCACCAACAGAATACAAGAGATAGAAGAGAGAATCTCAGGTGCAGAAGATACCATAGAAAACATTGACACCACAGTCAAAGAAAATGCAAAAAAAACTCTTAACCCAAAACATCTAGGAAATCCAGGACACAATGAGAAGGCCAAATTTAAGGATAATAGGTATAGAAGAGAGAGAACATTCCCAACTTAAAGGGCCAGTAAATATCTTCAACAAAATTATAGAAGAAAACTTCCCTAGCCTAAAGGAAGAGATTCATGAACATACAAGAAACCTACAGAACTCCAAATAGACTGAACCAGAAAAGAAATTCCTCCAGACACATAGTAATCAAAACACCAAATGCACTAAACAAAGAAGGGATATTAAAAGCAGTAAAGGAAAAGGGTCAAGTAGCATATGAAGGCAGGCCTATCAGAATTACACCAAACTTCTCACCAGAGACTATGAAAGCTAGAAGATCCTGGGAAGATGTCATACAGACCCTAAGAGAACACAAATGCCAGCCCAGGCTACTATACCCAGCAAAACTCTCAATTACCATAGAGGAGAAAACAAGATATTCCATGACAAAATGAAATTTACACAATATCTTTCCACAAATACAGCCCTATAAAGGATAATAGATAGAAAACACCAACACAAGGAGGGAAACTACACCTAGAAAAAGCAAGAAAGTAATCTTTCTACAAACCCATACAAACGTAATTCCATCTCTAACAACAGAAATAATAGGAAGTAACAATCATTTTTCCTTAATATCTCTTAATATGAAAATTAATATTGCCAACATATCCTAATTGATTGAAATTCAAAAATATGAGGAATTAGAAATTTGTTGGCTGTCACCCAGTGGTCTCTTTAATTTGGTAACTGGAGATATATATCCAATATTGTACAATCCATATACACTTTCTGCTTGATTGTACGTGACAGTGTCTTGCTGTGTACCACATAATGGTCTTGAAATCATGTTTCTCCTATCTCAGTCTATTAGTAGGATTGTTTATTTGATGTTTTTATACTATACTATGGTATTCATAACAGCTTATATATTTCAAAATTATATATACAGCCAAAAGAAACATAGACAATTAATTTGTGAGGTGGCTTGTAAGAGAACAACAAAGAGTGAGACTGAATGTTTTGCTTGATATTTATAATTATTGTATGAATTTTGAAGAAAATGACCTTATAAGTTAGTCTTTTTCTGAGATGAATGCTTTTCAAAATCATCACAGCCAATGAACCAGAATCTTACCCTCACCTAATGTCTCTGCCACCCTCCAAGCAGAACCATTGTTCACTGAAACAGTTGATGAATGACTTCACGGATAGACCATCTTAATACACACACCATTTCTTAAATGAATGTAACCTGTTCCCTGTGGGCTGAGAATGATGACAATCACTCAGGTCAAATAGGTTTGACCATAGCAGGAAATCTGTATCCAAATAATTGTGCCTACAATTCATTCCTTGGTGCAGCAGAACTGTCAACTCTTAGCTACTATGGAGGTGAAATCTTTTGAGGATGTGCGGGACATTGAAGTACATCCGTATTACAATGAACTCCAATGTCTAAAAATTGTGCTTATTTTGGGTTTGTACCACAGTAAGAGCCAAGATTTCAAGCTCTACTAAAAACAAAACAAAACAAACAGAAAGACTTTATCTTTTTATGATCATTTAATAACATGTCCATCATTTTTATGATTTGTATAAAAATATATTGTGTTGAATATAATAAAACATAATTAAAATTAAAAAAAGACAGGGTATGTTGTAGATATAAGACATGATGTGCTGTAGATATAAGACATGGTGTGCTGTAGATATAAGACATGGTGTGCTGTAGATATAAGACAGGGAGAGCTGTAGATATAAGACAGGGTGTGATGTAGGTATAAGACCAGGTGTGCTGTAGATGTAAGACAGGGTGTGCTATAGATATAAGACAGGGTGTACTGTAGATATAAGACAGGGTATGCTGTAGGTATAAGACAGGGTGTGCTGTAGGTATAAGACAGGGTGTGCTGTAGGTAAGAACACAGGAAGACAGAACCCTATACTGTTGGTCTGGGCAGTCTCTACTGACCATTCTGAAATAGAAGCTATGAGAAGGTGCATCTGCCAATGGCATGTCAGCTGACCCCACCACTGTTGAAATCACCCACACATGCATGCTATACTGTCTTTATGGATAAATCCAGTAGGCTTAAGAGAAAGCTCACATCTAGTGTCCAAATAATTTTGTGCCATAGAGAACCAGCCTTTAAAGAAAATTCCGCTGGCATTACAATTCTCAAATTATTTTTGTTCACCCAGAGGAGAAAGGGGAGATGTGTGTGTGGGGGGGGCGGGGCAAGGTACTCATACCACACACACACACACACACACACACACACACACACACACACACACACAAGTCTGGAAAGAAAATTCAGCTGAGATATAGCGTTCTGGCTCAAAGGCTCAGGACACACACAGCAGGCATTCACATTCTAAAATAAAACAGATGAGCCATTTTAAATGTTTTATTGCAAAGCCCAAGGATTGCAGCTATTACTATTGAAAAAAAGAACTTTTAAGAAGCCATTTTTCTATTCTTTGTACCTCTGAGTCCTTGGCTCTGATGTTCTGCTCCTCTGACCTTGATCTAATCATGAATATCTATGGTACTTAATTATAATAATAAAAAAACCGCCTACATTGCACTCTCCATGGTAGAGGCATATTTTTTTTCTCCTTTGGTCACCTGCCAGTTCTCAAAATTATAGCAGTGGGAAGAAATGCAAATGAAGGGCGTGCTTGACAGCTAAACATAATGGAATGCATAGTCTACATTTGAAAAGTTACCTTAAGATAAAAGGTAGCATAGGAAAAAAAAAATCACTTCTTTAAGGTCACCTATGGCTTTGAATTATAGCTTTGAGAGATTTCCAATTTAGTCATCAGAATTGAAGAAGCCAAAATAAGGATTATATCCTTTGCTGGGGAAAAGATAGAGCTTTACCTCACAATCATTGGGTGATTCAGTGAAGCAGAAACCACAAACAAAACTATCAAATGAAGAAACAAAGCCCCCACGCTCATGGAGTCAGCGTGTAGAGAGGCTTTCATGAATAAGCCACTGAGTATCTTCTAGGCTAACTGTGTTCTTGCAGCATATGAATTTGGTTTTTTTTTTGGTTAATAAGCAAAAAGAACCACCTTAACATATGATAAAATATGAAATTTGTCGGCTCTACTAAGTTGGCAAGAATTTCAGTCGATTTTACAGATTCATCCATAAGACTTGAAGGAAAGTATTTCATTATTCAGATAAACATATTTTTCAAATAGGGTAGTGGGAAGTAAATGGACATACACTGAATTGTTATGAAAATGTTTAACTAAAGTGATGGATACATGTGTACTTGTTTGCCATGTTTGTTTGAGACAGAGTATCATCATGTAAACAGACTGGCCTAGGATTTGAAATCTTGGGATTGTAAATGTGTCCTATGTTAGTGTTCTCTCTGTCTCTGTCTCTCTGTCTCTGTCTCTGTCTCTCTCTCTCTCTCTGTCTCTGTCTCTCTCTCTCTCTCTCTCTCTCTCTCTCTCTCTCTCTCTCTCTCTCTCTCTCTCTGTCATAGTGCATGAGGGTTGAACCCAGGGCCCAGTATATTTTAGGAAACTAACAATACCACCTAGATAACCCGTCCCCTATGTATCTATATTTGTGTGTAAATGCATATCCATAAAACCCTGATATTGTTTGGTAATTAGGCATTCCAGAAAATGCTAACACAGTTTCCAAAAGCCTACACTTTACATTGCCTGGTATTTGTTTGGTATTTGGGATCTACAGAGATAACTTTTTGAGTACGGACTCCATTTATTGGTTACCAGGAAGGCATGTGTGATGGTTTGAATTTGCTTGGCCCAGGGAGGGGCCTAGTTGGAGTAGATGTGTCTTTGTTGGAGGAAGCGTGTCACTGTGGGGTATGCTTGGAAGCCCTCCTACTAACTTTCTGGAAACAGTCTGCTCCTGGCTTCCTTCAGATGAAGATGTAGAACTCTCAGCTCCTCCTGCACCATGCCTGCCTGGATGCTGCCATGCTCCCACCTTGATGATAATGGACTGAACCTCTGATCCTGTAAGCCAGCCCCAGTTAAAAATTGTCCTTTATAAGAGTTGACTTGGTCACGGTGTCTGTTCACAGCAGTAAAACCCTTACTAAGAAGACAGCATGTACCATGAAGTAATGGTCAACAGACCCCAGAGTTCTGAGACACAGGGGTTCTGTTTTCATTTCCAAGGGGCTTTACTCATAAGAAAGTCATCTCAGCCTCATAGATCTTTGCTTCTGTCCTCAGGTGAACAATAACAAACTCTGAACCTTTTCCATCTTGAGTGTCATGAGATACAGGAGTCTCTCATTTTGGCCATGAAAGGACAGATTGAACAAGTTAACAAATGGACTCGAGATGATGAGCTCAGGGTGCACCAGAAGCAGAGACGTGGTGAGTGGGAGCCTTGTCGGCAAGGCAGACATGCTGCCAATCCCACCTGCCGCACAGGCTCGTGGTAGAATAAAGTGATATGTGACACGGCTGAGTGAGGGTGCTGAGTGATGTTGGAAGACGATGCTCATGGGTGATGCTGATGAGTGACCGTGACTGGAGGATGATGCTCGTGGGAGATGCTAGATTCTGACCATGGTGAGTGACACTGGCGGGTCACACTGCAGGATGGTTCTAGTGGGGGACAATGATTAATGACATCACACTGGTGAGTGACAGTGAAGGGTGGTCTTACACTGCTGACTGATATTAGTAACTAGTACAGCTGGTGGAGTTGTGGTTGCTGGTAACTTAGTAGCTGAACAGGAGGGATGGGGAAAGAAGACAGGGTTGAGCAAGCTGAACAGAAAGAGTGATCAAAGGAACAACAGAAACTTCCAAACCTCAAGATGCAATGAAGATGGCATGTCAAATTGAGGTCAAAGACTTTCTGATAAATGAGATTGGAATGACTCGATAGTAATATAGACAGAAGATGTTTTTAATCCTTAAAATCTATTCTAATATAATTTCCAGTGATCCAGAGGTAAAAAGGCAAAACAAAAACAAAAAACAAAACAAAAAAAACTCAATAGAAAAACTAAAACAGAACATGGGTAAACTCTTTTATAAATCTGGAGTAAAGCTATTTCACCAAGGCTCTGAATCCACTAGAAACAGAGAGAGCAGAAGGGTTTGATTATAAACATTAAATCCAAGAAAAGATAACACAACTATATTTAGGAAAACAAAAACCTTTGCATGGAAAATAACACATAAGCCTAGATTAAAATATATATTATACATTAGAAATAATATATAAAATTTTTGTCATAGATAAAGGGTAAGTACATATACTAAAGATTAAAATCTTAGCATTGAGGAGGATTGCCTAAAAGACAGCCTCTCTGTCTGTTTCTGTGTGTCCGTTTCTCTGTGTGTGTGTCTCTGTATGTTTCTGTCTCTGTCTGTGTTTTTCTCTGTCTATCTCAGTGTGTCAGTGTGTCAGTGTGTCTGTCTGTCTGTCTGTCTGTCTAACAGGGTTTCACTGTATAGTCTTGGTTGTTTGGGAACTTACTTTGTAGCCCCGGCTGAACTCAGATGCACAGAGATCCACCTGCCTGTCAAGCTTCTCTTAAATAACCAGTTAGAAAAGAAACGAAAAGAACTTAGAAAAGGTTTGGAGACACATAGCAACAAATAGAGCAGAGGAAAACTTGTAGGATTCAGCAAAACAGTATATACTGATTTAGGGATTTAAAGAAATAGGAACAAACTAAAGCCAGGTGTTAGATGAGGGAAGCAGAGCCCATGAACAGAACAATTATAAACAAACAAACAAATCAACCTACCCCCTCCCCAAACCCTATCAAACAAATGAAAACCAAAGAAACTGTTTTGCTCTTGTAAATACCAGAAAAAAATTGACACAGCTTTATATGCAGCATGAAAGGCTGGGAGAGAAAATTGTGTCAGATCCAAAACTACAAGTGGAAGACACAGAAATCCACACTACACGTGATGTCACAGGGCAAGGTAGAGGCTACCCTAAGCTAGCAAGTAGCAACTAACTGTACAACTAAAAAGAAACAGTTGAAGTTCTTAGAAAGACACAAACTATTAGGATTGAATCATAAAGTATAAACAATCTGAAAAGCCTTCTAACTAGGGAGGAGTTTGAAGCCACACCAGAAATCTCATAGTAAAAAGAAGCCCAAGCACAGAGGATGCCACCAAGCAGTTAAAGAAGAATCAATGGCAAAGCAATGACAATCTTTTACAAATCTAGAGAAGAATTTTAAAGAAGAATGTCAAAGTGTTCTGTGTGGTGCAGCATTAACCTAGTGCCCCAAAATGGATAAAGTTGTAACAAGAAAACCAGACTACAGTTTAGAATTTCTGTTAAAACATTGATGCAAAAACACTAAACAAAATATCAAGAAACCAAACTCAAGAATACAATAAGAGGACCATATACCACAACAAAGGTAATTCATATCTAAATTCAGGGGTGGCTTGACATCTTAAAAAACATTGTATCACCTTAACAAGATGAAGGAGGAAGGAAGGAAGGAAGGAAGGAAGGAAGGAAGGAAGGAAGGAAGGAAGGAAGAAAGGAAGGAAGGAAGGAAGGACAGGCCTGGTCAATGCAATGATGCAGAAAGGGTTTTGGCAAAACGTAGTGCCCTAGGATGATAACACTTGACAGTCTGGGAATATTGGAAAAGCAACACAACACAGTGAAAGTATATGTGAAAACCTGCAGCTATCAGTGAAGGGAGAGTGAAGGCTTTTTAGTAGGTCAGAAACAGGATACAGACACCCATGTTGCCATTAGTACTGAACACAGTGGGAATGTCCTAGCTTTGAGCAATTAGATTTAAAGTAAGAAAGTAAGTAAGTTAAGAAGGAAGGAAGGAAGGAAGGAAAGAAAAGAAAGAAAGGTAGCTAATATTTCAGGAAAAAAGTAAAAACATCATTCTTAGATGAGGGATCCTAATGTACAATTACACAATTACACATACACACACACACACACACACAGAGAGAGAGAGAGAGAGAGAGAGAGAGAGAGAGACGCACCTGTGAGAGCTAATTAGTAAATTTAGCAAATTTTCGGCTTTAAAAATTAATGATTAATGATCTGGCTGGAGAGATGGCTCGGCAGTTGAGAGTGTTTGCTACTCTAGCACAGGATCTAGGTTCCATTCTTAGCCTTGTTTGGAGGCTCAGCAGCACCTCTAACTCCAGCTGCAGAGGATCCAGCGCCCCCTTCTGACCTTTATTGGTATCTGCACTCATGCATGCATACACTCACATTGATCAAAAGACGATTGTGAACTGAGATACTAACGACGATTGCTCTTAAGGAGACATAAGGAGGCAGTAGTATGCACTACAGCGCACACACAAAAATGATACACATTTAGAAATAAATTTACCCAAGTGTGTGAAAGTGCAGTTTAATGGAAAATGCAATCTCTCTCTCTCTCTCTCCCCATATATATATATATATATATATATATATATATATATATATGTATATATATAATATGTATATGTATTTCATATGTATAATATGTATCTGATTTCAAATATGTATATGTAATATATATATATATATATATATATATATATATATATATATATATATATATATATCAATGGAGGAGAATGAGTGCCTTCTTTGATGTACATCAGTAATTCCACCACTTGGGAAGTGGAGGTGGGGTGGGGGGGTGAGGCTCAGAACTTCAAGGTTGTCTTTGGCTTTGTCGCCATCTTGGATTATATGCGATCTTGTTCCAGAAAAGTAAAAATAAGTAAATAAATTGAAGAAGATACTAATAAATGGAAAAAAAACCAATGGTTGCTGGTTGAAAGTCTTAATATTGTTAAAATATTAACTCGATCCAAAGAGATCATAGAAACACTTTGTGTATGTGTGTGCACACAGAACAGCAAAAATGAACAAACAAAAACAAAAAAAAAAACATGTATAGGATCTCATGTACCCTATACATGGAATGGAAGGAACTGACCATAGCTTACACATCCGATACAAGGAAGGTCAATATTCAGGATATAACAGACCTCTACACTTTCAAATAATCAAAATAGTCTGGAGAAAGAAAACTAAATTTGGATGCTCAATATTCTCTGATTTCAAAGCACACTACAAGGCAACAGTAATAGAGAATGCACAGTTCTGGAATGAGAACAGAAACTAAGTTCCTGAAACCAAATAATCACTGAATGATCTTCAACAAGATGCAAGTATCCACAAAAGGAAAAAGTGAGAAGTGAAAATGAATATCCAGATTCAGAAGACAAATTTGTACATTTACCTCATGCTATGTGCAAAATGTTAAACTAAAACAGATTAGAGACCCAAAGCCATCAAAGTCTCAGAGACAGAGAGAGAGAGAGAGAGAGAGAGAGAGAGGTAAATGTAAAAACTGCAAGTCAAAGGAAACAGGCATAAAGGCAATGTGTGGAATGGAAGGAACTGACCGTAGCTTACACATCCAATACAAGGAAGGTCAATATTCAGGATATAACAGACCTCTACACTTTCAAATGACTAAAACCAAATGTCCTGACTTAAGACCTCAGAAGATGGAAAAATCTGCCATGCTCATGGATTGGCAGGATTAATATAGTAAAAATGAGCATCTTACCAAAAGTAATACACAGATTCAATGCAATCCCCATCAAAATCCCAACTCAATTCTTCATAGAGTTAGAAAGAGCAATTCAAAAATTCATCTGGAATAACAGAAAACCCAGAATAGCTAAAACTATTCTCAAGAGTAAAAGAACCTCTGGGGGAATCAGTATCCCGGACCTCAAGCTGTACTACAGAGCAATAGTGTTAAAAACTGCATGGTATTGGTACAGTAACAGACATGTAGATCAATGGAACAGAATTGAAGACCCAGAAATGAATCCACACTCCTATGGTCACTTGATCTTTGACAAAGGAGCTAAAACCATCCAGTGGAAAAAAGATAGCCTTTTCAACAAATGGTGCTGGCTCAGCTGGAGGTCAACATGCAGAAGAATGCAAATTGACCCATCCTTATCTCCTTGCACTAAGCTCAATTCTAAGTGGATCAAAGATCTCCACATAAAACCAGACACACTGAAACTAATAGAAGGGAAACTAGGGAAGAACCTTGAACATATGGGCACAGGGGAGAATTTCCTGAACAGAACTCCAATAGCTTATGCTCTAAGATCAAGAATAGACAAATGGGACCTCATTAAATTACAAAGTTTTTGCAAGGCAAAAGACACCGTCAAAAAGACAAAGCGGCAACCAACTAACTGGGAAATGATCTTTACCAACCTTACATCCGACAGAGGGCTAATATCCAAGATATACAAAGAACTCAAGAAGTTAAACTCCAGAGAGGCAAGTAACCCTATTAAAAAATGGGGTACAGAGCTCCACAAAGAGTTCTCACCTGAAGACTATCTAATGGCTGAGAAGCACCTAAAGAGATGTTCATCATCCTTAGTCATTAGGGAAATGCAAATCAAAACAACCCTGAGATTCCATCTCACACCAGTCAGGATGACTAAGATCAAAAAACACAGGAGACAGCAGTTGTTGGCGAGGATGTGGAGAAAGAGGAACACTCCTCCACTGCTGGTGGAATTGCAGGCTGGTACAACCACTCTGGAAAGCAGTCTGGCGGCTCCTCAGAAAACTGGGCATGACACTTCCGGAGGATCCGGCTATACCACTCCTGGGCATATACCCAGAGACTTTACCTGCATGCAATAAGGACACATGCTCCACTATATTCATAGCAGCCTTATTTATAATAGCCAGAAGCTGGAAAGAACCCAGATGTCCCTCAACGGAGGAATGGATTCAGAAGATGTGGTATATTTACACAATGGAATACTACTCTGCAATTAAAAACAATGAATTCACGAAATTCCTAGGCAAATGGTCAGAACTTGAAAATATCATCCTTAGTGAGGTAACCCAATCACAAAAGATCACACATGGTATGAAGTCACTGATAAGGGGATATTGACCCAGAATCTCAGAATACCCTAGACACAATCAGCATATCAATAGATTTCTAAAAAGATGGAAGGAGAGACCCCTGGTCCTGGAAAGACTGGATGTAGGGGAACGCCAGGACAGAGTAATGAGATGGGGTTGAACAGAGAAAAGAGGGAGGGAAGGGGGCTTATGGGACTTTCGGGGAGGGAGGAAACGGGAAAGGGGAAGTGATTTGGAATGTAAATTAAAAAAATAAAATTAAATTAAATTAAAAAAAAAAAGAAAAGATAATTTATCAAACAGTACATAAAAGTGGCTGATAAACATCAACAAGATTTCATGATTGATCATTTGGGAGATGCTGATGCAAATCAAATGAGACATCAGCTCACATTCACCAGTGTGGTCACAGTTAACGGTAAAAGAAGTCACTAAATGCTGGTAGAACATGGGGGGGGGCTTGTGAGGAGTACCTGGGCAATGGGCCTGGGAGTACAGGAGAGGCAGGTGTTGTAGGAAGCAGCAGGTAATACTCTTAGGTAGTAAAAGAGGAGATGTACTTCTGGGCGTATGATTCCAAGGGGCGGGACTCCGAAGGTGTCTGCACATATATATTTGTAACAGCAGCCTTTATGTTACATAAGAGGTGTATGCAGTTTAACTATCCAGTAACAGATGAGTGGATAGAAAAAAATGTGCTCTTGGTTGCAATATATGCTTGCAATCCACGTGTTTGGGTGACAGAGGATCAGGAGTTCAAGGTCTTTCTTGACTGCACAGTAAATTCTAAGCCAGCCTGGACTGTGTGAGAGCCTGTCTTAAAATACCCAATGAAGAGGTGTTCTATACACTGGAGTATTATCCAGTGTTAAAAATGAAGAAAATGAGGGTTGGAGAGATATCTCAGTGGTTAAGAGCTTTGACTGTTTTCCAGAGGACATGGGTTCAACTCCCAGCACCCACAAGGCAGATCACAACTGTCTTTAACTCCAAGATCTGAAACCCTTACACAGACATACACACAGGCAAAATACCAATGCACATAAAATAAAAATGAATAAATAACTTTTTAAAAAAGTTTAAAAATGAAGAAAATGTCATATGCTATCATATATGTGAAATGTGGGGGGTTTTGTTTAAAGAGAATAAATCAGAAAGGGAGAGATACTATCCATTGACAGGATACCAAAACCACATTACAAAATTAAAAAATAAACATATAGGTTCACATTAAAGTTAAAACCACACAAGAAGAAACTAATGCAAACTAAAAGCCAGAAATGAAATACAAAGTAGAAGTCAGTTCCTGTGATCTTCAAGGAGAGATGGGGGGAATTAGTGGACATAGATATTCTGCATTTTGAGTAGAAAAGTGAGTATGGAAATCTGCTTCACTGAACTCAAAGGACTGTGGCATGAAGGACTCATTTGAGCACTGAGTACGGACCTGATTTTCTTCCCTTACGGGTAACATTACACGTAGGTAAAAGTCAGTGGAACTATGACTGCAAAAGGCAAGACATTACACTTCCTGTAGTCCATCAGTTCTGTTCCTTTGGAGAGTTGATTAATATCAGGATGTTGGAAAAGACTGGCCGGTAGGCACTAAGTTACAGGCAGATAGAGTCTGGAAGTTCTGGTGCTATTACAAAGCAGAGAGACTATGGAGAACTGCAGTGTCTCATGTGCCTTATTTATTTTGTTTTATTTTGTTGTGACAGGGTCTCATGTACCTCAGTTTGGCCTCAGACTTGCTTAAGTACCTGCTACTGACCTTGAGACCTTGGATTTTCTGCCTCTTCCTTCTAAATGATAGAATAACAGGTATGTACTATAATCTAGTATAAGTTCAAATATTTTAAAAAGCTTTAAAAAATATTTTGAATGTTTTCTTAACCATAATGAAATAATATGGGTTAAGCATAATTTAAACTTTACAGGTGATATATGTATACCTAGATTGAAAATCATGATATCCCAATAATATGCATATTTTCTATTTTTATGTATCCCGTAAAAATACACTCAGAAGCTGAGAGATGGTTTAGTGACTAACAACACTTGTTGCTTTTGCAGAGAATCAGAGTTCAGTTCCCAGCTTCCACATGAGCTTATAAGGCTAGCTCCAAGGGATCTGATATCTGATGCCCTCTACTGGCTTCTTCTGGCAACTGCACTCACAAAGTACCAGTCAGTCAGTCAGTCAGTCAGTCAGTCAGTCAGTCAGTCAGTCAGTCAGTCAGTCAGTCAGTCTGTCTGTCTGTCTGTCTGTCTGTCTGTCTGTCTATCTATCTATCTATCTATCTATCTATCTATCTATCTATCTATCTATCTATCTATCTAACTATCTATCATATGTAACTTATAAACCTTTAAAAATAAATAAATTCAGGTTTCAGGCCTAGTGGCACATGCCTGTAATCCTGGTACACAGGAGCTGGAGGTACGAGGATCCTGAGTTCAAGATTAGTGTGAAATAACCAGAGAAAGTCAAGGCCAAACTCCTCTGAGAAATGTGGACACCAACCCGGTCTCAAAACCGTCCACCTACAGTCTGTCCTGCTTGCAAGATGTGCTGGGGCAGTGGTGGCACTGAGCTTGTGGGAGTGGTCAATCAGTGTTTGGTTTATCTACACAGTCTGGATGGCCAGGAACTGGAGACTAGATAACTCAGAGACCTGGAAAAAAATGAAATAATTGCTAATGATGTTCTACTGTGCACATAGATAGGTAGGTGCCTTGTCCACTCGCCCTCAGAGAGGCTTCCTCTGGCAGAAGACTGGTGGGGGTATTAGGGGTGCAGAGACCCATAGCCATACATTATGTGGAAAGAGTCTAAACTGGAGGTCTCCTCATGTCCTTCCTTCAGAGCTTTGGAGATGGGGAACTCGGGAGGAAGTACTGTAGAACCCAGATGGGATGGAGGACACCGGAAGAACAACCAAATCAGGACTCACGTGGGCTCACAGAGACCGGAAACTGCATGCACGGGGCTCGCAGGGATCAGCACCAGGTCTTCTTGTGCATACATATGGCTTAAGTTAGCTTGCTGTTATCGTGGGACTCCTAACAGTGCAAGTGGGTGTGTCTCTCACTCTTTTGCTTGTTTCTACCTATAAACAATGATGACACTGAGAAGTTTACTTTTAAGTATTAGATGTAAGTATCCACATAGTGTGTAATGTGTATTATTGTATCATGTGTGTAGATGTTTGCCATGACATAGATGAGTGAAATTCTAGAACAGTTGTGCTTTGTGATTGCCAGAAAGGGACAGAGAAGCCATGAAAGTGGGTGAGTGTCTGAGAGCTAGAGCTGGGGTCCCCACGCACTGGGGAGGTAAAGGCAGACAGACATTGTCCGGCTCTGCTGTTCTCGGGTGTAGTAACTGCAGACTCATGCAGTTCTGAGAGTTCAAAGAAGCCATATGGAACTTAAGAAGGAGGTAAGAGACTCACGGTTCTCTGGCCGATAGATCAGGTCGCAGTACTTCATGTAAAGGGTTACCAATGCGGTGAACGCAGACAGAGTAGGTAGCAGGACCACAAGGGCTCCGGACCCCAAATGCTGGATGCTTGAGATTCCCAGAAAGACAACAGCTGCATTCAAGTTCATGGACCAGGAGGCCCTGCGGCACAGAGAGAGAAAGAGAGAGAGAGAGAGAGAGAGAGAAGAAAAATCCCAGCAGTCATTATACGTTACATCTCGAGTTGAGTCATGGGCATCTGATTTCACTTAAGGACTAAGAACGGGTACCAGGTATCACTCGTCTCCCACACAAAGCGTTTCCTCATTGTTTCACAAGCCTAGGAGCATCACCTCCCTGTTATGTTTCTTGTCTGTTTCTGCTTAGAATAGAGGCAGGGAGAGAGTGGATCCCCTGAGCCTGGAAAATGCCTATCATTTAAGAACAAAATATCTCTAAGTACAGAAAAAACACAGAAACTTCGCGATTACCCTGTTTAAACTCAGGTTAGGCATTTAGTCAAAGAAAAGAGAGCCATTTGAACAAAACCTCCTTTCCTAATGACTAGCATCAAGAAAAGTTACCTACCCTGGAGTTTGCAAATTATTTCTGGGAAACTACTCTCACCTCCCAACCTTTCACGGCATCTGCATGTGGCATCAGATCCTAAGGGCTTAGAATTCGATGTTACAGTCCTAACCATGCCAAGTTAAAAATCTGTTGTTGAGGTATGATATGATGTAATATGATATGATATGGTACAAATTACTCATTTAGTTACAGATATTCCCCTCATTTATGAAGTTTTATTATATGAGCATTTACTTTTCAGTTGTGCAAATTCTAATGGAATTACACTTTCATATACTTGCTTTGTTCGTGAAAACGTCCCTTCCACCAACCTGCTACCAGCTGCTTTTCCTACCCTCCTCGCCCACTCCCCTTCACATGTTTTCTACACCCATTATTCTCCCTCACAAACCCCTTTACCCTCCATCGATATCTGGCATCCACAACCTGTCTAGCTTTCCATCTGCCTCTCCCTCCACCCACCCCATCTGCCCCCAGAACCCCTATCCACAAACAGTTCTACCAGCCATCCAACATCCAGCCTCCTCTCCATACCCTGCCCTTCCACCTGAACCCCTTCCTACTCTCCACCATGCTCACCCATGCCTCCTTCCTCTACCCCGGTCCGGTCCCCCTCTACTGTTCACCTGTCATCCACTTGCGCATGCGCATCCCTCAATACGCATCCGCATGCAGTTATCCACACCTCCCTTCCACACACACACACTCCACTGTCCATCTGTCATCGACATAATGTAATAACCGCTTACCTAATCCAACCATGCCCCCTCAAACCCACCTCCACCCACTGCACATCTGCATCCATCTTTTTAATACAGTATTTATCCTCGGTCCATCTCCACCAATTCTTCATGACTTCCGTCCATCCATCCCTATTCACTTCAACGGCCCCAATCCCTACCTTATCCACCCTCATCTGCTCATATCCACTCCCTATACTCTTCCGTTCACCTATCCCTATCCACTGAGATCCACCATCCATACATCTGTAGCCACCACGCTCATACACTACCTACCAGCAACCACTCCCCATCAACCTCCCATCGGCTTCCATATCTACCCTCTCTGTGCCCTCCCCCCAGCCTTTGAGCAGGAGTTTTGGAATGCGAGGCTGGCCACTGTTTCCCACCTGGGGCGGAGCTCTAGCCCTTTGTTTTCCAAAGACCTACAGCTTCCTAAGAGACACTAGCCACCAGCTGATGTCAGCCATCTGCAGAGTCAGTGACCTGTGGAGAAAGCGAACCAGTTCTGCAGACCCGTTTCCAGCCTTTGGGGGAAAGGGTTTTTCCCCGCCTATATATTTGGAGAACCCCAATAAACTTTGAGCCTTGAGTAGGAAATCTTGTCTTGGTTCCATGTTTCCCTCGTCACCCCATTTCTATCCCCAGCTTTCCTTTCAGGGAACCCGGTAACCTGTTTGAATGTAGCCGTAGGCGGCTACACCTCTCCACATCTACCATTTAAGTCTACATCCTAGATCCACGTCCTATCCAGTCCCATTCCTTCCCATGTCCACTCTCGTGCTTCTCCATCCTCCCTGTCCGACTGCTATCTGCCCCATGTTTACACCTGATCGTTTCTCACCTGGTCCTCACCATTTCGTCCGTATCCACAGCACACTCCTGTACATCCTCATCTACACTCTACCATCGTCTCATCCAACCACTGTTCTAAGCCACCTTCCCATTCATTCCTCCACCCACCTCCATCTTACCTTACCCCATCCACTCCCATCTCCTCCCCATCTCCCCCATTCACCTCTCATTCATCCTGTCCCATCAGGACATTCCTTCTTACTACCAAGTAGGGTATGTTATATAAACATTTATTCTTTATTCATCCACTTATCTGTTGATAAACATTTTTTCTAGCTCATAGTTATTACAAAAACTGATGCTCAAGTGTTTGTGCAGATATGAGCATTCAATTTCTGTAGGTAAAAGTCTAGAAGTGGAAGAGCTGAGGTTTATAATACACGTATATCTAAGAGTAGAAGAAACTTACTAATAGGTTTTGAGACCCTGAGACATTTTACAATATGATCATATTTGTGAATGTTCTAATCCATTTACACTGTGATCAACATTGAGGATGGTAGATTTGTATTAGTGTCTCATCATGGTTAATGATACACACCTTCCTCTAATGGGTTCTGGTTTTCTATATATTTCTTGATAAAGCTTTTGTGCAAATATGACTCCTGCTTAAAGAGAAGGTTGGTGCTGGGAAGATGATTAATTGGATAATGTGATTGTTCTGCAAACATGGGGACCTAGTTCAGGTTCCAGCTCCCATGTAAAAAGCCCAGCACAGCAAATCCCTGTAATCCCAGGACTGGGAGGCAAAGAATGGAGGACCGGTGGGCTTGACTAGACAGCTGATGTAGCCAATTCACAAACACCATGTTTAGTAAGTGACCTTGCTTCAAACGTCATGTGGAGAATGACAGAGGAAGACACCCAACATTGACCTTTCACTTGCACACACTTATGCATGAGTGTGTGCACCTGCACACACATTGCACACAACACACACCACAGCACACACATCACACACACAAATTTAAAAAGTAGCTTCCCCCCCCCCACTTAATATTGAGTTTAAAAGCTTCATATGTCTGTAAATGTGTTCTTTATCAGTTAGGTAGTTTTACGATTCATTCCTTTCAGCCGGGGATTTGTCATTTAATTGTCCTACCACGGTCTGGATGGCATCCACGTGCTAGGTTTATTGTCTTTTACAGGTTAAGCTTCCAATGTGGTTTCTACAAATTCTTTGCCAAACACGAGTTCACAGAGTTTTCTCCCACTTTTTCTTCAGGAAAGAAACCTGAGACTTGGCAAACTGAGATGAACCATCTGGCTTGATGTAGCTATGCTGCAGTCCCAGGAGGAAACGCCATTTGTCACTGTGCAGTCTAGAAGCAGGAACTGGGTTCAGTGATCTTTTGGTGCTTCTTTCCCGGACTCTGCAGTTCCCAGTTTTATGACACTATTATTTCCCTATTCATCCGGGCTTTGACATTTGATCAGCATGTTTCATCTATCATTAATTATAAATATTGCCTTTCTTCTTTGAAATGGTGGTCAGAAGACATGAGTTGGAGCTAAACTTTGGTAATCATTCACACCCCTACCTGACCTTACATGCCCTGGAATTGAGTGTAATTTTGAAAATAAAGATCACATCTTTTAGACAAAGATTATTTTGAAGAGTTTAGTAAAAAAAAAAAAAAAAGTTAGGTATACCGTGCTAAGAAATTGTCTCTGTTCCATTTTTCCTCCAGTCCTTGTTTAGGAAACAAGAACTGTGGCACAGGTCTGACAGATCTGGAAGAAACGGGTACAATATCCAGAGATGAAGAGGATCCTGGAGAACTTGGTTGGCCATGGGAATTTATTGGGGTTTTATTATCAGATAGCTGGGGGCTTGTCCTTGGGGGAAAGTGAGCATGGAATTGATCCTGTCTGACTTTAAATGAAAAGGAAGTACATGACCATAGTGTTGGCTCCATGATTGTAGAAAAGGCATGGCATGGAGTCACAGCCATTGTGATGGTCTGGACCACAGGTAAGAGAGAGCTGGCCAGGGGCGTCACAGGGAAGGGGTTGGGTGTCAGGTGTGAGATGTACGAGTGGGAAGGGGGTATACCTCAGGCTGGCACTGCCTCTGAAACACCCTCCCATTTCTGTGTCTGTGACTTTTTATCTCCCTTGGCTTGTCCTGTCTTACTTTTTATGTTCACCTCGGGTCTCTTCAGCACTCTGACATATTCTACTTCTTCCAGCCCCTGTCCTTCCAAAGAAAACAGCCATTTCACCTGTGACAGCTCAGCTTCTCACGTGTAGATTATCACGCCTCTCACAGACACCATTTTATTCTGCATCTTTACTTCTCTATCCACCCACAGTGAAAGAACAATACATAAGATATTGACATATAAGAGAAATGTAGGCCATTAGACTCCTAATGATTGGCACAGGGGGGAAGGACTGGCAGAATGTGAAATAAAACCATGATAACCAAATTGGGTTAATGTAACCCATGAACAAGAACTTATTTGTCATAACACAGGAGGAGGGCCAAGTTAGAATTTTCTAGGAAAACCAGGTTGAGTCCCTAGACTCAGCCTGGGGTTAACCTTCCATGCGGTGGCAAGCTATCCTCCTGAACTGTGGCTATAGCTACAGAGAGGTGGTAGCCAGCCAAAAGCAGTGTTTAGTTACGTTCACTTCGTAGAGTACCCTCCGCTCTCAAAGATAAACAGGCACTATTGAGAAAATGCAAGAAGACCTTCAGCGGCTCCTCGGTGTACCACAAGCTGATAAACACCCGACTGCTCCCAAAAGGGTCAAGAAAGATGAAGAAGAATACTCCACGATTTAAATCTTAGGAAAGCTCGCTCAGAAATCCAAAGAAGGGCAGTGCTGAATTATCTGTGTGCGGGAGAAGATCTCACAAAAAGCACTAAATGTAGTTTAGCAAATGCCACCCCACCTATTTGATTGTGTAATTTTTCTGAAAGAATTATTTAGCACAGACACACTCTACATTTGTCTTTGCTGTTCCATGGACAGGACAAGCCACAGATAATTAAGGGTGAAATTATGTATGTATCACCGGCAAAAAAAAAGAAAAAAGAAAGAAAGAAAGAAAAGACCTACAGTCTTAAAGCTTACCATTAAGTCTCATTTCATCTCAGAGTTCACCAGTAAATTGAATGTATAAAACACCTCTCACACTGAAAGTCAGAGAGCAAAGCACCAAAGCAAAACAAATACTGTGATTAAGGGAAATTGAAAGCCATGGCAGGAACACAATTCTTTAGTCCATGTTTTAGTATGGGCATGGAACTGCAAATAATTGGAACAGTGCGGGTGATTTTAAAAACTAGGGACCCATGGCTCCAGTCGCATATGTAGCGGAGAATGGCCTTGTTGGACATCAAAGGGAAGAGAGGACCTTGGTCCTGTGAAGGCTTGATGCCCCAGTGTAGGGGAATGCCAGGACAGGGAAGCAGGAGTGGGTGGGTTGATGAGCAGGGGGAGTGGGGGATGGGATAGGGGGTTTTCAGATGGTTAACCAGGAAAGGGGATAACATTTTAAATGTAAATAAAGAAAATATCTAATAAAAAAAATACTCATGAAAAAGGGAGTAAGAAATTTTGAAATAAATAAGAATTCTCAATACACACACACACACACACACACACACACACACACACGCACACACAAAACAAAAAACAAGAAACAAACTTGTTATGATCCCCGGATTTCTCATCACAAATCTCATCACAAATCCTTTTGGCTTTGTTTTAAACATGTTCTTAGTTTATTTCATGGTACCTTGAAAATCACACCACTGCTTTGCTATTTCTTAAATGGACAGATTTATCTTAAGTGATTTTTTAACAGAAATAACCAGAAGAGGTCTTGACTAACCTAAGAAGCTATGCAAGTGAAGAGGCAATTTTCTGGAAGTTTCCAGTCTTCCTAATGTGAGAGGATGACTTGGGGACCGCAGAGAGAACATTGTATTCTGCCCTGAAAGATGTAAAGATGACTGTAGATTTGTGACTGTTGAATGGGACAGAGGCATGCAGAAGGGTCACTGAAACACTTGGACTGATTTCATGGTGCTCTAGCATAATCCTGAGTCTCCTGAAATGCTTGAAAGAATATTCTGGCAAGTGTGCATTTGGAGAAGCAAGGAACAAATAGAAATGCTGTAGTTCTTTCTTGTTGCCTGGAATAGTTTTCCTCAGCAGCTATGCTGACAGACAACTGGTAATCTTGATGAGTCAGCACCAAGGGTCAGGTAGAAATTGTAGATGGTAATTGATTATCAGCATCTTCCCTTTCCTTCCCTGTCTCTGGTGCTGCTCTCCATTTTATCACCCTCCATTTCCCCTCTTTACTCCTTCTTTTCCCAATATCCAGTCCTCCTTTCAGGAATCTCTAATGTGGGATGGTTGGGGTCAGGATTGAGAATTACTGTTTTGAAGGAGCAGCAAGGTTTCAAGTGTAGTTCAGAATCGCATCACCTTTGGCACATAGACAAGGCAGTCCTTGAACTCCAGATCTTTCTACCACTTCATTCTCTGATCACACACACACACACACACACACAGAGACATGCACGTACGCACACACACACACATACACTTACACGATTAATTTATAATAATTCATTTGTAAATAACCATTTTTCCACCACAAAATGTACATAGCTCCCCCAAACAATACAGATAAAACCTGTTTTTTGGCTTATTTATTTATTGGTTTCTTGGGAGACAAGATCTCTATATGCCTAGGCTGGCCTCTAAATTATCATATAGCTGAGGAGAGCCTTTGACCCCTTGACAAGTACCCACCAGTGGTTTTCAACTGTATTCTGTTGGCTTGAAAATGCAGAAAACAATTTCCCTTCCCTGTGTCCTATATCAAACTGATATAACCAAGAGCCTGGGGGTCCAGGAATTGGGATATTTCCCAAAAATACTTTGATAGCCTAAAGCTGAAACTCGTTATCTTCAGGGTTCAGCTTCTGGAAAAACTGGTAGAACAAACCCTTCCTAAAATAAATATCCTACATTAGAGTCCATGTTCAACTCAGAGCATTTCTGTCTGGGATAGAGATCATGTAGGGTCAGTTTAGGTGCACATTTCTGAAATTTGGGGGGATGGAATAAATTCATCTTCTGTCCTTTTCAAGAATCCGATGATTTACTTGGGATTTGATTCTAATTCACTATAGGAATCCTTAAGTATCACACCGTGAAATAGAGATAAAATGTAAATTATCAAGTAAAGTAAGTAGAAAAAAATGTGAAGAGCGATTTGAAGCTGGCAGTGGCAGGCTTTAAAATCATGGCCATGAACAGATTTAATTTTCCACTATCCTTTGGCTTCCAGAAAAAAAACCCTGCTCAGGTGCACTCACTTATATTATCTCCAGAGTGCTGGCTCAGAACTCCGTGCCTCAGAACCCAGAAATCCCTGACATAGATGGGATCTGATCTGGGTACATACGTACACCAGGACGCTGGCAAATCTCGACTTCAGAGAGTTTTAGCTTTACACTTCCCGTGAGGTTCGGCGTAGTGGAAGACTCTGTTCCAGATGGCACTTTTGGCTAGGAGTGGGTTTCTCCACGACATTTGGCAACCTTACTCGGAATCAATGTTTTCAATTGCTAAAACTTCCAGTCTATACTGCTTACCAGGATCGCTGGGCAGCTTTGGGTGGTATAGAGCACCGGCACAACTCATTGAAGGGCTCACAGCTATAAACATCTGACATCTGTGCGGAAGGCGGGGCTAAACGCAGACTTCAGTTGTTAGAGACTTAAGCGGTGCGTTGTCTTTTGAAAGGTACTGTTGCAATCGATCACTTTTTTTCCCACGTTTGCAATGTTTAGGGTTTTATTTTTCTTTTGTGGCTCTGGTACTTGAACCCGGGGCTTCACGAACACTGGGCAACCATTCTACCCCTGAACTATAACCTCAGACCGTTAGGGGATTTTTTGAACTTTGAGAAAACCATAGAATTAACAGACAGTCCGTTTTAACGACGGCTGCCTATCAAGTGGGTTTTCTTTCCTAGCAAAAAGGATAAGGACTTTTTAGCTATAATGTGTTCGATGTTCAATAATGATTACTGCTATTAAGAGTAAAATGCCAGCCAGGCGGTGGTGGCGCATGCCTTTAATCCCAGCACTTGGGAGTCAGAGGCAGGTGGATTTCTGAGTTCGAGGCCAGCCTGGTCTACAGAGTGAGTTCCAGGACAGCCAAGGCTACACAGAGAAACCCTGTCTCGAAAAACAAACAAACAAACAAAAAAAAGAGTAAAATGCCAATTGTATGTTAGTGTACTCTGTGTATGAGCAACGACAAGTCCCTCTGGGGTATTCCCACACTGTGAGTGGGAAACCCAGCTCCCTCCCTCCCTCCTTCCCTCCCTCCCTCACATAAGGAGGTTGACCAGTCCTCCTGGCTGACCTCTCAAGTGACAGTCCATGATTCTGCCATTGAGTTGCCCTCCTGCCTGTAGAGTATCTGTCCTTCTTGCCACCAACCCACTCAGAATGTTCTAGAACAGATTTTTTCATTGGTGTCAATTTTCTCTACAAACATTATAATGTAGATGATGATAAAATGTGTGCTGTAGTTTGGTATTTAAAGCAAGAACGCAAGCAAACCCCAAACAATGAAGTCCTGCCTTAAGTGTGCCCAGCAGGCAGTGTTTAATCACATCTAAGAGTAAAAGTGTGCTTCATCTACTTTTCTAGACTCTCCTGTCTTCAGGCTCCAGAGACACCACTTGATTATTCTCATCAGAGATTTTAATGAAATTAGACAATAATAAAAAGTACTTGCTAAATGTGTTGTTCCCGAATCTGGCCTGGCTCCTCCCAGCCCCCCAAATTCATTGTTCCCCAGTCCCCATCCTCTTGCCCAAACCCCTAAAGTACAAATCCACCGGGAGTCCTCTCTGTTTCCTAAAGAAAGTAGTTCATTCATATAATGTCCCCTTTGTAATCAACACCGAGAAATGTCACTTTGATTAAACACAACCCTGAATGACTAAAACCACAGTACAATAAAGTCTCTGGAGCTATCTTTCAGAACAACTGATCACTCTCCAGTCTTAATCCTCTGGAGTCTTATTTAATCAAAAAGATGTTGCTAATTAAGGATTAAAACTTCTGAATAGAATGAAAAAGGATTTCTTTCTCCTTCGGGCAGGTCAAGGAGGCAAAATTTCCTACGAGGGAGTGAGCGTCCTATCTCCCTTTGATAAACTGCATCCTTCCTTGACATTAGGACCCAATCCAAAATAGACTTCAGTGTTTTGAAATATTAGTGAGAGAGAGAGAAAGAGAGAGAGAGAGAAAGAGAGAGGGAGAGAGAGAGAGAGAGGAAGGTGGAGGAGGAGGAGGAGGAAGAGGAAGAGATAGAGTAGAGGAATTTACTTGGATAGTTGCATATATAGATAACACTGACTCTAAACATTTTTCTTTAGTGCCGTTTTTACAAATGTGCCAGTGTTTGCCTCCATGCATGTATGAACACTGCGCCTACATGGTCCCTCCCTAGTCCAGAAGAGGATGTCAGACGCCCTGTAGTAGAGTCATTAGCTTTTAGCTGTGTGGGGGTGTTAGTAGCAACCAAACTTGAGTCCTTCAGAAGAGCAGCAAGTACTTTTAACCATGGAGCCATCTCTCCAGCCCCTCATTTAATGTTTTCAAGATTATTTTTTTTCAACATTTTTGTCTGGGTGCTGGTGTCTGCCATGATGTATTGTGAAATAATGGTGGTGGAGAGATAGCTATGCTTGACAGCGTTGGGGACCTGATTTACACACACACACACACACCACATAACACACACACACATACACACACATACACATACATACATATACATACATACACACATGCACACACATACACATGCACACACATGCACATACACATACATACACACATACACATACATACATACACACATGCACATACACATACACATATATACACACACATGCACACACATGCACATACACATACATACACACATACACATATATACACACATGCACATACACATACACACATGCACATACACATACACACACATGCACACACACATGCACACATGCACACACATGCACACACATGTACACACACATACACGTATATACACACACATGCACACACACATACACACACATACACACATACACACACATTCACATGCACACACACACACACACACACACAGAACAAACCAAACCAACCAAAACCAAAATAAAGCAACAACAAAAAGCCCAAACAAATAAACCCAGAGTAAACACAATGCTTCCATGTTTGCTTTCAGTTGTTGTGAAAAAAAATGTGTGCACTAATCAACTTCAAAAGAGGACAGTGTGATTTCATAGCTCCCGGATTTTAGCAAGTCCTTGGTGGTGACCCATTGTATTAGAGCCTCTGGTGAGGCAATACTTTACTGCTACGGCCATGGCTGGAACCAAATGCTCAAACAGAGCTGCTCACCTAGTGGTAACCAAGAAGCAAGAAGAACAAGAGGAGAGAGCCAGGATTCCAGTATCTCCTTCAAAGCCACAGCTTGTTTTTGTGAGGCTGCGCTGTGTAAAGGTCCTCCATGGAACAATAGATTGAGGACAAAACCATCACTACATGGGCCTTTGGGGAGACATTTTGGATCTAAATGGCACTTTCCCAAACACTAAGTAATCCATCTTCTAGGTGAAAGGTGTGAAATGGCTGTCATGTGGATTTTAACAGTGACTCATAGATGTTTGACACCCACTAATGAGTAGTGTAAACCCAAAAGAAACTCTATACTAAGCTATGAACAGTGAGTCTTCATTAGCTTCATATGTCAATAGTTTTTTTTATTGAATTTCTATTTTATAATACACAAACGGATTCCTTTGAAAACATACAGAACATAGGGAGATGGCTCAGAAGGTAAAGGGCTTGCTGTGAAATCATGAGTGCCTGAGTTCGAGTCCCAGCATCCACATAAAAAAACCAGGGGTGGTGATACACCCTTGTATTCCAGCTCTAGGGAGGTGGGGACAGGCGGCTTCTTGAAACTCACTGACCATTCAATTTAGATAATTGGCAAGTTTCAGAGGACAATGAGAGACCATTTCTCAAAATCTCAATAGCTCCCAAAGAATGAGAGCAGAGGTTAACGTCTGGTCACCATGGGAACACATATACATGAACACACCTACACATATATATACTTGCACACACATACCTTCTTATTCTCCGGGACAAGTTGCCAACCATCAGAGAAAGATAGTTTGCTTGTCATAAAACTTAAACTCTTCAGGTGTTGGGGTGATGTTACTGAGAAATAAGGATCCTGGCAGATATTTAACATGCCTGAAACATTCTTTTCTCCATTTCCATCTCCTCTTTACACTGGCCTGTAAACTCGCTACCCTTGCCTGTCTGGTCTGTGGCAATGTCAGCATAACTATTTTAGCTACCATGCTTTGAGCACCTGCAACTCTAGCACCAAGTTCTCTGTCTGCAGCAGTTATATCAGAGAACGTGCTGGTGATGCCTTCAGATATGGATAAGCTAGAGGGGAAAGGTCAAGGTCAGGCACTTGTGGTGAGTAGCGGTGAGACTTCCACCAGGCCTGTTTGGCTCAGGATCATATTCTATTCATTGTGACAAAGCACTGTGTGTCTTTTTGCTTGGAGAATAAATTGATTAGCTTTTCTTGGGAGGTCGCTGATCCTGGTTTATATATGACCATGATTGTTCTTGGATTTATTTTATTGTTTATTTATGTGTGTGTGTGTGTGTGTGTGCGCGCGTGTATGTGTATGTATGTGTGTCTGAATGCCTGTATGTGCACGTACATGTGTGTCCCTGCAGAGGCCAGAAGAGGCCACTGGATCCCCTGGAACTGGAGTTATAGGCAGCTGTGAACCACTTGAGCTGGGTGCTGAGAACCAAACTGTAGTCCTCTGGAAGAGCATCAAGTGTTCTAAACTCCTGGACCATGTCTCCAACCTTGACCATGACTGTTGACTGACCCAGCATCACAGATGTTACCACACAGTTACTCACCCAGCCCAACTGATGACAGAGGCCAAACAGTGAGCAAACCTAAACAAGGGCCCAGTGCTATAATTCTGTCTTCTAACAAATGCCACTTACCAGTTACAAAATGACATTGGCTTCTTTGATTCCCGTTTCTGACGCCCATGCACATCCGGCGGACAGATGACAGCCCTTATTCCTCCTGTGCCCAGGCAGAGGGTCAGCAGCGCTACATGAAACAGCCCAGCCGGCTCCTCCACGGACATGTTGTTAAACACGGGATAAGTGCCTCTGTAGAAATCCTCCAAGGGAAAAGCAAGCATGGATAACGAGGCAGTGCCTGTTGGTAGAGAGAAAAGAGACTGCTTGTAGCTCAGATGCAGGCTCACCGGAGCATATCGTAAATAAGCGCTTTACTCTGGAAGGCTCATGGCTGCACGGGTGTCTTCCTAGCATACTTAATGTTGATCTTTGCAGTTTCAGGGATGGCTTGAATTCCCTAAATGGCTCAGCAGGTCAGAGCTTGCCCTGCTCTCATGAGAGGACCCAAGTTCAGTTCTGTGGGTGTGGATGTCGGATGCCCTCTTTTGGTCTTTGTGATTTCACTCTGACGCACATACCCCACTCTCCCACGTACATAATTGAAAATTAAATAACAAACTTGCAAAATTTCTGGTTCATTTGTAATTGACTCATATATAAAGAAATTATATCAATTTTCTTGCATGTTTTAACTAGCCCAAGGTTCTGGGTTTTTTCCCCCCACCCCCACCCCACCCCACCCCCTACTTCCAGTTTAAACCATCTTCCCTCTAAAAATGTGTAAAGAAATGATGTCAATTTTTAAGAACATTAAAATAATTCAGAATCGTTTTATGTGAAAATTAAGACATTTGCTGTGGCAGGGTATACCCGTAGTCCTTGCTCTCGGGAGGAGAGAAAGGTCAGGAGTTTAGGGACATCCTTTGGGCATGTATGTCCTTGTTTCTCAGTTTTCTCACACAGCTTCCTGGAGCCTTCCTGGCATACCCAGAGAGATGAGAACCCGGGGATGGGGGCAGGAGTGTGTCCTGGATCGTGCAGACCAGTGAGGAGGAGATAGACTACAGAGTGACAGGGAAGCTTGGATATCATCCCCACATTTACCCTGTGGTCCCTGGCTTGATGACTCTGCTCATCAAATGGGAATCACTGAGCAGCTCCGTCACTTGCTACGTTGTCCATTTCTTGCCAATTTTCATATGCTAGATTATTTCCTCTTGAAACTATCATTGGGATGTCAGATGATAGAGCTCCCTTTCTTCCTGTCCTCTTATCCCTCCCTCCTTCTCTCCTTCCCCCTTTCCCTTCCCTCCTCCCTCCCTCCCTCCCTCCCTCTCTCCTTTCTTCCCTCCCTCCTCCTTCCTTCCCCTTTCTTCCTTCTGCCCTCCCTTCCTGAGGTACTAGAATCAGACTCCAGCCTCTCCTATATGTTAGGCATACTCTCTGTCACTAAGATACATCCTTAACACTATTAATGTCATTAAGTCCATTTGATTACTTTTGTTCTGTTCAATTACTCTGACATTACCATTTTTGGTATGACATTTTGCAAAGTCGTTATGGGTGGTTGGTTCCTCAATGACACAAGAAGTTCTATAGAAATACAAATTGGGTACCTCACTTAACATCTTCTCTATAGGGCTTTACCAGGTGACAAATGTATGCATTTGATTGTCACTCAGCAGCAGGCTGATTGACTGTGAGGGTGAACCCTGTAAGTTATTGGCTTTGAAATGTTTTCTTTCAAGGTCAGCCAGATGTGAATCAATATGTTTCTCTGGTATTTGATCTTCTTCCCCAGAAGTACGATGCGAGGTTTGGCAGTAGCAAGTTATCCAAGAGCATGCTCAGTTCGGCTGGTCCATGCAGTAGCCACCTACTCAAGGACAGTCTACTTCCAGACCACATGATACCCCTGTATGTCACAAAGATATTCTACCTGCATCCTTTGGGAAAATGTCACAACACTCCGATCTCATTACAGCACGACTTCTATCTTCAGTAAAACTGATGTGTGATAAAAATGCAAATAAATCTGCAATACATTTGATAAGAATTTATCTCTTTGATGGGAGGCATTGTGTCCTGCATAAGTTGTCTGCCTGTATCTGTAAGCCCTGAAAAGGGGTGCTGTCGTATCTTATGGGAGGTCATGGGGGAACAATTCAGGAGTGAGTGGGTATGTCAGAAAGGCAGACATACAGAAAGTAGCATAGCAGAAAGGTAAGTGTGTTTATTGCATGCAGAGGCCAGGGGACTTTGAGGGAGTTATCTCTCAGGTGCCCTCCACTTTGATTTTGGAGATGGGGCCTCTCAATGGCCTGTTGCTTGTCAAGTAGGCTAGTAATGTGTAGTGGTTTCCTCTGAATTGGAACATTCTTTCTAGGAAAGAGAGGAGGTCAGGAGATCTAGGAGGTAACCTAAATTCACATGTCCAGGAGAAGATGAAAATTTGAAGATTCACCAAGTCCCCTTCCCAGAGTCAAAGAGGCTACAAACAGGTGCTGAAGGAGGAGATGGACCACCCAAGATGAAAAGAGGGGAGTCTCTGACCCTGGAGCTGTCTGAAAGTCATGGAAGGAGCTCTAGTGACATCGGCTTCAAATCCTCGCACATGTTGGAGAGTGGTGGTGCCCCTATTTTGAGTCCTCCTCACTCCTATAAATAATCCTTCACCCACATTCCTATTAGTAACACCAATAAAAATATAAAAATTTACTGGTTCATCAAATTGAGTTTTGATGTAACTATTACTTTGGTTTGTCATAGGTTCTCTATCTGGAGTAAGTAGATGTGTGTGTGTGTGTGTGTGTGTGTGTGTCAGAGGGTTAGTGTTTCCTAAGAGAGACCTCTTACACAATAGCAGGCAGCCTGTTTTCATCCCCCAGTGTTGCTAAACTTGGGCTCCACCACATCATGTATTTGGACATCGGCTCTGGGGATGAACTCAGCTCTCCATGCTTACTTGGCAGACATTACTGATTGAGCCATCTCCCTCCACAGCCCATGCAATTGCCTATGTCTGATAAGAGCATGGCTAACCTCAGAAACTAACAACAAACAGGTCTTGACAAAACAGCAGGAGATTTCACAAATCACAGGTTCAGAGTGAATATTTGAAGGAGTGAACTCTTTCAGGTGGAGAGGAAAATGAACAGAAGAGGAAAAAGTAGGGATGTAGCCAGGATCCCAGGATCATCAGAGATGAGCACAGACCTTTCCAGAGTAGCACATTTCATATAAATTATAAAGGTTCTGAGATACTAAATTTGGACCTGTTTTTAGTTAATAGAAACAATATGGGTAAAACATGAAGCAATATGTGTTCATTCTTTTTCAGGAAGTCGTATTGGTAAAATGGTATGTGGGCTGGAGTTGCACAGATGGCTGGTAGCCCAGTAGATAGACCATGGTCAAGGAGAACACTGTATTTCAGGCAGAGGCTGTACTTTAGTTGGAATCGCTAATATTTAGTAATGGCTTTCAGTGTGGTGGCAGTGAGTGGAAAGTTCAGGGTGTGCCTTATAGTAAGAAAATAAAGCCAAACTCAGCACCACAGGAGGCCCAGGTAGGTTGACTGCAGTTTCAAGGCTTGATAGAGCCACACACAGTGTCAGTCTGGGATGCTTAGAAAGAACTTGTCTCAAAATAAGAAGGTAAAAAGGGAGGGCATGTAGCTCAGTGATGGAGGGTTTGTAGCATGGAGTCTGGCTTCAATACTCAGTGTGTGTGTGTGTGTGTGTGAGAGAGAGAGAGAGAGAGAGAGAGAGAGAGAGAGAGAGAGAGAGAGAGCGATTGAGACACACAGATATAGAGACACACAGAGATAGAGACACACAGAGATAGAGACACAGAGAGACACAGACAGAGAGACAGATCAGAGACAGAGACACAAAGACAGAGACAGACACACAGAGACAGAGAAAGACAGAGAGAGACAGAGAGACAGAAGAAAACCAACTAAACTACTAAGAACAAGAGTACATGAGGAGTCAATCTGGTTCTTTTTGCTTGGAAAAATTCCAAAGTTAAGATCTTCATTTTTTATCCCAGTGTGGTGACTTATCCAGGAGCTCAGACTTATAGAAATAACATCATTGAACAAGAAAATGACCTAATAATGCCTGTGGTGTGGCCTGCTGTCCAGTCAAGAAGAATTCATCTTTCCTTATCTTGTTTTGACTTTTTCTTTATCAGAGTGTTCCCTGACACACAGTAGCAGATCTGCAAGGGCGGCCTCACCCAGGTCTACTTGTCTCACCCTTACTGCCGCTGACAGGGAACCTCTTCGTCAGCTCAGAACCTTGGAGGTCATCTCAAATACTTCATTACACTAATGCCTTTCTGGAAAAGGTCACCACAGTATCATGTCTTGATTGTTACTTTTGCTTAAACCACCATGCGAGAGAACCTTGGGTTCTCCATTTAAGCAGTCTTGGTGGCTGTGTGTGCTGTTTGTTGAGGTAAATGATTCACAGCTGCTGTTTCCATCTCCCCTTGGCAGCTGCTTGTCTAGGAGGGATGTTGAATGGTTTAGCATATGGTTGTGGACCAGAGGCAGGAAGATGAGACAGTGGGTAAAAGTGCTCATCATGCAAACTGACAGCCCCCAAAGCCCTGTAAAATGCTGGATGCTGGATGTGGTAGTTCCTACAGTTCCTTCATTCCTATACTGCTAGGTTAAGGTAGGAGGCAGAGGTGGGAGAATTGGCTGGAATCTCACATGGAAGCTACTCTGGAATCTCTCTCTCTCTCTCTCTCTCTCTCTCTCTCTCTCTCTCTCTCTCTCTCTCTGAAACAAGAGAGACTGCATAGTGGATATTCCTAGTTGTCAACTTGACTAAATCTGGAATGAACTAATCAAGAATTGGAAGGCTCACCTATAATCCTAATCTGGAGGCTCAGAGATACAAGTTTCTGACCTGGATCTTGGCATGGTGATCTTGAAGCATAGTGACTATGAATTCCAAGAGATTAAGATTAGGAGTTCAAGGTCATCTGGGATTAAAGGCACAATGGCACACACCTTTAATCTGGGTCACACCCTCTGCTGGAGACCTATATAAGGACATTGGAAGAATGAAGATTCACTCTAGCTTTTCCTGGCCTACCTCGTGGGACTGAGCAACTGCTGGATCCTTGGACTTCCATCCACAAGTACTGTTGACTATTGTTGGGGAGTTGGACTACAAGCTGTAAGTCATCCACAAATTCCCTAACTATATAGAGACTACCCATATGTTCTGTGACTCTAGAGAACCCTGACTAATACAGAAGTTGGTACCAGGAGTGGTTCTAGAGGAGCAGAAGTATAAGGATGAATATTTTAAAAATCTGGAATTGGTTTGGTAATTCATCAGCACCTTCAACTACTGAAACTTCTCCAGATTCTCTTCTTCCTGGGAGTTTGGAGAATATTGAAGACGCGTGGTTGAAACTATATTTCAAGCTTAAAGAAGCTAATGTCTTTGAGTATCTTAATGAATTAGGTGATTCAGTGGTATACAATACTTTCTACAAGTTGGGGAAAAATTGAAAAATGATTTTGCTGACTGGTTGCTCTTAGCATCTCAGGAAAAAATAATGAAGGAAAGGAAGAAATTGTGTGATAAAATCGAACAGCTCCAGACACAAGTAAACAATCTAAAAGTTGCTAAGTGTGCCCTTGAAGAGAATCTTCTCTCTAGCAGCCATAGAGCTCAAGTTGCAGGAAATCAAACTGAAGCTCTCATTATAAGGTTGGCTGAATTACAGCGAAAATTCCAGTCTCAGCCTCAGAGGGTGTCAGCAGTTAAAGTAAGGGCATTAATTGGCAAAGAATGGGATCCTATAACTTGGGATGGGGATGTGTGGGAAGAACCTTTGAAATTGAGAATTTTGAATCTTCAGATTTTCAAGGATTTGCCCCACCTGAGGAAGTAGTACCCTCAGCCCCACCCCTTGAAATAATGCCTTCTCCACATAATGAAATTAATCCCTCAGAGTCTGATAAACCAGCAGTGACTTTTGCTGAAGAAAATGCCAGACAAGACAATACTGATGTTTCTCAAGGCCCACCAATAGTTTCTTCCAGACCTATAACCAGACTCAAGGCAAAACAGGTCCCTAGAGGGGAGGTAGAAAGTGTAGTCCATGAGGAAATATACTATACTACTAAGGGGCTTAATGAATTTACTAATTTATTCAAGCAGAAGTCTGGGGAATATGCATGGGAATGGATTTTAAGGGTGTGGGATAATGGCGGAAGGAACATAAAACTAGACCAGGCTGAGTTTATTGGCATGGGCCCTCTGAGTGGAGATTCTAGGTTTAATATGGAAGCTCGCACAATTAAAAACGGTGTCAGGAGTTTGTTTGAGTGGTTGGCTGAGGTGTTTATCAAAAGATGGCCTACTGAAAAGGAGTTGGAGATGCCTGATATCCCTTGGCTTAGTGTTGATGAAGCGGTTTTAAGGCTTAGGGAAATTGCAATGCTAGAGTGGATACATTGTGTAAAACCTAAGGATCCACAATGGGAAGGTCCAGAAGATATGCCCTTCACCAGTTCTATAAGACGCAAACTGGTGAGAGGGGCACCAGCACATTTAAAGAGTTTTGTTCTTGCCCTTTTCCTTGTGCTAGATCTTAGGGTTGGAGATGCTGCTGCTCAATTAGATGAATTAAATTCAATGGGTTTAACTGGGCCTCGAGGTAACAAGGGGCAGGTGGCAGCATTGAATCGACAGAGACAAGGTGATCGTAGTTATTATAGTGGACAGGGTAGACAAAACAGTGTTTATAATTAGACATACCCCGTAATGGTCAGTACAAGAGAGGTGGAACTTATAATGGCATGACTCGTTTGAACCTTTGTTACTGGCTAGTCAATCATGGTGTTTCCAGGTATGAAATAGTTAGGAAACCTACTGCATATCTGTTTGATCTGTATAAGCAGAAAAATTCTCAAACAAATGAAAGAAAGGCTACATTGGACCATGGCAAAAGGCAATCTCGCCAGTGAATCAATTTCCAGACTTGAGTCAGTTTGTAGAGCCAGAACTCCTTGTATGACAGGGTGGCCAGTTTCCTCTGAGGAAGAATCTTGATAAGACACCTAAAAGATTTGCTGTTAGTCTTTCCCCAATTCTTCCCCAGAGGGACCTACAGCCTTTTACAAGGGTAACTGTAAACTGGGGGAAAGGAAATAATCAGACTTTCCGGGGTCTATTGGATACTGGTTCTGAATTGACACTGATCCCAGGAGATCCCAAGAAACATTGTGGCCCTCCAGTTAGAGTAGGAGCTTATGGAGGACAGGTGACTAATGGAGTTTTGACTGATGTCTGACTCACAGTAGGTTCAGTAGGGCCCCAAACACATCCTGTGGTCATTTCCCCAGTTCCAGAATGTATAATTGGGATAGATATACTCAGAAATTGGCAGAATTCTCACATTGGTTCCCTGACCTGTGGAGTGAGGGCTATTATGGTTGAAAAGGTGAAATGGAAGCCTTTAGAGTTGCCTCTCCCAAGGAAAATAGTGAATCAAAAACAGTATCGTATTCCTGGAGGAATTGCAGAAATTACTGCCACTAATTCAAGGACTTGAAAGATGCAGGGGTGGTGGTTCCCACCACGTCTCCCTTTAACTCTCCTATCTGGCCAGTGCAGAAGACAGATGGATCATGGAGAATGACAATTGGCTATTGGAAACTAAATCAGGTAGTAACTCCAATTGCAGCTGCTGTACCAGATGTAGTTTCGTTACTTGAGCAAATTAACACATCTCCTGGAACCTGGTATGCAGCTATTGATCTGGCAAATGTCTTTTTCTCAGTACCTGTCCATAAAGACCACCAGAAGCAATTTGCTTTCAGTTGGCAAGGCCAGCAGTACACCTTTACAGTTTTGCATCAAGGATATATTAACTCTCCTGCCCTGTGTCATAACTTAGTTAGAAAGGATCTTGATCATTTGTCTCTTCCACAAAATATCACATTGGTGCACTATATTGATGACATTATGCTGATTGGACCAAGTGAGCAGGAAGTAGCAACCACTTTGGATTCATTGGTAACACATATGCGTATCAGAGGATGGGAAATAAATCCAACCAAAATTCAAGGACCATCTACCTCAGTGAAATTCTTAGGTGTACAGTGGTGTGGGGCATGCAGAGATATTCCTTCTAAGGTGAAAGATAAGTTATTGCACCTGGCCCCTCCCACCACCAAGAAAGAATCACAATGTTTAGTGGGTCTATTTGGATTCTGGAGACAGCACATTCCTCACTTAGGTGTGTTACTCAGGCCTATTTACCAAGTGATTCAGAAAGCTGCTAGCTTTGTGTGGGGCCTGGAACAAGAGAAGGCTCTTCAACAGGTCCAGGCTGCTGTGCAGGCTGCACTACCACTTGGATCATATGATCCAGCAGACCCAATGGTACTTGAGGTGTCAGTGGCAGATAGAGATGCTGTTTGGAGCCTCTGGCAGGCGCCTGTAGGTGAATCACAGAAGAGACCTTTGGGATTTTGGAGCAAAGCTCTACCATCATCTGCAGGCAACTACTCTCCCTTTGAAAAACAGCTCTTGGCTTGCTATTGGGCCTTAGTGGAAACTGAACGTTTGACCATAGGACACCAAGTTACTATGCGACCTGAACTGCATATCATGAGCTGGGTGTTATCAGACCCTTTAAGTCATAAAGTAAGATGTGCACAGCAGCAGTCTATTATCAAATGGAAGTGGTATATACATGATCGGGCCCGACCAGGTCCTGAAGGAACAAGCAAGTTACATGAAGAAGTTGCTCAGATGCCTATGGTTCCTACTCCTGTTACAATGCCATCTACTGCCAAGCATGCACCTATAGCCTCATGGGGTGTTCCCTATGACAGGCTGACTGAAGAAGATCAGACTAGGACTTGGTTTACTGATGGCTCTGCACGTTATGTAGGCACCACCCAGAAGTGAACAGCTGCAGCATTACAACCCCTTTCTGGGGCAACCCTGAAAGATACAGGTGAAGGAAAATCTTCACAGTGGGCAGAATTTCGGGCAGTACACATGGTATCAAAGTTTGTTTGGAAGAAGAAATGACCAGATGTACGATTGTTCACTGACTCATGTGCTGTAGCCAGTGGATTGGCTGGATGGTCAGGGATGTGGAAATATCACAATTGGAAAATTGGTGAGAAGGACATCTGGGGAAGAAGTATGTGGATAGATCTCTCCAAATGGGCAAAGGATGTGAAGATATTTGTGTCCCATGTAAATGCTCACCAAAAGGTGACTTCATCTGAGGAGGAATTCAACAATCAAGTAGATAAGATGATCCATTCCGTAGACAGTCATCCTCTTTCTTCAGCCATCCCAGTCATTGCCCAATGGGCACATGAACAAAGTGGCCATGGTGGCCAAGACAGAGGTTATGCTTGGGCTCAGCAACATTGACTTCCACTCACCAAGGCTGACCTGTCTACAGCAGCTGCTGAATGCCAGATCTGCCAACAGCAGAAACCAACACTGAGCCCCAGATATGGCACCATTCCTCAAGGTGATCAGTCAGCAACCTGGTGGCAGGTTGACTACATTGGACCACTTCCTCCGTGGAAAAGACAATGTTTTGTTCTTATTGGAGTAGGTACTTATTCTGATTATGGATTTGCCTTTCCTGCATGTAATGCTTCTGCTAAAACCACCATCCATGGACTCACAGAATGCCTTATCTATCATCATGGTATTCCACACAGTATTGCTTCTGACCAAGGAACTCATTTCACAGTCAGAGAAGTGGGACAGTGGGCCCACGATCATGGAATTCACTGGTCTTACCATGTTCCCCATCATCCTGAAGCAGCTGGTCTGATAGAAAGATGGAATGGCCTTTTGAAGACACAGTTACAGTGCCATTTAGGTGGCAACATTATGGAGGGCTGGGGCAGAGATCTTCAGAAGGCAGTATATGCTTTGAATCAGCATTCAATATATGGTACAGTTTCTCCCATAGCCAGGATCCATGGGTCCAGGAAGCAAGGGGTGGAAAATGGAATAGTTCCACTCACTATCACTCCTAGTGACCCTCTAGGAAAATTTTTGTTTCCTGTCCCCACAACTTTAGGTTCTGCTGGTCTAGAAGTTTTGGTTCCAGAGGGGGGAATGCTCCTACCAGGAGCCACAACAAACATTCCATTGAACTGGAATCTCAGACTTCCCCCTGGATATTTTGGGTTTCTAATGCCCTTAAACCAACAGGCTAAGAAAGGAATAACAGTGTTAGGAGGGGTGATAGATCCAGATTACCATGGGGAAATTGGATTGCTTCTCCACAATGGAGGTAAGCAGGATTATGTCTGGAGTGCAGGAGATACTTTAGGGCATCTCTTGGTACTACCATGTCCTGTGATTAAAGTCAATGGCAAACTACAACAGCCTAATCCAAGCAGGATGACAAAGGACACAGACCCATCAGGAATGAAGGTATGGGTCAGTCCTCCAGGAAAAGAGCCAAGACCTGCTGAGGTGCTTGCTGAAGGTGAAGGAAATACAGAATGGGTAGCAGAGGAAGGTAGTTATAAATACCAGCTAAGACCACATAACCAGTTGCAGAAACGAGGATCATAAGTAATATGAATTCTTCTGTCTTATTTTGTTAAGGATACATTTGTCTTTCTTCCAATTTCTTTAACATCAATTGGTATTGATACACTTAAAGAATGTTCCCAAGGGACATTGCCCTGTTGTAAATTTACAAATGTGTTTGCGATTGTAAGAAGAATAGTTATATCATGTTAGGCATATTCATGACCTTGTTATTGTTTCAAGTGGACATGAGATATTATTTCTGTCAAGTTGACAAGGGGTGGATTGTAGTGGCTATTCCTAGTTGTCAACTTGACTAAATCTGGAATGAACTAATCAAGAATTGGAAGGCTCGCCTATAATCCTAATCTGGAGGCTCAGAGATACAAGTTTCTGACTTGGATCTTGGCATGGAGATCTTGAATCATAGTGACTATGAATTCCAAGAGATTAAGATTAGGAGATCTCTGAGTTCAAGGTCATCTGGGATTAAAGGAACGGTGGCACACACCTTTAATCTGGGCTACACGCTCTGCTGAAGACCTATATAAGGACATTGGAAGAATGAAGACTCACTCTAGCTTTTCCTGGCCTGCCTTGTGGGACTGAGCAACTGCTAGATCCTTGGACTTCCATCCACAGCTTCTGTTGTCTATTGTTGGGGAGTTGGACTACAAGCTGTAAGTCTTCGACAAATTCCCTAACTATATAGGGACTACCCATATGTTCTGTGACTCTAGAGAAGGGTTCCCTTCTAATAATAACTAGTTCCCTTTTTATTAGTCAGGGTGACTAATACAGACTGTCTTAGGGTTTCTATTCCTGTGCAAACATCATGACCAAGAATCAAGTTGGGGAGGAAAGAGTTTATTCAGTGTACACCTTCACATTGCTATTCATCACCTAAGGAAGTCAGGACTGGAACTCAAGCAGGTCAGAAAGCAGGAGCTGATGCAGAGGCTATGGAGGGATGTTTCTTACTGGTTTGCTTCCCTTGGCTTGCTCAGCTTGCTTTCTTGTAGAACCCAGGACAATCAGCCTAGGGATGGCACCATCCACAATGGGCTCTCTCATCCTTGATCACTAGTTGAAAAAGTGCCCCACAGCTGGATCTAATGGAGGCATTTCCTCAAGGGAGGCTCCTTTCTCTGTGATAACTCTCACTTGTGTCAGGTTGACACACAAAACTAGCCATTGCAGAGACTCTGCCTCAAACAAGATGAAAGGTAAAAACCTACTTCCAAAAGTTGTCCTCTGACCTAAATGCAAGTGTGTATGTGTGTGCGTGTGCGCGCTAGTGCGCGCGTGCGCGCACACATGCATACTTGTAGAGTATCTACCACCTTGCTTTTCATGCCTCACCAGGCATTCCCAAGCTTCTCTTTCACGTTCATTGTTCTTTGTGTAAACACACTGTCCTATCTGAATTCGCTTATTTTTAAATCATATCACTGAATCTTAAAATCCAGAAATCATATCTTTCTATGAACCCTAATTACCATAGGATTAATTATAAAAGCCAAACACTTCTTAGTTATTCTACATGAACTTCCACAACCTTTTCAGAATTTTTCTCCCAGTTGTGAAGCAAATGAATTCCATGTTTCATATAGGATCTGCCACAAATTTGAGTTAAAGCACAAAGAAGCAGGCAGAGGCATTGCTAGGCATACAGGAGATTGACATGTAAAGATATAATTAGCATAAAATATAGTAATCACAATGCTCTAAGTATAAAAAATCCTGAAAAACTCAATAGACACATCTACTCGCAGCCTAAATAATACAAAGAATGAAATAAATTGAAATGACCTATCTTATTATATTTTATACTAAGGACCAGGTGGGAGCAAAATTAAAATGTCTTAACAAAAGCATATGCATCTATGTGCCCTCCCCCAAATACTGTCAGTAGGGGTCACTCACCTAGGAAATGCAGGGCTAAGGATATGTACACCAGTTTGTTCCTCCCGAAGTACTCATCTGCAAGCCATCCCATGAACACAGGGGTAAGGACTGAGGCTCCAATAAAGCCCAAGTTGAGCATGGCCGCCTGGTAGTTGTAGCAGCCAAGCCTCTCTGTGCAAAAGGGGATCATGTTGCAGACGACTGCGAAGAAAGTGAACCTCTCACACAGCTCCACCAGAAGCAAGCACATTCCAACTCGGAAACACCCAAAATGTTCCACTGTCTTCTGCCGCTCAGGGCCACCATGTAAGGGTAAGGGTGTTTCTTCATCGTTGGTGATGAAGTCTGTAATGGACATGACTGCTTTTCCTTGACTACTACTTATGTGAGTCTCTTGGACTTGGTGTTGTTGTTGTTGTTGTTTTTAAGCCCAATTCTTCTAATTAAAAAAAAAAAAAGATGGCTGCCTAGAATTTCACAGCTCCATGCTAAAAATTCTTGAGCTACTTTGCACATGAATGCTATTTATTTTGATGATCTGGAAGCCCAAGAGAGAAGACCTGAGCGTTCAAACACTCGAAGCTCAGCACAACCACATCTGATTTGTTTGTTTCATTACTTAGAGACCAAATTAGACGCTTCATCCAAAATTATATTGAATCACGTGAATCCAGTCGCGTACGTATGGAAACTCATCTGCCTCATGGAGATAAAGGCTTAAATATGGATGCAGAAGAAGCAGTTTTTCAGGGCAATTTGAGCACTAGATCAAGAAATAATTTGAGTCTAATAATTTCTGATATTTTAATTAAAGAAGCCAGAACAAAGCCAAGAGATAGAGCACAGGAGGGAATCTGTTCTGAGTGGGGCAGGGTTACCTTATCACGACTGCATTTCTTGTTATTTTTGGTTGGGATTCTGATAAGAAAGTTAATTAAGAAACAAAAGTGCTAGTACATTTAGGTAACAAGCAGAGTTTACAAGGAAGTAATTTAAACTCACTAATGAAAGGAGAAAATATTGAATAAATTCTGCTTCCTTTAGGCTGACCCCCATACTTGTCGAACTGCCTCTCTGAGGAAATGAGATTCAGAAGGCGCCCTCCATTTGCCTCACTGGTTAGTAATCAAGGGTCAGGAACACAGCAACCAGCCTACCCGTGCTCTGGAGAACGTTGAGTCGAGGATCATTCTGACTCTGTAGCCGAGAAAATAGTAGTGGGCGTTGTAAGCTGGAAATGGAAAGCAAGAGGGCACACAAAGTCAGCAGTGGATGAGAATAGCTCACCATTTGGGGGTTTAGCTACTGGGAGACAGGAAGACACATGGATAGAACTCCTGGGTCAGGTTGTAAAACGTTAACAAGCATTATTTCTTTTCTCTTCTCTTCTTTTCTTTTCTCTTCTCTTCTCTTCTCCTTTCTTTCCTTTCCTTTCTTTTCTTTTCTTTTTCTTTTTTTTTTTAAAGTTTATTACAATGCCCAACAACAGGCTCCAGGATAGCACTTCATTCTAGCTATTAGGTGGCAAAGATGCTGACTGGGAATCCAGATGTTTGACAGGTTACAAGCTAACATTTCATTCTAGCTGTAGTGGCAAAGATGCTATGGCAGGGAATCAGGCGTTTAGGAATGGAAGAGGAGGGTCACCATCACCTCAGATGTGAGGAAGAGCTGACTTTTTGCCAGATTTCTTAGTTCCGCCTGTGGCCAGGCGGCCCTTCCCTGTGGCTTTTAGCTCCTTGAGTTTCGTTTGTTCCTCTTTCTGTTTCTGCTTGAAAGCCTTATCTTCCTTGTCCATCACCTTGGCCTGCTTCTTGGGCTGTTTCAGGGGCTTCTTTTTGCCACCTTCCTAGCCCAACATGGCGCCTCCAGTCCCTTCACCAGACCCTGCAAGATTTATTTTCATGTTGAAGTATAAAACGAAGGATTGATCAGGGCTGTGGACTTTGGTTCTTATTCGTCCCATTAGGACAGAGCGAAATGTTTTGATTTGACCTCTAATTACTGTCTCCACAGACAGGTTGATGCTCTGATCTGCCCAGCCTTTGTCCCTTGCTTGGGTATGATAGCTACTGTGGGTTGAGCATGAATGTCCCCCATGGGCTCCTGTGTTGAATACTCAGCACCTCTGGGAAGATTATAGAACCTTTAGGAGGCGGAACCTTGATGGAGGAAGTGGGTTGCTGGGACTTTGAGGAGACACGGGTGTTGTTTTCTCTCTTCTTCCTCTGTGCGGGTGCAATGTGATCAACCATCTTCCTTTTCACACCACCGTGCCTTGCCAAGTCTTCCCCTCCATGGTGAACTCTGCCTTCTAGATCTGCAAACCCAAATAACCCATTTCCTCTTTGGTTTCTTTTTATCAGGTCATTTTATCACAGTAATGGAAGAGAAACTAATATTAAGTCCTATTTTGGTTTGTGTAGAATGGCCATACGGTGCATCCCTTGAACTTGGGAACTTTTGTGAGATAACAGTGAAGTTCTGTACTGTGTATTTATTCTTGGAAAATGGATATACATGGAGCCTACCTGGGGCACAGCCCAACCTGTGATGGAGAATGACTCCCATCTGTTACAGGAGGAAACTGTGGACTTGACAGATTCTTGACAGAGAATCCCTGTACAAAAGAGAAGCCAGGTCTACTTATTGTAAGCAGGACACTGGGGACATCCATGAAGGCTATATACCATCCACAGCCACAGCCACAGTCACAGCCACAGCCACAGTCACAGCCACAGTCACAGCCACAGCCACAGCCACAGTCACAGTCACAGTCACAGCCACAGTCACAGTCACAGTCACAGCCACAGCCACAGTCACAGCCACAGCCACAGTCACAGCCACAGTCACAGCCACAGCCACAGTCACAGTCACAGTCACAGCCACAGCCACAGTCACAGCCACAGCCACAGTCACAGCCACAGCCACAGTCACAGCCACAGTCACAGTCACAGCCACAGCCACAGCCACAGTCACAGTCACAGCCACAGTCACAGTCACAGTCACAGCCACAGTCACAGCCACAGTCACAGTCACAGCCACAGTCACATCCACAGCCACAGTCACAGTCACAGCCACAGTCACAGTCACAGCCACAGCCACAGACACAGACACAGCCACAGACACAGACACAGCCACAACCACAGCCACAGTCACAGCCACAGACACAGCCACAGCCACAACCACAGCCACAGCCACAGCCACAGACACAGCCACAGACACAGCCACAACCACAGCCACAGCCACAGTCACAGCCACAGCCACAGTCACAGTCACAGTCACAGTCACAGTCACAGCCACAGCCACAGCCACAGTCACAGTCACAGTCACAGCCACAGCCACAGCCACAGTCACAGCCACAGCCACAGTCACAGTCACAGCCACAGCCACAGCCACAGCCACAGCCACAGTCACAGTCACAGTCACAGCCACAGCCACAGTCACAGTCACAGTCACAGCCACAGCCACAGCCACAGCCACAGCCACAGTCACAGTCACAGTCACAGCCACAGCCACAGTCACAGTCACAGCCACAGTCACAGTCACAGCCACAGTCACAGTCACAGTCACAGCCACAGTCACAGTCACAGCCACAGCCACAGTCACAGTCACAGCCACAGTCACAGTCACAGCCACAGCCACAGCCACAGTCACAGTCACAGCCACAGTCACAGTCACAGCCACAGCCACAGTCACATCCACAGTCACAGTCACAGCCACAGTCACATCCACAGTCACAGCCACAGTCACAGCCACAGTCACAGTCACAGTCACAGCCACAGCCACAGTCACAGCCACAGTCACAGTCACAGTCACAGTCGCATCCACAGTCACATCCACAGTCACAGCCACAGTCACAGCCACAGTCACAGTCACAGTCACAGCCACAGTCACAGTCACAGTCACAGCCACAGTCACAGTCACAGTCACAGCCACAGCCACAGCCACAGCCACAGCCACAGTCACAGTCACAGTCACAGCCACAGCCACAGCCACAGTCACAGTCACAGCCACAGTCACAGTCACAGTCACAGCCACAGTCACAGTCACAGCCACAGTCACAGCCACAGCTACAGTCACAGTCACAGACACAACCACAGTCTCTCAGAATATTTTAACACTTGGTTAAGGAATTGCTCAGATCAGATTGACCTGCAGGTATGTCTGGGAGAGTATCTTGAATATTAATTGATCCAGGAGGGTCCAGCCAATTGTGGGCGGTACCATCCCTGAAGAATGAAGTTCTGGGCTACGTATCAAAGTTATCTAAGAGCCATATAAAAGAGTCAACTAAGCCAAAAAAGAAACCAGATTATAAACCAGATTGCAAGTCAGAGAGCGAGCTAGGCAACAGAGTTCCTCCTGGCTCTCTGCTTCAAGTTTCTGCTCAAAGTTCCTGCCCCGACTTCCCTCAAGGATGAACTAACCTGGAAGTGTACGCCAAATACATTATTCCTTTCCCTAAGCTGCTATTACCCTAAAGGTTTTTGTCACAGCAAAAGAAATAAAACTGGAACAGTGGGCAGTGATGGATTTACACAAATGGAATGAATTAAAACCTTTTTGTCTGCAATAAAATCCATGCCCTTTTGCTGTGAGTCCTATTTTTATTTCAACAGCCTCTATTATGACGGCATAAAAGTCTATCAAAGAGCCTTGCCATTTGACTTAAAAAATAAAACATTGTAGTTAGCCCCACCAAACTCAGAAATAGTCAAATGTATAGTGTTGAGGAAATCCGATTTTAGATTGTTGTGTGCCGGCAGCTACAATCTGAGCTACAAAACCTCACTTCGCAGGGCACTCTGCTTCCTGTGGAGAGTAGAGATTGTGGACTGGATGGTATTTAAGACTCACTATCTGAATCTAATTTCCCCTGCTAAAGACTGGGAGTTTATAAGGAATATATCTTTTTCCGCAGTCATGATAGACCCATCTGCCTATAAATTGTACTCTTCATATTCATAAACTAAGCACAGGGTGTAAGTAAGATTTAACTATTTTTTAAAAATGCAATTATCATAGTTCTGTCTAGATGACTATCTTTTCAATACTGTCCCTGTGGGTACAGTTGTAAGCAGAGGAAGAGATATTACTTCTCTATCTTCCTGGAGGCCAGAGTTAAAAAAAAAAATTCTGGCTTTTCAAAATATATATAGAAGGAAGAATAGAAAATTTAAAAATATATAGTTATAAATAACTCTTTGGTCCTGGTTTTATTGTTTCTTTAAACTCTGAAAATTTTATTCCGGGGTCTTTATTGAAATACATGTAATTACCTAAGCTTTGCGGTTTTTCATACTTACAGGGCCCCTGCATTATTGCACCTGTGTGGCAGCGTTATAATTCCGTGGTAATTGAACAGCAATTATTTTTCACGACACATGTACTTTTTTATATCAGATTGTTGGCAGATATTCTTTTGATGATGTCGTCCTCACTAATGAGAAAACTACAACAGAGAGTGAGGTGTCTCTCACTAACTCCTTGCCTAGCTCCTGACACAGATTTCAGAAATAGACTTTTGTACTGGAAAGCGACGTGCACAAGTAGGCACAGTGTCTTCTCTACAGCCGGGGCACTACGGGAGCAATAGAGAGCTGTTTCACAGGCCTGGGAAGGCTCTGCATTTCTGGCCCATATGTTGGATTTCATAGCAAGTTTGCATAGAGTTTTATGTGTATGTTTATGTCATAGAATTCTAGAAGAACTTCAAGTCCCCTCCTTCCACAACGCACGCCTATGCAGCCATTCAGCATGGTTGATATCACTTACTGCATCTGCTTAGCATTATTGGTATGTGCATAGCTCTAGGACTGACCACTGAAGACTGGACAGCCAGTGTGCAAACCTGTCCCTGAAGAAAACAGATTCTTCTTCATCGGAAACCCTTGATCACCTGCGCTCTTCCAGGGGTGGTGCTGTGTAGACTGTCCCCTGCTCATATTGGCATCTCCACTGCTCTTGTCATTATACTGGCCTTGTTCAGGCAACCATACTGTTGAGATTCCATGACACCTTTGCCCTGTCAAGTAGACACCACCTAGCAACAAGTGTCCCGAGTGTCCGGCTTTTACAATCTTCCTGATTCCTCTCCCATGATTCGTCCTGAGCCTTAGTTGTAATCTTCTTTTTCTAAAAGACTCTTACGGAGGTCTACAACTGGTCGAAATGCAGACTTGAAGCTTTTCATAGTTATTTTTTATGAAATAGCTCCTCAAACAACCGACGTAATGATTTGGTGTAAGACGAGGCAGCATAAGGCTGGCATGTATACACCATAAACTTAGGTAACAAATTCCTCACTTTAGACCATTTAGAGGGAATCAAAATTCAACACACAGAGAGCATCTGCTGGGAGTCAGGCACCCTGCCAGATAGTAAGAATTTAACTTTCCGATTCGTTTTAGATTTGCCCTATATGCACAAGTAGTTGTGATAAGATTACCTTCAGGGCTGGGGATGTAGCGCAGTTGGTAGAGGGATTACCTAGTCTATACAAAGCCAGAGTTCCATTCCCAGTGTCACATAAACTGGGGGTAGTTGCACATTCATGATATCTAGCATTTTGGAAATGTATGGAAAGACTCAGAAGAGGCATTGTTTCACATCTGGTGATGAGGAGATGCAGCTGGGCCAGAAAATTAGCCACAGTTGCCCTTTGCACACAGTAGAAGGAGCTATAGGAGTGGCTGTGGCCTCAAGGGGCAGGGTGTGGGTGGGGGGTGAGGAGTAGGGGGCGTGGTGAGGGTTGGGGTAGAGAAGGAGTGAGAAAGGGAAACGAGTGAAACCTGAAGGGAAAGAGTTTTGATATTTAAGACAGAAAGTGGAGTCGCTTATCATCATCGGGGAGTGGAGGGAAATAAAAATGCTCTGGGTGGAATGGTTTGAAAGGACCAGGGAGTCAGTGCTCCCTGTTGGGGAGATTGCGGTGCAGTGGCTTGATTTACTCGCTGATAGCCATGGTTCCAACATCTTTCACAAGGAGCCATTTCCCCGATAGCCCATGCTGTGCTGAAGGTGTTTCAGAGAGCTCAGGAAGGTAGAAGGATAAGGTCTGAGATCGAGGACACAGTCAGGTGATGTTTTACTGGAGCCAAAAGAAAGCAAGGTCTGCCATGTGGGGAAGGTTAAGCGAGGAATCTCACAGCAACATCAAGACTTAAACCTAGAAGCTGGTAACCGTGGGATGCTAGGCTGACTCTGTGTCTGAAAATGGCCACATTCCCTCTTTCCCACCAGGCTGAGGATTTTCTCTCTCGTTTTTGTTGATTGGAGCGAGGAAGAAATGAGTGAGTTACTGAAGCCCTGTTACCCATTCATTTCTTCTCCAAGGGACTTTAGAAATAGAGTTTACAGTTCAAACAAAAAGAGAAAAATTGTGAAAATAACGGAAAATGGACTTGAGACCCAGAAATGCTAAAACCAGAAAGATAAAAGTTCCATACACATAGATGTTGCTGAATAAATATGCTGGGATGGGGCCAGAGAGATTTGCTAATGCTAACTTCCTTTTCCTGCTGCCTCTCAGCCCACATAGATTCGGGTGAGGGATATTTAACATGGTTGGAGTATTTAGAAGATAAAGCAGGTTATGGTTGAATATTTAGTTTGGATGTTCTAATCAGTTTCCAATGGAAAAATGAAATAGTGATAGATATCTTGGCCTAGGGCACAAGAATATGAATGGTAATGATCTTCATCTGGGAATCATTACTATCCAGATGATCATTAAAGCCAATGGGACAGTTGAGGTCATCTTGGAAAAGTGTGTGCAATCAGACAAGAATTCTATCAGAGACAAAACCCCATGGCAAACCAAAAGTTCTGGATGGGGTTTCTATATTCCTTAGCCTCTGTGCCGGTTTGAATAAGAATGGCCTCCAGAGGCTCATAGACTGGAATGCTTGGTCACCAGGGAGTGGTACTTTCAAGTGTTACTTGAAAGGATTGGGAGACATGACCTCGTTTTATAATTTTGTTGTAAGAAGTGTGTTACTCCAGTGTGCTTTGGATTCTTAAAGGCTTAAGCCAGGCCCAGTGTCTCTGTCTTCCTGCTGCCTGTGGAGCCAAATGTGGAATTCTCAGCTACATCTCCAGTTCCATGTCTTCCTGTGCACCACCATGCTTTCCACAGTGAGGAAAGGGGACTACACCACTGAAACCATAAGCCGGACCCAATTAAATGATTTGCTTTATAAGAGTCAGTGTGTTGGCGGTGTCTTTTCAGCGCAATAGAACAGCGACTAAGATAGTCTTCTATACTCTGAGAGAGTTACAGCTAATAATATCCATGGCTTTATGGTTTGGATAGGAAGTAACCTCACAAGGCCATGTGTTTAGGGATTTGTATTAGTCAGGGTTCTTTAGAGTCACAGAATTTATGGGTAGTCTCTATATAGTAAGGTAATTCGTTGATGACTCATAGTCTGTAGCCCAACTCCTCAACAATGGTCAGCAGCAGCCGTGGATGGAAGTCCAAGGATCTAGCAGTTGCTCAGTACCACGAGGCAAGCAGGTGAAGAAGAGAGAAATCATCTTTCTTCCAATGTCCTTATGTATATCTCCAGCAGAAGGTGTAGCCCAGATTAAAGGTGTGTACCACCATGTCTAGATCTGGGACTTGCTTTGTCCCAGATGACCTTGAACTCAGAGATCTCCTTGCCTTAGTCTCCTGGGATTCATAGCCACTATGCCTCAAGATCTTCATGCCAAGATTCAGATAAGAAACGTGTATCTCCTTGCCTCAAGATCAGGATCACAGTTGAGCCTTTCAATTCTAGATTGTAGGTCATTCCAGATACAGTCAAGTTGACAACTAGAAAAAGCCACTACAGGGCTGGTCCCTAGCTCAAGGTGCTGAGACGTGATTGGATCATAGGTGTGTTAACCTCACAAACTGTACGGATGGTCACAGGGAAAGAGATAATTAGGAGTTGGGCCTTAGCTGGAGGAAGAGGGGTCACCAGAGTGTTAAGGTGCAGCTTGTGTCTGCTCCTTTCCTCTGTCTTGCTGTGTCTCTTATCTGCCCTGAGGTTGGTAGCCTCTTATGTCACATGTTCTTAGTCTCACAGTGTTTTCCTTCTTCTCAGTCTGGAGCAATGGAGCCAGCTGTCTAAGGAAACCTCTGAAATCAGGAGGCAAAATAAACCTCTCCTTGTTGTGTGCCTTTAAATGAGAAATGCCTCCCACTGGCACATGCGTTTGCTTGAATCTCCCCCAATAGGTGGCACCATTTGTAGATGTTATAGAAGCTTTAAAAGGTGGAGCCTGGTAGGAGGAAGTATATCAGTGAGGATGGGCTTTGATGAGTCCCATCCCGTTTCCTGTTCTATATCCTTGCTTCCTGCATGCATAAAAATGTGGTTTGCTAGCGTCCTGTTCCTGCCGCCATGCCCTTTCCACTCTGATGGACTCCAGTTACTCTGGAACTGTGAGCCCAAATTAATCCTTTCTCCTCTAAGTTGATTTTTGTCAGGACATTTTTTTTTCATAGCTACAGGGAAGTAAGTATTATGCTCCTTTAGGTTGTTTCCCTAAAAGTATAGTCACCGTGATAGAATGCTAACTGATTCAGACGTAGGATAAGTAGGTAAGTAATGGAAAACCAACAGCTCTTCTAATGTGATGTAAATGTTCATACTTCTTTTATGCAAGAGCATCATGGGAGTGGGGCCATAGCTCAGTAGGTAAAGTGCTTGCCTTGTAAGCTTGAGAGTCTGAGTTGCCCCCCAGAATCCATGTAAAGAAAAGTCAGGTATAGTGGCATGGTTTTGAAATCCAAGCACTTGAGGCAGAGATAGAAGATTTTTAGGGCTTTCTGGTCAACCTGCCTAGCCAGGCCAATGAGGAGTGACAGGCAAGCTGTAGGATGCTCAAGGAGTGACAGCTGAGCTCTGTCACTCTACTGAGGTGCATACACATGACGCACCGAAGAACTCTGCCGCTTTTAAAACTTAAAGACATTTATATGGTTTATTTTTCTTTAAGGTTTATTTATTTATTTATTTTGTGTGTGTGTGTGTGTGTGTGCATCTGAGTAAACAAATACCACATGTTGTGTGACTGCCCATAGAGGTGGAAAGAAAGGGCTGAGTCCCTTGGTGTGGTGCAAAAAGACTTGGTGTCAGAGCCCAACTCTGTCCTCTGGAAGAGCAGCAAGCGATTTTTTAACCCCTGAGCCATCTCTTTGGCCCATGTAACTATTTTCAAGGCATGATTTCCTTATGTAATTTTGGCTGTCCTAGAACTAGCTCCGTAGACCAGGCTGGCCCCCACCTCCCTGAGTGCCAGTATTAAAGGTGTGTGCCTCTACCACCAGGCTTTGTTTAATTCTCTATTTGCTGTATTTTTATTTTTCTGATATGGAAGCAGCTGTTATTGGACTGACTGACTCCCATAAGCTCACCTTCTAGTTTCCAGACACTTCCTTAAAAAAAAAAATAGAAAAAAAACCACTTGCTTGTTTATTTGAAGGCATATCCAGTTAATATGTTTTAAAAGATATCTACTCCAACCTCACTTCAGCCATTTCTGCTGAGACAAATCAGCGTCTGTTTCCCAAGAATCTCTTCGGCTGTGCTGACGTCTCCATTTAGCACCTGGAATGTACTTATCACTTAGCTGTTGCATTCCTCACATTTGCGACTCATTTTCTGTGTCAGTTCATGTGGTTGATATTATAAAAATCATTTTAAACCTAGTTTAACTTTTCTTCTTTTACGTTCGGCTTATTCATAATTTTATGAGCTATAAATTTTATTGCATTGCGAATTGCCTTTCCTATCTACAGATAACTTCAAAGAAGTCCTTGGAGGAATTGCTTAGAATAGGATTTTAAAAGAAAAGAAAGAAAGGAAGAAAAGGGACTTCTGTTGAAACTTGCTACATGTTAGGCTACAATGTATCCTTGAGTAGGAAATGACCAAGAAAAAAAGAACTGGCTTTGTCTTCTGGCCTTAGTTATTCACTCCAATCAAACATGTAGATTATATTTACATTGTATAAAATGAATATAAATTTAATATAGTTGCAAAGCTTACTAAAACAATCACTCTATTAATTCATACACGGCCCTTCTTGGGCTAAAGATTTTCTTTGGTATGACTTATCAAGATCACTGTCAACAAAGTTGAAAATAATGAGAAAAATGCTCATTTTTATTTTTCTTGGGAAATGCTGACTTCATCTTGGTGCAGATTAAATCAAGACTTGCTAAAGTCATACAGGGTATTCATTGAATGTTCTAAGTGCCAGAGCTATGTGAGGAAAATCATGCTGATTGCTTTCATTTGGGGCTTTTGATGATTGCCAAAGCTTAAATGATATAAGCCAAAGTTCAAAAGATGCAGAAGAAAATTTACAACGGAATTTGAGTCTAAGTTCTCATTTTACTTTTTTACTGTGGCTCTTCTAGATGTTCACCGTAAATATAATTTTATGTGTTTCCATATGGTTTGAGCCTCTCATTTTTCTTTTCCCAAAATGTGTGGCTATGTCCATGGAGAGTCTGTGAAGGTGCCATAAGAAACAACTGGGAAGTGGAGGCTTTTGGATTTGAGTTCTCTTGCATTTACATCTCACCCTTGAGTGGAAGCTACATCACCAGTGCACATACATCACTCTGCATTGTGTGATCAGGTAGAATCCATCTGTAATCCAGGTCTAATGGGGTCTTTCCCATCTCATTTCCCGCTGTTCAGAATGCCTCACTCCCAGGTATCTCCACGCCTAGCTTCCTATTTTACTTTCTACTGAGCCTTTATTGAGAGTCTAAGTTCTCAGTTTGATTTACACTGAATTTCTTTAAAATAGCCCACCACATCCCCACTTACTGCTCAAGGGTGACCATTTTCCCTTAGCTTGAGGGTGGTCTTCTTATTTTAATATTGGAAATTCCACACCTACGACCTGTGTTGAAAGTGATCTCTTAGTGGTCTCAATGATTCTACCCATTCTTGATCCATTCACCCTTCTACTCATCCATACATCCACTCACACAATGTGCTCTGACATCCATCTATCTGTCTGTCTGTCTATCTACCTATTTTATCTATCTATCTATCTATCTATCTATCTATCTATCTATCTATCTATCTATCATCTATCTGTCTGTCTTTCTATCTGTCTGTCCGTCTGTCTGTCTGTCCGTCCGGTGTCCATCTGCCCATCCACCCATCCATCCACCTATCTATCTATCTATCTATCTATCTATCTATCTATCTATCTATCTATCTATCTATCTATCTATCTATCTATCTATCTATCTATCTATCATCTATCATATGTCTATCATCTATCTGTCTGTCCGTCCGTCCATCCATCCATCCATCCATCCATTCACCCTTCTACTCATCCATACATCCACCCACACAATGTGCTCTGACATCTATCTGTCTATCTACCTATTCTATCTCTCTATCAATCTATCTATCTATCTATCTATCTATCTATCTATCCATTTATCTATCTGTCATCTATCCATCTATCCACCTATCCACCTATCTATCTATCTATCTATCTATCTATCTATCTATCTATCTATCTATCATCTACCCACCCACTCATCCACCCACTCCCTTTATTCAATTGAACTGAATTACGTTCCACAACAGTACACTTTTTTTTTTGTTTTTCTTATATTCCCCTATCCCCACAGCAGCATTCCTAAGGGGCAAAAATAAATCTCAACGAGTATTTGTTAAATGAATGAAAAAAATCTATATGTCAGGGCAGATTAGTAAAAATGAGAATAGAAAGGCCATGTTGACATTGTCCCGTCTGTCCAAATAGCTACCAAAATTATGTCTTGATCCTTATCATCTTCACATGCTCACAGGTAACCTGCGTGAGTCAGAGATTCTAAACGGCAGGAAATGCAATGTCTTATACACACAAGCAGTTTGGACTGAAAATTGAGATTTAGGTAATGAAAATACTGATTCTTATCGGAACAGTCCTGCAGAATGATCAGATTGGATGGGCTCTTCCAGTCCTGTCGCTGGCTGTTGAAGATGCTAATAGAAACACAAGAACAGGAAATGATGGGACTGAAAGAGTGTTGGAACTGGTATGGTGACTGGCTTCACAGGGGGCACAGCACAGGGAGCACCCGCAGACCTAGACCAAAATGCAGTTGGCCAAACTGTGCTTAGCATTTCTACTTAGAGCACACAGGTACAGTTATCGAGTAGAAAAGCCAGCACCAGCAAAGAAATATAGCAGACTGGAAAGGTTATTAAATGGCATGAAATCGAGAAAGTGAGGATGTTAGGTCAAGGAAGTGACATGACTTCCTGGGATCATTCATACAGTGCTTGTCACTCTTTCTATGTCATGGTTACAGTTGCATGTTCGTGTTTGTTTGTTATTGTTGCTATTGCTGTAGTTTGTGTGTGTGTGTGTGTGTGTGTGTGTATGTGTGTGTGTCCTGTATCTTCCTCAATAACTCAATTCCATATTTTCTGAGACAGTGTCTCTCACCGAAACTAGAACTCAGCAATTCTGCCAGATTGGCCGGGCAACAAGCCTCAGAGACCTTTCCATTTCAGCCGTGCTGGTGACAGGATTACAGGCATGTGCCACCATACCCGGTGTTTCTACTTGTGTGCTGGGGATCCCAATAGCCCAGTCAATGGCAGGAGATATGTGCTTCTGACTTTCCATAGCACTGTGGTAGGTCTTCGGTACCTCATTATGATCTATTTGTGTGTCTTTCCACTCTTTCTCCTCCTCCTGTTCTACATGCATGAGCTAAGCCTTCCTCCTCATTGGACAGATAGCATCTAGGAAGGGCCTTGGTAATAAAGCACTGTTGACCGAGTGGCTGGTTATGTGATCTTGAGTGACTGTGCAGGGCTTCACTGGGGCCAGCACTATAGTTTCGGGCACAGTCATCTCAAATGGGAAACCTTGTACTTCCGCTATGATGAAAATTTCCACACAGCGCCAAGGCCCTGTTCCTGAGGATCCACCCAAAAACCTTTTGTAAAAAACATTCCCTTTGCATCATGGTAGTGGACTCTTGGCTGCTGCTCCAGCACATGTAATTAGCAGACTTCAGTCCAATTCAACACTGGATCAAATAAGAACATAACTCTGGTTTCGTGTCATCAAAGTTAGAGATAGAAAATAATTATTAGTTTCACATTGAGTCTGCTCCTCTAGGGAGTTGGGGCAAAATTGTTCCCTTCGGGTATTTTGTCCGCTGACTTAAGTGAAGAATCAACAGGTTCTCTACTATTTCCTCTGGGAGATCCTTCTGCTGTCAAATAGAAGTGATTTTTAGAAAAAAGGAGAAGAAAAGTCTTCCTTCAGTTTATATTAGGTTTTCCTTATAGTCTCTGCCTGGCTGATTTCTGAAGTGTCTACATATGCTGGAGTGTATTCTGTGGAGGGAGGGAAGGGACATTTTCCTTTGTGACAACCCTTGAAGACACAGCCTTTCTAATGACTACTCATTTGGAAATGAGTAGCGCCTTTCTTCATACAATCTAAGTTGGTTTAATATCTTTACTGTGAGTCGTTTTTTTTCCGTGCATGTTTGTGTGTGTGTGTGTGTGTGTGTGTGTGTGAGTGTGTAATTTCCTACCACGTTAATGTGTATACCTCAATCTGACTACATAGGCATCAGGTCAAAACAAATGATTTCTGGGGTCTGGGAGTGAATTGCTATATTGATCTATTAAATAGACTTAAAATGTTTGTTTGAATTTGGCAGTCACTTGCAATCTGCAGCATTCCAGCAGAAGGCTTTGCCTGGGAATGACTTCAGAGGAGGAAGCAGAGTGTGATACAGGGTTAATTACAGAGATTGCTATTCAAGGGTGGTCCCTGGTGGCTTTCATTCCCAGTTCACTACCTGGGTTGATGTCAGTATTCTCCATTAAGATAACTCCCAAAGTTCAACGGGCCTGGCCTGAGGATGTGTTCTCCTTTTTCTCCTCCTCTTCACAGCAGAGTCAACATGTATTTGGACTGGAGTTGGGGGATTTTTAGCACAAAGAAAAGAAAGAAGGTTTGCTAAGAATTGAAGTTAATTGAACTGTAATTCAAAACCTAATCTCTGGCTTTCTACATGTGAAATATCCAAGATGTTCCTTGGCATTTCCAAATCTCTGATTTGTCATTTATTGATGGGAAGTGGTCATGGGATAGTAACAAGGCTGTTGCCAGGGGAATAACTGGTGTGATGTGTAGTATGTCTTGGTGCACTGTACACACTCAGTAAAATTCATGCGTATATGTTTTTCTTTTTACCAAGAAGACTACTGTACAAATCAATGTGGGCAGACTGGAAATATGTGTGAACCTGTAAGATAAATTGAATATGCTTCTTATGGAGATAGGAAACCAAAGTACATTTAATTATCAAGAAATTAGTATAAATGACATTAAATAGGAAGTTCCACATAAGTCCCATCTACACCTGCTGCTAGTAACACTGCTGCTTAGTAAGCTGTTAAAGCCTTCCAACAGCCTCCTCTTGACCTCTACAGACCTTTAGACCTTTTCCCTTCAACATACACAACTATATTCTCCAATATTACTTGAGTCACCTCAACTGTGCCTGCTGTGCGAAGAATATGCAAATGTGGCATACTAGGACATATTTCAGACATTCTTGAGGCTTTTGCTTCCCCTCTCGCTTGCAATTAATTGATCAACATTAATTAAGTTCTCAGAGCAATCAAAGTGCATGCGTGCGGAAGGGATGCAAGTGTTTGAGCAGAAGACTGCGGAAGTGTAATGCCACCTGCCTGGAGCCAGTCTCTCAAACTCCCATCATTCTCCAGGATGCTATCTTCTCCCAGTGTAAGAAAGTATTTCTTTTAGGTAAATACACATGTTTACATAAGCACGCTGTATTTTTTTTTTTTGTAATAGAAACCACTCTGAAGACAATTTATTTGTCTAGCAAGAAGGATATGTTTAAATAAATTACCATATAAATCATAAATTATCCAAGCTGCATTTTTGGGCTCTCCGAAGCTTCCTTATTTGGTTTATACTGGTTTATATCCCTCTTTGTCGTGCAAGCAATCAAAGGCAGCTGAATCTCAGGATTTAGGATGTAGATTTGATAGAGGGCGTGGGCAGGAAGGTCCAGTGCACATAACCTGGTATAAATTAGGCCTGCAAGAAGTCAGGCTGAAGTGTGCTGTACACCGATGTCCTCTAGAGCCTAATACAAAAGCAGGTCTCACAATCCTGATGTGTTTCAAGCCGTGTTATAATTCTGGGCTAAAAAGCCTTCCCTCTTTTCACTAATTTGTTCTTTAAAAAACAAACATTGTTGGCTTAGTGTCACTTTTGTGTTTATATTTTAAAACATGCTAATTCTGACTTTACAATATGTTTTAATTGTGATAAGATGACTTCATTCTCTCTCCTTCTTCCTCCAGCCTCTCTTGTCTCCCTCTCTTTAACCTCCCATAATCTCCTGCACTCATGATGACCGCCTTCTTTTTTCTCTGCTCACTGCTGTACATATATGTATTTCTTGGAACAACTCTGTACAAGAGATTAAAAGCTAATCAGTATTATCTTCAGGGGGTATCTCCTTGCAACCTACGCTACCTTTAAACTCATGGCGATCCACGTTCCTTAGCCTCCCATGTATTCCACATGATACCCCCATGATTGCAGGAGTGCCCCAGCCTAGTAAGAGGGGAAAGCTAACTCTGGTTGAAGGACACACACAGGTGGGCTCTGGTCCCTTTAAGAGAAGGATCACAGCCATATGAATTTGGTTAATTTTACATACATTTGCATTAATATCTATGAAGTCCTTCTCCAGATTATGCAAAATTAAATATCATTAACTAATTAGTGCTCCCTCTGTCAACTTTATTCAGGCTTGTCACGCAAAGTGTGAAAGTGGCTGAATCACGTAAGTATATAAGTCAATCAGGGTTTATCCATGCTTAGAGGAGATGCGCAGGGGAAGCGTTCAGACCCTCATACGCAAAGGGGAACGTCAGCTACTACAGATCTCTTTACATTTGAAACAGGAAGTGTGGCCATTTCCCATCTGATCCTACCACAGCCCCCACCCTCACGCTCCGTGCAGACAGCACTCCCTCATAGATAGCATCAAATGCACCTTAGGCTCGAAGCACAGACTTCAGCCAAAATTCCATATAGCTTTTTCTTCATAATTTCAGTCACATTTCAGATATGTCTCGATCTCAAAACACAGGTCACACAATTCAGTGTGATCTTAGGGAGTGGGAAGAGTCAGTGGTGGTGGTGGGATTTGTTTCCAGAGAGGGAAGTGTGGCAGAGGATGGCCTTGTTGACGTCGGTGGGAGGAGCAGCCCTTGGGCCTGAGGGTGTTTGATGATGCCCCAGTGTAGGAGAATGCCAGAGAGGAAGGTGGGAGTGGGTGGGGGAGCACCCTCATAGAGGCAGGAGGAAGGAGGGATGGGATAGGGGGTTTCCGAAGGGGAGACCTGGAAAGGGGAAACAATTGAAATGTTAATAAAGAAAATATCCAATAAAAAAAGAAAAATATATCCAAGAACCAAAGAAAGAAAGAAAGAAAGAAAGAAAAAGAAAATACATAAGCACTGATTTGACGTTTGAAAGAATATATAAACAAAGTCTTGAAGCCCATAAGTTTGTAAGATTGTAATAAAAATACCCAATTGTTTTACATATAATAAATACTTTTCTTCATTTAAAAAAAAAGGAAGGAAGAAAGGAGAACAGGAGTTGCTTGCGACTGTGAGGGAAACAGAGGGTGGGACTGCAGATGCTGCATGGTTGCTCACACATCTATATATGATGATACAGAGAGAGAAAATGCAAGACAAGGAAGGACAACACTTTGGGGGCGGGGAATGAAGTTTAACGGAAAGAAATATCTATAAAGGAGTTTAGAAATAAGCTTTCCATCCTCCAAATCTGCTATTTCTTAGTACCGATCTCAGCGTGGAGCAGAGTACCCTCTGTCCATGTCTCTGTTTTCTGTTTTTGGAGCTCAAGATTTTGGAAAAAACAAAAAACTTGGAAAAAATTAATAAGCAGTTTGCATGACATCCACATAATGAGCACTGTCCAGTAGCAGCTAAATTAAGAAAAGTCGATGAATGTATTTTAACCAGGAAAAGGGTTTCAAAATGTTTAATGTGGGGAAAAAAAGGGGGGAGCTCTCAGACTGATGCAGAATCTGGAATGACACAACGCGTGGAAAGATTAAAATATAAAGTTATTATTTTTTTTATGAAAAATCATAAATAGCAAATTTACATTGTAGGGCATCTTTAGGGAGATAGTAAATGGACTATAACTGGGTAGGGGTAGGTGGAAGACAGGCATTTCTGTTTTGTAGTTTTCTCTTACTGTCTTATCAGTGAGGAACAGAAAACTTGACATCAGTTTAAAAGCCCTCATGGATAACTAGAGATGAGAATTTTTTTTCAGCCTCCTTTGCAGCTATGCATGGTCACATGAATAAATTCTTGCCAAGGCAATGTGATGAAAGTGTGACATTCCATTTCTCCATCTCTTCTCCTGTGTGCTAGAATCTGGGTGAACTCCTGGTAATCTAGTTTCAACACTCAGCCACGAATGTTATCTGAAAGGAATTTAAAAGTCTAGCCTATTGTCCCATGGTTTGCTCTTCACATCCATCCACAGAGCAAATATTTATTGAATATGTATTATATGTTCATGTATGCATGTATATATGCATGTGTGTGGGGTGGTGTCTTAGTTAGGGTTTTACTTCTGTGAACAGACACCATGACCAATGCAAATCTTATAAGGGCAGCATTTGATTGGGGTTGGCTTACAGGTTCAGAGGTTCAGTTCGTTATCAACAAGGAGCAAGAGCAGGGCAGCATCCAGGAAGGCATGGTGAAGGCAGAGCTGAGAGTTCCGCATCTTTATCTGAAGGCTGCTAGCAGAATTCTGGAAACTAAGATGACGGTCTTATAGCCCACACCCACTGTGATGCTCCAACAAGGCCACACCTACTCCAACAGAGTCACAACTTCTAATAGTGCCATTCTCTGGGTCAAGCATATACAGACCACTATAGGTGGGAATGCATGTGTGCATGCATGTGAATAGGTACACAGGGTGTGGGTACGAGTGCATGTGTGGAGTACTGAGGATGATTTTGGAATTATCCTAATTGTGCTCCCTCCTTATTCTTGCAAAGGTCTTTGCAAGATCTCTCATTCAAATCCAGAGCTCACTGAAGTGTCTCGTTCACCTGCCTGCTTCCTCTTGGGATTCCCTGTCTCAAAACTTCACCTTGTAAGGTTGGAATTACAGGCCAGCTGTCCCGCCTGGTTGGTATTTATGTGGGTTCTGGGAATGCAGAGTTCCCTCCTCACACTTGGAAGGACTTAACTACGGAGCCTTTCCCCAGCCCAGTCTCTGTTTTTATTCCGTACTTGACTTGAGTTGAAAGAACACTGCCGAGAGGCACTGATTTCCAGTGGCTTAACCCAATTAAAACAATCCAGACTGAGGTATTTGAAGAGTACTTCTGGGATTTTTTTTTCCCCCAAGAGTTTTAAAGTTTGTTCTGATTCCTTAAGAAGGGATTTGATTATCAAGAAATACATAGCACACAAAAGTGAGAAAAACTCATCTGAATAAAGAAGAATAAGGAAAACGAACAGCATGGAGACCCGGAGGGAAGAAGAAGCTAGAGGTGATGAGAGATGTAGGACCCACCCGGCCTCATTTTCTCTCATGCACCTTCCCAGTCACCCATACCATTAGATCCATGTATTGGCTCGTGTAGCAGCAATCAATTAATTTTTATTCTTATGTTTTATTTCAGAGGGCCGGGTGGTGGTGGCGCACGCCTTTAATTCCAGCACTTGGGAGGCAGAGGCAGGAGGATTTCTGAGTTCGAGGCCAGCCTGGTCTACAAAGTGAGTTCCAAGACAGCCAGGGCTACACAGAGAAACCCTGTCTCAAAAAACAAAAACAAACAAACAAACAAAAAAACAAAACAGAACTATTTCAGTCAGAGGAGCATTGTCTTAGGGTTTCTAGTGCCGTGCTGAACACTATGACCGGAATCACTCTGGGGTGTGAGGTTGGGATCCGTCCCAACTTACGTTTCTCAGTTACACACTAACACAGAACGAAGTCAGGGCAGAAACTCACCCAGAGGCAGCAACCACAGTAAAGGCCTGGAGGAGTGTTTGTTTACTGCCTTGCTCCTCATAGCAAGTCAGCTTTCTTACACAGCTCAGGGAGACTAGCCCAGGAACCACACCACCTACAGTAGGCCAGACCCTCCCACACCAGTCACCAAGAAAACAGGCCACAGATTTGCCTATAGGCCGATATTGTGGAGGCATTTTTCCACTGAGGTTTCTTCCTCTCAGATAACTCTAGCTTGTGCCGAGTTGACATGAAGCTAGGCAGCATAAATATATTGCAGTTTATTTATTGCTCTGCTGAGGGGCTCGAGGTCACTTTCTGTGTAAGGCAGTTAAGAACACCCTTGTGTATGATCATTTCTCTCACAGGTTAGAGTTTCTTTAGGGTATTTAGGCAGGGGTTTGGAGCTGCATAGCATCAGCGTGGCATCTGTCTCTGTACAATCTTCCTTCCTAATGTCAAGCTAAACTCTTGCCAGGAGCAACGACCCTTTACTGTCCCCAGCAGTGTGCAAGAGGGCGACCCGTTTTGGCTTTGCTAAGATTGTAACATTGCCATTTAAAATGTCAAAGAACTAATTTCCTACCGTGTCTTTTTTTCTAAGTTTTTTTATTTACATTCCAAATGATTTCCCCTTATCCATTTCCTCCCTCCCTGAAAGTCCCATAAGCCCCCTTCCCTCCCTCTTTTCCCCATTCAATCCCCTCTCGCTTCTCTGTCCTGGCGTTCCCCTACATCCAGTCTTTCCAGGTCTAGGGGTCTCTCCTTCCATCTTCTTGGAAATCTATTGATATGTGAATTGTGTCTTGGGTATTCTGAGCTTCTGGGTTAATATCCCCTTATCAGTGACTGCATACCATGTGTGTTCTTTTGTGATTGGGTTACCTCACTAAGGATGATATTTTCCAGTTCTGTCCATTTGCCTAGGAATTTCTTGAATTCATTGTTTTTAATTTCAGAGTAGTATTCCATTGTGTAAATATGCCACATCTTCTGAATCCATTCCTCCATTGAGGGACATCTGGGTTCTTTCCAGCTTCTGGTTATTATAAATAAGGCTTCTCTGAACATAGTGGAGCATGTGTCCTTATTGCATGCAGGTAAAGCCTCTGGGTATATGCCCAGGAGTGGTATAGCCGGATCCTCCGGGAGTGTCATGCCCAGTTTTCTGAGGAACCGCCAGACTGCTTTCCAGAGTGGTTGTACCAGCTTGCAATCCCACCAGCGGAGGAGTGTTCCTCTTTTTGTGTTTTTGTTTTCCTTTTTCTGATCACCATAAGGACAGGCAGCTTTTACATAAACGGGGTCACTCGAGGTCATCTATGACCATGTTCTCTACTTTAGAAAATTGTATGTGCGTGCATGTGTGTGTGTGTGTGTGTGTGTGTGTGTGTGTGTAGTGTACATTCCCGTGTGTGCACATACATGTGGAGAGATCAGACGAGGGTGCCAGGTGTCTGCCCTCAGGTCCTTGAGCCTGTGTACCTGACAAGCCAAATCTGACGAGCCAAATCTCCAGCCCTGAAAGATGCCATTTTAATCATGTTTCTGTTGAGTTGTTCTTTTCTTTTTCCTCTGTGTAGCATTATTTTTAAGAAATATGTGTAGCAAATGGTGCCATTCTTGGATTAGTCCCTTTAACTGTGCATTTTGCGATGAATTCATATTTTCTTTTAAGGTGTTTCTCTTAAGGTGTTTCTTAAATAAATGCCAGTTATTATTCCTATTTTTAAGTGTATGGTATATTTTAACTATATTCCCTCAACTTCTCCAAGATCTTCTCTACCCACCTAACTTTGTTATTTATCTCTGTATCTCAAAAAAACAAAAGCAACAAAATGAAAATCAAAAGTAACAAAAAGAATGACAGGAAGAAAATTAATATTAAAAACAATTACTAAGACAAAACAAAAAGTGCACACATCCTGTGTTGTCTAACTATACCTGGGCATGGGCCTCCCCTGGAGTGTGGTTATGGGAGAAACCTGACTTTTCCTCTCCCAGCAGGTATCTGTTACAAATAGCTTCTTTGTTGGAGCTGGAACTTGGTGCCCACTTCCCCTTTGCAGTGCTGGGGTTTTGTCTGGTTTGAACCTGAGCAGGTCTTGTACATACTGATGCAGTCTCTTTGCCTTCAAATGCATAGCAGACCTGTTGTGACTAGAAGCCCAAGTCGGTTTTCAACTTTTATATGGTGATACAACTTCGCATTGTGGGGCGTGGGTTTTATTGTTCAAATTTTCTTTCTGTACTTAGAGGTTTTAAAGGCAGTCTGTATCTTATCCTACAGTTGCTTAATTTGACCTTTTGTGTGAGTCTTACATCTAAAAGTAGTAACTGGTTTTTGTATCTGATAAGGGTTGAGCATTAAACCTGTTTATTGTCTTCTAGATAAGCAGTTATACTCTTCAGAGCAGAAGGGCAGGGAACAGGGAGACCAGGGTTAAACTTTCATGACCTCTCCACTGATCTTTAATTTCTACTTCAAATTATTTCTATGAGATTATTTTAGGCAATGCCAATCAAACATACTGTCACATTACAGGACACTTGTGTGTGTGTGTGTGTGTAGAGCTTATGTGGGTGTATGCATAAGGGTGTGCATGTGCACTTGTGTGCATGGGTACATGGAAGTAGGCAGAAAGTCAACCTTGGGTGTCATCCAATATGATCTGGGCTGTTACTCAATTGAGGTTTCATCTTCTAGATGACCCAAGGTTGTGACAATAACAACTGAGCATACAATCCACCTCTTGTCAAGTTGACAAATAAACACATCCTTGTTAAACTATAACCTCTCCTTCCCTGTCCTAATTCCTCACGTTACTATTACAATATAAAACAGAGTCCAACTTTTAAAAGTCTCACCATCTTTATTTACACTTTAAAAGCTGAAGTTCAATTGTAGGACCCTGTAAAATTAAAAAAAAAAAGAGAGAGATATACTTTTCATATTCCAAAAAAAAGAACCAGGTCAAGAAAACACTCAGACTTAAGCAGAAGCAAAATCCAGTAGTGTAAATTAAATTATATCGACTAATGTTCAATATTTTGGACTCACTCTTAATTTTCAGGGATTCAGAGGGCTTGAGCAGGGCCGTCTCTTCAAATTTGTCATCCAAAGCTCCAGCCACCTCCTGCTTCACACTTGCCAAAGTCCTTGACCTGGTGTCTGCCAGGCAAGTGACATCAAACAAAATATCATTTTTTCTTCTGCCTCTGTTCTCTACTAACGGAGTTGCTTAGCTACTGTCAGCTAGGGTCACATGGGAAAGAAGAACTTCACATGAAGAGCCGCTCAGAAGGCAAGTCTGTGAGCAGTGGTATTGTTTGATAACTGATATGGGAGGCACTCTGGCCCCTGTGGGAAGTACAGTTTTGTTTGTTTGTTTGTTTGTTTTAATAAAGGGATAAGAAAGCTATCTGAGCATGGGCCAACAAGTAAGGCAACCACTGGTGTTCCTCCATGGTACCTGCCTTCATGTCCCTCAACAATGGGCTGTTACCTGGAAGTGTAAGATGAAATGAATCCTTCAATACTCTAAGTTGCCTTTGGTGAAACTGTTCCATCACAGCAACATAAAGGAAATAGAGATTGATGTCAGAAGTAGGGTTTGCTGTGGTGAACCTGACCATATTGCTTAAATAATTTGTGCATACATTCTATACATTTTGGGAAAAGAAATACCTTTATATGGAAACAATGAAAATGACAATCATGAAAGATTGATTTAAGGAACAAATAGATCCCTTCCCATTTGCATGAAGTGAGGGGAGGCCAAAGGGTCGACCAGCTGGCCCATATTGGCTGGGATGGCTCAGCTACACTCTGAAACCTCCCTAAGGGAGGGAGAAGGGTACTCTGGAGGCAAATACCAGAGGGTGAGTTCATTATGTAAATACAGTTGCAAGCCAGATGTTTATAACTGGTGTAAATCTTACTTGCCTGAAGCAACTGAACAATATTTTTTAGCTAGTTTTTATATCTTCAGGGGCTTTGCTATCAAGTTCTAAAATTACTCTCTTTCCCCATAACACTGTAGGGGGAAAGAAAATAAACTGTTAGGATGGTCTCATGGTGAGGAAATTTTGGTAAAGTGTGTTCCATGAAAACAGGAAAAGAAAAGCAGGGATTAATCACTCCAGATAATAACTGTCCTTGAAGGCTAGATAATGGGTTTTTTTTTGTTTGTTTTTGTTTTTTTTTTAAAGAGACAAGATTTTGCTTTCTGGCATTCATACTGAAGTTCATAAAGTGAAGAAAGAATATTGGGGAGCCCATTTTCAAAAAGTAAGCAGCCTTTCAGCTGCTGGGATCCCATGGAAACCAAAAGGACAAGTATGACCTAAACTTGCTTTACGGAAGCTAATTTTCAGAACGTGGTATTTAAGTTGAATGTAGGGACACGTGGACATGTGTATAATCCCACAAGCTCTCCGGGATCTGCTATTCACCGGCATCTTAGATTTCTGCTTGGGGATTTGGGATCACAACTGCCAACCTGGGAAAACCACATCACTTACGTGTGCTTAAGCCGTCGCTAATTAGTTCTTCCGACCCTTCCGTACACCAATAAATGGCCCATTTACAGAACATTAAAACAGAGTTCTTTCCATTAAAAAATGAGTTTCTTGCTAGTGAGCATGATCTAGGCTTAATGCACACTGTTAGTTAGCATGAGGTTGTCCTAATGTACAGGGCTGCTTTCCAATGTGAAGTGATCGGGGCCCTAATTAGGCTTCCTGGTTCAGTCAATTAACTGAGAGGAGGATGAGCTGCTCTACAGCGATCTAAATATTGCTTGTATTCTTAGTTTATTTTTGGTCTATTACTTTTAGATCGAAAGAGCTGGAGACTAATGTGAACATGCATAAAGAGGCTTGGAAAATGATGAGCCTAGAGACAGTTTTATATCACCTCATCAGGTTAATGTAAAAGTTGTATTTGTGTATGCAAATAAGCAAATACAGTAGCCACTTCTTCTGGATTCTGACATACTCCTCATCCTGTGCAAAGCACTATGGGTTCCTTGGTGCACATAGTAGGCATCTCGTGACTTGTCTAAGGGGACGCAGTATTTCTAGGACTGATTGTTGTTACAGTACCAGGCCTGCTTTGCCCAAGAGAGCCAATCACAGGACAGAGGGATAAGTAAAGAACAGAAAGCTTAATCATGTGGGGATAGAGAGCCAGGCTCCACTCCTGCTTCCTGAAGATGGAGGTCCAAGGGTGTTTGTGGGGTAAAGAAAAAGGGTGATATGAGGCATAGGGAAATGGACTTACAAGTGATAGGAAGCTGATGTCAGCCTGGGGAAGGTTCTCTGTGGCCTTTCATAGCAACCACGCTCCGAAAGCCTAAGGTTAGCATATTCTGTGGATGACATTTTGGTCTTCAACATATGAGTGTCTGTCACTGGACACTCGCACAGGTGCAGGTGGTGGGTTGGTGGTTTCAAATCAGTTTGAATCCCCTTTGAATTCTTGGAAGCAGTTTAGACAGCCATGATGACTCTGACTCCAGACATCTGGAAGTCATTCCAGCAGAGCTAACAGGTCCCCTAGGTGACTTCTAATATTCCGGATGAAAGTGAGTACCCAAATGCCAGTACGTTCAGGCACTTCTAGTTTTCCTTTGGTTCCATGGGAATTTTTATTCCCATGGATTTAAACTCAGAATTCAACAGTTTTGAAATACTATGACTTTTTCTGTCATCCGGTAGAGATAGAATGTGGGGCCTGAGACACGGTAGGCAAGTCTATTGGCTATATCGCCAGCTCTTTTATTTTTTATCTCTTATTTTTATCTTGAGAATGGTTCTCAACGACTTGTCTAAGCTGCCCTTGAACTTACTCTAAAGCCCTGGGCAATCTAGACATGGGATTCTCCTTCTTCAGCCACCCAAGAAGCTGAAGTGGTAAGCCTCTACCACCTAGTCTGATGGGGCATAGGGAAGATGTTTTAAGTGTGGCTATCTTCTTAAATATTTATTTTGTCATTCTATTACTATATATCTTTGTGTGTGTGTATGCCTGTGATGAGATGTGTTTAGAGAAGACCAGGAGTCTCTAGATGTGTTAAATCTCCCTGGAATTGGTGTACATGCCATTGTGAGCTTTCCAACATGAATGCGGAGAACTGAACTTTGTTCCCCTGGGAAAAAAGGCATATATTCAAAACCATCAAGGAACCGTTGAGACCAACCAGCACTGACAATAGACAATTTAAAACTGTGTTAGATTGCGGCCACCCCAGAAAAATCCAGGCCACATGTCACTAATCAGGTGCTATCAGGAGGCTGAGGAGGAGGTCAGGGAAAATATATTTTTGAGTTTATATGTAGGGATTTTATTCATTTATGGAATATCTAAGGGCAAAAGAGACCACATTCTTTGCGAAAATATCCCCCAAACACTCTCTAGTCCACATCCTAACATTCTTCCCCTCAGAAACTTCTTGAGCTGGGCATTAGTGAAGTGAAATTTTTGATTTCTTTGTAGACTCAGTTGAGTCATGTGACGTTTTTCTAGAAGCTGTCTTAAGAGAGGATGTTTTGCCGAAACAGACTCATGAGAGAATGTTTTGCGGAAGGAAACATGTGAGAGGGCATAGGATGCTTTGCTGGGGTGGACACTTGAGAGGCCACATGACGTTTGGAAAGAATATAAATATAACTCCACAGACAGTGAGAGGAAGCATTGCATTGGTTTGCTTTCAGTGCTCCCCTGGTCTTTGCTGACAATGCTCTTGGATTGATTCACCTTGTAACACTTTCCTGGTCTTTACCCATCTTCATTGCTTAGGACTTCATAGAGAGAAACATGTCAAAAAACTTCTTGTGGTATTCTGGCTGCTTCTTGCTGCTTCCCCAGACTCGTGCTGATATGGTGGAGCCTCAAGGTTTCTTCTGGATTGAGCCGCTGATACTGATTCATGTGTGGTGTTTGCAGATTGGACTGCCCCTACTGATTCGTGTTTGATAATTCGGACTAGACTGCTGGTATCCTGACAATAAAAGTTGGTGTCCCTCAGGGAACTACTTCTAAACAGGTCCCTTGTCCTACTGGCCATCTTTCTCCCCTACATTTGCTCATTGGGCTAGCAGGGAGGAACCCTTATTAAAGTAGGCTTTGGAAAATCAAAGCCTACACATCAGAATAGCTTTTGCCCTACTGCTAGAAGAAGCCACAGGAGCCCAACACTGATGGCCAGCCTGAGTGGGCAGTTAAAGCCTCCATCTCCTCCACTGGGAACTGAAGGAGGGAGGAAACCAGGATGGACAGGTGGGGCTTCACTGTACTAGTGAGAGAGAGTGGACAGCCTCACCAGATCTGCTCTTTTCCTTGTGTTTTCCTAAGCAGAGTCTTGTGGTAAGACTGCCTTGTGGTAAGAGTCATTGTCTGAGCTTCCTTGCAAGGCTGCAGCCAGTTCAGCAACAGATGATCTTAATCTTCATTTCCTCCCTTCCTGCCTCTGCTTTATTCCCACCCACTCTTCTCAACAAGGTGTTAGTTAGTACTTGCACTTTACATTAAACTCTGATTTTCAGGACCCCTTGGCTAAGATACTGTGATTGAGTCTTGTTGAAGATTTGACTCCAGGAGCCCTCATGTATACAGTAAAGAGTGGTTGGTAGATATACAATATTTTCTGGGAGATTTCTGTATTCTATTTTGAGGAGAATCAGAAGTGGAACGCCATGTGAGGGTAAGACAGGCAAACCTGAGAACACCCACACTTGCTGGTAAGATGGTCAGTGAAGGTTTGTGGTACTAACCCATGCAGCACAGGTCAGTGTGTGGACACAGACAGAGTACTTCCTAGTTTGGATAGCGCTGGGCCCCCAGATGCTGACATTCTGAAAGGATGTAGAAATGTGTGCCCTTTGAACTAAGGTGGTGCCGTCAGTAAATGAAAGACTTGGGTCAGCTTGCTGCTGTGTAAATTTTTTATACACAGATTTTTTTTATAGCCACATTTCCAGCAGATACATAGGTGTGTTTCAGCAGCGAATGGAACACCTTCTGGAAAATAAATCACCCCGCAGCATTTATTTGGATGTCCCTTGCCCTAAAACATTTTAACAACCCTGTCATTTATTTCTTCCAAATCATCTATCATTTATCCTTTCCTGGCTGAGGCCACATTCATCCACAGGCCTGGCTATGGTATGCTATCAGAGGTAACAGCTCAGCAGCTCTAGGACCTGCAGGGTCTCTCCTGCCTTGCTTAAGCTCAGTATTTAGAATGAGCATTTCCTGTTGTTGAAACAGAAACTGCTTGTTACCTGAATCCTATGGGTCCTTAGCAGGTGAGGGAGAGGTGAAGGCAGGGTTTGAGTAACAAAAGGGATGGATGAGAGGGAGTGGGGAGGAGAGAGAGAGAGAGAGAGAGAGAGAAAAGGGAGGGGGGAAGGGGAGAGGGGAGAGGGAGAGGGAGGGGGGGGAGGGGGAGGGAGAGGGAGAGGGGGAGGGAGGGGGGGAGGGGGAGGGAGAGGGAGAGGGGGAGGGAGGGGGGAGGGAGAGGGGGAGGAAGAGGGAGAGGAGAGAGAGAGGGGGAGGGAGGGGGGAGGGAGAGGGGGAGGAAGAGGGAGGGGGGAAGGAGAGGGAAAGGGGAAAGGGAGAGGGAGAGGGAGGGGGAGGGAGAGGGAGAGGGGGAGGGAGAGGGAGAGGGAGGGGGAGAGGGGGAGGGAGAGGGAGAGGGGGAGGGAGGGGGAGGGGGAAGGGGAGAGGGGGAGGGAGAGGGAGAGGGGGAGGGAGAGGGAGAGGGGGAGGGAGAGGGAGGGGAGGGGGAAGAGGGAGAGGGAGAGGGGGAGGGAGAGGGAGGGGAGGGGGAAGAGGGAGAGGGGGAGGGAGAGGGAGAGAACGTCTCAAAGCATTTTGGGCTAAAGTAATAGCTCAGCTTCTGTGTCCACTACTGAATGCGATCCCTGCCCAGCCGTGGGCACTCTGCTTCACCACCCATCTCTGGAAATCCAGCTCACAGAGATCCTGTCTTGTTACAGTCAGGAAACAGAGCAGGAGTCCAGCAGATCCTTCTAGATTTGCCATGTGCGTGTGAAGTGAGAAAATAAATGGAAGGTTCTTTATTTGTGGCAGCACAGTTCTTACCGTTCTGTTACTATACTTGTCTGTAATTTCTTCTACAAGCATCACGATGTCAGATACCATCTTTCCACCCTGGATCTTTATATTCCAAGTGGTAAAGGACCGGCACAGAGGAGGCACTCAGTAAGTATTTGTTTATTGAGTGAGTGGATGAATAGAAATGATTAAATCAGAATACATATCACAGTCAATAACACCTGCATGTCTACATATCCATGATGAATGGTCAGAGAATGAGGTGACTAAGATTACTACATGGGAACTGCATGCAAGTTGTTATGTGTGCCTCCAGGATGTTGAATATTAAGTAAATCTAAACTACCTTTTCTTATTGTTTTGTTGGTTTACTTTATTTAATTTATAATTTTATATTTAATCTATAATTATATTCACAAATAAATTTTTAAATAAATAAATAATAAATAAATCGATTTATCTATGTAGCTTAGGATGATCTTTGCCTTCTGGTCCTCTTTCTCCCACCTCTTAAGTGCTGGAATTACAGACATGCATCACCAGACTCTATTAATACAGAGCTGGAGTTTGAATCCAGGGTGTTGTGATGCTAACCAAGTGAGCTACACTCCCTGGCCCAAATATAAAGAGACTGACAGCTTAATAAGCAGTATATAATAACCATAAGATGATTTTGCCAAGGATTAATTCCACATATTAATTCATTTGGTTCTTAATATAACACTACAAAGTAGAAGCCACTATTAACATCACATATTTATAAATATAAGTATATTCAATTTATATATAGTACAATTTATAAATTAACTTTAAAATGTATTATATTATGTGCATGTGCACATCTGCAAGTGTGTTTTTGTATGCATGCATGAGTGTATATAAGAGAGAGAGAGAGAGAGAGAGAGAGAGATCTCATTGGCATGGACCATATGTTTTCCATGTCTGTACCTTCTTGCCATATGACCATTGGGCACCAAGTGGTAGATACTGAAGTCCCAAGACTCATAACAGGGCAGGTGTAGAAAGAAAGGTCCTAGGCTTAGCAGTAAAATCAACTATTTAGCTGAGAGAATGTGCTAGAGATTAACAAGGGGAAAAAAATCATGGAAATTAAATACAAATAGGGAGTTTGCTGGTAAATCAAAGAAGTAGAATATTTAATCCATATAAATAAAAAGTAGGTTAAGAATGAGTGTGTTTTCAGAGAAGGAGTAGCATTCAAAAGCAAGAGGGTCCTCTGACAAGAGAGGACAAATATACAATTAAACTGGCAAACAGAACCCGTCAGGGAAGAGGAATGAACCGCCAAGCATCTCGGCTGCATGAGGGTAGCCTCTCTGGAGGCCATGCGATTTCCATTTCTCTGATTCCATATTTACCCAGCAGCCTTCAAATTTAAACTCAATTTTTCAGTGTTCCCTGACCTGGATAAGGAAGCAGTGAAAACCAACAACGACAACAATGAAAAAAACCCCAAATGCAAATAACCTGCCTGCTTTAAAGCAATAATTTTCATAGAAAACCATTAAACTTGCTCTGTCTTGCTGTCTTAAGAAATGCTGCAGGGGTGGACAGCACTGCTACACAGGGGCCCCTTCCGGCCTCAGAGGATAGCACACAAAATGGGCAAAACAACATGCTGTCCTCAGCTGGCTCCAGAGTCCTGAGGTAGACGGCCTTGTCTTAGCAAATAGGAGCCTGAACTGCAAGAGCGCACCTTCCATTGCTTGTCTTGCCAAGAAGAAACTGGTTCTCTGCAGACCGTGAGGAAAGCATAAACCATGAGGAAGGTATAAACCTTCTGAGAGAACTGCATCCCTTGATCTTTCTTCCCGCCTCTCTATCCTGTGAGCTAGCTCTGAGCTCTGGCTCAGCAGAGGACATTTTTCCCATTGAGGACTGAGAAAGCGTGGCCCTCATGATGGTACTCACTTAGTGCTGGTACTGTAAACCTACAGAAGTTTTTAGTTAAAAAACTATATATATAGTTTTGTAGATATGCCCATGGAAGCCAGAAGAGGACCTCAGATCCCTTAGAACTGGAGTTAGATGTGGCTGTGAATGTAAGAGTAGGACCCAAACTCTGGTCTTCTTCGAAAGCAGGAAACACTCTTCACCAATGACTTATCTCTCCAAATCCATATATCTTTTATGTTGTGGCCTTGGGAAAATTTAGACACTAAATTTGTATGGTCTTGGAAATAACTTCAACATGATTTTAGTTTCATTCACCAAAAAAAAAAAAAAAAAAAAAATTGTAGACTAAAGAAGCATGTTAAATCTATTTTAAGGTCATCCCATTTTCTCTATCAAGGATGATGTAGTTTGATAGTCTTTTCTCACACCTCCTATCTCTCTCCCTCTCCCTCCCCACATCTCTCTCTCTCTCTCTCTCTCAAACACACACACACACAAGTACTTCCTTCTTCTGCATACCATCCTATGCCTTTCTAAGTTTTTATTTCTCCTATCACAGACTAGAGTCATTTGCATTGTCTGGAGTGAGGATGTGTGGAAGGAATACAAAGTTAATATGATTACAAAATAAGTTCAAATAAACTTGTTCCTACCTGAATTATTTGCCTTGCTTATTACCTTTTTTTTTTTTACATTATTTATTTCTATCTGCCTGCATACCTGTGTGCCAGAAGAGGGCATCAGATCACATTACAGATGGTTGTGAGCACCATGTGGTTGCTGGGAATTGAACTCAGGACCTCTGGAAGATCAGCCAGTATTCTTAACTGCTGAGCCATTTCTTCAGCCCTTGCTTATTATCTCTTAATAGGAGAGGGTCTTTGGAATTACCCAGTAAGATTTGGCGTATGGGTATCTCCTTGGGTTAGTCTTAAGATGATTAAAAAAAATCACGTAGGTATGGTAGCACATACCTGTAATTCTAATACTCAAAGGCTGAAGTAGGAAGGCCGTGAGTGCCAGGCTGAACAGGGGTATATAGTGACATCTGTTTAAGAGAAATGACTTTTTAAAAATTGTATAGATCTTACATATCAATTATGGAAAAGATAAGATAAACCGTAAAACCAAGGGCATAGAGTTGATGCAGGGCACCTCTAAGTATGAGAGAGGAAATGAAGGCTTGCTGGTTGTTACCCTTCTGCGTGACCTTGTAACTCTGACTCTGATCCCTGGGCTTGCCAGGCAAGGCTTTGAAAACTCCTCCAGTCAGAACTGAAATCAGCCTTAAATAAATGTGAAACCTTTCCTTCCCGCCCCTCCCCTCCTCCATGCCGTTGGTCGTTCGTAGTTAATGTCTACGTGGAATGAATTCACTGCACTGGTTTTCAATTCCTACTCCCCAAAGCCTCCTTCAGAGTCATAAAACCATGAATAAGAGGAATTAGCAAATAGAAAGCCTATGATTTTAGAGTATCTGGGGTAAATGGGATTATAATTAGGCTGGTGCTGGTTCACAATTACGAAAGGGATTATACCAGCCTTTACTCACTATCTATGGAGGTAACCTGGAGAAAGCTACCTGATTTGGAGGGGAATTACCATGTTAGCTCACAGCTCCAGGCCAATCCCTGGCTCTCCTAGCCAGTGCTAACATTCCAGGCCCCTTCTCAAAGAAAACTCACCGGTTCCCACCCCTGCTGCCTTCCAAATGCTCTTGTTATGCTGACACAATTGTGTTCTCCTCCTAGGGCAATGTTCACTTAGAAATGGGCTTCCAATTGTGCTGACACACCTCATTAGCAGGGCCGGACCTCTTAAGTCAGGAACTCTCCTACAGGTGTTGAGCACGGCAAAGAAATACAAAGAAACTAACAACTAGAGAAAAGCTTCAATGCTCTCTCAAAGGAATTCACATTCTGAGTCGCTTGTTCCAGGTGGTTTTAAGGCTTGTCGCTGTTGTTACTATTTTTTATTTCACTTTATTTTTCTTCATCTTGCGTTATGAAGGCATCTATTTGTGGGCAGCAAGGATGCTCTGGCCTCTGAATCAGAGGGAGGAGGCTTCTGCTGTTTCTCCCTCTAAGGCTCCTGCCACCATGCCTTTCCTGCATCTTCAGGTGCACGTGCAGCTAAATCCATTTGAATGTTTTATTTTATCAGCTTCTGCCGTGGCTGTATTTGGCAGCTTATTTTACTTACTGGTTTATCCAGTGAGCCATTTCTCAGTTGTCTAAGGGAATAAATACATGGGCAGAGAGCCGGGGCAGGTGTTTAAACCTTTGACAGGCCTTGTCACTTGGAAGAGGATCAACCCAGCTTGGGCCATGTCCTATGGTAGTAAGTCTCCACCCCCTTGTAGCTTTCTCCTTCCCACTGATAATTTACATAACAGGAGGAATTTCTAGACAGCTCTATTGAGTCAGATGACTCTGATGGCCTCAGAACTGTTTAATGAATCAGTTCCCATTAAAAGACCAGACTGGAGACAATCACTTTTCTTTCTTCTTCTGCTTGCCCTCTCTATTTTCTTCCCCAAGGTCTTTCATACCAAAGAGAATTGCTTCACAAACTTGCTGTGTGCAATAAGTAAGCGATGCTTGACTTTTTCTAGACACGTTGTTTAATGTTACACGATTAGCTGTTGCTAACATCAGAAATGGGAGAGAAATGCTGGGAGGTAGAGAGAAGCTGCTGAGAGGATACAGGCAACAGCCCAGATTGCCAAAGCTCAGTAGAAAAGACCACAACAGATCAGTGGCCAATGGCAGAGCGGACAGCTCCGGGAGGGGTTGCCTCTCTTAGGGAACACTGCACGTTTAACACCTTTTAGGAATTTTTTTTCTTATATTTTGTTTTGCAAAGTATATCTTAAAGCCCTACTTGGGTCAAGTCATAGTTTCTAGTCTGAAGATTTTCCACGGTCAATGCAACGCCCCCATCCTCCGTTACATGGAATTATTCTTAGTGGAGCTTTCAGCCTGTCCTTTCCCTTTGTAAACCAACGATGCTTCATTCTGTTTGTTACTGCCATTAATGATGCTTTGAGATCAGTCAGAGGACAATTCTCCTTCCGAATTGCACCATTACACCTGAAACAGGCAGTTCAGTAAGTAGCCTACCACCTGAAATGTATGGTCTCTTCTCTTCAAAAATGTTTCCTTGTAATCCCATAATTGTGACAGTCTACAGTTGTTCTTTTAAAATATGGAGATGTTACGTTCTTTGCTAGTTTCTTTCAAATTCCTTGTTGTTGGGGGAAGAGGAGCCCCAGGCATTCTATCCATTGACTTCTTATCAGTCCTAGCTAAATAAAAGAAATCTCTCTCTTCCCGACATACAAATAATGACTGAAACACAGTGCCTAACTCCTGATGGGTATTCAACATTTCAGTCTTCAGTAGTGAAGTAGAATTTATTTCCATGATGATGATGATGATGATGATGATGATGACGGTTTATGGTCTTTATTGCTGGGGGGTGAAATCCAAACAAATCATGTTTCATCATGGAGTTACATCCCAGACCTCGGTTCTTTTGTTTGTTTGTTTTAAAATATTTTACTGACAACTTTGTCACCACAATAAATGCATCCCCATCACTTTCTTACACTCCTCCACCTCTGACCTTCCCCCTTCCTTCCTGAGAGTGCTTTCTCTGCATATCATCATTTCATTTTTGACCCACTAATTTTATCCTGAACTCTCTGTGTGACCACTGGTTTGGAACTTTCTACTGGAGTCAAGTGGGCTCACTAGTTGGTCCACAACTGAAGACAATGGCCATCCTTTCTGCAGAATCCAGACTCCTCCTCCCCATCCATGATTGACTGTTGATAAGTCCACTCTTTTGAAGACAAGATCCGGGCAATCATAGGTGTTGTGATATTACTCTTGGAATAGTGCCCCGAAGATAGCATTTCTTAAAGCTTCCCCCTTCTTCCTGCTTTGACAGTCTTTATGTACCTCATCTCCTGAGCTTTAGAGGAATGGAATAAATGTCCTGCTTAGGAACAGGAGAGATAGCTCATCAATTAAGGATGCTTCCTGCTTTGGCAGAGGTCCTGAGATCAATTTCAAGCAATAATGTCAGGCATCTCCCAACTGCCTATAACTCCACCCCAGGTGAGTCCAATGGCTCTAGGCTTCAAGAGCACCTTTACCTGTGTACATATAGCCACACAAATGTGTGCACATAAGTAAAATAAGTAACCAAATAAAATATGCCCTGTTGATGGCTGAGCAGTCAACCAGCTATTCTCAGTACTTTGAGCAGATATAAGTCTCTACTTTCACTGTTAGTCACCTCAAAGAGAACTTGTGTAATTAAGCCTAAGACCAGTCTTTTTCTGTGAATATTAAATATTTGAAAGGTGGCTTGGAGCCATGCCAGTTTAGCTAAACAACAGTAATACAGTTTTCTCTTTAGGGCCAGTGGCCTCTAAAGACATGGGTTTTAAAAGGCATGCAGCCCATTTTTAAAACTGTTATTTGGATTGTTGGTGTCTAACTTCTTGAGTTCTTTGTAAATTTTGGATATTAGCCCCCTGTCAGATGTAGTGTTGGTGAAGATCCTTTTCCAATCTGTGGGGTGCTGATTTGTCCTATTGACAGTGCCCTTTGCCTTACAAAAGCTTTGCAGTTTCATAAGGTTCCTTTTATCAATTGGTGAACTTAGAGCTTGAACCATTGGTTTTCTGTTCAGGAACTTGTCTCCTGTACCAATGTGTTCAAGGGTATTTCCCACTTTCTCTTGTATGAGATTTAGTGTATTCGGTTTTATGTTGAAGTTCTTAATCCACTTGGAGAGGTTCCACCTAGCAGCTGACTCAAAACAGACACAGACACCTACAGTCAAACAATGGATGGAGCTCAGGGATTCTTATGGAAGACTAGAAAGAAGAATTGTGGATCCCAAAGAGGAAGAAACCAACAGAGTCAACTACTCTGGACCCTTGGGGCTCTCAGACACTGAGCCTCCAACCAAAGAACATACACAGGCTAGACCTAGGGCTCCCTTCTCATATGTAGACAATGTGCAGCTTGTCCTTCATGTGGGTCCTGAACAACTGGAGCAGGGGCTCTCCCAAAAGCTGTTGCAAGTACATTGTATGTGGGATATGTTCTACTAGCTGGGCTGCCTTGTCTGGCCTCAGTGGGAAAGGAAGTGTCTAGCCTCTCAGAGACTTGTGGTACCAGGGTAGGGGGATATCCAGGGTGGATCCAACCTGCCCAGAGGAGAAGGGGGAAATGATTGTCAGAGGGCAGTGAACAGGATGTAAAGTGAATACATAAAAAAATTAAATTTTAAAAAATTTAATTTTTATTAAAAAAAAAGGGGGGGCATGCATTCTCTCCTAAGGAGCAAGACTCAAATTCAGTTGGAGAGCAGTTGGTTGTTTCCATTACAGTTGTGCCACTATTGCATGGGTGGTTACATGTTAGCAGGTTGGCATTGAGTTCATAGGGTGTACAGCTTTGTAGAACTGCTGATGCATTTTCTCCTCCAGCAGCCTACACAGCACCTTCAGGCACTATAAGCACTCACCAACAGGGAGGAAGCTTCCAATTCAGTTCTAGCTTGATTCCTCCCTATCTTACTACAAGCATGGGGAGTATCTTCAGCAATAGGGGCTCATCATCTGGTTCTGATGGATAACTAAGAGAAGCCCAGGCCTTCTAATGACCAACTCCTAAGAAGGTATCCCATCTTTTTGATTTTCCTTTACATATTCAACTTATATATGGGGCATACAGAAGAACAGACCAGGATGCCCTCAGAACTTCTAATACAGAATTAAAAATCCATCATTAATCTAGCTTCAGCAGTGAAAGAAACAAGACATGAATATAGAAAAGGATTCTGAGATCAGAAGATTATTCAAAGGGAGAATAGATAGTATGTGATCCAAGGTTAAAGATAATGTCACATCTAGAGAACCAAAGAGGCAGATAGTCTATGTTTAAGAATTGATGTAAAAAACCTAGATGCATAGATGTGATGCAAGTCTTGATTCCTATGGAAAATGTGGCCTGGGATATGTGGGAAATAGACTTTTATTTCTAACAGTTTGGGAGGTCAGAAAGTCCAAGAATTTGGTTCATGGCTAGATACATCCCTTTGATACACACACAGATATTTTCTTGCTAGATCTTTATCCAGTGGAGTGAGATATCATGTCTGATGTCTCTTCTTAAGAGGGCACAGATCCCATCTTGACCTAATTATCTCCATCCTAGATACAGTCACACTGAGGATTAGGCTTTAACATACAAATTATGTCAAGAAATGAACAGTGCATAGCACACTGTATGAGCCTAGGTAATGAAGAAGTGTCAGAACTAGAATATAAACCCTGGGGAATATTGGTACATGAGTCATGGTGTCATGGTAACAAACTCACTGACTTAATTTGGAGATGAAACTTTGTAAATATGTCTATTGGTTCTGACTGTTTTCATTGTATGAGGCAAGTATTAGCCTACAGTTGAGTCTAAGGAGTCAGGTTTCTAACTTGTAATTCAATCGGTGTAGGAGAAGCCAAACAGACCATAGAGATAGTAATGGGGAGGTATTAGTGAAAGAGCCAGGTAACAGGAGGAGGGTGGGTCTAGGAATCAGGAGCAGCCTTGGGAAAATGACTCTAAGGATGTCTCAGTACCTTTCCTACACTGCTTCTCTCTGACTCTATCCCATTCCTCTCTCATCAACTGCCATCTTCCCTGTAATGTAACTGTGTGGAAGCATCTCCGCATTGCCCCAGGAAAGGGTTAACCCCCTTAGTCAATGGAAAGGAAAGAATTGTAGAAAAGTTAACTTTGCAGGGCGTGGGGGTTGTGGGGGGGAATGCTGTTAAGTAGTGCTAGTAGAATCATTCTTAAACTTGCCATTGAGCCACTGCCAGAAGCAAGAAGAATCTAGATACGGACACCTCTGGAGGACACTGAGAGCCACCAGAGCCAAATTTGAGACTATTTTGTGTTTTGTAACCCATAGCGGTATTGATTGTTTCCTGCTGTCTTCTATGGGAGCCAGAGATAATTGTAACAAGACAAGGCTTGGGGCAAGTAGAAGAAGGGGTTTCCTGGTGGGTCCAAATGTGGGGGTGGGGCAGAGAACTACAACCTCTGAGCGTCAGGCTCTGTTCTGCAGGCTGCCTCTTATACCCTGTACTCTGGCCATGTTGATGTGTCATAATGAAAACCCTTTCCTCCATTCTAATATTAGTAAACACCAAAAAGAAATCATGCCAGCTGCCTCCTGGTTGTTCTCATTTCTAAATTTTGTGCTAATGAGTGGAGTAATTTACAAGATGGGTTTCTTGTACTCAGTGGCTTAAATAAGGCAGGTTTATTTCTATCTTTAGATAGTGTCTCGGGTACCCTGTGTTCTGAGAACTGTCAGGCAGAGCTGAAGAGGGCGCATTCACCCTGGAAAGAAACTTCTGCTTCCTGAGTTTAAATTAAATCCTTGACATTATAAAGCATTACGCGTACATCACCATCGTCAAGTGTGTACTGTTCATACAGAGGGCTTCTTCTTTTAGTATTGCATTATTCAAAATTAAGCTAAAAATTCTTTTTTATTTTTTTTTTACTGTGCTTTAATATTTCTCGGATGTGGACAGATCAATATTTCTAGATTGTGCACACACTCTACCTAACGGCTGTGAATTCTATTTGCTTTGAGGGAAATAGCACTTAAGGACTGTCAGTCAAGTCAGTTGTAAAAAACGTAGAATTTAAAAAAAAAATTATTCTGCCTCCTTCTCACATCTAAATATAGCTAACTGGTTGGAATGCCTATGAACAACAGCTAGGCGGCACTTAAAAATGTTGCAGTTACAATTGATCCATGTGAAGAAAAAGCTCCTGGTTTTCTTTCATCTATGTATGTAAACTAGGTCATCTTTATTAGATTGAAAGTTAAATAAGATTATAAGCAAAGAACATGACTTGGGAAATGGCCCGTGTTCTTAAATTCACTTATATATCAAAATCGAAATAGTTTAGTTCGAAAACCCTTACACCCTGGTTGACAAGGTGGTGTAATTTCTAATCTTGGTTTGGCCATTGCTTAGCTGAACTCACTCACTCTCTCTCTCTCTCTCTCTCTCTCTCTCTCTCTCTCTCTCTCTCTCTCTCTCTTTGTGTGTGTGTGTGTGCATGTGTGATGAGATTACCTATAGTCCAGGATGACCTTAAACTCTTGGGATTCCTGCCCTCACCTATAGGATGTTTCAGCTTCATTATCATTAGTTTAAAACAAATACTGCCCCCCCCACACACACAAACACCTCCAAGTCCCTATTGACATAATCTCTTTCTTTCTAAAGCCTGAGTTCTCTGTCATGCTAGAGTTTAGAACCAAACTGTTGGGAATTATTTGGAGTCTATGCATATAGTTCAGTGGCAGAGTGTTTGACTGACAGGCTTTGGTCCTGCCTTCTATCCCCAGCACCACTAAACCAAAGAATTAACGACATACTTTCATACTTGTTTGGTGCATTCCTGAGAAGCCAGAGTTAATATCAACACACAGTTTAATACAGGGGAAAAAAAGGAATCCTCCCGTAACGGTGAAACTGACTTGCCTAATTAAAATCTGTTTACTGTTTCCGAAAGGAAATAAAAGCAAATGCATTCCTCATACAGCTCATCTACTAATAACCTAACAACTGTTTATCCAGGGACTACGTGCTTTGGGCTCGTCCCTGTGTGTATATATTTGATCTTCTCCATGTACGAGTTTTCATTTAACCGTCACATAATTTATATTTACAAAGTGATATTTGGATTCTTCTGGTGCATTACCGGCCAGGAGCGTCAATAAAGGAGCCCTACTGTGCCCTAACATTTACAATTTTCTTTGTATTGCCATGTAAGGACTTTGTGTCATCAGATGGAACAATGGACTGGACCATTAAATTAGCACAATTTTGTAGCATTGTCTGCCAGACGCTCACACTCAATCCAAGAGGTTATTCAACCCTATCCAATATGATTACTCTATAAATATTTGCCCAAGCTCAGCACCCGCCATTAGATCACTAATCACACACAGGTTTGCTATCGTGAAGACCCCGAGTGTCAGCAATTTGAGAAACAAAGCTAATTAGTTTTGATTTAGGGATGGGAAGAGTTAGGGAGTGGAAGGTAAATCCATTCCCATAACACAGTGGCTATTTAGAGCACACATGAATGGGAAATTTTGTTATTGTTTGTACAGGAGTTTGAGGAGGCATGGAGAGACTTTTGGGTGAGAGATGCAGACATGTGGTGTGACTTCAGTGACTGTAATTAAGACTGGAGAGATGGGATCAGGGTGGGTGGCATGTAGAAATACTACCTTAATAGTGCCACTTGAAATAAATCCATACTTAAGTAAATATCAACTCCTCTGCCTTGTTTTCTTCTCTTTGTGTATGTGTGTGTGTGTGTGTGTGTGTGTGTGTGTGTGTATGTGTGTGTTTATTTGAAAGAGGTTCTCAGGTAGCCTGGACTGTCCTCGAACTCACTTTGCAGCCAAGGATGAGCTTGAACTCCTGTTCTTACCAGCTTTCCCTCCCACGTGTTAAAATGGCATGCATGTGCCACCGCACCAAGCTCCTGTTTTCTCGTTCTAACCAGATCATTGTCCCTAAATTTTGACCATAAGGAATTCTGGGGACAGCACCAGCCTTGACACAGTAGTTTTGGGAGGAGGATAACAAAGGAGATCATTACCATTATCTGGACACTGTCTTCAATCTTCTGGGACACTTGAATTTGTCTGTTTTAGTCAAACATCTGCATCTTTTACAAACTGTCTACCAACTGTCAGGGTTTCTATTCTTGCACAAAACATTATGACCAAGAAGCAAGATGGGGAGGAAAGGGTTTATTCAGCTTACATTTCCACACTGCTGTTCATCACCAAAGGAAGTCAGGACAGGAACTCACACAGGACAGGGACTTGGAGACAGGAGCTGATGCAGAGACCATGCGAGGGGGGTGGGGGGGGGTTGCTGCTTACTGGCTTGCTTCCCCTGGCTTGCTCAGCTTGCTTTCTTATAGAACCTAGGACTGCCAGCCAGGGATGGCCCCACCCACAATGGACTCTCCCCCCTTGATCACTAGTTGAGAAAATGCCCCACAGCTGTATCTCATGGAAGCATTTCTCCAACTGAAGCTCCTTCTGAAAGACCCTCAGTCCAGAGGACCCTTGCTCTTGCCCATACAGCGCACCACCCCAAAAGCACTCACGAGAAACGATTCTTGATGCAAACCGCAAGAGGATTTCTATTCAGGACCAGCTAGCTGGGACTCAACTCATACCCCATGCAGGAGGGGAGGAGAAGAGCCTAAATTCATACAAGCTTATAAAGGTGAAAACCACAAAATTCGGGATGGGAGAGGGTAGAAACTTCTAGTCAGGAGCACTTCTCACGGGGGTGTCTCCAGATGATCAGGATGTGGTCCACTGATGACAATGGGGAGGGGGAGTAGAGACTCCTAGTCAGAAGCACTTCTCATGGGGTGTCTCCAGATGGTCAGGATATGGTCCTTAGTAACTGGGCTCATGTCCCTTATCTGGCATACACAGCTATAGTTCTCAGGATTGTTCTGTAAGTTCTCACCCTGTGGACACTCCCTCAGAGTTCACAAGTTCAGATTCTCAGGCCCCAGAGGAAGAGGGTCCAACTTAAAATTTTTCATTCTTTCACTTCCTCTGTGATAACTCCAGGCTGTGTCAAGTTGACACACAAAACCAGCCAGTACAGGTGTGTAGTTATTATGTATAATTTCCTCCCTTCTAGGAATTAAACCTATGGTCTTACACACATTAGATGGATCAGGATTCTCAATGGACTCTGCTTTAGAAACTACTAGATTAGACAACAGTTCACATAAGTTTTAAAAATCTATGACTCTTGTCTGTCTGATGCACACACATACACCCATACATATATTTACTGGCACAAATAAATTTAATTGAGAGGAAGACCCCAGGTCTTCCAGACGAAGTGTCTGTCTGGCATATGTTAAGCCCTAGATTATATGCCCTGCAAAACACACACACACACACACACACACACAGAGAGAGAGAGAGAGAGAGAGAGAGACAGAAACAGAGAGAGACAGAAACAGAGAGAGACAGAAACAGAGAGAGACAAAAATAGAGAGAGACAGAAACAGAGAGAGAGAGAGACAGAGAGAGAGAGAGATAGAGAGAGAGAGAGAGACAGAGACAGAGAGCGAGATAGAGAGAGAGAGAGAGAGAGACAGAGACAGACAGAAAGAGGGCAAGCAAGGATAGGAAGAGAAGGAGTAGGAAAGCTTAGGAGAGGAAAGGAGGGGAGGGGAAGAGAGAAGAAGGGAAGGGGAATGAGAGGGAGCCAGAAAATCCTGGAAAACTTAGACCAAGACAATTTAGTTTGGAGAAAATAAGAGGTCAACACATGAGGAAGGGGAGTCACGATAAAAATATGTTTGCACAATAATTATTATCAGGTAAAAATAGAGGGATTTGTATGTGCGGTCCTTGTTTTAAATTTAATAAGTTAACTGGTCATTAAAATGACCCCACTAGATGAGTAGCATTGTTCTTGCTGGTTTACAGACTGGGAAAATGCAGGATAGAGAGGTCAGGCAACACAGTCATTCCCAGAAGTGAGAGTCAATCCTGGTCGGTCACCTGGTTCTAAAATCAGACGATGAGAGAAAGGAGAATCACAGAGCACTGTGAGGAGGTTTTAAATATCTTTGTTAAACAGCTTGCTATGGACGAAGACTGCCCCTCCATCTTTAAACCAGCTCGCACTTTTCCCCTTTAATGTTCATACGAGAGCTGGGCTGCCACCCCCAATTCTAGGGGTAAAATCCCATTTAGTGTAAGACATTCATAGGAATTCCATTTAACTATTTTCAGAGATATCTACCTGATCAAATTGAAATAAATTCACATCCAGAAGACTGGTATTATGCTTCTGGGGAAAAATGCTTCTCACAAACCTGAGGGGAGATATGGCCTGGAGTGTGGCCAACAGTAAGGGGGCAGAGAAGAGAAATGGGAAGAAGACACAACACGATTTTATAAAACCCGATTCAGACCCTGAATGACACAATTACCAGAGTGAACACAACACTCTGATTTGGGTGTGATGTTCTCAGACCTGCCACATGCAAAGTTCAAACCCGCAAAGAGATGTGAGGCAGGAGGGAGCTAGACTCTAAAATCAATCTCAGGGTGCAGGCCTGATATTTTATGAGAGGACCAACTGACTATCAGGCCGACCTGAGATAGCACCGGAGATGTTTTTCTGGGTTCCTAGATGTAAAGAAAAGCTTGCCTGCTCTTTCCTGCCAGATGAATGGCTACTAACTTGATGGCTTTGCCAAAGTTTCATCTACTGACTAATAAAGATGAAGAAGGTCCTCATTCACAGTATTAAAACTAGAACTGAAGTGTATAACCCCACGGACACCTACTCTCTACACCTTACCAACCACAAATTTCTACAGTCACCACCCACTACACCAAGAAACTCCTCTGATGAGATCTGAGGGCTTCACTAATCTATGAATACAAAGATAGAACTTAGCGGGCTGTTGAATACTACGTTAGATTAGTGACATAATAGTAGTAGATGCACGTCTGTGACCTGGGGAAATCGCCAGTCCTGGGTTCTTGGTTACAGTCACAATATCTGGTATGGTATGTGTTTGCTTCTGCAGAACAGGCCTTAAATCTAAAGAAAGTAATTGGTTATGCTGTTATCTATATGGGACTATTGCATTCATAGGTCTTCCCTCCCTGCCATCTTTATTTCCTTTCTTTCTTTCTTTCTTTCTTTCTTTCTTTCTTTCTTTCTTTCTTTCTTTCTTTCTTTCTTTCTTTCTTTCTTTCTTTCTTTCTTTTTCTTTCTTTCTTTTTTCTTTCTTTCTTTCTTTCTTCCTTTCTCCTCTCTCTCTCTCTCTCTCTCCTCCCCCCCCTCTCTCCCTCTTTCTTTTCTTTCCCAGCAACCTATACAGCACCTTCCAGCACTTTAAAAACTAGCCAGCAAGGAGGGAACTCCCAGGTCAGTAACATGTTGATTTCACCATTGTCCCTTAAGCAATATGCAAGCTGTCCTCACCAGTAGGGTTTTATCATCAGATTGTGGTTGGGAAGCCAAGAGCAATAGCCACAGTTTGTGTTGTTAGGGGCTCTCTAGGACACCTCTGACCAACCAACGACTCAAGGGAAAACATTTTATTGTGCTTTATATTTGGCAGCCTATGGTTTCTGCAATGAGCATAACTCACTGTGTAAGATAATTTTAATTAACCTCTTTTATAGAAATAAGCATATTTAGGAATTTTATAATATAGTAGGCTTCCATATAGTTTCTCCAAACATTATTACTGATATCACTATCCATGATGCCTTCTTCTGCCCCACCCTTCCATTTCTTCCCCCACTTAAACTTCCTGTCTTATTAATCTCCCTTTATCCAGAACTTTATACTGCAATCTCCTTAAATGTTTGTTTGTCTAAGTTGTTGATTTCTTCTTGGTTTACTTCTGGTGGTTTAGATGTATCTAGAAATTCATTCATTTATGTTTTCAAGCTTAATGGGCTATAGATTTTTTTAAAGCATTCTCCTGTAATTTTCTGAATTTCTTTAGTGTATGTGGTAATATTTTTACATTCGCTAATTTCATATAGTTCGGATTTCCTCTTTCTTTGGATTAATTCAGCTAAGGGTCTGCTAATCTTTCTCATCCTTTCAAAGAACCAACTCACTGATTCTTTGTACTAACCAATTTTTTTTGTTTATTTTTAAATTTTTTTGTTCATTTTATTTTTTATATTCTTTATTTACATTCCAAATGATTTCCCTTTTCCCGGTTCCCCCCTCCCCATAAGTCCCATAAGCCCTCTGCCCTCCCCCTGTTCCCCAGTCAACCCCCTCGAGCTTCTCTGTCCTGGTATTCCCCCACACTGCTGCAACGAGTCTTACCAGGACCAGGGGCCTCTCCTTCCTTCTTCTTGGGAATCAATTGATATGTGAATTGTGTCTTGGGTATTCCAAGCTTCTGGACTAATATCCACTTATCAGTGAGTGCATACCATGTGTGTTCTTTTGTGATTGGGTTACCTCACTTAGGATGATATTTTCCAGTTCCAACCATTTGCCTAAGAATTTCATGAGTTCATTGTTTTTAATTGCTGTGTAGTATTCCATTGTGTAAATATACCACATTTTTTTTGTATCCATTCCTCCGTTGAGGGACATCTGGGTTCTTTCCAGCTTCTGGCTATTATAAATATGGCTGCTATGAACATAGTGGAGCATATGTCTTTATTGCATGCTGGGGAGTCCTCTGGGTATATGCCCGGGAGTGGTATAACAGGGTCCTCCAGAAGTGTCATGCCCAGTTTTCTGAAGAACCGCCAGACTGCTTTCCATAGTGGTTTTACCAGCTTGCAATCCCACCAGCAATGGAGGAGTGTTCCTCTTTCTCCACATCCTTGCCAACACCTGCTGTCTCCTGAGTTTTTGATCTTAACCATTCTGACTGTTGTGAGGTGAAATCTCAGGATTGTTTTGATTTGCATTTCCCTAATGACTAAGGATGTTGAACATTTCTTTAGGTGCTTCTCAGCCATTCAATATTCCTCAGGTGAAAATTCTTTGTTTAGCTCTGCACCTCATTTATTAATAGGGTTATTTGATTCTCTGGAGTCTAACTTCTTGAGTTCTTTGTATATATTGGATATTAGCCCTCTGTCGGATATAAGGTTGGTAAAGATCTTTTCCCAATTTGTTGATTGCCATTTTGTCCGATTGACAGTGTCCTTTGCTTTACAGAAACTTTGTAATTTTATGAGGTCCCATTTGTCAATTCTTGATCTTAGAGCATAAGCTATTGGTGTTCTGTTCAGGAAATGTTCCCCTGTGCCCATTTGTTCAAGGTTCTTCCCCAGTTTCTTTTCTATTAGTTTCAGTGTGTCTGGTTTTATGTGGAGGTCCTTGATCCACCTGGACTTGAGCTTAGAACAAGGAGATAAGAATGGATCAATTTGCATTCTTCTGCATGTTGATCTCCAGTTGAACCAGCACCATTTGTTGAAAAGGCTATCTTTTTTCCACTGGATGGTTTTAGCTCTTTTGTCAAAGATCAAATGACCATAGGTGTGTGGGTTCATTTCTGGGTCTTCAATTCTATTCCATTGATCTACCTGCTTGTCACTGTACCAATACAATGCAGTTGTTAATACTATTACTCTGTAGTACTGCTTGAGGTCCAGGATACTGATTCCCCCAGAAGTTCTTTTACTGTTGAGAATAGTTTTAGCTATCCTGGGTTTTTTGTTATTCCAGATGAATTTGAGAATTGCTCTTTCTAACTCTATGAAGAATTGAGTTGGGATTTTGATGGGGATTGCAATGAATTGTACAAGCCAATTTTAACAATCAATTCACTAATCATTTTTACTTTTTTGCTTTTTATTTATTTTATTAATTATATACAGGATTATATGTATTTATGTATCTTATAGTTGAAAATATATTACACATATATTTATATAATATACATATATTACATATATACATATATGATATATAATATTTTCTATATATATACACAAATATACATGATTTCTTCTGATTTACTGTTTTGAGTGTTGGCATGTTTTCTTGTTTTTCAAAACACTTGTAATACATCATTATTTTTTTGCACTTTTTCTGATTTTTAAGTGTAGGTATTGACTGTTAGAAATTTTACCCTAAGATTGCTTTTAATGAAACCCTGAGCTTTGGGTCTGTTGCATCTTCATTTTCACTCATTCCCAGAAAAATTTTAATTTTCTTCTTTATTTCTTTGCTGACCCATTCATCATCCACTCACTTACATAAGCTTGCTTACCTTCTCTAGATTCTTATGCTCTTGATTTCTAGCTTTAAAAAAAAAAAAAGATTTATTTATTTCATTTATATGAGTACACTGTAGCTGTCTTCAGACACACCAGAAGAGGGCATCGGATCCCATTACAGATGGTTGTGAGCCACCATGTGGTTGCTGGGATTTGAACTCAGGACCTCTGCAAGAGCAGTCAGTGAGTGCCCTGAATGCTGAGCCATCTCTGCAGTCCCTTGATTTCTAGCTTTATTCCACTGTGATAGGATAGGATAAATGAATTATTTCAGTTTCTCTGTATTTGTTGAGATTTTGTTTGTATCCCAATCTATGACTCATGTTAGAGACCCTTCAAGGGATGTTTAACAGATTGTGCTTCCTGTGCTGTGTGGGTGGGATATTCTGCAGATGTCTATCAGGCTCATTTGATGCCATTTTTATTTCCCTGTTTCTCTGTTTATCTTTTGGGGGCAGATGACCTATCTACTGGAGAAAGTGATGTTTTGAGATCTTGCAATAGTACTTAGGTGGGATTAATTTGTGGCTTGAAATATTCGTAGTAACATTTCTTATTAATGAAATTGGGTATGCCCAAGTTTGATATTTATATGTTTAGGGCTCTAATATCTTCTTGTTAGTTGTTTTATTGACCAGAATGAAGTGTCTTCCTTAATTTTTTCTGTAAAGTCTATTTGGTCAGTTATTAGGATAGTGACACTTATTTCTTTCCTGGTCTCAGTTGCCTGGAATTTCTTTCGCTTTAAGGTGGTGCTTGCCCTTGAATATAAGGTGAATTGTTTGGCAATAAGAGATGGCTCTGGTTTCTTAACCTAGTCAACTGAAGTGTAGCTTTTGATTGGAGAGTCGATGCTCCTGATATTTAAGGTCATTATTTAAAATGTATGTGGCTTGCTGTTATTTGATGCTCTTGCTGGTTTCGTTCTTAGTCCCATTTTGTATTTCAGCAATCGTACATTCAGCGCTTTCCTTTTTGTAGTGTCATGGACGTGCTTACTTCTCTCTACAGCTCACGATTTGCTTCCACTCTTCTCTGTAGGGCTGGTTTGGTAGACATCACTTCTTTAGCCTGCTTATATCATAGGATGTTTTTCTTTCTCCTTCAAGTATGGCAGATAGTTTTGATGGGTCAAACAGTTTGGGTTGGCATCTGTAGTCTGTTAGAACCTGAAGTTCAAAGCTCTTCTGGCTTCCCAGGTTCCCATTGTGAAGTCGGCTGCTATTCTGATGGTGTTGTCTTTACCTTGTGACTTGTGGGTTTTCCTTGCCTTTTGCATACCCTTTCTGTTTTCCGTGTATTTACCATTCTAACTATAAAATGATGTGAGGTGCTTCTTTTCCAGACCTGTCTGTTTGGTGTCCTCTGTGCATGACATCTGTATGGGGTTGTGATCTATGAGCCTGTTGAAAATCTAGTCTATCTATACCATTGATCTGAGATTATTATTTTCATGCTCGTCTATAATTTATCATTTTTTTCTTTTTCACAGGTTCTTGCATATTCTTCTCATGGATTTTAATGTTTTAAGTTTTCTTTGACTGAGCAGTTCTATCCTCTGCTTTGTCTTGAGGTGTTGATAGTCTGCCTTCTGCATGACCCAGAGGAAGACTTTTGACCAAGTTTCCAATTTAGTTATTGATTTTTCCTCCAATCTCATCTTCATTTCAGCTTAAGTTTTCTTCAATATTTGTAATATTTATTGAATTCACTTTTACAGTCCTGAAGTTCTTCCTTATTTCCTTGAGTGGCTTGCTTGTTGGTGTTTCCTTGAACTTTAATCTAGGGTTTATTTCTGTTCTCTTTAAGTTCGTGCAGGGTTTTGTGACCTTGTTCAACTCCCTCAATTTTCGATCATTTTAAAAATTGTTATTTGAAATTCTGAGTTCTGAGGTTCACCTCGGGAATTCTCATTGTGCAACATTTCTATAGTCCTGGTGGTCTTTGTGCCGTAGCAGATTGCCTTGCTCTTTTATATTGTTTGATGAGCTCTGGGAAACTGGAGTTATTTCATTGACTGTGTGTCTAATATGAGAACTTCTTGTCCACACATGCTGACTGGGAGTCTTATCCTGCTTTTTTCTGTCCAAATGTGGTTAATTTGAGGTCTGGAAGGAGAAGGGTGTAATTCATGGTCTTTCAGATAGTTGCTACTGAGCATTGGTTGGAGAGGCTGGGATGATTTCAGCTTAATGGTAACTTGTCTATTGCAGGGGTCCTAGGTAGTAGTGAGTTTTCTTGAGTAAGGTCCAGCAAAGGTTCTGGGTGCAGTTCCCAGCTCGATCTGGGTGTGAAAGGGCTGTGATAGTAAAGGCAAGGAACCAGGCCGAGTCACCAAGAAAGCCAACAAATGTCTATTGTGTTTCTTCTTTTAATGACTTAATGACACTACATAGTTATTTAATCTCTGTTCTTCAGTTTCTTAGTCTATAAGTAGAGGATTGTACTTGTCTCTAAATGTTATTTTGAGGCTCAAAATATCATAAGATGAATCCTGGGAGGATAAAATGGATGTGCTTTAAAATTTTAAAGGCACTTGGGGAATAGAAATTATTTAAACCTATGTTCCTAAGTGAGCCATCTTTGTCAGTGCTTAAAAGAAAAATGACATTTAATTTACATAAAATATATGCCCCTTCCTATGAATGTTTGTAATTTGGTGTTGTACTCCCAGGTTTATAACATGATGGAAAATAAGAGTATTTGAGAAAAAAATTTTAATTGAGTATAAATGTATAGTTCCATAAAAAACAAAAAACTTTCTTGGCTGATTGCAAAGGTTCTGAATGATGGGAGTCAAACCAGGAGTTCTCTATTTGGGGTGAATTATTCTCTGCTCACCATAAAACTCTCAATACTATTGAATAATCTCAGTGCCTGTCATCCCTTTCTAGCACAGAGACCGTTCCTTGGTTATTCTTGAAAATCTGTACTGTTGCTACGATGTTTCTTTTTCTGGAAGGAAACAGGCTTTCATTTCCAGGGCTGTCAAATGAGGGGCTTCCCAGGCACACACAGATTCACTCCATTATTGCACATCAAGAGCTCATGCCTGTAGCTTGAAAATAGAAATCTTTGGTGTATGCATCTGCCTGTTTGACAGCTCTGTTCGAAATTTTGAAACTTGGGGTTCTGTAAAGTGCCTGTCTGACAATGGTGTACCAGAACTTAGTCATGCAAAATAATTACTGTTCACGCTTCCTTAGCTGAAGTCAATAACTCCCTGCAAAACACAACATAATGCACAGATCTAAAGTTACTAAATCAAAACTGAGAAAAAGGGAAAATTTTAAACAAGCTTGGCAGAGGAAAAAACCCATCTGTATGAGATTTACTAAGTGATTTATTTTTTACCTATGGATAGTTCTAGTCTAAGAGGAACTTTCTGATAGAAAAGATGGTCATTTCTGTTAGTACATTCTGGTAATTGTAGACAGTAATCTTATTGCTGTCAAAGTAACAGGTTATTACATGGATAGTAAAAGCTGTGCACTGCCTGTTTTCTGAATTTGAAATATTTTATAAATTCAAATATTAGAAAGTCACCAGTACACTACTGAAGGACATAATTAAATTATCACATATGTTTTACATATACATATTGCATTAATCAGGGTTCTCTAGAGTTATGAAGTGAATATCTATCTATCCATCATCTATCTATCTGTCTGTCTGTCTGTCTGTCTATCTATCTATCTATCTATCTATCTATCTATCTATCTATCTATCTATCATCTATCTATCATCTATCTATCATATATAAAGAGAAATTACTGGAATGACTTACAGTCTTCAGTCCATCTAAACCAACATGGGAAGCTGTAAATGGAAAGTCTTAGAATCTAGTAGTTCCTCAGCCCCCAAGGCTGAGTGTTTCAGCTGACTTCTGTATAAGCTGGAATCCAGAGAACTAGGCTCCAGTGGTTGTGTTGGTAAAGTGAGTTTGAGCAGATGAAGAACAAACAACCCCTTCCTTCTTCCATTGTCCTTATGTAGACATCTAGCAGAAGGTATGTTGCAGATTAAAAGTGTGCCTCAAGATCTGGGTTCAAGGTGAATGTTGATCTGGAACAAAGGTTTGTATCATCCCACCTCAAGATCCGGATCAAAAGCCTATGATTGTCCAGCCTCAAGAGGAGGATAAAAGACATGTTGTCTTCTTGCTTCAAGATCTCAATCATAGGTGTTTCCCTCCATTTCTGGATTGTAGTTCATTCCAGATATCGTCAAGTTGACAACTAAGAATAGCCAATTAACCCCCCCCCCATACACACACCACAGTCACACACACTCACCTTTATAACTAATGTTTGTAACATGTATAATTGAAGTTTATACATTTATAAATATATGTGTACACAGAGACCTAATCTTACTTATTTCAGTTTTACCTTTGGTGTCTGGAAAGCCTGACTGCTTTCCCTCAATCCTTAATACAGTACGAAAATCACGAGAAGAGTGGGCCTTAGAAAAGTCCCTATTGATTCTGTAAATGGTAGCTCTGTCTTGACGTTGCCTGAAGCCTTTGCCAGAGAATCCTGGCAAGACTGAGTGCTGTAGCTTGGTGGCTTGAATAAGAAGAGTAATCTGCAGATTCCCTACGTTATAGCTCTTTCACAATTTTTCTCCTTGAAACAGCTATTGGATCTTTTCACAAACTCCTGTGTGACTGACTTCCCTGTATTCCCTTCTTTGATTTCAATCCAAGGTCAAGGTGACATGAGCCTTGATCAATATGCAACTGTTATGCTCATAGCTCGTTGTTACCTTCTGTAAAGGCCACAAACTCTTAAAGGCTACTCTTTGCGGTGTAGTTTGTACATAATGAGATGCACTGATTTTTAAGTGTTTGAATCACCAAGTTTGACAAATGTACATCCCTATAGACCAAATGCCATCCTCTGCTCCATTCTGGAAAGATTATTTTTTTACACTCTTTTATGAGTCAGAATACTTGTGTCCCCCAAAATCCGTGTTGAAACTCAGTTCCTGCTGTGGTGGTATTAAGAGGCCAAGGCTTTGGGAAGTGATTATATCAGAATGGAGTTGGTGTCTTTGTAAAAGAGGTGGGAGAATGCTGCCTTGAGACTGACTGAGGCTCTGTCTTACAGGCAGTGCCCGGCCCCCATCAGTAGCAGATCTGCTTGGCATCAGGGCCTCGGACTAGCCAGTCTCCAGAACCATAAAGTCCAGTTACCTCTAACTTCACACACCTAAGGCGTTTTATCATAAGGACAGACACATTCTTTATTCCCAGCCATTTGCCACCCCCTTTCTAATAAAAAAACAGCCACTTTCTCATTTCTATTATTGTAAATTAGGTTTCTTTTTTTTTTTTTAAATGTTTCATGTGAATGAAGCCATATGCTTTTGTGCTCGGTCTTCTCTTGTTTAGCATTATAATGAGTTGGAAGCATGGCGTCACGTGATCAGTAGCTTATTGCTTTTTCTTATGATGGAGTCAGTAGAATGTTGTGTGAATACACCATAATTAGTTTTTCCATTCCTCTGCTCATGGAATGCTCTTGGATATCTTTCTTTGTGGCCATTCTTACTTCTCAGGTTAATATCTAGAAATAGTCTTGCTGGGATATAAATTTGTTTATATATTTATGAGAAACTTTGAGACAGTTTTCCCAGCTGCATGGGTCTCAATAAGATATTCAATATTCTCTACCATGTTGCGTTTAATTGTGACTGTCTTTGTACTTTTTCCCTGCTTATTGCATATAAAGTTTCAGAAAGTATGCACAATTCAAGAGTAGAATTAATTATGAACTCTGAGAAAAAGGGTTTCTCTCAAGCAACTGGCCATAATAAGCAGGAAATGTAGAGTAGGATACAACAGGCATGCATGGCTAGAGAATGACCATCCCTCTGCATGCTCTATCTGCCACAATAACACACACACAAATACTCACACAGGCACACGTGTATATGCACGCACGCTCTCTCTCTCTCTTTCTCTCTCTCTCACGCACACACACACACACACACAAACACACACACACACACAAACACACACACACACACAAATACACACACTCATACAAACACACACTGTTTCTCATAGTCTTGTCTGATGAAACCAGACCAGACCGAATCAATTAGAATATTTTTAAATTCTGGAGAAGGCTGAGAATAGACTTGTTCTACAGCTTGGAGCCAAACACCCTACTTAGAACTCTTTGGTGAGTTACAGATAGTTTAACGTCTTAAAGCAAGATCAACAATCTTGGCTTTGTACCTTCAGACTACTGCAGGCGGTGGGCGAGGCAGCTTGTTAGCACTCACATTGATGTCTAGCAGGTCTATCTCTTTGGAGGTGCCTGTAGAAATGTTTGGGAGAATAAATCAAGTGATGGATTTTGATTTTCGTATATCTGGTGACTAATGACAATGCTTTTTAATACACATTTTAGTCAGGCATATCTTTTCTTTTGTGATGTGTCCGTTCAAATGTTTTGCTGATTTTCTGTCTAAGTAGTATGCTTTTGTTTATTAATAATTATCATGTACATTATTTTGCACGCACTTTCTTTGTCAAATGTATTGAAAGTGTTTTCTGTGGCTGTTCACATGATGTCTTCTGATGAGAACACTGTAATTTTCCTAAAGCCTAATGATCACTATTTATGTTGTTTGCAGTTTTAGGTATGAAGAAAGCTTTTTGAGTCCTGCCGTGTAGCATGTTTGCCTGTACAACATTATGAAGTCAATTTGTGGGTTTTAAAAGAAGGTTTATAAGTATTATGGTACATTTGTGTTTAATTTCTCTGTGTGGTGTGAAGTATTTGTTTTTCATATGGTACATCTGTGTTTAATCTCTCTGTGTGGTGTGAGGTATTTGTTTTTCATAGGGCTATTCAGTCTGTATCATTTCTCCACTTTGTCCAGACTTCTCCTTTCTCCATTAAATTGTTTTGGTGTGGGGCATTTGTTGAAAATCAATTGTCCAAATACTTGTGGTTCAATGTCTGGACTCTGGTCTGTTCCTTTGACCCTTTTACTCATCCTCATGCTCTTCCATGTTCTTTTGACTGGCTTCAGTTTGTTCTGCCCTGCTCTTGGTGGATGCTTTCTCCTTTTTGTGGGTCTTCAAAGCCAGACTGAATATCAGTGTTCGCACATTAAACAGGAACGACAACAACCAACCAACCAACAGACACAAATTACCGGCCTTTATATGGCTGTTGGCAAAATTAAGCAACTCTAATACACGTTTTTAAAGTATATTGTAGGCTGGGGGGCATGGCTTAGTGGTAGAACATCTACCTAGCATAGGCAAGGCTCTGGGTTTGATCCTCAGTACTGTCAAATAAGTACATTATAATTCTGTAGCATCATTTGCTCGTTTAGAATGTTGCTTGCTCTCATCTTACACTTTGCTGCCCTTAGGCTTAAAGACATGTTTTCATGCTTGTTTATTCAAATCTCCAGGTGGACCTTCTTACATAATGGAGTGGAAGCTGTCGAGAATCCTGCTGACTTAAAAAAAAAATAAAAACAAAACAAACTCCAAGGCATCTGAAAGGGTGTCCAACACCTGTTTTTCCCCCATCTGCGGGAGGCCCTGGTTAGCACCACTGGGAAGCCTTTCTCCCCTTCCTTGGTGAAGTTCAAATGGTCAGGAGTAGCAGACATCTAATGCTTTGTCTTTCTGGATGTTTTTGGTGCTATCTTTCCTACTAGGGCTTTCTTTTTATTTTTGCTACAGCAGAATGATCTTTGTTCTCTCCACCCCCAAATCAATAGCATTTTAAACTGTCTTAATATTTACCACAGGACTATTTGTCTTAAAGTTTGGATGGAGTTTCCCTGAAAGATTTTTTTCCCTCAGGATTAAAATGGTGGTGAGGAGAAAGGTTGAAAATTGGAACCCTTCTTTTTACTCAAACGAAGACAAGCTAAGCAATAATCCTTACCGTCTTCAGTCATCTAATGCACACCAGGGATGCAAGAGGAGGGAGAACCTGTGCTTGCCCCTCACACGGACCCACGAAGCTGTCCTATAAACCCCTTTAGCTTTAATTTTTTTCATCAAACCAAGTATCTTGCATTCACTAAAGTGTTTGCTGAACTAAATCTATTACAAGCAAATGCTCATATTATAATAAAGACAGTAGCAGATCTATGTGTAGCCTTTCTGCCATACGCACACATAAAACCACATTTGCCAGTAGGCCAATAATTATTAGGGCATTATAGCACAAATCCTTTACATATTGATTAACTAGCTGATAATCTGGACACACCTCAATGAGATCATTAGAGGACTCAGATGGTCTTTGTAAACGTGCGCTCTTGCCTTTCTGCTGGCTTTCTGAAGATAAAAGTTAAGAATTCTTCTGCACCTTTCTTTGTAATTGTGTCTTCAGGATTTGTGTAAATGAAGAGCTCTTTAAGTCCTTGTGGTACTAAACGTTCTTAAGGGAATTCAAAATGGCTGTGTTTCCTCTCAAGCTCTGCTCCATTGGGGTCGCGGCCGGAAGAACTAACTGAACAGTGTTCTCAAACTTAATGAAAAGTTCGACCAAACAGTCTTTTCAGATGGTCTACCAATCATGCCTCTGAAGAAACCGTCTTCAGGACTGACTAACACCCCAGCTTTGAACAGCAAATTGCATCTTAATTCCTTTTAGGTTTTGGAAGGGATATAACATAGAATTGTCTACTACATCTTGAAAGTCAAAATCGGAGTGGGTCCTGGTGAGAAAATCTTAGTACTCCGGGTCTGAGGCAGAAATGGTCACAAGGTTGTGTCCGACTAGACTAGTGTGTACAGCAAGTTCCAGACAGGCCTAAGTAGCAAAATCTTCTCTAAAACAACAAACAAAAAACAAAACCGAAGAAGCACACAGACAAAAATTTGAAAATTAAGTGGTACATACTGGAGGAGGAGGAGGAGGAGGAAGGGAGGAAGAGGAGGGGAGAACGAAGAAGAAATAAAAAGGAAGAAGAAAAGTGTAAAAAAGGAAGGAAGGAAGGAAAGAAAGAAAGAAAGGAAGGAAGGAAGGAAGGAAGGAAGGAAGAAAGACTGATTCCCAGAGCAGTGTGGGGGCACAGGTGTAAACTGGTAAAGTTCTTGAGTGAAATAATTCAGAAGGGAACCTATTACCCTTAGAACTTGGTTGGCTGTTACTGTGGGGCTGTGTGCAATAACTTTGATGTTGCCCTAAGGAACCTGCCTTCTTGCAACACTTTTCTAAGTCACTGTGAAACCCACACAACGTTAATTGCCTAACAGACTCAGAATTTCTCTGGTTTCACTTTGCACCCTGAAGGTTGTCACAGCAATAGAGCCCCTCCCCCGAGATTTAAATTTCTTTAAAACATTTTCTTTTTAGGTTTTCCAAATTCAACACTAAGGTCTTTTTGTTTCCAGCTACATAAAAGTTCGCAACCTCTTCCTTGCTCTCCTTCTCCCGAGCCTGAACAGAACTGCCAAGACCTTTAGCAGAGAAAGACCCTTATCAGCCACAGATCAGTATCAGGGCTTCTTCAGAGTAGGTGGTGATTGCAGTGGCCATGGGCGATTCAGGGGCGGGGTTTGGCTAACTCAGGAGGCGGGGCTTGGTGAGCTCAGGCAGGGTAATTAACAGAAAATTAGCCTGAAAGAGGGCGGTGCCAGCGCGGGTCCTCTTGGTGAAAAGTCCCAGAGGTGTGCAGGCTTCACAGGACAGAGCTTCTCCCAGGATTCAGGTGGGTGCAAGGGGCTGGTGGGTGGCAGGTGTAAGGCTAGAAAGTGGCTGTGCCTATTTGAAAAGCCTTTGTTCCCTTTAGCTGTTTAAATGTCCCTCCCCTCTTTTTGTGTCCCGCTCTAAAAGAGAATTTTGCTTCTCTGTTCCTGCATTACATTTTCCTTTCTGAAACTCCAAGAGGAAACTTGGGAGCACGTGTCTTTTCATGTTTAAGAGATGGTTTTCTTATTTCTTATTTTCAAGCCCAAGTAGCATTCCCTTTGAAAGGGTCTCTTGATCTTGAGGGGAGGAAAAAAAAATACATGCAAGTTGTAGCAAGATGAGAAGTCATTGCAGTTTCAGCGACTTCTGTCCATTCCTAGGGAGTAAAACCCTACAGTGTCCCGGGTTGACTGGGACATGCAGGTCTTTCAACTTGTTGAAAAGCTGTTTGCTTTTGGAGATTCTCCTTTGGTCGGCAAGAGAAATCTCTAGAAGTCTTTCCAATAATACTTTTGCTGTCATAAGACTTACAGACTTAGAGCATGCTTTGGTGTGACTGTAGCCAGATGACCGAAGAGCTGAGGGTGCAGCTAGCCCTTGGGAGGCTGCCTTTGGGAGGCTGCACCCGGGAGCCGCCCGCCCTCCCGTGTGTGTGTCCACTGAAGTCTGGCTGCGCTGAGGCTGTAGGGAAAGTGCCCAGGAATCTGATCATGCGTATATTTCTTTTCTCCCTCTGTTGCGGCCCTCTTTGTTTGCTGCTCTCAGTCCATTCAAAATTGAAGAGTCACGGCCTTGTGGCCGTGTGCCCAGATTTTCCAAGTTTCACAATACTCGTTCAGAGAGGGCCAACGGCTTTGAGAAGAAAAGAACTTTGCTTTTCTTGGCCGAGGGCCCATGAGGAGAAAGAGGAGTGTTTCTCAACTGGAGATAGCACCGGGGCAAAATATAGCAACAGGTGGTACAGGAGAAGCTTCCAGAGGTGAGAAAACAGCACTGCACAATTCCTGGAGAATTGTGCTGTGCAATCTCCTGCCTGGAGAGGAGAGAGTTCAGGAATTGCAGGACTCCACACTGGTGGGGTCTCCAGTCTCCGCTGTACCACCTGGCTTTATTCATATTCTACCCAAGCTTCCTTCCTTTCTTTTTTTTTTCTTCATTTTTTCTTTTTCTTTTTTCTTTTTCAATGATTTTTTATTGGATATTTTCTTTATTTACATTTCAAATGTTATCCCCTTCCCTGTCCCCCCCCCAGCCCTCCTAGCCCATCCTTCCTCCCCCTGCTTCTATGAGGCTATTCCTCCACCCATCCCACTCCCACCTCCCTCCCCTTGATTCCCCTGTACTGGGGTATCTATCAAGCCTTCATAGGACCAAGGACCTCTCTTCCCATTAATGCTTCCTTTCTTAAAAGCAGAGGAAAATTGTTTCTGTGTTGGAGTCTTTCATCCCAAGCTATTTCCAGTCAACTGGCTGGCATTCCTTTGCTCTCTCCTGACATGAATCCTGGGTAGGTGAAGAGAATCTTGTGTGGTGGTGGCAGTTCGGGGAGAGGGCCTAGGGCTTAGAGGGTGGACTAGCAGGCCAGGAGGCACATGGCTACAAACGCTTTGGAAAGCAGAGCCCCACTGTTCTAGGCTCTCAGGTGAAAGGTTTAGTCATCAGTGTCCTGAGACCTGACACCTGATAGCTAGCTTTTGTTATCTTCAGTGGTGAGTGTTGTGATCATAAAAAGAGAAAGAAGCATAAGAATATGTTCTACGGGCATGTGGGGAAGGGGGTGTCTCAGCGGGCCCATGCCAAGGCATCCCTTCCCCCTGAGGGACCACACACATGATGGTATAGTATAGAATAGAGTTTATTCTGGGCATGGGGAGGGGAGTTAAGAGAGTAGTAGAGGCAGAGAAAGGCAGAGAGAAGGAGAGAGTAGAGAAGCAAAGGCCGGCCATGACCACATGGAGAGAGGGGGAAGGGAGAGGAGAAGAGAAGAGTCCAAGAGGGCAAGGGAGAACAAGAGGATAAGAGAGAGAGGAGGGGCAGGAATCCCCTTTTATAGTAGGCCAGACCTACCTGGGTGTTGCCAGGTAACTGTGGGGTGGAGCTTAGACAGAATCCTAACAGTGAGGTGATTGGCAAACTGTGCATGCAGCAGTAGGTAGTACCCTCTACTGTGGCATCTTCTACAGGCCTCAAGTTCTGGTCCTCTTAGCCCCACAGTGACAGGTGGACAGCTCTAGGGTTGAGGGTAAGAGGGACCCCAGCCTTGACAGGGCTTAGTGTTCTAGCTTAGAGTTGGGAGTCTAGACATTTAGCAGCTCCTGACAAGTCTTTCTGAGTTCAGCATCGGAGTTTCTGTCTCTGGCTCTTGGTGTCTTTGTCACCCCTGTTTCACATCATTTCTGCCCCAGTTGCCCCTAGCATCCCTCCACTGTCCTTCCGTGGCTATTGTCCAGCTGCCTTGGGACTCAGTGATCTTCCTCGACTTATCCGGCAGGCCACTGTGCTAATGATGAACAGCATACAGTCAAGAAACTGGGTGTGATGATGTAGGCTTGTAACCTTAGCCCTTGAGAGGCTGGGGTAGGAGTGTAGTGTGTTTGAGGCTAATCTGGGCTACCTTGTGAGATTACAAGATCACACATACGTACGCAATATATAGACAATAAAAGGTTACTCAAGGGAAGGCTTTTGGTGCTACTACACCAGGAAGCAGTACAGAAAGTGCCTCTGTATTGGCTTACAAAGTAATCCAGAAACGGAACGTTGGCACGGATCATAGCAGGCTTTCATAAGGGAAGGAAGGGCTGTGCTCACACCCGCTGTGGCACCACCCCTCATGCAAATGAGAAGCTGCCTTTGCACCAATCACAGCAGTCCACACGCAAAGATAAGACTGTTCACCAGCTAAGTTCCCATTGGGCTCCCCTCTCATCTGTGAAAAAACTTTTGAGGCTTCCAGAATTCACCCAGCTTGTGATGACTAAGCATCCTGCTGCAGCCGTGGCTGGGCCAAGGCCTTCAGGAGCCAGAGGTGTGCGATGGTGGCAAGCAGCAGTCGTCTGTAAAGTGCTCAAATGCTGGTATGACAGTATTCCATCTCCGTGATTGACTGATGGTCTTGTGCTGCAGACGGCCTGGGACGTCTACAGCCGCCAATAGGGATGCAAATCACCCTGTCTACCAACACATTTGCTAGCATACAAGAAAATAAATATCAGAAGAAGTGCTTACAGTAGGGACTTATTGAAATTAATAAGGACGTTAATAGTCTTTATCAGTGTTTTAATATGCTTAACACCTTCATGGCCCTCAAGGGAGAGGTGGGTCCCTCACTTGTCTTACAGGGAGGTCTGGTATAACAAGCCTTTTGAAAACCCCTATCTGATTAGAACCCTGCCAGAGTAGGAGTGTCTTTATCATGCACTCCCTGACACTGGCAATTATTAAAGTTCTTCACAGTCACTAGTGCATAAAAATAAATATCCTAGGAGGTAGGATTGTCCAGTATCATTTTTTAGGGTGTGGTGGTGTACACTGTAATCTGAACTTCGGAGGTTGAGGCAAGAGGATCAGGAGTACAGGGCCAGCAGGGGCTACATAAGGAAAGCTTGTTTTACAGGTGTGGTAGCTTAGTTAATTTGTACCTAGTAAGTGGTCTGTTGAAATCTGCCTGGACTCCAGGCTACTTCCAGAGTCTGTGTGAACTTAGGATCCCTGTGTTCTTTCAGGGCATAGCCAACTCCACACCATGGGCCTGGGTGTGATGCCAGTCAAGATAAGGACAATGGAAGGGATGGATGATTATGGGAAAACTCATCCTTATAGTTATGTGTAATTATGTAATTACACCCTTGTAATCTATGATCAAATACCCCGATTCCCCAATTTTTATGTTTACCTATATATCATACAATTTATGATCAAATACTCTAATTCCCCACATTTTTATCTGTCTACCTATCATGCAATCAAATATCCCGATTCCCCAATTTTCTTATCTATCTATCTATCTATCTATCTATCTATCTATCTATCTATCTATCTATCTACCTATCCATCTATCTTCCTACCTACTTACCTACCTATCCTGGACATGTTCCTAACAGCAAGCTTTCAGTGAGTTTGTTTTCTCCATTACAGAGCCTTGCCATTATTCTGGTTTCAATTAGGCGAAGCAGGCTCACGACAAAGAGAAAAGCTCCAGAATTACACTCCCTTCCTTTGTGTGGTCAGTGCTGCCTATTTCTCAGTGTTCTTACCCTTACTCCCCATGATATGGTTCCCCTATACCTGGGAAGGGGGAGATGTTTGAGAGAGGAGGCTCATGGGCCCGTGGTGTAGATAGAATAGGGACTTGGTGCTGGCTGGTCTCCCAGAATCACAGGCCTGAGGAGTTAGCCCCCATCTCTGACAACCAAGCAACCCCACGCTGTCAGCTTCATGCATATGGCTTGCAGATGTGGAGACCCCTCATTGCCTTTTCTTTCCAACTGCTGACACCTCTGAATGTCACCACTAACTGTTCTGGAAGGTTCCTGATTTTTCTCTCCTTCTCCACCACTGATTTCCATCATGCTGAACAAAAAAACACCACCAAAACATTTCTGGACTTTTTTTTTTTCCAGCGCTAATAAAGTTTTGTTCTGGAAACAATCACAGAGGCTTTTATTTTGAAGGTTATTAAATAGCAGAATTTTCTACTTGATAAACTTCCTGAGTTTTTTTTTTTTAAATTAAAGTCCTTGCTGTATTTCTTCAGATCTCTGTTCAGAGGCAAGGACCATAGGGATTCTTTATTAAGCTAATTAACTTTACAAGAGCTCTGAAGGATAGGGCATTTTACCATGACTCTTATTCCCCCAGTACCAGAGCAAAAGCAGATATATTAAAAACTACTGAAAGTATTATCTTGCACTGAGATAACATACTATGCTATCAAGAGCGTGGACTCAGAGAAGTGGATAAACTCACTGTCATGCATGGAATTTAACAATAAATTCTTTATTTCATGAATTTCATCCAAGTGTAGATAAAAACAAAAAAAAACATTGCATCTGTGTTGAACATGTACAGAAGGCTTTCTCCTTTCATCTTTAATGATACAGATCTAGAGAAATTATTATAATTATTATCATATTATTATATTATAATTTATAATAATATATATCATATATAATATATATTACATTATAAATATTATAATTATTATCATATTATTTTTATTATTATAAAATTCTGTTTATTCTTGAAATATTTTTGTTTTTAATTAATGAATTAGATTATTTGAAACAAGATTTCACTCTGTCTCCTGGGCTGACCTGAAACTTGCTGTGTAGCCTAGGGTGGTCTTAAACTCAGAGCAGTCCTCCTGCTTAGTCTCCCAACAGTTGTGATTACAGGAGTAAACATTGTGAGGATGTAATCAGTTCCCTTGTAAACAGCCCACGATGTAGATGTATTTCAAGAACAATGAAGTTAGTGCTGTGATTTCAGGATACCGAGTGATCACCAAGTTACCTGGGGTGTTCCTGTCTCCCCCTTCTTATCTGCAGTCATTTAAAGACCGAGACCAAGACTGAAAGCATGGCTGACCTCAAGCAGCTCATGGACAATGAGGTGTTGATGGCCTTTGCCTCTTACGCAACAATCATTCTAACCAAGATGATGCTCATGAGCTTCGCGACCTCATTCCAGAGGATAACCAACAAGGTAAGGCTTCAGAGGCAAGATTTCCTCACTATTAAGGGTTAGAAATCTGGAAAACAGCCTTGTTAATTACTCTGATCTATCTATCTATCTATCTATCTATCTATCTATCTATCTATCTATCTATCTATCAACTATTTATCATCTATCTGTCTATCTATAATCTATCTAGCTATCATCTATGTGTCTATCAAATCTCTGTCTGTCTGTCTGTCTGTCTATCTATCTATCTATCTATCTATCTATCTATCTATCTATCTAACTATTTATCATTTATCTATTAAAGTTCATTCAGTAGCAGGATGTGCTGTGCTATGCTATGAACAGAGTCTGAAATGGGCTGGCTCAGGTGTTTCCCATGACACAAGACTGTTCTGCTTGCAGAATGGTACCACTAATAATGGCATTGTTATCAATCTCAGGGAAATTAATCCTGATCTTGAGAGAAACTGAAAGAGAGGGGACAAGTAGCTTCTGAAGCCAATGTGGACTCCTGCTCCAGAGTGTCACAGAAGGGGAGGCTTAGATAACAGACATGTATTCCTCATGGCCCTGCAGGATGGCAAACCCAAGGTCAAGATGCCAGATCTGATGTCTAATGAGGACAGACTACTGATCTGCATGGGCTGCCCTCTCCTTGTACCCATAGCAGTTGAAAGAAAAAGAGGAAATCAGAGGGTCGGCTCTTTCTATAAAGGCACTTATCCCAATCATGAGGGGTCCATTGACATAACCTGATGCAAGGGCCACTCCTTCAGACACCATCACACTGAAATAGGCTTCAGCGTGTGCATTTTGTGAGGACAGAAATATCGTTTAATAGCAGCTGCTCACTCAACACTGCCTACCAATGAAAGATGGGCCTGAGGTGAAAACTCAACTTGGGAAACAGGATGTAGCTCAGCACAGTAGTAGGGTGTTTGCCTGTAGTGCCCAAGGCCCTGACTTCAATTTCTAGCACACTCCCTCCCCAACTTAGATTGGTTTAACCCCAAACTTTGGGTACTTTTCATTGTTTTATTTATTTCTTTATTTGAAATTCATATGTTGGCCATTCAGCGCAGTCCATCCAGGGAGGTCTGTCCATTGTGGTCCAGGCACTCATTAGAGGGTACCATGAGGAAAAAGGCCAACACACCTGACCTCAGGAGCTGACTCTGTATCATGTCTCTAGAGGCTCAGCAGTTCTCTTTAAAAATCTCTATTTGTAATACATACTTATATATTAAGAAAAATATTATAATATTTATGAGATTTTCCAAGCTAAAATCAAAACTACTTTTACAGCTTGCGTTTTTCTTTACTATAAATTATTAAACAGTAAAGCCTACTTAAGTATATCTTAAATGCATATTTCAAGTTTCAGGGGATGGGGGAAATAATTTCAAACCTGGATGTTCACTGGAATGCAGTTCACCTGCTTCTATGTTACCATGTTAGTCAACATGAGCGTTTATGCATTATGAGGAAACAGGGCATGTTCACATGTCCATGACGTCAGAATGCTCTCTCTACCCCTCTCTAATTCCTGCTGCTTGCCTCTTCTGGCTGCCTTGGGCAGCAAAGGCATTACTTGCTGAGAACAGAGTATGTGGAACGTTGATACACCTGAAGGAAGGTGTGTCAACAGCCCTGTGTAAAGGATGCCAGGGTTGATAGTCTGCTGGGGCTGAGGATTATATCTCTCTTTGGTTTTACTTCCTTGTTACCTATTTTTCTAATTATTTATTTTATCATTATTTGTGTGTGTGTGTGTGTGTGTGTGTGTGTGTGAGAGAGAGAGAGAGAGAGAGAGAGAGAGAGAGAGAGAGAGAGAGAAGCCACTGTGTGAAGGAAAACATAACACAAACTTAGTTCAGAAACAGTGGTAACTCAATCTCTGGCCACAACAACGAAAACCTAATCTTGTAAGCCTTATTAAAATCTGATCCCTCCAGTGGTAGATCCTTGTGGATCTGTCACGATTCTGGGAAACTCTAGCAGCTACATCTTACCCCTCTGCTGCTCCCGGTTCCAAAAGGAGCTAACTCTCTCCTGCTTCCTCTCTTCCTCCATCCAACCATGAAGTCCCGCCTACTCGCCCAGTGATTGGCTCCTTTATTCATTAGGGGATTGGTTCACAAGAACAGTACCAGGCCCATCCACAGCAAATTCTGAAACTTACACTCAGGTGGTCAGGCTTGTACAACAAGCTCTATTACCCACAGAGCCTTCTTACCGCTCCCCTTTGAGGATTTTTTATATCCAGCCTTCGCTAAAGTTTTTATTCATGCTTCTTTGTAAAAGTTTTCATGTTGATGAAGATTCAGGTTTAAACTGCTCTGGTTCCCCCTTCCTCCTCTTGGGTCTGACTTATTGATCTATAGTTTCTTTTTATAAGGGCCAACCAGGATGCATATGTTTCTTTTATTAAAATTCAAATTACTGGGGCTGGTGATATCTCCCAGTCAGTAAAATGTTTGCCATGCAAGCACGATGACCCGAGTCCTATCTTCAGTATCCATATTAGAAAAGCCAGATTGGTGGAATGACATCATAATCTCCCCAGTGGGGAGGTGGAGACAGGAGGGCCAATGGCAGACAGACCAGCTCACTCCAGGAAGCTCTGGGCTACTAAGAGGAGCTGTCTCAAAAACAAGGTTAACGGTATTTTCGAAGTGAAATGGAACTTGAATATCCAAGGCCTCTGCCTGAACATACAGCCACGTGTATATGCATTTGTGCTCACATATGCACCTATACAAACACTCGAACACATATACACATGCCCAAATATAAACTGGTAAATAGGTGAATACCCCTCTGCTTGTCATATTTCACAATATTTGGAACTAGGGTGCTCTTTTTGGTTTGTTTATGTCGTTACATTGATGCTAGCTGAGTACAGGGCCTTGAGGTCTATCATCAAGCTATCCCCAGCACAAGTGAGTTTTTTTTTTTTTTTTGTTCTTCTTTTTTGTATTTGGAATAGGTTTTTGCCAATCCAGAAGATGGTGCTAGCTTCGGCAAGGGAGAGAATGCCAAGAAGTTTGTTCGGACTGACGAGAAGGTGGAACGTGTGCGCAGGTAAACTGGTGTCTCCCAAAATTCCTCACTCAAGAATCATAGCCATGGAGTCCAGCCAGGAAGGATATCAGGGTCTAAGAGAAGAAAGGGGGTGGGGTGGGGAATTCAGTCATTCTCTGTAGTAGATGTGACCAGCTATAGCAAGTTAGGCACATAGTGTTCTCCACATGGTGTTATAGTTGTTCCTTCACCAATTTTGTTATATAATTCTAGACTTTACTGGGTTCAGTGGCTGTGATTTTATAGATACATAAAAATAATAGTGTGTGGGGGGCCAAGTGCAGGCAGGAGATTCTTGCAGCTGTGTTATTTTTCTCTCAATTCAGATGATCAGTTCACATAAAACATCAAAGATATTTTACAGAAGAGTTAATATATGAAAGTTGAAACATTTCAGAAAAATAAGAGGATCTTTCTCCCTTTTTATCTATCATCTACCTATCAATCAATCATCTATCTATCCATCCTATCTATCTATCTATCTATCTATCTATCTATCTATCTATCCATCTATTATCATTTATTATCTATCATTTATCTATCATCCTATCTCTCTATCCATCTATCTATTATCTATCTATCTATCTATCTATCTATCTATCTATCTATCTATCTATCCATATATTAACTATCATCTGTCTATATTCCTTTGTCTCTGAATGTAATTTGTAGATTTTACATTTAATATGTTACAAACCCAATAGACATTGACGAAAGATAAACCAGATTCCACCCTCGCGGCCCAGCAGTACCATTAATATACTTATTTCCAAAGCACCTGAGGCTATAGGTCTGAAAGTATGTTCTTAATCTTTGTCATGAAGTCATGTAGTGTGCCAGGTTTTTATAGATATTCAATGTGAAATTAAGTAATAGTTGCCCCTTTTGTATAACAGGTGGACTGTCAGAGCCAAATTCTGTCTTCCCAGTTACCGTTTTCTAGTGTTCATATGAGCCGTGGAACAATTCCAGCTGTATTTGAGCCTGTAATGTTACAGAGCTCTAAAGCAACAGGGTCATGTTATAGACACTAAGCATTCCTGTGATGGAGACTCAAAAAAGTAAACATAATAGGCCCTCGAAGAGATCTCCTCAGCTTGCTGAGCGTGGCGAAGGAATAGAGATTGAGAGCAAAGAGTTTTCCTCCCTGAGACAGGATGTCAGACGAACACTTAGGTCATGTGAGCAGCATCCCTTCCTGCTTCTCTGAGAAAATCTAAAAACCTCCCAGGAGATCTGCGGATTCTCTCAAGCCATGGGGTATATGGTCTCCAGATGATCCCTGGTCTGTTTCCACATGCTCACGCATGCTTCCAAAGTTTGCATCATGTTATGTTGGATGTAAAACCAACTCATCCCTCAATTCTTCCAACAAATCAATTGAAACACTGTGGACAGAAATAGAATGGAGTCCGTCAAGGCATACAGGGATTTTCACTGTGCGCTATAGGCATTTATCAAGCAAGAATATTTTTTTCTCTGAAGAGGGAGCGAGTGCTTGATACTTAAATCACTCACTTCTAGCTTTGCAGATTTGGTGCTGGGTCGTCAGTCCTCTTGAGCAAGCCAGCCCTGAAAAGAGACTGTGCCAAGCGTTTGCACTGGAAATAGTTTTAGGACAGAAGAACTAATGTGAAAATCTCAAATTGTGTTAAGTGTTACGGTGAGAGAGAGTAAAGTTTAGAGAGAGGCGTCGGGAACTTTGGAGGCATTAAAGCGCTTTATCAGCTCTTTCTCAGTTTGTCTTTGACAACAGGCAGTTGCATGGTTGATGCTAATCATGACTTTCTACTCATAGCATGGAGTAGGACTAGAAAACATTAACAGCATCACGGTAGCATTATTAGCAAGATGGAAAGGAGCATTCAAGCCTTCTACACAGAAGCTTTAAAAAACTATTTTATTTTGAGAGATCAGATTCTCTTTATTGTTTATCCCGTCTGCCATCCTTACCCTCCTGGGTGTACTTCGAGAGGAGAAATCTATAATCTAGTCTGATGTTCTTCTTTTCAGACTACAAATAAGTGTTACTGACGTTGTTAAATGCCTTAGCTCTGGGTGCCTAGAGGAGGTATGAGGCCAGTGTGCAGTGCGCCCCCTGGTGGTCAGAATCTGAACTTCCAGTGTAGCAATAGGCAACCTTCTAAAGAAGGGCCAGGGACCCTATTTTCAGCCACGTTTCTGGATTTTTGAGAATCAAATAAAATACCAATGGCACGCTCCTAAAGTAACTTTTTTTGAAATAAAATTTCAGAATCTCCCTTTTCTGTTTTTAAGGTAGACTTCCCTCATTCTTTCAACATGCAATTTAAAACCTGTTGCTATTTCCATAGTCAAATGGCAGGGCCTGAGTGTGGCTACCCATGAATGGAAACTGTCCTCAAAGGTATTCAGAAAATTAATACATGTACATATATATATGACAATTAGCTCTGAGCTTAGAGTAGTATGTGTTGACATGTCAAGAAATGTAACTCAGTGCCACTTACCTGAGTTCCAAACAGACAGTGAGCCTGACTCTGCATTAGTATTGTATTGCTTGGTACCCACTGACTGCAGATTTGGAAGGAGGTGCTGTAATTAGGTGCAGGATTTTTCTTTTATAGCTTCTTCCCCGACTTTGAATCTTTCTCTCCTATTAAAATATTGGGAAGGAAAACCCTGACATTCTCTGCAATGGAGGCGAAGGGCTGGGGAGATGGCTTACTCAGCAAACTGCTTGTCCTACAAGCACCAGGAGTAGAGTTCATTCTCCGGGAACCAAATAAGAGGATCTGGGAGGGGTGGAGCAAGCTCACGGTCCCAGGGTTGTGGAGGCAGACACAGGCAGATCCTTGGGGGCTCGCTGGCCAGTTGGCCTAACCAACCCAGTGAGTTCCAGTCCAAGGACCCTTGTCTTAACTTTAAAAAAGTGTAAGCTGATGACCTCTGAAGAGCGACAGCAGAGCTTTTCCACTGGCCTCCTTACGCACCAGCATTTACTGTGCACTCCTGAGCAGTATTTAAGAAGGACCAAAGCAGGAATCAGCCCTTCATTTCTTCCCGGCTTGTTTCCTGAGAGAAGGGGGTACCCATGTCTAGGTCTTCTCCAGGTTTCTCTTGCCTTCCTTATAGCCTCATGTTGTCATGGTTTTTGTCTTGAGCTCTTAGGGAAGGCAGGAAGAGAGGGAAAGGAGATATCACTGAGAGGTCACTGTGTATTTATGTCAGGACAGGGCAGTAACATGACAAACAAAACCTTCCCATTCTGAGATGTGGGGCAATAGTTGTTGACTCTACCAAATTCTAGGTTAGGTCATAAACCAATCACTCATTCTCACTCTCAGCCTAATAAAGGATACTGAATTTAATAATTAGTCACTTAAAACTTTTCAGGTCAACAGAAGAAGTACTGCTCATAACACCTAAGTCAGAAAAGCCTACAGTGCCACAAGCCAGTGGGAAAATTCTGACTGAAATACGTTTCTCTTTTCTTCTCATGTGGTGCACAGATAGACTTTAAGGAATTATATTCTTCCATGTCCTTGTCTCCTCTCTCTTTCTGTCACTTTCTCTCATTCCTTCTGTGATTTGAATAGAATGTAGAATGTCTGATATCTTACCCATATCTAAGAGGATAGTTCTGTGTTTTTTCTGGATATGAAAGACCATGGGACTTGATGCTGGCTTGTACAAAGAAATTTCTACACAACCACTCTGAAGTGAAGGAGGAGTTTTGATAGAGATCATAAAAAAAGAGTACATTCTTTCTTTGGGAAGAAGAATTCTCATCACAAGAAACTTGAATTGCAAAAATGATATTTGTACTTACAAAAATGATATGTGTTTTTCTGGCTAGATGCTATTTAGATATTCTGGAAACAACAAACTGCCTTTCCATGATAAAAAAAATAAAATGAAAATGCTCTAAATAGAAACGACATTAGTAAGGAAGCAAGGGAGCTGGGAAGACAATCGGGATTCTTCCTTCCTTCGTAATGTGAAGATTCCACTAGCATTGCTGGGTGTCGGGGGGGGGGGGGGAGCCACGCCTGAAATCACAGCACTTGCAGGCAGATGAAGGAGGGCTGTGAGTCTGAGGAGAGACTGGCTACATAGCAAGTTTCAAGCCACCCTTAGGTAACCTTGACTCAAACCCGATCCAACCTATCCCAGACATCCATCAAGACTGTATTTTGCTTTGGAAGAGAGAGAAGGATCCATGCATTTCCACTGATTTTGAAACTCATGATGCCATCTTTTCTCACAGAGCCCACCTGAATGATCTTGAAAACATCGTTCCCTTTCTTGGGATCGGCCTCCTGTACTCCCTGAGTGGACCAGATCTCTCTTCAGCCCTCATGCACTTCCGAATCTTTGTCGGTGCTCGAATCTACCACACCATTGCCTACTTGACTCCCCTACCTCAGCCAAACAGGGGCCTGGCGTTTTTTGTTGGCTATGGAGTTACTTTGTCCATGGCTTACAGGCTGCTAAGGAGCAGGTTATACTTGTAAAGAGAATTGTGATCTTCACCATCTGATTGATTTTTTAAAAAAAAAAAGGAATTTTATATTTCCAATGCATTCAAACACTTTCTAAGGAAAGGAGCTGAGAAATTAGAAATTGGAGAAAATTCAGTTTAAAGACAAGCATCAATAGGCTCTATTCTTTTGTATTTGGGTTAGACGTTTAACATAATCAGCCTTAACTATGTTGTCTGACTCCTAAAGTGCCTTGTTATAAGTCTTTTGCCATAATTGGTTACATTTTGTCTACATTTCCTGTTGTGCATCTATAAAAGAGTGCCCACATGTAGGTGAAGCCTGGGTTCCATTATAGCTGAAGTAGGCACATGAATTAAAAACATTAAAAATAAATCTTGTTTGTTTTTTGTTTTTATTCGTGTGTATACATGCGTGTCCATGTATGCACGGAGCGTGTGTCCTTGTAGGTATCCATGTCCTTGTAGAAGCCCCTGGACCTGAAGTAGTTGGGAACTGACCTCAAGTACGCCGGAAGAGCAGAATGTGCTCTTACCTGTTGAGCCATCTGTCCAGCCTATGTTTGGCTTCAATTTTACTGTTTTTAAACAATAACAACAACAACCACGCAATCTGTGGAAACGATGAATAACTGAATAATGAACCTCTCCGTGCCCTTCATGTTGATTCACTGGTTTTCAACATCTTGTCTCCTGTGGTTTGACCGTTTCTCAGTTTGTATTTTTGGACCATGGGAATGTAGGTTGCAGACACGAGGCTATTTTTTCCTAACCTAGATGCTTCTTCAATGAAGTATGCTTGCAATATTTAATATCAGTTTGTTGATAATAGGAAAAGGGATATTAAATTTTATATCCTTTGAGATCTGAAAATTATGTATAAATGCAGAACCCACTTAATGAAAGATAAAGAGCCCAAGATTGTCTATTTCAGCTTCCAAATTTGACTAATAGTGGCATGTAAATTCAGAGTAGTTTCTAACCAAAATTTCAATTCACAGGAGAAGCTGGATGTAAAACTAACGTTTATTCTCCAGACGGAATTGTTGTCTTGGAGTATTGCTGCTAAATAAGCTCACCCTTTCTAATTCTTTCTGTATTCTGGCTAGCTGTTTCAACTCAGCCATTCTCAGTCAAACTCCTCTCCAAGCTGACTGATTCAATCTGGCTTCCCTCAGCTTCTCACTAATTGATCTGCTTGACCTCAAACTAACTCATGAAATTTGTTCTAAACTGGCTCCTTCTTCTTCTCCGCCTAAACTGCCTTTGCTGGCCTGCACTGACTGACAGTAACTCAGGAGTGAACTCAGCTTTGTTTCATTGCTCTCATTGCACTGACTCCCAGCTCACTGACTTTCTCCCTACACAGCTCTTACAGTTGGACGTATCCTATTTATGACTCATTCTGTCAAATCTTTCTGATCCATCTCTCTGTCTGCCCCTCAATTTGATGTCACTTTCAAACATGGCTGCTTCCTTCTAAAATCTAATCTTACCTCCAATATGTATTACAAGGGTGTGTGTGTGTGTGTGTGTGTGTGTGTGTGTGTGTGTGTGTGTGTATGCGCACACACACATGCACACGTTCCAGGCAGAGGGATTAAATATGTGTGGTGTGTCTGCATTCCAGCTTGATCACGCAGACTTAAGTCTTTGGATGTGATCCCTTGCTAGAGCAGCCTTGTTGCTGGATTAAAATTCTTCTGTAGCTGTTAAGTGTTGAGAGATTTATTTTAGAAACTTGCTTCTATCTGGAAGGGGGACAGATGGGGTATGTGTGGATATTTACTGATCTTGTCTTTCCTGTCTCAAGGAATTCCCATCTAGCCAAATGACCTCATTTTGTCTACATTTGTGGTTGGTGACTAACCTGTGGTGAGAAACAAAGAGACCACACTGTTTACATTAAAATGTAATATATACCTATGAAAGATGCTATAGTGTCAATCAAGAATGACCCTGAATGGTTCATATGTGTAACCTGGACATAGGAGGCAGGTCCTGACAAGGTGCTGGAACCTTTAGGAAGAGGACTCTAGTGGAAGAATGTAAATTTTTGCAGGTATCCCTTGAAGAGTATATTTGGTCCCTAACCCCTATCTCTCTTCTTTCCTGCTACTGTGATGTGCACATAGAAGACTTCTTGGATCTAGCTGACCAGAAAGCCAGTATCTTATCTATGTTTGGTTGTCTAGTCATTTGTCAAAGTATAATTGAACAACCTGTGGCCCCCTGTCATTAGAGGAATCTCTTAAAACTCCAAAGAACTACTAAGAAATAGATCCATGATCAAACATTCTCCCATTCTTCGTCTAGAAGTTTCTCTAGGCAGCAAGCGGAAGAATACTTGCACCCAGAGGACCAGTCCTAGGGGGGTCTTGTTTTGCTTCTGTAATCCATTCATCCAAGGGCTCTACTTTATAATTTATAATTTGATGTGTTTTTTGGGGTGTTGCATAGCTGTATCACACTGACTTTTAGGCCCTTGCCTTGGGAGTTTCTAACAATCCATTTAGAAAGAGCAACACAAAAATCCTCTGATCATCTCCCCCCTGCCTGCCTGAAATGTCAGCCCTGTGGGACATTGATAGGTGTTCCTGCTATGAGGAAAAGCATTACTGCTGCCCGCGTGCCTTTCAGGGTCCTTGATTCACTGTAAATCCCATGTAAACTGTTGGATTTGACAAGGAGGAGTTGTTGAAGGCAGACTACTGGGAAGGGTCGATGTTGGGTTGAATTTGGCACCAATCTCTCATCTATGACAGCTCAAGTGGAAGAAGGTGGATGAGCTATAGGACCCATGAGCCTCCTCAGTCAGCAAATGCAGGCCCCGAGTCACATTTAATTCAGAAAACTCTGACAGCCCTGCATAAAGTGTGCACTGTAAAAATGGAGAGATTGAAACTATGTGCATGAGTGAGCCATTACTTCCTTTCTCTGGACTTTAGGAAAATATAAAATGAGACAATACGGACTCTGGAACATCACCAAGAGATCGGCATTAGTGACTTAGGGAAATATTCCTGGCATATTTATTCCAAGGCCACATGATTTTAGTGATTAAAAGTTAAGAGGAAAATTAATGAAGAGTAAGAAGATGCTTAAAATCCTACATCATTAAGCTTAAACAACACACATCTACATCTGAATACAAACAAGATAAATTGCCTACTAGTAAAGAAAAATGTTGGGCTATTGAGAAGGCTCAGCAGGTTTTAGGCACTTATCAGTAAGGCTGATGGCCTGAGCTCATTCCCTGGAACTCTTGTAGTAGTAGGAGGAGAAAACAGACTCCAAGTTTTCTTGTGACTGCCACATGTGCACACATGTGTCAAACATGGATGTACACACATGCACAACAGTAAATATTAACATCTCCAAGTAAGAAAAGTATTAAGGCCAGAAAGTGGTAGCACACATTTTTAATTCCAGTACTAAGATGGGAGATCTCTTTGAGTTTGGGTCTAGCCTGATTTACATCATAGTAAATGTCCTGTCCTTACATTCCAGGACAGGAACTACATAAAGAAACCCTGTCTTGAAAAGCCAAACAACCACCCCCACCAAATGTTAAATATTGAAATAATTTGGAATGTGAATAGAATCCTGGATTTGTATAGTATCTTTATGTCAGTCATGGCCCTGAGACTTTATGGAGCCTGAGATACTGTTTGATGGCATCTTGAGCCCTATTTATAAACCTAAACATATTGGCACATGGCTCGCTGTGTTAGCAGTTGATTGGTACACATCAGTGGCTTTCACACAGGCCTCTGTGGGGTTGAGGGGCCTTGGATTTAGCCCCTCTGTCTTCTGTAAGTTGCTTGTTGTCCAGGAAGTTGTGTATATCTGGGCACATCCACATTTTGGGAATCAGCTAAAGCCAGGAAGAGCTGATCCAGAAAGATCTCAAGGAAAACTACTGGAGCCAATTCGGTGCTACACTGTGTCTCATCCTCCATGACAGGGCTTGGTAAACTTCGGCCTCTGGGCTAAATCTAGCTATTGACAGTATTTGGAAATGGTATGTTCTTGGAGCACAGCTGTGTTTATTTATTTTAATATCTTCTCAAACTACTTTGTTGCCATAGTGGCAGAATCAAGTGAGCTGCTGTAATGGAAAACTCCATAGCACACAAAACAGGCATATTTACTATCTGATCATTCACCGAACAAGTTGACCCAGTCATCTGGCCTAGACATTATCATGACCGTGATAAAGACACAAGGGAGGAAATAGAGCCTCATGGCTGCCTTTCATCATGCCTGCTAACATACAGACAGACAAAGAAAGTCACATGTCATACGATTGACCTCAGATTCAAAGTGCTGAAACTCAAGTTCCCAAGGGAGAGCAACCTCAGCATCCCAAGACACAGAGTAGGTATGCACGGAGGAATGATTGACAGAAAAATCGTTCCCGCCCACTCTGTGTGGACTATAATGCCATGATGAAGTTCAACCCAGACATGGTAGAAACATTGTCTTAAATATAAAACTTCATGCGCTGAAAGCAACCTTGGCTCTCATGTGTCAGTAGTCATTTTGTCAGATTAGCCATAACCCATGGTAAGCTCGGTGTGATAACAATGGTTATAACTAAGCTTGAAAAATGTGAGCATATGAATTTGGCCTTCTCCCTCTCATTTGCAGCATGCCCGTCTTAGGAAGACAGATGGGATAAGAACAAATATTTGGATAGCCTTATCGCCTCTATAACCAAGTTGGTCCCCAAACTGTGCCCCCGTCTGTTCTCTTGAAATTATAATCTGCACCCTGCTCCCAACCAAGCACTTCATAAAATTTAATGCTTTCTACTGTTGGTGTAGTTATTGTAGATCAGAGAATGTTACTCGCCTAAATGTGACGGACCATGTTGGTGTTTGCTGAAATGATTAATACTAGTCCATGGCTTATATTAATCATGAAAACAAATGCTACATTATATTTTTGTGTTATTCAATCTATAAGCTTAATAGCTAATGGGATAGCATTTTCCCTTGATAACTTGTCATTTCTAACATTATATTTAGAGGTTGGGTCCAAGAATTTATTCTAATGATGTTTCTCTCACTGACCTACCTGAATGCCACATGAATCTCCTCAATCTCTCTTCAGTATTTCACATTTAAAATGAATGCATGAAGTGGATGATTGACAGAATCCATGACTAAAAATTCTGTTTGTTCTGGAGGCAGGTGTTCTACTTGTTTGTAGTGATAGACTGTGAGCACCAACATGCAGGAGTAATTACGGTAGACAACCCATAACCTCATTAATGGGGTCAAAGACAATTGGTGAGCTAAATACCATTTTGTGGGTTTCATGTCTTAGACTAATAATGCTTAAATTAATTTTCCCTGAGTCACTAATGTCATGTTACCAAAACAACATGAACATTCCCAAACATTAGATAAATATTGGGCTCTCCCCATTTTAAGATTTCCTTTCATTGTTTTTCTTCAAATGAGAGCATATTGTCACTTGGGTAGACCAATCACTGATAAGTATTAGTGTCGGGATGGGACGGACAGAATGGCCAGAAGTAAAGTCTTTGCTCTGTTCATTCTGGGTTCCTAAAATCTTGATCCTGAGAATTAGAGTCTTGTAGGTCAAAATCTCAATACACAGAATAGAAGGAAATGCTTAACTCTTTATGAAACTATCTACTAAGAATCTCCCATATGATATGTGCCTTGTGTACCTCACTGAAGAGACACATTTGTAAAGAAATCAAAAGAGCTCATTGAAAAACTGAAATCAAACTGTAATGGGATCCTCCGGCAGTAAATCAATGCACTATAGTCTATTGGTTAAATCTGCCTTGGCATGTGTTAATAGAGACCACGGGGTAAAAAGATGTTTCACTAATGAACATTTGCAATTAGTTTAGTGTCTGAGGGCATTTAGAATGAACCAAGATTAGGCAGAGTTATATCTGCAGAATTAAAGTTTCTATTTTCTTATTAGTAGACATAAATTAAGAATGGGGGGGAGAGAGAGAGAGAGAGAGAGAGAGAGAGAAAAGAAGAAGAAGAAGAAGAAGGAAGAGGAGGAGGAATGAGGAGGAGGAGGAGGAGGAGGAGGAGGAAGAAGAAGAAGAAGAAGAAGAAGAAGAAGAAGAAGAAGAAGAAGAAAAAGAGGAAGAAGGAGAGAAAGAAGAAGGAGGAGGGGAGAAGGAAGAGGAAGAAGAGAAGAAGAGAAAGAAGAAGAAGGAGGAGGAGAAGAAGAGAAAGATGAAGGAGGAGGGGAGAAGGAGGAAGAAGAAGAGAAGAAGGGAAGAAGATAAAGAAGGAGAAAAAAAGAATAAGGAGGAAGAGGAGGAGGAGAAGAGGAAGGAGAAGGAGAAGGAGAAGAAGAAAAGGCAGACTGACTACTTCTTTCAGGTCAGCTTCTTCTATGTACATAGTGAGTTTCAAGGTATCCAGGGGTATAAAATGAGTGAGACAGAGTCTTGATAAACTAAAAGAGGAAGAAAGAAGTCAAGGAGAGAAGGAAGAAAGGAAGGAAGCAAGGAGAGGAGGAGGAAGGAAGGAGGGAGGAGGACATCATTATTATTGTTGCACTTAGAAACACACCATGCCATCTCATCCATTGGTCCTCTTGTTTTCTGAGTCCCTTTGTGACACTGGTTTCTGTCTCTTGACTCATAAAGTCTGAAATGTTTATTTGGGCTTTTTACAACACATGTTGACCTGTGACCCTCACAGTTGCCTTAAGATGCTAAGAGGATAGTGAGTTCTCTAGTTATTTGACTCCTACTAACTTGTCCTAAGATTTAATCAAAGCAATTGCAGTAATAGAAAAGACCGCGCCCCTCTAAAATAAGAGTGACTTCAGGTATAGAATCTGAAGCCATTTATTTTATGACTTTGCAGATCTGGGTATGTATCTAGGGTAAATGAAAGAATAGCTATTGTGATAATTTAGGGGGAAATGTGATTTTCATAGTTCTTGTTCTTGAAGAATTCTGCTCTCTTTCTGCCATATTGAGTTCTTCAGGGAGTTACAGTCTTTCTTGCTTGACTACCATAGTGTCTTCCAAATTTCTCATCCAACTGCGCTTGAGATGTCCCCTCACTCCTGATATGTGGACTCAGTCATATAAAAGAGTGCCTGTGACTTTTCAGCTATAATAAAATGAAAGCACTCAGGCAAGAAGCTACCAGCTACTCGCTAGGAAAGACAGGGCCTACTGCTTCCTGTTTATCTGTAATTCATTGATGAGTGCTAAATGTATACCATACTAAAAATGGACCTTCAGGGCCAGTGAGATAACTCAGTGTTTAAAGCAAATTGCCACCAAAATTTGACTGTATGATTTCCTGCGCTACTAAAAATAAACACATTATTTCTATACACATCTTTTTCTATTTTAACTCAAATTATTTGTTTCTGTTCTTTATCATTATACATTATATAGTATGGAAAGATGTTAGACTATGTCATGATTTCTAAGCATTTGTCTAATTGTTTAAAGAGAGAGAGAGAGAGAGAGAGAGAGAGAGAGATTCCAGGCTGGGGAGATGAGTTGGTTCAAAGTGTTTGCCTGAATTTTATCCCTAAAACACACATTTAAACGAATCTGGGTATGATGGCACATACTTGTAGTCCAATCACTGGGGAGGTGGAAACAGGCAGGTCCCTGGGACTCAGTAGTTAGTCAACGTAGCCTATGTGACAAGCATGAGACCAACAAACAAAACCATTGCTTCATTAGGAATGGGATCCGAGGTATCCTCTAGAGTGTGTGATGTGTGTGTGTGTGTGTGTGTGTGTGTGTATATGAGAGAGAATATACTCACACACACACACACACACACACACACACACACACACACACACACACACGACACCATTTATTTTCTTTGTGGAAGCGGGTTTCTCACCAGAGTCTGAACTTTGGTTTGCTCCCCCTGGTGGTTGAGTTTTCATCCCAGGATAAGGGTCTCTCTGGTGAAAACTGAAATTTAATTTAATGCTTGGCTGGCAAGGTCTACGTTTGTTCATAGTAAAGATATAGAAATCATGACACCTCCAGTGTAAGGCAACCAAATCACCCCCTTTTTCATAAGTGATAGTTTAAAGCACTAATGTTCAATCACATCATATGGCAAGTCGTAATGTCAACAGAGCAGACCACACTAGGACGAAGTAACTCCAAGAAGATGGTCAGAAAGAGCCGACAATATCTACAACTAATTTTACGCTGGCCATGGTGATGGTGTTGACGCCTCTCACTTCAGTGCCGTCATAGTGATGACTTCTAAACACTGGGCCTAGTTTCTTTGATGAGTTTATTTTACTGCTTTTTTTTTTAAGGGAAAGCGATATGTGATCCCACTTGGGGCATCATGTCTTTTCACAGTTCTGCCACAGAAACAGGTTCTGAATCTATGAATTCAGCAGCCTACCCCAAATCCCTTTACTCAAAACAAAATCAGTAACCATTACGACTAGAATCCTGATTAGAGTCTGAGATGGATTTCTAAGTAGGGAAAAAAAACTGACATGATTGCTGCTTTTAGGGACTTATCCCAAAATGAAATACTGAAAAAACTATGAAAATGATTGCAAATAATATTTATTGGGGTGCCATTTACTGCAGCAAAGCACTGCAGCTCTTTAAAATATTCTTAGGACAGAAATCTGAGGACTCCCACATTGTATTATTATGTGGTCATAATGAGGAGAAGACCTTGTATATGCTATTATGTCTCCCATGAAGTTATATTAAGGATACAAGAAGATTCTGATGTATGTGTGCCTGCATGCTTACATTAGGAATGAGAAACAAAGTGAGTTTTCTCAGTGTCTCCTTTGGGAGCTATGACCTTCTGAAGCACATGCTGCATAGTAATTAAATAGTGTTACATAGTCATTAATTACAATATAGATAGCCATTCACATGCAACAGTGCAAGTTAAAGAAAGAAGACTTCATTGAGAGCCCTGCTGGTGACATGACGTCCATCAAAAACCTGTCCCAGGTGACTTTAAAATAAATCATTCCACTTGGAAAACAACAACAAAAGAGGAAGAATATCAGCAACAGTTGTGGAAACATCATTTTGAGACTAGACTATGTGATGCAGAATGAAAGAAAAGAGTCAACTAGATTTATTAAAAATCAGAATTGGAGACAGGGTTATAGAAATGGACTTGAATAGGTAAAATAAAAGGGATCAATATTCCTAAGTTTGACATAGAAGGATTAGTCTGAACCAATGTTGTGCTTTATGGGGTGTGTGTGTGTGTGTGTGTGTGTGTATGTAGTATGTCTGTCTATGTGTCTTTGTGTCTGTGATGTGTGTATGAGTATGTGTGTATTGTGTGTGAGTGTGTGAGAGTGGTTGTGTGTGTGTGTGTGTGAGAGAGTGTGTGTGTATAATGGTAGTGTATTTACCTACTAGAGAGAGCTAGTGACCAGATGCAAGGAACATAGGATGCAGTAGTATGACTTGTCATATGAAAAAACAAGAATGCGCCATCTTTGCTCCGGCAACAGAGCAGACAGGGACTCCAGGTTCACAGAGATATACCGAGTATATCATTGCTTGGAACACAGCCAGCTTGAGTGCTGCCTGCACCCAAGATCTGGGCAGCTCTGTGGTCATCTGTGTGCCAGCTCTGCTGTGGGACATTTGCCCTGCAGAGTGATCAGTGCCTGGAGGGAGCGCCGCAGCCTCTGCTATCATTGCTCCGGTGCTAGACCAGACAGGGACTCCAAATAAACAGAGATTTCCCAAGTATAACATCGCTTGGGACACAGCCAGCTAGGGTTCCACCTGTGCCCAAGAGTGGGGCAGCTCTGTGGTCGTCTGGGTGCCAGTTCTGCTGTGGGACATCTGCCCTGCAGAGTGACCCGTGCCTGAAGGGAGTGCAACAACCTCTGCCTTCTTAGCTATGGTGATAGACCAGACAGGGACTCCAGCGCACCATCTCCAAGTGGCGCAGGAAGCCAGCCATCTACCCAGCTACATGGAGGAGTCAGGTAGCACAGGTGAAACTTACATTGCAGAGCAGAGGACCCCATCCTGAATAGTCTGGCAGGAGATTTCTGGCTCTGTTCCCAGGTTTGGGACCATCCTCTGCCATATCACACCATCGCCAAGTGACGCAGGAAGCCAACTCTCTACCCAGCTGCTCGGAGGAGTCAGTCAGCACACGACAGACCTGCATTACAGAGCAGAGGAGCCGTCTTCTGCCACTGGGTACCATATTCAAGGGATACACAGAGGTAACTAACCACTCAGGAATGAAGAGAGGCCTGGTGGTACAGTAGGACCACCCCTGCTGCTAAGAGGAAACAGCCTGAAACCCTGAGAACACAAGAGCTTAGGAACAGACTGGGACAGGAGTCTTCTGATTACCACCTGCACCCAGAGATGATCTGGGCCACAGAGGTACATACCCAAATACAACTTACATATCAGTGTACACAGAGAGAGCAGGTCTCCCAGGAGCACAGAGAAACCACAGGCAGAGAAAGCAACACCAGCTAACACCAGAGATAACCAGATGGCAAAAGGCAAACACAAGAACACCACCAACAGAAACCAAGGCAACATGGCTCCATCGGAACCAAGTTCTCCAACAACAGCAAGTCCTGGATACCCCAACACACCAGAAAAGCAAGAACTGGATTTAAAAGCACTGCTCATGATGCTGATGGAGGGCTTCAAGAAGGACATAAATCACTCCCTTAAAGAAATACAGGAGAACACAAGTAAACAGGGAGAAGCCCTTGAAGAACTAAGGGGAAACACAACAAAACAGGTGAAGGAATTGAACAAAGCCATCCAAGATCTAAAGATGGAGGTAGAAACAATAAAGAAATCACAAAGGGAAACAACTCTGGACATAGAAAACCTAGGAAAGAAGTCAGGAATCATGGATCCAAGCATCAACAACAGAATACAAGAGATAGAAGAGAGAATCTCAAAAGCAGAAGATACCATAGAAAGCATTGACACAACAGTCAAAGAAAATGAAAAATGCAAATACTCCTGACCCGAAACATCCAGGAAATCCAGGACACAATGAGAAGACCAAACCTAAGGATTATAGGTATAGAAGAGCGTGAAGATTTTCAACTTAAGGGACCAGTAAATGTCTTCAACAAAATTATAGAAGAAAACTTCCCTAACCTAAAGAAAGAGATGCCCATGAACATACAGGAAGCCTGCAGAACTACAAATAGATTTGACCAGAAAAGAAATTCCCCCCCGTCACATAATAATTAAAACACCAAATGTACTAAACAAAGAAAGAATATTAAAAGCAGTAAGGGAAAAAGGTCAAGTAACAAGTAAAGGTAGACCTATAGGAATTACACCAGACTTCTCACCAGAAGAGCCTGGGCAGATATCATACAAGCCCTAAGAGAACACAAATGCCAACCCAGACTGCTATATCCAGCAAATCTCTCAATTACCATAGATGGAGAAACCAAGGTATTTCATGACAAAAACAAATTTACACAGTATCTTTCCACAAATCCAGCCTTTCAAAGGATAATGAATGGAAAACACCAACAAAGGGAGAGAAACTATATTCTAGAAAAAGCAAGAAATTAATTCTATTCCAACAAACCCAAAAAAAGATAACCACACAAACATAAAAATTACATCAAAAATAGCAGGAAGCAACAATCACAATTCCTTAATCTCTCTTAACATTAATGGGCTCAATTCCCCAATAAAAAGACATAGACTAACAGACTGGATACGTAACAAGACCCAACATTTTGCTGCATACAGGGAACGTGTCTCAGTGTCAAAGACAAACACTACCTCAGAGTAAAGGGCTGGAAAACAGTTTTCCAAGCAAATGGTCCCAGGAAACAAGCTGGAGTAGCCATTTTAATATCTGATAAAATAGACTTTCAACCAAAAGTCATCAAAAAAGACATGGGAGGACACTTTATACTCATCAAAGGAAAAATCTACCAAGAAGAATGCTCAATTCGGAACATTTATGCTCCAAATACAAGGGCACACTCAATCATAAAAGAAACTTTACTAAAGTTTAAAGCACACATTGCACCTCACACAATAATTGTAGGTGACTTCAACACCCCACTCTCCTCAATGGACAGATCAGAGAAACACAAACTAAACAGAGACACAGTAAAACTAACAGAAGTTTTGGACCAAATGGATTTAATAGATATCTATAGAACATTTCATCCAAAATCAAAAGAATATACCTTCTTCTCAGCACCTCATGGTACCTTCTCCAAAACTGACCACAAAACTGAGGTCACAAAACAGACCTCAACAGATACAAAAAAATCAAACTAATTCCATGGCTCCTATCAGATCACTATGGAGTAAGGGTGGTCTTCAACAGCAACAAAAACAACAGAAAGCCCACATACACATGGAAGCTGAACAATGCTCTACTCAATGATATTTTGGTCAAGGAAGAAATAAGGAAAGAAATCAAAACCTTTTTAGAGTTTAATGAAAATGAAGGCACAACATACCCAAATTTATGGGACACATTGAAAGCAGTGCTAAGAGGAAAACTCATAGCTCTGAGTGCCTCCAAAAAGAAGCTGGAGAAAGCATACACTAGCAGCTTAGAAGCACACCTGAAAACTTTAGAACAGAAAGAAGCTAATACACCCAAGGGGAGCAGAAGGCAGGAAATCATCAAACTCAGGGCTGAAATTAACCAAGTAGAAACAAAAAGAACTATTCAAAGAATCAACAAAACCAGGAGTTGGTTCTTTGAGAATATCAACAAGATAGATAAACCTTTAGCCAGACTAACCAGAGGGAACAGAGTATCCAAATTAACAAAATCAGAAATGAAAAGGGAGAAATAACAAAAGAAACTGAGGAAATTCAAAAAAATCATCAGATCCTACTACAAAAGTCTATACTCAACACAACTGGAAAATCTGGAGGAAATGGACAATTCCTAGACAGATAACAACTACCAAAGTTTAATCAGGATCAGATAGACCATCTAAATGGTCCCATAACCTCTAAAGAAATGGAAGTGGTCATTGAAAGTCTTCCAACAAAAAAAAGCACAGGACCAGATGGTTTTAGTACAGAATTCTATCAGACCTTCAAAGAAGACCTAACACCAGTACTCTTCAAACTATTCCACAAAATAAAAACAGAAGGAACACTACCCAACTCATTTTATGAAGCCACAATTTGACTGATACCAAAACCACACAAAGATCTAACAAAGAAAGAGAACTTCAGACCAATTTCCCTTATGAATATAGATGCAAAAATGTTCAATAAAATTCTTGCCAACCGAATCTAAGAACACATCAAAATGATCATTCACCATGATCAAGTAAGCTTCATCCCAGGAATGCAGGGATGGTTCAATATACAGAAATCCATCAATGTATTCCACTACATAAACAAACTCAAAGAAAAAAACCACATGGTCACTTCATTAGATGCTGAAAAAGCTTTTGACAAAATTCAGCATCCTTTCATGTTAAAGGTCTTGGAAAGAACAGGAATGTAAGGCCCATACCTAAACATAGTAAAAGTAATATATAGCAAACCAGTAGCCATTCTGACTGATGTGAGGTGGAAACTCAGGGTTGTTTTGATTTGCATTTCCCTGATGATTAAGGATGTTGAACATTTCTTTAGGTGTTTCTCAGCCATTTGATATGCCTCAGGTGAAAATTCTATGTTTAGCTCTGTACCCCATTTTTTAATAGGGTTATTTGGCTCTCTGGAATATACCTTCTTGAGTTCTTTGTATATCTTGGATATTAGCCCTCTGTCGGATGTAGGGTTGGAAAAGATCTTTTCCTGATTAGTTGGTTGTCATTTTGTCCTTTTGACAGTGTCCTTTGCCTTCCAGAAACTTTGTAATTTTATGAGGTCCCATTTGTCAATTCTTGATCTTAGAGCATAAACTATTGGAGATCTGTTCAGGAAATTCTCCCCTGTGCCCATATGTTCAAGGTTCTTCCCTAGTTTCCTTTCTATTAGTTTCAGTGTGTCTGGTTTTATGTGGAGGTCCTTGATCCACTTGGAATTGAGCTTAGTGCAAGGAAATATCTTTTCAATATAGTACTTGAAGTTCTAGCTAGAGCAATTAGACCACAAAAGGAGGTCAAAGGGATACAAATTGGAAAGGAAGAAGTCAAACTATCACTATTTGCAGACGATATGATAGTATACATAAGCGACCCAAAGAACTCCACCAGAGAACTCCTACAGCTGATAAACGACTTCAGCAAAGTGGCCGGATATAAAATCAACTCAAGCAAGTCAGAAGCCTTCCTATACTCAAAGGATAAGCAGGCTGAGAAAGAAGTAAGAGAAATAATACCCTTTACGATAGCCACAAACCATATTAAGTATCTTGGCGTGACGCTAACCAAACAAGTGAAAGATCTGTATGACAAGAACTTCAAGTCTCTGAAGAAAGAAATTGAAGAAGACCTCAGAAGATGGAAAAATCTGCCATGCTCATGGATTGGCAGGATTAATATAGTAAAAATGAGCATCTTACCAAAAGTAATACACAGATTCAATGCAATCCCCATCAAAATCCCAACTCAATTCTTCATAGAGTTAGAAAGAGCAATTCAAAAATTCATCTGGAATAACAGAAAACCCAGAATAGCTAAAACTATTCTCAAGAGTAAAAGAACCTCTGGGGGAATCAGTATCCCGGACCTCAAGCTGTACTACAGAGCAATAGTGTTAAAAACTGCATGGTATTGGTACAGTAACAGACATGTAGATCAATGGAACAGAATTGAAGACCCAGAAATGAATCCACACTCCTATGGTCACCATAGATGGAGAGACCAAGATATTCCATGATAAAACCAAATTTTCACAATATCTTTCCACAAATCCAGCCCTGCAACGGATAATAGGTGGAAACCTCCAATACAGGGAGAGAAACAACACCCTGGAAAAAATGAGATAATAACCTTCTTGAATCAAACCCAAAAGTAGATAACCACTCAAACATAAAGATAGCGTCAAGAATGGCAGATGGCAATAATCACTATGCCTTAATCTCTCTTAATATCAATGGTCTCAATTCCCCAATTAAAAGACATAGACTAGCAGACTGGATACGTAAACAGGACCCAGCATTTTGCTGCATGCAGGAAACGCACCTCAGTGTCAAAGACAAACACTACCTCAGAGTAAAAGGCTGGAAAACAATTTTACAAGCAAATGGCCCCAAGAAACGAGGTGGAGTAGCCATCCTAATATCGGATAAAATTGATTTTCAACCCAAAGTCATCAAAAAAGACACAGAAGGACACTACATACTGATCAAGGGAAAAATCCACCATCAAGAACTCTCAATCCTGAATATCTATGCTCCAAATGCAAGGGCACCCTCATTCGTAAAAGAAACTTTACTAAAACTCAAAGCACACATCGCACCGCACACAATAATAGTGGGTGACTTCAACACCCCGCTCTCTGAAATGGATCGTTCAGGAAAGCAGAAACTAAACAGGGACACAGTGAATCTAATTGAAGCCTTGGACCAAATGGAACTAACTGATATATATAGAACATTTCATCCTAGAGCTAAAGAATACACCTTCTTCTCAGCTCCTCATGGTACCTTCTCCAAAATTGACCATATAATTGGTCACAAATCAGACCTCAACAGATACAAGAAGATAGAAATAATCCCATGCCTCCTATCAGATCACTATGGAATAAGGGTGGTCTTCAATGGCAACAAAAACAAAAGAAAACCCACGTACACATGGAGGCTGAACAATGCTCTACTCAATGATAACTTGGTCAAGGTGGAAATAAAGAAAGAAATCAAAGACTTTTTGAAAGTTAACGAAAATGAAGGCACAACATACCCTAACTTATGGGACACAATGAAAGCAGTGCTAAGAGGAAAATTCATAGCCCTGAGTGCCGCCAAAAAGAAACGGGAGACAGCATACACTAACAGCTTAATGGCACACCTGAAAGCCCTGGAACAAAAAGAAGCAAATACACCAAAGAGGAGTAGAAGGCAGGAAATCATCAAACTCAGGGCTGAAATCAATCAAGTAGAAACAAATAAAACCATACAAAGAATCAACAAAACGAGGAGTTGGTTCTTTGAGAAAATCAACAAGATAGATAAGCCCTTAGCCAGACTAACCAGAGGGCACAGAGATAGTATCCAAATTAATAAAATCAGAAACGAAAAGGGAGAGATAACAACAGAAACTGAGGAAATTCAAAAAATCATCAGATCCTACTACAAAAACCTGTATTCAACACAACTAGAAAATCTTGAGGAAATGGACAATTTCCTTGACAGATACCAAGTACCAAAATTAAATCAGGATCAAATAGACCATCTAAACCGTCCTATAACCCCTGAAGAAATAGAAGTTGTCATTGGAAGTCTTCCAACCAAAAAAAGCACAGGTCCAGATGGTTTTAGTGCAGAATTCTATCAGACCTTCAAAGAAGACCTAACACCAATACTCTTCAAACTGTTCCACAAAATAGAAACAGAAGGAACACTACCCAACTCGTTCTATGAAGCCACAATTACACTAATACCAAAAGCACACAAAGATCCGACAAAGAAAGAGAATCTCAGGCCAATCTCTCTTATGAATATCGATGCAAAAATACTCAATAAAATTCTTGCCAACCGAATCCAAGAACACATCAAAACGATCATTCACCACGATCAAGTAGGCTTCATCCCAGGGATGCAGGGATGGTTCAATATAAGGAAATCCATCAATGTAATCCACTACATAAACAATCTCAAAGAAAAAAACCACATGGTCATCTCATTAGATGCTGAGAAAGCATTTGACAAAATTCAGCATCCTTTCATGCTAAAGGTCTTGGAAAGATCAGGAATTCAAGGCCCATATCTAAACATAGTAAAAGCAATTTACAGCAAACCAGTAGCCAGCATCAATCTAAACGGAGAGAAACTTGAAGCAATCCCACTAAAATCAGGGACTAGACAAGGCTGCCCTCTCTCTCCATATCTTTTCAATATAGTACTTGAAGTTCTAGCTAGAGCAATTAGACAAGAAAATCGATCCATTCTTATCTCTTTGTACTAAGCTCAAGTCCAAGTGGATCAAGGACCTCCACATAAAACCAGACACACTGAAACTAATAGAAAAGAAACTGGGGATGTGCCTTGAGCACATGGGCACAGGGGAAAATTTCCTGAACAGAACTCCAATAGCTTATGCTCTAAGATCAAGAATTGACAAATGGGACCTCATAAAATTACAAAGTTTCTGGAAGGCAAAGGACACTGTCAAAAGGACAAAATGACAACCAACTAATCAGGAAAAGATCTTTTCCAACCCTACATCCGACAGAGGGCTAATATCCAAGATATACAAAGAACTCAAGAAGGTATATTCCAGAGAGCCAAATAACCCTATTAAAAAATGGGGTACAGAGCTAAACATAGAATTTTCACCTGAGGCATATCAAATGGCTGAGAAACACCTAAAGAAATGTTCAACATCCTTAATCATCAGGGAAATGCAAATCAAAACAACCCTGAGTTTCCACCTCACATCAGTCAGAATGGCTAAGATCAAAAACTCATGAGACAGCCGGTGCTGGCGACAATGTGGAGAAAGAGGAACACTCCTCCACTGTTGGTGGGATTTCAAGCTGGTAAAACCACTCTGGAAATCAGTTTGCTGGTTCCTCAGAAAACTCGGCATAATACTACTGGAGGACCCAGTTCTACTACTCCTGGGCTTATACCCAGAGGACTCTCCAACATGCAATAAGGACACATGCTCCACTATGTTCATAGCAGCCTTATTTATAATGGCCAGAACCTGGAAAGAACCCAAATGTCCCTCAATGGAGGAATGGATACAGAAAATGTGGTATATTTACACTATGGAATACTACTCAGCTATTAAAAACAATGAATTCGTGAAATTCTTAGGCAAGTGGGTGGAACTGGAGAATGTCATCCCGAGTGAGGTGACCCATTCACAAAAAAATCACACATGATATGCACTCACTGATAAGCGGATATTAGCCCAGAAGTTTGGAATACTGAAGGATCAATTCACATATCAAAGATACCCAAGAAGAAGGAAGGAGAGGCGCCTGGTCCTGGAAGGGCTCAATGTGGCAGTGTAGGGGAATACGAGGAATGGGAGGCGGGAGTGGGTTGGTTGGGTGCAGGGGGAGGGAAGAGGGCGTATGGAACTTTTGGGGATGGGGGTAACCAGTAAGAGGGAAATCATTTGAAATGTAAATAAGGAATATACCTAATAAAACATTTTTTTTAAAAAAAAGAAAAAAAAAAGAATATACAGTGTGGAAAAAAAACCAAACAAGAATGCTATTCTGATTTCTGGTAGCATGACAAAAGCACTCTAGTGAAATATATAGGCTCCATGCCAATAAACTATCACATGACAAAAGACCTTTAATCCTATGTCTATATCTATTTATCTATATATGTTATACATACATGTTATATATGTATGTAGACACACATATATACATTATATATGTACTTACATACAACTATACACACACACACACATATATATATACATATAACTATGTATCTATACATCTGAAAAGATACACAGACTTTTTGAAGACTGTTGGGATCTTACTTATTTTGAAAACCCTCCAAGAATCTATCCTACTTTTCCTATATAAACTAAACCCCAGCATGACCAATAGTTTTTGAGAGGGAAATGTTTCTTTGTAGAAGCAAAGCAGCTAATAATTGAAGAAATAATTTATCTTTTCAACACCTAATGAGATAATGGATTTAAGCAAAGATTATCAATGGCTGTTAACATAAGACAGCCAGGAGTTATTTATTCCAGAGAGACTCACACAATATCATCCATAAAACTATGTGGAGAAAAGTCCAGAACACTCTACTGAAATTCCTATTTTTTTTTATTTAACTTTTTATTGATTCCTTGTGAATTTCACATCAAGCTTCCCAGTCCCACTCATTTCCCTGTCTCCTTAGAACCTATCCCCCCTCACCCCTGAAAAGAAAACAAATATCATTGTGGAAGTTGTATTGTGTCACAGTGTGTCCCACAATATACCATTTTTGGCCACCCTTCTTTACTTGCAAATGGCCATTGCAATGAGTCATTGGTCTGGTTTGAGGCCTCTGGTTTCTGCTACTCTATCAATAGTGGACCCTCACTGGACCCTCTTAGGCATCCTGTTGTTTCCCTGTGTCATGAAGGCCCTGCAGCTTTGGATCTGTGCCTACCGGAGCACAGAGAACTCCATTGCGCTGCCCAAGTAGGGTGTCGGGACTACCCTCCTGAGTGCTGCGGCAGGCAGGCCAGGGTCTGGGCCTGCGCTGCCCAACTAAGGTGTGCGGCACCTGCTCGGCCTCAAGCCGGGGTCTGAGCCGGCTCTCCTGCTCTCATCGCCAGCTCTCCCACCTGCCACAACCCCTGCTCCCATCCCCTGACATCAGGATCATAGCTCTACTATGCTACTCAAGTGCAGGTCCCACTCTGAGTGCTGCAACAGGTGAGGGGCAGGGACAGCTCTCCAGCTCTCCGACCCTGAGGTCAGCGCTCCTGACTGCTTTAGGTGGGCAAGGGCAAGAGGAGGGGAGGCCTCTCTCCCTCACCTTCCCTCTGCCACCACACAGCAGATGAGTGCAGGGTTCGCTCTCCCACGCTCACACCCTCAGGCTGGCTCATCTTCAACCCCTGCAACCGGGGTCAGCTCTGTCGTGCTTGCTGGGCTGGGTGCAGCCTGCTTTCCTCCAATCTGCAGCTGGGGACGAGCGGAATGGTTCTCCTGCACGCACACCTTTGGGGTCAGCTCTCCCATGATGCCCAGTCAAGGGGTAAGGCCAGTTCTGCACAATCCTCTGACATCCACATGGCCCCAGGTGACACCCCAGACCAGGGATGTGCACCTGACTCTTCGTGGTAACGGATTCCTGCTGCTGCAGGGCCATGCAGACATGTTCCTGAGTGGCAGCATGGGTACAGACCAAGGTGACAGCATCAGCTACTCATGTCTAGCTGTTCCTTACCCCCTCCACGTCCCTGTTCTTTCTCTCTTCATTGTGCACACACCCTTCTGATTCTCTTTTATCTTTCTACCACTTACTTGCTCATTTTAGTGTCCCCTGGGGCCTCTGGATGTCTGAGGTCATCTCAGAATGGTCTCAGGGATGCTATGCTCTGACCCTCCCATATGGCACAGGGCAGAGGTCATCCCTGGCTTGCTCCCTGACTAGCCCTGTGGCACTGGACTGGTGGTTATCTCCTGAAGTCTCTAATTTGGGATGTGAGATTTATAGGAGATCCAAGTGGGGCCAAACACTGTGAAGATGGAGACCATCAGACTGAGAAAACCTGCCCAGGAGAGGAGATCATGTCTTCAATAAAAGATTATGGAGAGAAGATGGGGAAGAGAGAGGGACGTGCAGAAAAAATCCTACAGAGGAAAAGAAATGAGACAAAGTATGAATGTTGTTTGAATTCTAATCCCAAAACAAAATTATGAAAATATATGAACTGGTATTAAAATTTTGATATTAATTACTTAAGTATTTTCTGTAAGTGTGGGAGAGGCATGCATGCCTGTGCACAAGAAGGAACCAAGTATCTTCTGTCACTCTCTGTCTATGCCTTTGAGGCAGCGTCTCTTCTCTCTCTCTCTCTCTCTCTCTCTCTCTCTCTCTCAGCCTGTACTCTATGAGGCTGGAGCCAGCAAGCACCAGCAATCCTGTCTGTTTCACAGACACTAGAAAGATATCTGGGTTACCTGGGCATGCAGAAGGCACTCTTAGCTGCTAAGCCATCTCTCTAGACCTAATTCTGTTTGTTTGTTAGGCAGTGTCTCAGGTAACTCAGGGTGAACAAATACTGTGGCTACAGCCAATGCTGACCTTGAACTCCTGATCCTCCTGCCTCTACCAACTGAGAAGTGTGAGTATAGGCACGCACCACAACTCCTGGTTAATGTGGTCTTGGCAGGGTTTCTAACTGAGCACATCTACCACTGACCTATATCCTCAGCTCCAGGAGGTCTAACTTTACAAGCTTTCTGGATGCTTAGATAACCTTAAGGTATGAGAACCTTAAGGGTCACAGGTCAGGTCTAGAAGAGAGTCTGAGTGTGGAGACAATGAGGAGATGCATGGATTTTTCCTTGCTGACCCCAAGTGATCGGCACAGAGGGAATAGCCTTCTGCTTTTTATTCATGCTTGAAATGTTCTGGGAAAAAAGTTAAGAGATAGAAGGGAAAGGTGAGTGACTTCCTTAAAGGTCTAGCACTATGACTTATCTAAATCTGCTGAATCAATATTTATAAAACATTCTTTAATCCACAAAGGAAGGTTTTCTCTCATCCCGAGTTGATTTCAGCTGGTGCTGGTGATTAGCATTTGTCTGCAGAGCAAAGCTTCACACTTTTCCATGCCTCTGTTTATCTTAGGTCATATGGTGTGAATATTGTAGTATATAATATTCTGTGTGTTTCCACATGAATAGGAGAGATCATATCTTTGAAATATATTCACCCAGTAATATAATGGTTGTCTTGAACTTCTCTGGATACTATTTATTTATTTATTATCAATGTTATACACTAAGACTTTAATAACTCCAAGGAAGAGAGACGATGATCTTTGAGATCAAAAGTTCACAAGTCAAAGTGAATGGCCAGGGGCCAGATGTAAATTTTTTTGTTTACAAAACACAAGAGTGCTTGCCATCGGTAAAGTGCTTGCCATTGAAATTCCTGACGATAAGCCCCTGATGTTGCCTGATGTTGAACCCCTGGAACTAGCATAAAAGCTGGATACAGTATTGCACCTATAAAATTGTAGTGGATCTCTGGGTTTTCCTTGCCTGCCAGTTTAGCCAAGTCTGCCAGCTCCAGCTACAGGGAGAGACGGTGTCTCACAAACATGGTGGAGAGTTATGGAAAAGGACACCCACCATTGACCTCTGGCTCAATGCACTAGGCAGTCGCAGGGTCCTCTGAGGACCCTCGCTTTTGTAAGTACATAGAGATTTCCAACTGACCAGGGCTGTGCCTGTATGTGATTGTGTGGTAGGGCTGTTCGCCCAATTATGGCTCCTGGGATCTATGTATGTGATGCCATACAGGACAAGTATTTTAGAAGGTGTGATTAGAGATTTGCAGAAGAGACTGGGACAGGCTGTAAATTCAGTGGTAAATCTCAAGAGAAGAGACCAGTAAGAGGCTAAGAAAGCTGGACAAGCAGAGAAGGAGCAAATTGGAGTCGGGAGCCTTTAAGCAAAGGAAGAGCAAGAGTGTCAGCTGGTCAGAAAACAGAACATGCAGTGGAGTCTTCCTCAAAACACAGGCAGAACTAACCCCATCAACAGCAGGATGCCAGCTTTCTGGCCACCAGAGCTCAAAGAGAACAAATGTCTGTTTTCAGCCACCCAGTTTGTGGTCCTGTGTTCTGTGGGAGCTAGGGAATGAGCCTGCCCCACTTCTCGTAGCCCACGCTGGGAGGGCCTGTCTCATAAAGTCCCTCTGAGTTGGTTGTCGCCTTGACTGAAGTGAAACACATGGAAAAATACCTGTGGGTGTGCCTAGGGGTTTGTTTCCAGAAAGGCTTAACAAAGGAAGAAGATCCCACCATGAATGTGGGGGCAGCATCCCCCTGGATGGGTTTTTGACCCAATAAAACTGAGGAGAATAAGCCAAGCATCAGAATCCACATCTGCTTCCTGACTGCACTTGCAATTTACCAGCGGTCTCAGGCTCCCGATGCCTCTACCTTCTCTTTATGATGGACCATGGGCTCTCCTAAATCACACACCCTAATGAGATCTGTCTTCTTTAACTATTTTTGTTGAATAGTTATTACAAAAAGGGGGAAAAGTCACTAATCCAGAACCCAGATATGAGCCTAGCCAGAGTATAGTAACAACACAAGGGTGGGTTGGGAGGGCGGGTCCAACGATCACAAACATCTTTGTTGGTTCTCTTCACAGATACTTCTCTGGGGACCAAGGATGATCTTTAGGGCATTCATAAGACAGCCAGTGTCAGAGGACCAGCAAGGGCTGCCCTAGCCATCCACGTTGAGGTATAACCTTTATGAAAGTTTCAAGGGAGATTGTAAGTGGATATGGCCAAGACAGGTAGAGACCAGGGAGAGAACAGGTTGGGAGGAGAGGGAGATAGACCCAGGACCTAAATATACTGAGAGAACTGGCCATGGGTTTCCCCAGCCCTGGATTTGTTAGAATAAAATTAGGTGTCATTGTAGCTGTGGCCAGAGGACTAGAAATGAGCTATTGCTCCTCAGAGAAACAGAAGTCAGAAGAGTCAAGCCTCTCCGGGGACAGCTTCTTCTTGCATTCCAGTTCATATTGAAGAGAAGAACTTCAAAGAGTAAACTGTACCAGGTAGTGAACAGTGCAGTAAGACCCAAAGCAGTGAATGAGGAGAGAGTCAATCACAGGAATGGGTAAAGTTAAGAACTTTCTTATAACATTAAAGTAGAGTTAATGTTGGAGTTCTGGAGTGGGAGACTTGAGATTACATCAGTTAGAAATGCCTTAAAACTTTCCCTATGGGGATTTGGCAAAATGGCCGTGCAGGTAAGAGTGCTTGCAATGAAGTCTGATGTCCTAGATTCTATCCCTGGAACCTATATGGTTAAAAGGGGAGAACTATCTTATACAAGTTCTCTTTCAACCTTCACATGGATCCTGTGGTGGACACACACGCACAGACAGACAGATAGACGCATGCACACACACACACACACACACACACACACACACACACACACACACACACACACACAAGGGAGAGAGAATGTAATAAATGTCAAAAACCCCTCCCTTTGGGAACATGAACTGTGATACATGTTTGATTACATGGTGCCTAAGATAGCACCGAGATAGAGTTAGAGACTCTGACTACTATTCTTAAACAAAATCGACTATGATTTTTATAGTTAATTTAGACTTAACTTATTTTCCATCTGCCTTCCTGTGAAAGAGCCAAGTTCAGGCTGCTGCAACTGGATCTAAAGCAGTTTCCATTTCTCCAGCGAAATCCAGCAGAAGACCGAACACTGGATGACCACTTTCACTGGGCCTTGATTGCTGCTGCAAAATGTAACAGTCACTCTTCTGAAGAGTTTTGGGGATGCTGGTACCAAGGTCAGGATATGTGTGTGTGTGTGTGTGGGGGGAACTGCTTTAAAACTGTGCAGTGCATTTTGGAGCTTTGCAACTCACACATTCCATGTCTGTATGTAGCTTACTAGGAAGAGGATAAGCATAGGTGTGTGCACAGTAAGCGCACTCTACCTGGGCGCTTTCTCAGACTGCATTTCTGGAAGTTCTGCTTTCTTCCCTTACTCTCTGCCTTGCTTGGCTATTCAGTGGTGTGGGAGACAAGGCTTCTTGGGCTAGGAAGTTGAAGTTGACTCTGTTTCCCTCTGGCATTTGCCAGTCTTCAAATGCAGAGACATATGTACTGGAGTGTGTGGCAAAATTTAAGAAATGCATCTAAAGCACATGGGCCGTGAAGTGAGCAGTGCAGAAATTCCCGAACTCTTTTGGAGCGGATTGGTGACTTCCCATTGCCACTAGATGTCCCTCTGTGGCTTTTCTTTTGGACATCAGTGCTATGCACAGGGCAAGTTATTTCTGCTCTGCTGGATAGAAGAAAGTGCTCTGCAGGCTTCGAGAAGCGGTTTACACTGGGATGTTATCCAAGCTGGGTCCCACCACTGTCTCGTAGCCCTTGTGCATGCCTGTAAAGGACAAGGCTTTATGACGCAGAAATCAGGACACTCTTACAGAGGTCAGGAAAGCTTTCCGACTTCCACGCACTGATTTTCTCAGCCCCAAGTGTCTAAAATCATCTTGCGTGAATAACTAGGTTTGTGTTTGTATATGCCAGGTTGTGTGTGTGCAGGTGTGTATATGCAGGTTTGTGTATATGCAAGTGTGTGTGTGTGTGTGTGTGTGTGTGTGTGTGTGTGTGTGAGAGAGAGAGAGAGAGAGAGAGAGAGAGAGAGAGAGAGAGAGAGAGAGAGAGAGAGAGAGAGAGAGTAAGCTGCTGAGTGTGGATGCCAGAGGTCAACCCCTGGTATCGTTCCTCAGGGTCCATCCACCTTGGTTTGCAGATATTCTCTCACTGGGACCTGAGGCTCACTGATTAGGCTGAGGGCCTGTCTGTTTTTCTCTCCCCAGCTCTGGGGTAATGAGCACATAAAACTGCAGCAGGCTTTGTGTTTGCTTGCTTGGGACTGAACTCAGGTTGTCGTGTGTATAGGGCACATACTTGACTGCAGGATCTTACTTCTACTCTGATTTCTTGCAGGTCAGTAAAATGCTTTGTTCATAACCAGAATTTCTGCCCCCTGCAGTTCCGCACAGGTGCTTGAATTCTCCCTCAACAGGTTTCCTTATTCATCAACCCTGCCTGCTAAATCTACTCTTAGCTCTTTGAACGGCTTACTTCTCCTTTTGCTGTGACCTGACAGGAAGCAACTTAAGGGAGTTAGGGTTTCTTTGGGCTGTAATTTGGGGGTTGTTCAGTTGATTGGGTTGATGTGTGTGAGTTGATGATGGCAGGTGTGTGGGGTGGTTGGGCACCTTACATTTGCCTTCAGAAATCAGAGGGGGGCCGAGCATGAAGTGGAGTTAGGCTTCTGAACTCTTATGGCCTACCGTCAGTGACCTCTCATGAGGCCCCACCTTTTAAAAGTGTCTCTTCCCAAAATAACCAACAATAACCAAGTATTGGCAGGCGCTTGCTGGGGTCCTTCAAATTCAAACATCCACGATCCAGCCACAGCAGCTTACAAATCATTAAAGGTCTACTTACAAGTTTGCTGTTCATTTTGTTACAAGCTGGCTAGAGAGTCACACTTTGAGTGGTGCCAACCTGGGCTGATTCGACATCTTTGAAGGACAACCATTGGCCAGTGAGGAACCAGAGGAGCTTCAAGACAGCTTGGAACTCAGATGAGGAGTGTATGCGCTGCAGCTTCTGCTCCAGGCCAGGCCCGGTCTTTCTGCTGGGTCACTGGACTGCCTATTTGACCAACTATGGTAAATGACCACAGTTGACTAATGAGATTTTGTTTCTCAGTTTCTGGGCCTTCTGGAGGAAAGTAAGTGAATCTTTTGAACACCGCTCTGCATGCTTGAAAAGAGAAAGGTGTCAGAGGAGTGGTAAATGCCACACAGTTGGATCCATTTTAATAATTGGCTCTAGTGACACCCAGGTGATAGATGGTGAGCTGGCAGTGCCCAGCAACCAACTCTCACTGTAGAGTTGTGCAACAGGTTTTGTAGCATTCAAAATTGGAAAGGAAAACTTTGCTTATTCACTGCATCAACAATGTATGCCCCAATAATGATTTATTAGGTGAGTTGTCTGCGAGGCAAGTACATAGTGTCCCTAGACAGCAAGGTGGTGAGTGCTAGTTGTCTTCTTGAGAAATTTTCTAATTCAGAAAGTTGTCAGAAGAAAAGAATAAACTATATGCTCCAACCCCTGATGCTGTGAGTTGGTTGTCTTACATCAAGACTATAAGTGTGTTGGCTTATTCAGCTCAAAAGTCCTGATGTTGAAATTCTAGAATTTTATAGAAGTGCTCTCTCTTTTTTTTTCAGGCTAGTCATAGGTGAAGTGACCCTCAGGGATGATACTATGGTGCTTGTTCCTCACAGGTGCAGCTATCATAGAAGTGATGGTCTTTTTTCATAGATAGAGATTCCCTATAGAATATATATGTGAATGTATAGAATATAGATGATGTGACTATATATGATTATATACATGGATACTATGGCTATGTACATGCATATATATATATATATATATATATATATACTTCTTGGAGGATATATATGTATATATGATATAAGAATATATACATACACACAAATAATACATACATTTATATAGTCCCATAAACACCATCTTAATACCAAGGCTTAAGTAATCTACAAAAGTAAATTTCCTGGTAATCATTGGTCACCTTTTTCTTTGGAAACTGCTTAAGAAAAATATACATCACAAATAGCAACCAGGGCTCACATCTGCAGAGACTTCATGTGTTTAAATGAAAATCACAAAGACTATAAAAGATGAGTGTCCAGTGACTGAGGAGATATCTCTGTGTGTAAAGTACTTGCCTTACAAGGTGTGGAACTGAGCTCAGTCCCAGAGCCCACTAGGAACAAACCAAAACAAAGCAAGCAAGTGAACAATAATGGGTTATGGTAGTACATGTTTGTAATCCCTGGGGCATAGGGTTAGAGTGCAGAAAGGGCTACTTGGTGAGCTCCAGGTCAGTGAGACATACTATATCAACAGATGGTGGATGATTCATAGGAATGAAACATGAGCTTATCTTATACACACACACACACACACGCACGCACGCATGCACGCACGCACGCACGCACGCATGCATGCATGCATGAACATGCACTTAACAAAGGAAGAAGTACTGACATCTAGTTGATTTAACAACTAGGTGATAAGGTTGAGTTCAGTTGCAGTCAAGGTAATATGGTTGTAGACAAAGGCAAAGTGCTAGTTTGAAATGACATATAGATAATTTAAACTTTGAAAAAAGCTAACATTATTGTCTAATTCACTGAATCCAATTAGTGTTGTCCATACACGAATAGGTCTGAGGGTCATCTAATGGGGCATAGGGAACCTATCAGTGACCATACCCCAAAGGGAAAAAAGTCACTCATCAAGATGCCATCAATTTCCTACTGTTTTCTGGCACATTGAAAGCTCTCCAGTGGGAAGAGAATTTACTTGGGATATTGAAATGGGACAATGAGGAGTGAATATTATCATACGCACTGAAGACCAGTATGAATATTTCAAAGAATAGATAAATACATACATAAAATAAGGTGGAAAGGCAAGGATGAACATCCAAAGGTTGTCTTCTGCCCTCCACATGTGTGCTATGAACACACTTCACTCTCACACATGAATAAGTACACACACACACACACACACACACACACACACACACACACGCACACACACACACAGCAACAACGAACTGAGGATATATGCACATTAAACAATAACATTACTTAAAAAAGAAATCTCTAACCGTTGGCCACCACCATTTTACTTTGTCTTCGGGATTTTGGGTACTCTATGTGAATGGAAGCATACAGAATTATTTTCTGTCTGTGTGACTGGCTCATTTCACTTAACATTATGTTCTCAATGGTGTTAACCTGGCTTGTGGTATGTATCAGAATTCTTTTCCTTGTAAAGGTGGACTAATATTCTTTTTGTGCATATACTACATTCTGTCTGTCCATTCTGACAATGTCCAAATGGCTGCCCCTACATTATAGCTACTAGACATTAATTCCAAAAAAAGTCTTCTTTTTAAAACCTAGCTTTCAACTCTTTCAAGTACATATCAAGATTATTGTATTTATAACTTTTAAAGGTGATTCCACTGTTTTCACAATGGCTTTTCATTTCACCTTCTTATCAAAAATGCAGAAGGATTCTTTCTCCATAGCCTTGCTGGCATTTGTTATTATCTGCTCTGTTTTTATGACAGTAGCCAAGGTCCTGCTGTGAAGTGATTCTTCATCTCAGTTTCTATTTGTGTTTTCCCAATGAGTGCTGAGGCTGAGTGGGTGTTTGCATGCGTGTGGCTCTTTCCTATATCTTCCTTAGGCAGATGCCTTTTCACATCTTCCCCTTTTGAATGGAGCTGGTTTTGGTGATTACAATTGAGGACACTTCTTTTGGATACTTATCACTTATAAGATAGGTGATTTGTAAGCATTTTCTTATGATCTGTGGATTAATTTTTACTTTATTGATGTCTTAGTCAGGGTTTCTATTCCTGCACAAAAATCATGACCTAGAAGCAAGTTGGGGAGGAAAGGGTTTATTCAGCTTACACTTCCACATTGCTGTTCATCACCAAAGGAAGTCAGGACTAGAACTTAAACAGGTCAGGAAGCAGGAGCTGATACAGAGGCCATGGAGGGATGTTTCTTACTGGCTTGCTTCCCCTGGCTTGCTCAGCCTGCTTTCTTATAGAACCCAGGACTACCAGCCCAGGGATGGCACCACCCACAATGGGCCCTCCCCCCTTGATCACTAATTGAGAAAATGCCCCACAGCTGGATCTCATGGAGGCACTTCCCCAACTGAAGCTCCTTTCTCTGTGATAACTCCAGCCTGTGTCAAGTTGACACACAAAACCAGCCAGTACAACTGATAATGTCTTTTAATTCACTAATTAAAAAATTCCACATATGCAATTATGAAGTGTGGGTAAATTAAGGTTATAATTGTAGGTGCACCAGGTTGAGGTAAGAGCATCATTCGATGGCCAGTCTTCTATGTCAGCTTGACAGAATTTGGAGACACACAGCTGCCTGTTAGTGAGGACATTCCCAGAGATATTTAACTTAGGGGAAAAACTGTTTCTCGGTATGAATGGCACCACCTCAGGAACTACAGTCCCAGACTGGGTAGAAAGGGAACAGGAGGCCCAGAAGTTGTGAAGAGGGACAAGAAAAAAAAAAGGAATTCCTACCTCTGACAGCATAGCAGGTAAGGCTTTCTACACACATGTTGAAAGACAACAAGGCACAGATGTAAGACTTCCATAAAATATAAACTAATATAAAATTATATCAGAGGGAAGGCCAAACTAAGGAGAAACCTTGAAGTGTGGTGCCAAGGGAGCTACTTTGCAGGAGGAACACTTGGGGTAAGATGACTTTTTTGGAATAGCATGAATGGAAGTGAGGAGACTCAAATGATGATAAAAGTGTCTCTAAGTTCATTAAAAGCTCTCAACAATGAGAAAGATAGGTTTTTAAAGACAAAGAGAGAGACGGTCATGAATGGGTGTACATACAACAATGATTGTATGAGACCCGTTTGAAGTTGGAGAAAAATAGTCCTCAAAAATCAATCAAAATGACTAAATTATAAGGAGAATAGGGTAATTCTGCAATCATGGTTGGGAATTCTTATATATGATATTTAAGAACCTGACAATTTATAGTATCATTAAACTTTTATATATATACATATACATATACATATATATATAAAACATCAAGATTTACAATGCTCATATTCTTTTTAAACACGAAGAGTACATTTGTACAACTGGCTATCTAATGGCCCATGAAGAAAATGTAAACATACCAAAGGTTTGAAATCATAATATGGAGCCTAGTCTCGGTGCACTTAACCAAAATCAAGGCAAGAAAAAATGAGAAATAGTTTCATTTAAGATTTAATGAACACGCTTCTTCATTTACTCTGGTCTAAAGAAGAGATTATAATGAAGGATTAAAACATTTTAATTGAATGACAATAAGGACTCTAAACTCTGGAGCTTGTAGTATCAACTAAAGCTATACTTTTAGACTTAAATATTTATATAAGAAACTTACAGACTTAAATATTTACTTAAGAAAGCTGAAAAAGTAAAAGTATCAAATTACAATATTTTACTTGCAGTGTACAAGTTCACATGGAGATGCTTAACTGGTCAAGGTGCCAAGAGTAAAACACTTCTCTAAGTGGATCACATATCCCATACTTCCTCCTCCCAAGAATTAATGATCCCCATGGAAGAGGGGACTAAAAGAGTGTAAGAGTTAGAGGTGATGGGGTGGGGACCATGCAAAGAAACCGCATCTTTTAGATACAGCAGGGCAGCTGCACATCCAAACTCACATTGGCTATGACATCATCATGCATACACCTATGCAAACCCCAGTCAGACTGAATCCTAGCATGGAGGGGGAATTGGGTATGGAACCCCACTACTAGCAAGGGGGTTATTGTCAACTGTTAGCTACTGGAAGATGGGAAGAAAGAAAGAAAAGAAGTGAAAAGAAAAGAAAGAAGGAAATGAAGGAAGAAAGAAAGAAAGAAAGAAAGAAAAGAAGGAAAATAGATAGATATGAGATAGAGATGAGATAAAGATAGAGAGAGAGTACACATAGAACAATCTAGAACAATTTATAAATATCTTTATTAGACAAATCTAGAAAAAGCTCAGCTGGACAAGTGTCAGGAGATGCAGCATAACCAATTGCATTCGTAAGATCTAAGCTTGTCTCTATACTAAAAACCCTTAGCCTTTTTTAAAAAAAAAATCACAAACACTGTGTAGAATGGCTAGAAGCATGTGTTGGGGATCAGGTGTGACTGCACATTCACATAAAAACTTTACAGCTGCAGAAATCTAGTAAGTTCCAGTTGACTTGAATGCAGAATGGAAATAACCCTACATCAACCTCCTAACATCATATGAATTACAAGAATCAAACCATATGAAGTACATAGTGCCTGACACATAGGAGACTGTTAATAAATGTTTTTCATTATTATTAGTTCATGACATAGTCTTTGAATGCTTAAATTAATAGGTCATATACTTATAATATTGAAGTTGGGACCCTAGTCTGTCTGTCTGTCTGCTCCCTCTCCTTCCTCTCTCTCTTTCTCTTTTTCTCTTTCCTTCCTTCCTTCCTTCCTTCCTTCCTTCCTTCCTTCCTGTCTTCTTTCTTTCTTTCTTTCTTTCTTTCTTTCTCTCTCACTATCTTTCCTTCTCTCTCTCTTCCTTTCTGTTTTTGTCTTTTTCTTCTTTCCTTCTCTCTCTTCCTTCCCTTCCCCACCCCCTCATTAGACAGAAGACTTCAATTTGGATTTACCCAACTAAGTAAGATCATGGATGTCACTTGTATCTTCACATCCTTAGTAAGCATCTTTCCACCTCTGGGAATCACATTGTGACAGCTAATCTTCATTGTCAGCTTGTCTGGATTTAGAATCATCTAAAAGACACAATCTGGGCAAATGGCTCTGAGGAATTTTCCATATAGAATTAGATAGGGTGGGCAAGACCTGTCTTGAATGTGAGTAGCACCATCTATGGGTCTGAACTCTTAGAGTGAGTCAGAGGAGGAAAAAGAAAGCTACCCAAAGCTCAGTGTGCCTCTGGCTCTCCCTCCTGGGCTGTGAGCTGTACAGTCGATCAGCCTGTGAGCCGAGTGTCACCTTCCCTCTCTGAGTTCTGTTTTGCTGCTCTGGCTCTCCCTCCTGGGCTGTGAGCTGTACAGTCGATCAGCCTGTGAGCAGAGTGTCACCTTCCCTCTCTGAGTTCTGTTTTGCTGGTACTTTGTCACAGCCATGTTACTTATGTAACCTACAAGTGGTTGTGTGCAATTTGACGGAGGAGGAGACATCTCCCAGAATCTGATCTGATTGGGAAGGACAGTGACCACACTCTCATCACACTGTAACCTCTTTCCTCCCTCTCCAGGCCCAGTAAGTGACTTCCTACATATTCTTACAAACAAATCTCAAGCGACCCATTAGCCCTGTTCTCTGCACACATTTCCTCCACCATTTTGGGTAGACTGCTGCATCCCGTATCATAGCACTTGTCATAGATTGTTGCCAATATTTGTTTATACTTGTTTTAATTCATAAACTATGCAATTAATAGTGTTATTTAATCTTGGCATTGCTAGCATATAATTTCTGGCACCTAGGAAGCTCTCACTAATTGCCAAACAAATAAATGAATGTGTATTATCATAACATATACCGATACCATATTATATGTTTGTCAGCACATTATTAAAAATTATTCTCTATAGAGTTGAATTTGAGTGATTGTAAGGTTTTGGAGACTGTAGGGCAACAGGTAAATGTTCTAATGCTGCACTGTGCCCATTTGGTTTTATATAAAAAGTATGAGGCACTTCCTATGTGGTATCATCTTTGCTATGCCTTTGCCTTTGGAAGTCTCTTTTTGCCTTAACAGACTTCAATATCTAAGACCCCTGAGATGCTCACATGCTTACTGTCCTGTGACTTTTCCTGAGGAGACAAGAACAACCGTCTGTTCTCCCTAGACAGGACAATGATGACAGGCTCATGCAACAGCTCCACCTAAATTTTTATTGACTCTTGATTTATTACTGGGTTGCTTACAGGAACCTGGGGACCCAAGAGGTACCTGCATCACCAAAAAGCCTGTTTCAGATGGGATGCTGGGTCATGGGAGCTACATCCCTCCCTCATCATGCTGCCCAGAGGTGCAAACAGCTCCACCTAAGTCTTTATTGACTCTGTGCCTGTTTCAGATGGGATGCTGGGTCACGGGAGCTGCATCCCTCCCTCATCATGCTGCCCAGAGTTGCAAACAGCTCCACCTAAGTCTTTATTGACTCTGTGCCTGTTTCAGATGGGATGCTGGGTCACGGGAGCTGCATCCCTCCCTCATCATGCTGTCCAGAGTTGCAAACAGCTCCACCACAGCCTCTTCCCTCACGGCAGCTGCTTCCTGCTCATGTACCTGGCCTAAGGGGCTCTGGAACTTGGTAATTTTCTGAGCTCCCTGAGACGTAAGGACTCGTTTTCCCCTTCAGGAGGGAGATAGGATGAGATACCAGCACAACACTCATCTTTCAAATCGGAAAGCATGCGATTGTCCAGGGTCTGAAGCTCCAGTCAGAGGCCGGAGGTGAGAGAGAGGGCTGCCAGCAAGGAAGTGGAGAAAGCCACAGATTTCAGAGTGAACACTGAGCTAGCTGAAGCTTGGCCGAGGGGTCTGTTGACACCGGAGTTAGCGTAAAATCAGACAAAAGCGTTAGAATATTTTATTTAAAATAGCATGATTTTATAACTCTAATTATACCTCATTTTGTTAAAGCAATGAAATATTTGTGCTGAAGCAGAAGCAGTTCTTGTCTATACATCTCGTAGCTTATATCCATATCCTCCTTTTTATAACTAAAGAACACATTTCCGAGGCCCTCACTTACACTGCCCATAGACCTATAGGTATGTTCTGGAACTTGTCATGTGTGTCCTGTAGGCCCATGATCAATCTAAGTCTAGGCCTAGAAATCCCTGGAAGCTGGCAGAGAAGAAAGTTAGAGGGTGCAAAGGTGAGTAAACAGGCCAGGAGCTTCTGCTCAGATTTTTACATTGTAAACAGCTTTAAGAAATCTTTTTGTTTGTTTGTTTTGTTTTGTTTTTCTAGACAGGGTCTAACTATGTAATCTTGGACAGCCCGGAATTTACCATAACCTTCCTGCCTCTGTCATTCAAGGGATTACAGATGTACACCACCATGCCTAACTCTTCTTGACAAACAGTAACTATGTTTACATTAATTTCAAATATTGTCCAGACATTGGAGTTACTTGGGGCTTATAAAAATATAAAATCCTCGATACGATCAGTGGAGCAGCTGGGACAGGAGTCTTCCCTTCCTGCCGCCATTTGCATCAGGGAACCAGACAGCTCCAAAGCCTTCTGTGCTTAGCCTGCCAGGAGAGAGTGATCTCCCAGCAGCGATTTCACTTCTGAGTGCGGAGGTGAGATCTCCAGCTTCTCTCTGGAGGGAAACAGTTAAGAGGGCACAGGGTGTATGATCAGTGGAGCTGCTGGGACAGGAGTCTTGACTTCAGGCCGCCATTTGCTTCAAGGAACCAGATAGCTCCACAGCCTTCTGTGCACAGACCCTGCCAGAAGAGAGTTGGTCTCCCAGGAGTACAGACACAGGCTTACAGGCCCATAGGAGGGGCAAGCTCCAGCCAGAGACAACAAGACCAACTAACACCAGAGATAACCGAATGGCAAAAGGCAAGCACAAGAACCCTACCAACAGAAAACAAGGCCACTTGGCAACATCAGAGCCCAGTTCTCCTACCACAGCAAGTTCTGGATACCCTAACACACCAGAAAAGCAAGAGTTGGATTTAAAATCTCATCTCATGATGCTGTTAGAGGACATCAAGAAAGACATAGATTACTCCCTTAAGGAAATACAGGAGAACATGGGTTGAATGGTAAAAGCCCCTAAAGAAGAAACATAAAAATCTCTGAAAGAAATACAGGAGAGCATGGGTGAACAGGTTGAGGCCCTTAAAGAGGAAACACAAAAATCCCTTAAAGAATTACAGAAGCACACAAACAAACAAGTGAAGGAATGGGACAAAACCATCCAGGATCTAAAAATGAAAGTAGAAACAATAAAGAAATCACAAAGTGAGACATCTCTGGAGATAGAAAATCTTGGAAAGAATTCAGGAGTCATAGATGCAAGCATCAACAACAGAATACAAGAGATAGAAGAAAGAATCTCAGGGGCTGAAGATACCATAGAAAACATTGACTCAACAGTTAAAGAAAATGCAAAATTCAAAACGCTCCTGAGCCAAAACATCCAGGAAATCCAGGACACAATGAGAAGACCAAACTTAAGGATTATAGGTATAGAAGAAAGTGAAGATTTCCAACTTAGAGGGCCAGTAAATATCTTCAACAAAATTATAGAAGAAAACTTCCCTAACCTAAAGAAAGAGATGTCCATGAACATACAAGAAGCCTACAGAACTCCAAACAGACTGGACCAGACCAGAAAGTCCTCCCAACACATAATAATCAAAACACCAAGTGTACTAAACAAAGAAAGAATATTAAAAGTAGTAAGAGAAAAAGGTCAAGTAATCTATAAAGGCAGGCCTATCAGAATTACACCAGACTTCTCACCTGAGATGATGAAAACCAGAAGATCCTGGGCAGATCTCATACAGACCCTAAGAGAACACAAATGCCAGCCCAAACTACTATACCCAGCAAAACTCTCAATTAACATAGATGGAGAAACCAAGATATTCCATGATAAAACCAAATTTACACACTATCTTTCCACAAATCCAGCCCTACAAAGGATAATAGATGGAAAATGCCAATATGAGGAGGGAAACTACAGAAAGGCAAGAAAGTAACCTTTTTCCAACAAACCCCAAAGAAAGTAACCTCACAAACATAAAATTAACATCAAAAATAACAGGAAACAACAATCACTATTCCTTAATACCTTATAATATCAATGGACTCAATCCCCCTACCAAAAACATACTCTAATAGAAATATTTTTCATGTGAATCTTCAATTTTATCAGAAAATGTTGTGATTCCTCTTTCAATTTAGTAATTTTTTTTATGTCTACCATTTTAACTGTAGTATTTTCCATGATAAACTTTAATTTTAGCATTTTTTTCTATATATTTCTTCAATTTTATCAGAAATATTTTCCATGTAAATCTTCAATTTTGTCAGAAAATGTTTATAATTCCACTTTCAATCAATTTAGGAATACTTTTATGCCTACCATTTTATCAGTATAATTATTCATGATAATCTTCAATTTTAACATTTTTCTGTATTTTTCTTCAATTTTATCAGAAATATTTTCCATGCAAACCTTCAATTTTATCAGACAATGTCTGTAATTTTACTTTTAGTCAATTTAGGCACATTTTTATACCTTCCATTTTATCTGTATAGTTTTCCATGAAATAGTCAGTTTTAACATTTTTTTCTATATATTTCTTCAATTTTATCAGAAATATTTTCCATGTAAATCTTCAATTTTGTCAGAAAATGTTTATAATTCCACTTTCAATCAACTTAGGAATATTTTTATGCCTATCATTTTAGCTGTATAATTTTTCCATGAAATAGTCAATCTTAACGTGTTTTTCTATATATTTCTTCAATTTTATCAGAGATATTTTCCATGTAAATCTTCAATTTTATCAGAAAATGGTTATAATTTCATTTTCAACCAACTTAGAAATATTTTTATGCCTACTATTTTATCTGTACAATTTTTCATGATAATCTTCAATTTTAATATTTTTCCATATATTTTTTCAATTTTATCAGAAATATTTTCCATGTAAATCTTCAATTTTACCAGAAAATGTTTATAATTCTACTTTCAATCAACTTAGGAATAGTTTCATTCCTACCAATTTATCTGTATAAATTTCTTCAATTTTATCAGAGATATTTTCCATGTAAATCTTCAATTTTATCAGAAAATGTTTATAATTCCACTTTCAATCAACTTAGGAATATTTTTATGCCTACCATTTTATCTGTATAATTTTTCCATGAAATAGTCAATCTTAACTTGTTTTTCTATATATTTCTTCAATTTTATCAGAGATATTTTCCATGTATATTTACACAATGGAATACTACTCAGCAATTAAAAACAAGAAATTCATGAAATTCTTAGGCAAATGGGGAACAGGGGGAGGGAAGAGGGCTTATCGGACTTTCGGGGAGGGGGGAACCGGGAAAGGGGAAATCATTTGGAATGTAAATAAAGAATATAAAAAATAAAGAAAAAATAATAAAAAAAATATAAAATCCTCACCAATTGAGATGTCATTTCTGTAGGCTGGAGAGGTCCTAAAATGATTTTTGATAATATATCTAGATGCACACTAAATGCACCCCCCCCACACACACACACACACACACACACACACGCATGCATGTGCACATGCACATGTGCACACACACACATATACACACACAAAGGGACCCTTTACATGTCTATGTTCTCTACATTGCTACTCTCCATAGATGCCCATTTAGCTACTGTCTTTTGCATACACAGACCAATGGTTCCTAGGCAACTCATATATACTCTACAAGTATGGAATTCAAGTGATTAGGTTGATAAAACATTTTATTTCAACCATTGACCTGATATGAAGGGGTCACGTCTCCCTCTGTATAATCTTTTTTCTAGGCTTCAATAGAGTTATTATAAAATATTTTCAATGATCATTACATGCTGGAATGTAACAACGAAAACTTGCATTTCATAGCTGTCATACATTTTCTAAAATTATACAATATTAAGAATTTCGATGGGGTCATGGGTCAGCTAGAAGGTAATAAAACAGGCACTGCCTAAGGCCCTGCTGCCCTAGGACCATGGTTGGCACTATAATGGACACATATATGGTGGGTTGGAGGGAAAGACAGGAAAAACAGAGCAGTGCGTGCGCTGAGGAGAGAGTCAGAACTGGAGACATGATAGTGGTTACGGGGTAGAGAAAAGGCTGAGGGCTACATTCTGTCATTGCCCAGGAGGGTCGGTGGAATAGTATATAACAGCCGGGAGCTGGTGTAGATGCAAAGGTGGTGCTTGGAAGGTTGGAAATCCAAGATGAGCAAAGGTTCACTTTCTGAATTGGACCTCCTTGAAGGACCACTGTGGTCCATGACACCATCAGACGATATGTTGGTGTTGGTGGTCCATGCTGCTTCCCAGACTTTGATGAAGCCTGGATCCCTTGTGGACTTATGCACTGACTGCTGCCTTGGTGATGTCCTTGGGTTTTTCTGTCTTGGGAAGCCATTTTGATGTGAGTGGCTTGTATAACCACTTGAGGCCATGCTGAGGCTTAAGGTCTGTGCAGGCCCTGAGGACCATGACTGGGTTCATACGACTGATGTAGCCAAAGACCGTGATGATGTCTGTGGCTTGTGTTACTGCAGAAGCCCATATGGATGCCTGGGCTCTGGGTTGTGGCCTGAAGCTGAGTTAATTCATGTCCATGGGCACAGGAGAGCTGGCCCCGCCCCTCTGTGGCCCATGTATGAAGGCGCAGACTGTGGACACTGTTCTTGTGCCTTGTGGGAAAGCGGACCCCTCCCAGCACCAGCTGATACACTAGGTAGTGGAGTGGCACTGGGAAAGCCTGCCTTGCCTCTCATAGGAGAGCTGACCCGTAACCTCACCTGCCCATAGCACTGAGATATAGGTGGTAGTGTGGTCAAGGGAGAGCTAGGCCCACCCTGCTTTGGTTCTCCTCAGCTGATGGTGTCTGGTGCAGATGTAGGTCATTTTTCCTTGTGGGACTGACCACTAGGAATCTGACCACACTCCAGTGAATATGTGAACCACACAAAATGGATTGGGGGGGGTCATGGAGGAAGTGGGGCAAACATGGGAAGACTGTGAGATGAGCAGATATCAGGGCACATGATGTAAGATTTCTAGACAATCAATAAGAAATAATTTAAAGAAAGAATTTAGATGTCTTTTTCCCCCTTCCATTTGAGCCTAGGTTTCTAGGATATTCTTTAACTCACTACATAGTCCAGGCTGTCCTTGGACTCACAACAGTCCTCCTGCCTCAGCTACCCATGATTGTAGAAATCTTACTCTACTCTTCGTTAATTTCTTGCCACCTTCTCATTTGAATACGAACATAAAATCTTTGCTATGCCATTTTGGAGCTTACATTGTTTAAAAAGTTATAGATACCTTAAATGATTATCAATTAATATGGTGGATTCATATCACAGTGAGGAGGGATGCATTCTGCACCACACAGTTGTGCAGACATCTGGCTGCTTCCTCTCCAGACTCACTCGGCCTGAACAAAACTTGTCTGGCCCCAGAATGACAGAGAAGCAGAATTCTCAGCGGCGAGGACTGGCCGCCTGTCTATTCTTTAACAGCAGTCATGGAGAACTTACAGACAAATGTCTATACTTTAAAATGAATCTTTGTAGCCATATTCTAGAATGTCCTTGAAATAAACTCCTGGTGCAGAGTTTCTAATCACAAATCAGGCTGTTTGATTAGCAGCCATTTCCAAGTGTTTGCATGCATATGTTTACATACTGAGTCAGTTGCACAGATCCAGTCATGGCCCTCAGAATGGACCATGAGCCACAGCATGGTCTCAAGTGTTACACAAACCACTCATATCAACATGGCTTCCCAAGACAACAGAGCCTGAGGACATCACCAAGGCATCGGTCAGAGCCACAGACTGCACATCCTTGATGCCTGCCAGGGATTAGGTACCAAACTCTGCAGATGCTCAAGTGGTATATATTTGCATACACCCTACCCATACCCTTTTCTTCACCTTTAGGCCTGTCCAATCTCTTGGCTCTAGAACACAATGCTGTTACATCTATGAAAGTGCATACTCCAGAACCTCAAAAGTGAGTCACAAAAGGAAGATCTCATAAACTTTTAAGTGACTTTCTGATTTGTGCTGAGTCACACTCTTACCCTTCCTGGGTATCCATGACCCTCGGATGACAAGTTGGACATAACTGAACCATCATTTCCAAATGACTTAAAATTCAGTCAGCTGAATTCATAGATATAGAACACACAGACACAGACCTAGTCACAGTAACTGAATAGTTGCTTTCTCTGTATAGCAAGGCCAACAGAAGCAACTGCGTTTATTTGATGACCTACATATCTATCAGGGAACAGTGTGTAAGAGGAGACTGTGAAGAAGGAACTTCATAGTTATAGATTCCTTGAAGTCAAACCCATGGGCCTGGGGAAATGGCACGCACACACACACACACACACACACACACACACATACACACACACATTCATACAAATAAATAAAATCTAATGAATTTTAAAAAATGACATAGAAACTTAGGAAGGCATTTGACATTACACTCCAGTCTCCAAAATTGATATGGAGCCTGAAGAAGCCATTTGACATTGAACTCTTGTCAACATACAATTGTGCACACAAATGCATGTGAATCCACGTGTATATGTGCAAAACCCCTTCCCCCCACACCACACATACACACACAGACCATAAAAATATGCACATAGTACCTGCAGTACAGTAGCTAACTGAAAACGAACACAGTTGCCTAGCCTATAACTCTTAAATTAATTGATTATTAAATTGACCAATGAATTTTGACTCAATAAGCCTTTTGTGTTTTTTACTTTGTTCTGTGTACTCTGGTGACCTCGGAGGATAATCTGTGGACTCTGCTAGATTTCTATAGGAATAGATGTGAGTGAAATTGTCCTCCCCTCAGGGGTTGAGCAAGCTCTTGCCCAAGGTCCTGCTGATAAGGACTAATGTAGTGAAGGAGAGAATCCTTTCCCAGATCTTACCTTCCTGGGTAGCCACATTCTTAGTTTAATTTTGCTCAACACTACAAACAAAGAATGTTTAACACATAAGCAGGTGAACTGGCCTTTAATGGTATATTAAATTTATTATATAGGTAATTTATTATATAGGTAAGTAAAGATCTAGATATTTAAGACTATTTAAATCAAACTTGCAGAATTTGAGGAAAGGGGCTGTAACCCCCTCCCCCCCCACACACAGTATTGATCAAATTTAAAATCTGAGAAATAATGTTTTCAATTCAAGCACCCAGTCTTCAAAGCTGTTGGTCTGACAAAAGCATTAAAGCAAGTGTTTAAAGGATCAAGACAAGTATTCAAATGTAATTGAGGTCCTGCTTAATTACTTAATTAAGACACAGCTACAGAGGGAGGATGAGGACTCTGCAATTTCCAGCCCAAATAGCAATTTTGCTTCTTGCTGTAGGGATTAACTTTAAAACTTGGTGGCTGATTGCACACGTGTCCCTTCATCAGGAAAATGAAGTCCGAAGAGGGCAAATAGAACCCTCGGCTACTGAATGTGGTCCAGAGGCCCTGAGTTTTATGGATAATATGCCTTTTAGCCATTAGAACAACATTATATGGTGGAGATTATGGGCCTCATTTGCTGATAGCTAAACTCAAATGCTTTAAGACTATGGACAAGCATATACAATCTGTGAGTGGTAGAACCTGACACGGAAATAGGCTGGTGTTACCCCAAGGTTTCTGCTCTATGTTGTGTGTGTCACCAATCTCTAAGGGTTTGAGCACATGCTGAATGGAAGAAAATATATCTGCAGGTGATGAAGGTGACAGAAGGGAAGGGTTAACACTGAAATTTTTGTCAAATTGACAAGCACATTATACAGGAGTCTGGATGAAATTTTCTCTTTAGTCTCTGAAAAAGAAATCACTCACAGCAATTGTCAAATATTATCCTTTTCTGAACATGAACACACACACATATACACACACATGCACACATGTTTATGCACACGTATGTATATATAGAGTCTAAGTCTATTTGACTCAGATAGGGATGGCAATAAATGTCTAAAAAAAAATTCTGTCCAAATTCATCTTATAGAGCCAACGAAGTTACCGAGGTTTCTAACATGAGCACAATTAACTCCCAGATAGCTATATCTTCAGGAAGGCCTCTGTTTAACTTATGGTCAACTACGCTAGCAATAAGTCCTATGTTCAGTTACCACTCACCTCTTATGGACCCCCAAAGAGAAGAAAGACCATGCAAGGACAAGCTCGGCATTATGAACCTTAAACTCCCCATTGATGACCACACATGCTTTTCTTGAACACAGCAGTGGCCATGTACACTCTAGAGGAAAGAACTACACAATAGCAACAAGATGACATCTCTCACTCTCCCGTACCCAGGAGAGAAGACCACGGACATTCTAGAGAGTCTTCTAGGAGGCTCTGCATGCCTAGAGAGGTAGAAAGTTAGAACTCAGAGCTCCAAAGGTTCATAGTCCATGTTGAAGTTCCTCCATTCGCCAACTAGATGTATTTGAACAAGTCAGTGCACATTCCCACACTTTGGTAGACTTAATGCAGGTGCTTGTACTACACATGTACCTCCTCAGCTTGTGATAAGGAGTCCAGAGTGGTGGTGCAGGCTTTAACCTCAGTACTAGGAAGGAAGAGGCAGGAATATCTCTGTGAGTTTAAGGGCCAGCCTGGTCAACATAGTGAATTTGAGACCAGGTAGGACTACATAGTAAGACTCTGTCTCAATAAATAAATAATTAAATAATAAATAAACAAGTAAATAAAGTAAAGGAATAAAGTAAATAAGGTAAATAAAGGAATAAAGGTATGCATACAAAGAATCTAACAAAGTATCCAGGGTGAATTAAAAAATAAAATAAAAACAAAAATACATTATCTCTCCCTGCCCCTGCCACCATCACATCATAAAGTATGTGTACCAGTAAACTGAATTACAGCTAAGACGTCCAGTAATAGGCTAGAGATCTCCCTTTCAGTTTCTGGGTGTAAAATCTAGAGGGTAACCATTATTGGTGTCCAGGCTCACATGACTTACTCAAAGGTAGTAGTTCCACCTCCCAAAATACCCTCCTCATGATCTTCAATATAGTCAACTTTTGCCTGCCATATTCATATGTCTGGCTCTGAAGGTAGACATCTTTGTTTACCAGATTTTGGGAGTGCAGTGAGATGATCTCAGAGCCTTAGACTCACTCTCTGACCTGCCCTCACTAGAGGAAGAAGAAGGACTTCAGTATTTCCTGGCGAGGTTGACTCTAAAAGAACCAGTGATGTGAATATTTTGAATCTGAATAGACAGCATCCAGAAGACTGCCATGGAGACAGGAAGATTGTAAATTCCAGGACCCTGAACTACAAAAATAAGCTCAGTCTCAAAAAAGAAAACCAGGAGACCTGAAAGATGGCTCAGTGCTTAAAAGCACCTACTGCTCTTTTGGAAGACCTGAGTTTGGTTCCCAACTTTACAACTTCCTGTAACTAGTTTGAGAAAATTGGATGCCCTCTTACCCTCTTCTTATCTTTGTAGGCACTGCATGCATGGGGTATACATACGAGGAAGCAGGTACACATACATGTAAATTAAAAAGGAATGTAAAAAATCACACTGCTTGTAACATACCCCAGAGAAGACTGAGAAGAGGATCCATTTCTTTTAAAGGCTCACCCTCTAATCAAGATAACAAGAGATGGTCAGGACCTCGGAGCTTCCTGGAATTTCCATCAGAACTACGAATATTCATGCAATAATTTGAAACCTGACAATTTTAACCAAGAACAAATTTGGAGAGTGACAGCTCAGCCTGGAGATATATGTTGATGGCCACAGTCTTGTCATTCTGCTTCAGTGGCATGGAGGCCAGATGTGGGTGTCAGGGAAGCTCCCTAGCTGATTAGGTTGCTGTAGATACACAGAGGCCATACTCTGAATTAGCTCTGAGGATCTAATCAGACTGAGCAGACTACTTGAGTCTGTGATGGAGACATATTGGCAGCTGATGAAGGCTGTCTAGAGGTATTTTGCTGAAAAAAAAAAAACCAAAGTATATAAATGCTGAAAGCAGTTTGATTCCAGGGTACAAATTAAGGGTAATTCAAATGGAAATGGCCATGCTAAAAATTCATTTATTTCTTGATTTATATTTTCTTTAAAGTTTGTCTTTATAGGTATGAGTCATTTAAAATAACTTCTCTTAACTAACAAGTGACTTAAAATATATATTAATTTATTATTATTGCTTGTTTTCAATAGTATCCCATATGGATCAGGCTGGTCTCTAATTTACTGTGTAGCCAAAGCTAGATTTGAACTCCAGATCCTTCTACCTCTCAGGTGCCCAAATGACAAGTATGTACCCCTATGCCCAGCTTAAAATGTGCTTTTTAGAAAATATATTTTAAAATATATTGAACTTTTTGCCACCCTTTAGCTACTTATTCCCCAGAGTCCTGCTAACCATGTCTATTGGTCTGTGCTAATTAGCCTAAAAACTTGAGCCCGAGGAATCAGAATCTCTGCTAACTAGATCCGTGCTACTGCAAAGGACCATTTACCAACACAATTAGGTAACTCCAGCCACCGCCTACTTACCAGAATGTATTTCCTGTTGTTTGCTGGAAACTACAAATGGTTAGGCTATGGACCATTGTGCCTAATAATGTGATTGTTCTTGCTCTTCCCTGATCTATTATGAGAGGCCTGATGCATTCTTGCCTTGAAGTTTAGTGCAAAACTTGTTTTCTGTCCCATTCTCATGTTAGAATAGACAGCTAAACCCTCTTAGTCCAGAGTTGTAGGACTGCAAAATAAACACTCAGCAAGGGAGGACACTTTCATGTCTACTTTATAGCTTTTCGGTGTATGTGATATCTCTCTCTCTCTCTCTCTCTCTCTCTCTCTCTCTCTCTATCTATCTACCTACCTACCTATCTATCCATCCATCCATCATCTATCTATCTATCTATCTATCTATCTATCTATCTATCTATCTATCTATCTATCTATCTATCTATCTATCTATCTATCAATATGTATGTGTGTCTCATGTATATGAAACAGAGGGAGAGAGGGGGACTGTTACACAGGGTAATGTCATGTAAGTAGGATATATACTACCCTATGAAGGCTACAGCACTGTCCATTTATAGATTCATTTCTTATTACCTGTGTGTATCTCTGTGTGTGTCTGTGTGCATGTGTGTGTGTGTCTGTGTGTGTCTCTGTATATGTGTCTACGTGTGTGTCTGTGTTTATGTGTCTTTTTGTGTCCATGTGTGTGTGTTTCTGTGCAGGTGTGTTTCTGTGTGCATGTGTGCCTCTGCATGTGTGGTGATATTCATGTGTGCACATTTGTGTGTGTCTGTGTGTATGTGTCTATTTGTATGTATCTGTGTGTCTATGTGTGTGTGTTTGTGTGTGCATGTGTGCATCTGCATGTGTGAGTGTGTCTGTGTGTGTGTCTCTGTGTTAGTGTCTATGTGTGTGTATCTGTGTATGTGTGTCTCTGTGTGTCTATGTGTGTATGTGTGTCCTTGTGTGTCTATGAGTGTGTGTTTCTGTGTGCATGTGTGCGCCTGCATGTGTGGTGATACTCATATGTGCACATGTGTGTGGGTGTGCTTACGCATGAGTGTTTTGGGGAGCTGGAGGCTAACTTCAGCGTGGCTTGCTCAATAGCTGCATGTCAGGTTTTATTATTTCATTTTTATGTTTACAAAATAACTACAACATTTACCTTTACCTTTCCTCTCTCCAAACACTCCCACAAACCCCCCTTTCTCTCTTTCAAATCTATGGCCCCCTTTTTTATTAATTGTTGTTACATGCATATTTATTATGTATATATCTGTGTAAATACACCCTGCAGGGTCTGCATAATATTACTTGGAGGGATGTTTTCAGGGCCAATTTCCATCTTATGTTTTAAGATAGAATCTCAAGTTAAATGAAGAACTTACCATTTTGACTAGAGCTGGCTGGTCAGGAAGCCCCTGGGAGTCTGCCCATGTATAACTCCTGCACTGGGTTGACAGGTGTGTAACACAGCCCCTAGCTCACACTTGGACTGACAGGTGTGCAACACAGTCTGTGCAATGCTCATTTCCCCTCACAGCTGTCTTTCAAGTCATCTATTTCCAGATGGTAACTCATACAACAAGTGACCCTTTTGCAGCCTAGACTGTGTGGGCCAACCGCAATCTTGGTTTTATCAGGTTAGAAGAGAGCCCATATGAAGCCATGGGAGCCATACGCTATTGGTAGCTCACAGTGAGGCTGGGATGCCTGCTTACACGTGGTGTGCTTGCCTCCAGAACTACTTGTGCCTGATCTCGAAAGCTTACTTGCTTGGGGTTTTGAAGCACAAAGCCACTTGCTAGTCTAATTAAGTTACTTAGAAGTGCTGTGTCCTTTCTGTTTTCTCATTGAAGATTTATTAGTGGGTATGGGAACAGCATTTATTCTAGGACTAATTACTAAGAAAAAGCCTTCCTGAGTGCTTTATCCAAAGCCTCCTGAGTGAAATTCCTTCTGGCTGGAAGGCACAAGGCCTCTTTTGTATGAGTGAGATCCCGGTCCTGCAGTTTCCCGTAGTCGTCTGTGTAACTGGTTTGTTGACTGGATCTGGTGAGCTTTCCTCACATGCAGGGCAGTTAACAGTCTGCTGACTGACTCACAGAACTTTCTGCAGCTCTTCAGAATTGCCTCTCTGGCTCTTCACAATTTCACCCTGTGAGTTTGCCCTTCCTTTCCTCTGACTCCGAGTGTCATCGCTGGAAGTCTGCTAAGTTCTTTCTCTCCTTCTTCTTGAGGCTCTGCCTGAAAACTAACCGACCAGTGGTTCTCAACTTTCCTAATGCCAGGACCTCTTAATACAGTTCCTCATGTTGTGGTGACCTTCAACCATAAAACTAATTTTATTTTTACTTCATAACTGTAATTTTGCTACCGTCATGAATTGTAATGTAAATATCTGTGCTTTCGGATGGTCTTATAAGGACAACTCCTGTTCAAGGGTTGTTTGACCCTGGCTCATGACCCACATGTTGAGAAACTCTGTTCTAGAGAGTAGCCTGAAGCAAATAGGGCTCATCTATTTATTTTCCATCCCCACAGAGATCATTACCTTCATGCCTAACGGCCCATGAGCTTGAAAACTATTGTTTCTTTTGTTTGGTTTTGTCACTGGAGTACACAGATCTGATGCCATCATGACCCATTTCTTCAATTACCAGTGTCCAGTTGGACCTGGAATTCAATAAGTTTAAAATTATCCACTGACATTCATTCTTGTTGGAAGACCATGTTATTAAGGTTGCATCCACTATATCTGGATAAATTGTCTGGGCTCGGTGCAAAGTGGAGGAATTCTCTTTCTCAGAGGGGCTTCCTTTCTATGCCTAATCTTATCTGTGGAATACCTCTAAGCACACGTGCCTGACCTTATCTAGAGGATGAGCCTGTACAAAACTTCCTGCAAATGCGGCATGGTTCAGCACATAAGTTCAGTAAGTCCAGCCCTGCCCTTCTTACTGAATGATAGTTAGGTGCTGTGTTACATCCTGCCTGTAGCCAACAATACGTACGCACGTACATACATACATACATACATAAAACCTCTGAAAAAAGTCATGTAGTCTGGGGCCAGATTACAGGTTCAACTTTCTTCCAATAAGAACCTGCCTGGCAGGTTCTTGGAATTCCTCTTTATGTAATTGAAATATTCCCAGGCTCCCAAGTAGCCAATATTGTTCACCCACATTGGAAATCCCTACCAACTCCTGAAAATCTATGTAAATCTTGTTCACCCCAAATAAAGTTGAGCTGTCTCGCTGAAGCTGATCCCAAAAGCCAATCTGTTTGTACTGATGAGGGCTGATGGCCGACAGTCCCCAGGGAGAAGGGAGGGCCATACCTTTTCTTAGTGCTTAGGATAGAATGTAAGGATATGGCAAAACAAATACTTGGACTTTGAAGGGAAGGAGAAGAGAGTTTTCAAATATTAACTCTAATGGCTATCATTTTTTGTATGAAATATATGCTATTTGTGGTTATGATTTACTCCTTGGGATTATTTTCTTGTCTTCTGCCCCCTCACAGCATCTTGTACCCCATCATGAGGCTATTTGCCCATGCACCTAGCATTTTGCTCATCAATATCCTGACCTGCTAATTTTCTTTCTGCAATGATGACATCTAATTCCAAGGGTGCCTGATCGAGGTCAATCTCGTGTTCCTTGTGTGTGCAGATCCTCATTCTGCCTTGGCAGTCATGTCTCCACACCCCACTGTCCACTGTGATGCCTCCCTGCTTTGCCTTGCTGGGTGTCAGTGGGGTTTAAGTCAGTTTTCTAGATTCATTGATTTTGAACATTCCCAAGCAACTTAATACATTCCCTTTCCATAAAATATTCAGCGTACATTTCTTCAGCTTTTAAATCAGTGAACAGAGCAACCACAGCGGCATTCCAGTTGTGCGTATTTTTCTCCTGCAAACAGACTATGAGCGAGTAGAAGATGAAGAACTAGATGGCTTATTTACCTTTGTGTCTTCTGGAAGAATGGGGGCAATTATAGATGTTAAATCAATGCTGGATCCAACTTAACCAAACATCAAGTGTTTCTGGCTTATTTCTCCTCAAGGATGTGCTGTCTTTAAGTCAAACAGAGAACTCATGGAACCAGCTACAGATGACCAGAACTTTCTGGAAAGAACTTGTGAAGAAAAAGTCTTTTGTTGTTCAGCAGTGGAAGAGAATAGCGTCTTTCAGGTGACTTCACACAAAGAGCTCCCAACTCCTCTCCAAAACTGACAGTCAAAAATCTACAGGATCTGGAAGTTGCCACTGACAACAACTGGCTTGCCTTTCTCCTCCACAGCTTTTCACACCTGAGTGGCTGAGTTGACATTTTGACGATTTCTTCTGTTTATTTCTTTTTAAGAATTTAAAGATTGGAATTTGGTCTTCCTATGTCTCCGCTCTCTTACTGGAAGGACGGGTTCCCACTCTATCTTGAAGCCTAATTTCTCAAGTGCCCTTCAACTACACACCAGCTTGTGACTGAGTGACACAGGTACATCTGTCTACTCCGTCCCACCAGAGCTAAATCTGGCATGAATTGAACTCCTCACCTATTAAACTGTCACCTTGTCACCATCTACCACCCTTAAAATGAGAAGCATCCCAAAGGCAAGTAGAATGGGACACATTTTTGTCTATCCTATTATGCTGCTCACACCAATCAAATCTGCATGAAGTCGAGTTTCTGAAAAGCACATTCTTCCTTCTTGTCATCTGTGTACAGAGCAAACGAAGCAACTGAGCAGGTAAGTTTAGATCGGCATAACGAAGCTAATGACAGGAAGGACTCACACCTAGTGCTTGTGTTGTTCTGGAACTTAGCACTTTTGTCTAAATGGCTTAGGAAGGGACTCAGGGGGAGTCAGGACTAACACAAATTGCTCTTCCCTCCTGAGATCATGGTCTCTTAGGTTTGATATGTTTTGTGTCTTCTTTAAGGGCCATTTGGTGGCTGATGCCAAACAATATAAGAAACACAAAATGCTAATGGTAAAGTATGTAGAGGGGCTAAAATACCTCCATAACATCACGTGTGTGTGTGTGTGTGTGTGTGTGTTTTGTAGTTATTTTCTATTTTGTGACTTGTTATTTGACATTTAAAGAAAGAATTAACATTTGGTTCAATGTATTATAAGAATCTTGCCTTTTTCTAAGTGCCATTGATTATGAAATGACTATTAAATTCCATCGCCCTGGAATGGTTTGTCAATTCTTTTGTTTTATTTGTTTGTTTTCTTTTATTGAGACAAGGAATTCCAGGCTGACTTGACTCCCTGTGTAGTCAAGGCTGACCTCAAACTCCTGATCCTCTTGCTCCCAAACCCTGGGATGACAGGCATGAACCACCACACTCAATTCATCATTGACTTGTAAACCATAGAGATCCACACCCATAATGACACTTGTATTTACCCAGTGGCATCAACAGTATGGAGCAAGTTGCCTGAGTGGACAGGGCAGAACCTCAGCACCTCTTGTCTCAGTGGGCATTGCCTTTTGTGTATTCTTAAAAAATCAAACACTTGGCTTTTCCTAATTATCCTCATCTCTGCCTTCTTCCATTCACTCAATTCAGCACACTTCCAGACTCGATTCCCTCAGCCCACTGAGTTATGATGGTACCTTACCTCGGAGGTACCTTTTCTATGGATACCCTTCTCTTTCTGTCATTGTGGCCACCACCATGCTCAGGTCCTGCCTCCTTTGTCTTCTTTATCATAATGGCTCTTGCTGCTGTCCCTGGTTCCACTCTTTTCTCTTGCCTAGTAAGCCTCCTCTGCCAACAGATTGGTCTTTCTAGAGGGATAGCTCATCATGTTTTTCCTGCTCGACAAAACATGGATACCTCATTGCAGTGATAATAAAATTCAAATTTCATAGCGTGATATTCATTGTTATGCTCTGAAACCAGCCGTCAGTTAAGTGTTAAACTGCATGTCATATAATTACCTTCTGCTATCAAGATTCTATAATAGTAATTATTGTTATTTTGCATTACAGGCTTTCTCTCTCACTTCTCACCGTAGGGCTCCACTCAGTGTGCCTTCTGGCTATGCCAGTCGTTTCAAAATATGCACCATACTCCCCTGCGTCTGTGGCTTGGTAACACCTGTTCATTTTGAGTGAAGGTCTTATTCATTCCATTTTCCTGAGTCCCAGATCAGATTTATTCGTTCTGAAAAACTCAAACAACAATTTGTTGTGATTCTCCCAATTGGAATTAAATACTTCTTTGCTCTGCATTATGTTAATGACTTTTATTCTACTTATATATCAATTGAGCTTAAACATTATTGCAGTGCATATTATTTTCTACTGTGTGGATCAAATATTGTCAGGCCAGAGGGAAATTGCTTTGTCTATATCGCCCCCCATCCATCTCCTATTTACATGGGTCATCTTTTCATGAAGATCTTTGTGTATGTACCTCCCCAACTTGAAGTTTTCACTGACCCCATGTGTATGTCAGCTGTCCTCAAAAACATTTCTTGTAACATAAACTTCTCGTTAACGGTATACTACACACAACTGTTTAAAGTATTCCTTGCCAGACTATAAACGTCTAACTCGCTGTTATGCTCCCTGTAATTGGTTCAGTGTTTAGCACATAAGAGTAAATATTTATCCAATGAATGAATGAATTTAATTCTGTTTTGTTCACTTCATAACTACAAAACCAAACCTTCTGCATTTGATAGACTGAGCAGTTAGTAAATGCATGCACTAGAATGTAGTGCTATCCCTCTGTACAAGACGGGGCTAGGTCCGAATAAACACATCAAAGTAAAAAATGATGTGAGTCACAGACATGTTTTTAACTGACAAATTTCCTTTTTCTTAGATATATTCTTTATTTACATTTCAAATGATTTCCCCTTTCCTGGTTCCCCCCCTCCCCGAAAGTCCCATAAGCCCTCTCCCCTCCCCGTTCCCCAATCAACCCCTTCCTGCTTCCCTGTCCTGGTATTCCCCTACACTGCTGCAACGAGTCTTTCTAGGACCAGGGGCCTCTCCTTCCTTCTTCTTGGAAATCAACTGATATGTGAATTGTGTCTTGGGTATTCGGAGCTTCTGGGCTAATATCCACTTATCAGTGAGTGCATACCATGTGTGTTCTTTGTGATTGGGTTACCTCACTAAGGATGATATTTTCCCGTTCCACCCATTTGCCTAAGAATTTCATGAATTCATTGTTTTTAATAGCTGAGTAGTATTCCATAGTGTAAATATACATTTTCTGTATTCATTCCTCCATTGAGGGACATCTAGGTTCTTTCCAGGTTCTGGCTATTAAAAATAGGGCTGCTATGAACATAGTGGAGAATGTGTCCTATTTTTTTGTCCTATTGACAGTGTCCTTTGTCTTACAGAAACTTTATAATTTTATGAGGTTCTATTTGCCAATTCTTGATCTTATAGAGTATAAGCTATTGGTGTTCTGTTCAGGAAATTTTCCCCTGTGCCCATGTGCTCAAGGCTCTTCCCCAGTTTCTTTTCTATTAGTTTCAGTGTGTCTGGTTTTATGTGGAGGTCCTTGATCCACGTGGAGTTGAGCTTAGTACAAGGAGATGAGAATGGATCAATTTGCATTCTTCTGCATGCTAGCCACCAATTGAACCAGCACCATTTGTTGAAAAGGCTCTTTTTTCCACTGGATGGTTTTAGCTCTTGTGTCAAAAATTAAGTGACCATAGGTGTGTGGGTTCATTTCTGGGTCTTCAATTCTATTCCATTGATCTACCTGCCTGTCACTGTACCAAAACCATGCAGTTTTTAACACTATTGCTCTGTAGTACTGCTTGAGGTCCGAGATACTGATTGCCCCAGAAGTTCTTTTACTGTTGAGAATAATTTTAGCTATCCTCTGTTTTTTGTTATTCCGGATGAATTTGAGAATTGCTCTTTCTAACTCTATGAAGAATTAAGTTGGGATTTTGATGAGGATTGCATTGAATCTGTATATTGCTTTTGGCAAGATGGCCATTTTAACTATATTAATCCTGCTAATCCATGAGCATGGGAGATTTTTTCCATCTTCTGAGGTCTTCTTTGATTGCTTTCTTCAGAGAATTGAAGTTCTTGTCATACAGATCTTTCACTTGTTTGGTTAGAGTCACACCAAGATACTTCATATTGTTTGTGACTATTGTGAAGGGTGTCATTTCCCTAATTTCTTTCTCAGTTTGTTTATCCTTTGAGTATAGGAAGGCTACTGATTTGCTTGAGTTAATCTTATATCTGGCCACTTTGCTGAAGTTGTTTATCAGCTGTAGGAGTTCTCTGGTGGAGTTTTTTTGGGTCGCTTAAGTGTACTATCATATCATCTGCAAATAGTGATAATTTGACTTCTTCCTTTCCAATTTGTATCCCTTTGACCTCCTTTTGTTATCTAATTGCTCTAGCTGGAACTTCAAGTACTATTCTGAATAAATATGGAGAGAGAGGGCAGCCTTGTCTAGTCCCTAATTTTAGTGGGATTGCTTCAAGTTTCTCTCCATTTAGTTTGATGTTGGCTATTGGTTTGTTGTATATTGCTTTTACTATGTTTAGGTATGGGCCTTGAATTCCTGTTCTTTCCAAGACCTTTAACATGAAAGGATGCTGATTTTTGTCAAATGCTTTTTCAGCATCTAATGAGATGACCATGTGTTTTGTTCTTTGAGTTTAAGTAGTGGATTACATTGATGGATTTCCGTATATTGAACCACCCTGCATCCCTTCGATGAAGCCTACTTGATCATGGTGAATGATCATTTTGATGTGTTCTTGGATTTGGCTGGAAAGAATTTTATTGAGTGTTTTTGCATCTATATTCATAAGGGAAATTGGTCTGAAGTTCTCTTTCTTTGTTGGATCTTTGTGTGGTTTTGGTATCAGCAAAATTGTGGCTTCATAGAACGAGTTGGGGAGTGTTCCTTTTGTTTCTTTTTTATGGAATAGTTTGAAGAATATTGGTGTTAGGTTTTCTTTGAAGGTCAGATAGAATTCTGCACTAAAACCATCTGGTCCTGTGCTTTTTTTGATTGGGAGACTGTCAATGACCACTTATATTTCTTTAGGGGTTATGGGGCCATTTAGATGGTCTATCTGGTCCTGATTTAACATTGGTATTTGGTATCTGTCTAGATAACTGTCCATTTCCTCCAGATATTCCAGTTGTGTTGAGTATAGGTTTTTGTAGCAGAATCTGATGATTTTTTTGAATTTCCTCAGTTTATGTTGTTATTTCTCCCTTTTCATTTCTGATTTTGTTAATTTGGATACTGTCTCTGTGCCCTCTGGTTAGTCTGGCTAAAGATTTATCTATCTTGCTGATTTTCTCAAAGAACCAGCTCCTGGTTTTGTTAATTCAATGTATAGTTATTTTTGTTTCTACTTGGTTGATTTCAACCCTAAGTTTGATGATTTCCTGCCTTCTACTCCTCTTGGGTGTATTTGCTTCTTTTTGTTCTAAAGCTTTCAGGTGTGCTGAAGTGTATGCTTTCTCCAGCTTCTTTTTGGAGGCACTCAGAGCTATGAGTTTTCCTCTTACCACTGTTTTCATTGTGTCCCATAAATCTGGGTATGTTGTGCCTTCATTTTCATTAAATTATAAAAAGTCTTTGATTTCTTTCCTTATTTCTTTCTTGACCAAGGTATCATTGAGTAGAGCATTGTTCAGCTTTCTTGTGTATGTGGGCTTTCTGTTGATTTTGTTGCTTTTGAAGACCACCCTTACTCTATAGTGATCTGAGAGATGGCATGGGATTAGTTGGATCTTTTAATATCTGTTGAAGTTTGTTTTGTGATCAATTATATGGTCAATTTTGGAGAAGGTACCATGAGGTGCTGAGAAGAAGGTATATTCTTTTGATTTTGGATGAAATGTTCTATAGATAGCTATTAAATCCATTTGGTCCAAAACTTCTGTTAGTTTCACTGTGTCTTTGTTTAGTTTGTGTTTCCCTGATCTGTCCATTGAGGAGAGCGGGGTGTTGAAGTCACCCTCGATTATTGTGTGAGGTGCAATGTGTGCTTTGAGCTTTAGTAAAGTTTCTTTTACGAATCAGGGTGCCCTTGTATTTGGAGCATAGATGTTCAGAACTGAGAGTTCTTCTTGGTAGATTTTTCCTCTGATGAGTATAACGTGTTCTTCCGTGTCTTTTTTGATGACTTTTGGTTGAAAGTCTGTTTTATTGGATGTTAGAATGGCTACTCCAGCTTGTTTTCTGGTACCATTTGCTTGGAAAACTGTTTTCCAGCCTTTTACTCTGAGGTAGTGTTTGTCTTTGACACTGAGATGCATTTCCTGTATGCAGCAAAATGTTGGGTCTTGTTTACATATCCAATCTGTTTGTCTATGTCTTTTTATTGGGGAATTGAGTCCATTGATGTTAAAAGATATTAGGGAATAGTGATTGTTGCTTCCTGCTATTTTTGATGTAATTTTCATGTTTGTGTGGTTATCTTCTTTAGGGTTTGTTGAAAGAAGATTAATTTCTTGCTTTTTCTTGTCTGTAGTTTCCCTCCTTTTGTAGGTGTTTCCCATTCATTATCCTTTCAAGTGGTGGATTTGTGGAAAGATACTGTGTAAATCTGTTTTTTCATGGAATACCTTGGTTTCTGCATCTATGGTAATTGAGAGATTTGTTGGATAGAGCATTCTGGGCTAGCATTGTGTTCCCTTAGGGTCTGTATGACATCTGCCCAGGCTCTTCTGGCTTTCATAGTCTCTGGTGAGAAGTCTGGTGTAATTCAGATAGGTCTACCTTTACATGTTACTTGACCTTTTTCCCTTACTGCTTTTAATATTCTTTCTTTGTTTAGTACATTTGGTGTTTTAATTATTATGTGACGGGAGGAATTTCTTTTCTAGTCAAATCTATTTGTAGTTCTGTAGGCTTCTTGTATGTTCATGGGCATCTCTTTCTTAGGTTAGGGAAGTTTTCTTCTATAATTTTGTTGAAGACATTTACTGGCCCTTTAAGTTGGAAATCTTCTATACCTATAATCCTTAGGTTTGGTCTTCTCATTTTGTCCTGGATTTCCTAGATTTTTTGGGTCAGGAGCTTTTTGCATTTTTCATTTTCTTTGACTGTTGTGTCAATGCTTTCTATGGTATCTTCAGCCTTTGAGATTCTCTCTTCTATCTCTTGTATTCTGTTGTTGATGCTTGGATCCATGACTCCTGACTTCTTTCCTAGGTTTTCTATGTCCAGAGTTGTTTCCCTTTGTGATTTCTTTATTGTTTCTACCTCCATTTTTAGATCATGGATGGTTTTGTTCAATTCTTTCACCTGTTTTTTTTTTTTGTGTTTTCCTGTAGTTCTTTAAGGGCTTTTACCTGTTTATTTGTGTTCTACTGTATTTCTTTAAGGGACTTATTTATGTCCTTCTTGAAGCCTTCTATCAGCATCATGACCTGTGATTTTAAATCCAAATCTTGCTTTTCTAGTGTGTTGGGGTATCCAGGACTTGCTGTTGTGGGAGAATTGGGTTCAGATGGGGCCATATTGCCTTGATTTCCATTAGTAACATTTCTACATTTGCCTATTGCCATCTGTTTATCTCTGGTGTTAGTTGATCCTGCTGTCACTGACTGGTGCTTGTCCTTCCTGTGTGCCTACAAGCCTACCTCAGCACCCCTGGGTGACTGGCTTTCCCCTGGCACAGTGCTGTGGGACTGCCCAGTTCCTGAGTGCAGGTGGGACCCTGGCAGTCCGAGTCCCAAGTGATCTTACACTCGGATGTTCTCTGCATTCCTGGTTGTAACAGCTTGCTCAGTCCAACTGACAAACTTTAAATTCAAGAAATTGTAAGACAGATCATTGTAAGTCCAGATGCTTTTGTGTTCTTGGCTTATGATGTGAGTGGATCTTAAAAGACCTATTTTAAAGAATAAGAACCACATGACAATACAAATTAAAATCACAGATATGTTCAGAAAATGTTTTTGATGGTTAAAAGTGGAGTATAAGCACAAACAGTCAAAGGATAAAACAGATAACATGCTATAAGGGGTCAAAGGTCTAAAGGAGTGGCTCCATTTTTTTTCCCTGTTTCAAATGACAGTACATTACTTAGATTTGTCTCTTTATTGTACTAATAGACTTTTTATACCTGCTGTTAGGAAAAGGAAGCAGAATAGAAGACAAGATGCTGTGACTTGGCAGTGCCCAGACACAGAGAACATGGGTAGAGAGTGTATCCATGGGTGCCAGATCCAGAAGCCCTGCGAGGCCCTTTACACGGCTATTTTTTTCTAATAACTCTTAGATTCAGAAAGTCCAAAAGATTGATTCATTTTCTTCCAGGAAGTGCAAATTATTAGTAAGATCTTAGTGTATTTTATTTTGGAAACTGAAGTCTGAATTTCTTCATCATGGGTGTCCTTTCCCAACATTAAAATGAGATAAAAGTGTTTGGGACCTGGAGAGATGGCTCAGTGGTACCTGCTATGTAAGTATGTAGATCTGGGATCAGATTCCCAGTATACAAGTTAAAGTCAGGTACAGGGGCCCTTGTTATAAGCCTTGTGCTGTGGTAGTGGAGACAGGCCATTCCTGAAGCTTTCTATCCAAGCCTCTAGTGTAACTGGTGAGTTAGAATATTGGTAAAATAGTAACAAAAGATTGATTACTTAGTTAGGGCTACCATTGCTGTGATAAAACACCATGATCAAAGCTACTTAAGAAGGAAAGGACTTATTTCATTTGTAGTTCTAAATTATAGCTCACCATCAAAATCAGTTAGGACATGAACACCTGCAGGGTAGAAGCCTGGAGTCAGGAGTTGACACAGAGGCCATGGAAGGGTGCTGATTACTGGATTGCATCTCATGGCTTGCTCCACTCTCTTTTTTATGGATCCCAGGAACCACCAGGGACAGCACCACACAATGAGCTGGGTTTTCTCCGCTAAATCAATAATTAAGAAAATGCCCTACAGCCCAATCTTATAGAGACATTTTTGTAAGTAAGCTTCACCCCTTTTCAGAGGCTTTTAGCTATATCAAATTGAAAAGATCCAGCACAGTTGACGCCTTGTCAAGTTGCCACACAAACACATCACTGTGAAGCTACAACCTTCCCTTTTTATTCATCCCCAAGATTTCTCATTAAATGCCAGTAATAACATTAAAAGGCACACCGTCTTTACAAATTCAAACACATTAAAATGTCGGTCTCTTTAAAATATCCAATCTCTTTAAAAATCCAAAATCTCTTTTAAAATTTCAAAATCTTTTCAGCTGAGGGCTCCTGTAAAATTCAAAATTAAATCAAATACTTTCTTCATTAGGGAAGAACCAGGGCACAGCCACAATCTGAACAAAGCAGAAGCAAATGCCAACAATATCAAATCACTCAATGTCCAGTTGTCTGGGATTCATTCTCAGGCTTCTGGGCTTCTCCAAGGAGCCTGGGCCACTTCTCTGTCTCTGCCCATTGTGACCACACAGCTTGTCCTCCAGGCTGGCTCCACTCCATCGCTGTTGCTATCCTTAGTGGTCATCCCATGGCACCTCCAAAACAACTGGGGTCCTCAGCTGCCACAGGGTTGTGCTTTTACCAACATCCTCTCCTGAGCTCTTTTCAGGGACTCCGGTCCTGCCACCCAGTGCCAAGCCTCAGGGGCTCTCCAGGACCCTTCCCACTTTTAAAACCAGTAGCTGGGAGATTTTTACACTGCCAAGTTCAGCTTTGACCATGTGTGGAACACACCTACCATGTGCTGACTCTCAGGAAACAAGGTTCAGAAGATTTCATCTCAACTGTGCTAATCTCTTCCTAATCACCACTATCCTTTCAACTCCATCTGACCAGCATGAGCTACCCCAGCAAAGCCAAGCCGTCGCTTTCGAATTTCTGGCTTCTTGTTAATCACAGCAGTCTCCAGCTCCAGCTGAGTGGAACTACAGATTCCTCATACAAAAAAGCCTAGACTCTTTGTTTCTCTCTGAAACTTCACAAACCATGCTCTACATACACTGCGCCACTCCAAACATTCTTATCTTTCAACCTCCTACAAAACAGCTCACCTAGCTCTCGACAGTCAATGACATTTCTAGTCCAAAGTTACAATATCCTTCCATACTCCTTTCCAAAACAGCATGGGCAAGTCTGTCACATCAATACCCCCATTCCACATACCAACTTCTCTTAGGGTTACTATTGCTGTGCCAAAAACACCATAACCAAAGAAACAGGGAGGAAAGGGTTAACTTGGCTTACATACACTTCTATATTGTTGTTCATCATGGAAGTCGGGACAGGAACTCAGGCAGGGCAGGAACCTGAAGGCAGGAGCTGACGCAGAGACCATGGAGGGGTGCTGCTTACTGAATTGCTTCTCCTGGCTTGCTCAGCTTACTTTCTTATAGAACCCAGGACTACCAGTCCAGGGATGGCACCAGCCACAATAGACTGAGCCTTCCCTCCTTAAAAAACTTATTAAGAAAATGCTTTAGAGGCTTGCCTACAGTCTAGACTTATGGAGGTGTTTTCTTAAATGAGTTTTCCTCCTTTCAGATGACTTTAGCTTGTGTCAAATTGAAAAACCAAACAAAGAATCCCACCCCCCAAGCCCTTATCCATCACAGCTGGTGAATGAGCCCGTTTAAAAACATAAGGAATAGAAAGAATATGACCTCGAAACAAGCATACGTGCACTCCTCACACACATGCACATACCTGTGAAAACATGGATACACACCAAACACAAACAGAAAGTAAGATAAAATAGAGTGAAGGAGAGGCATTTGCCTCATAAAAGAACCAGAGTGCCACCTCTGTGTATTTATCACCAAGAGCTCACCTATTTCTTAACATCAAAGTCCTTCTGTCTGCTAGATAATCTGTAAGGATGTACTGTTAGAATCCAGCAGCTCACAGTGCCCAAAGCAGCCCTTCCCTTCTCACAGACATTCACAGGCACCCCACTGAGGCATTGTTAGAGAATCTCCAGCTAATATCTTCCCAGGAACCAGGCTTTCTCACCAGGAGAAGCGAGTCAACACCAAAGCAGAGTTTTGTGGCTATACATCCTGCTCCTCACCTCCCTCTTTGTCTTCTGCCTGGCAATTACCCTGGTTTCAGACTTGGGAATCTACCTCAGTTCTCAGAAAGTACAAGAAGGTATCCTCACTTGCATCATCTGGGCCCTGATTTCTTGCCTTTGGTGCCCTGCCATGCTATTGTTTGTGTAGCCAGGGTGATAATAACCCTTAATAAACTTCTTACTCCCCAACAGTCTGTCTTAGAATCTGTCTTGAACTCCGTATAAGACCCTCTGCATAAGATATACTTTCACTGTATCCCATTATCCCTGAGTCATTAAAGCATCATTAAAGTATCAACATAAAAGTTCAAGGTCTTCTAGATTTCACCCAAAGGAGACATGGGTGGGATTTGCTGGTGCTTTTCACATTCAGGCAGACTCCTTTTTAGTTGTGGATCTATGCAATAAAACAGGTTAAGTGCTTCCAAAATAAGATGTGGGATCAAACACAGGGCAGGTGTTCTGAAAGGCAGAGAGACAGGTAACCAGGTCATGCCCTCAAAGCTTATATCTTCTGTTTCTCCTAAGTAAAGGTGGACTTTGAACAGCTGTGTTGTCTTGGTCCATGTTTCTTTCGTCGTCCTCCCCATCCATCCCTAAGTATCTTTTACAGGTCACCGGTTCGCATATAGCTGCAGGTGGCTATAAGAACCCAGCAGAGCAAATGGGATACACTAAGGTTTGAGTAGAACTCTTCTTATCTGGATGACCTTTACTTTTAGAGGTAGAAGTTATGGTCCACTGTGCTTCAGGAGACCACATCTCCATGGATTTTCTGGTGTTGGCTATGTAGCAGTTCTTACAAGATAGTCAGATGCTTCCTCCTTCCCAGGGTAGCATTGCTCCCTGGTGGTTCCACAGTTGTAGGACCTTGGGACAACTCCATTCCCATGTGTTCACCACAAATTGTTCCAGTGGAGTTTCTCTTTGGCTATCAGTACTCTGTAGAAGAACATAACTAACAGTATCTCTATCTGTCCATCCATCCATCTACCCACCCATCCATCCATCCACCCATCCATCCATCCATCCATCCACCCATCCATCCATCCATCCATCCATCCATCCATCCATCCATCCATCCATCCATCCATTATCTATCAATCTAGTTACACTTTTTACTATATATCATTATGAAAGGGAGGTTGTTGAATTGGTTTACTCTACTGGAGGCTAGTGAGTCCCATAGTTGACATCTATATACATTGGAGAGGCAGAGAGCCTGTTCAGTCTAAGAAGCTGGAAGCCTCAGAGCCAAGAGGTAGGGCCATGATGAAATTCCAATCTGAAGCTGAAGGCCTAAAAGCTTCCGGGACAATATTTGGTGAGTGTAAACTGCGAAGCTTAAGAAGCAGGAATCTAATGTCTACAGGTCTCCTGGGATCCCTGGGTTCCTTAGGCCCTTTGGGTCCTGTAGATCTCCTGAGTCTCCTGGGTCCCCTGGGTCTCCTGGGTCTCCTGGGTCCTGTGGGTGTCTCCTGGGTTCCCTAAGTAACCTGGGTCCCTCTTTCAGATATGTTATACCCAGAAGGCCTTGGCACTTTGCACCATCTTGGATATCTCCAAAGTGTGTCTGGGACTGCGTCACTTATTGTCTATATTGCACCTGGCTTTCTCCTGCCAGGAGTAGTTTCATTGTCAAATGGCTGCTTGGCTGCATCTTAGGCTCCTTGATTTCCCTCTTAAGCATGGTGTTTGCATGTACCATTATTTAGGTGACCAGGCCGGCCACCACCCAACTTTGTGTTCTGTTTTTCTTTTAATAAGTTCTGTGTATGTAAGTCATGCTGCTCTTCCCCTTTCTCGGCGCCCCAAAAAGAGGACAGTTAACAACTCCTTCCACCAGGCATCCTAGCTCATTGCTGTTACACCCTGTCTTCCAAAAAGATCCCGGGACATAGAGATAGCTCAGTTCAGTTCCCTAGATCAAGAATGACTTTTCCTATGTTCTGATACCTTGTTCTTAATTTGTTCTCTGTGGTCTCCTTAGAGGTATATTCTCTGTCATAACCATCTAAATAACCTTTATTCTCTATAGCCCACCTCAGAGTCGCTGTCACGTGCTATCTAAGCCACTCACACAACCCAACCCTGTTCTACTGCCCCCCCATGGTTTTGACGCCATTGTCTCTCTCTCTCTCTCTCTCTCTCTCTCTCTCTCTCTCTCACACACACACACACACACACACACACACACACGAGAGAGAGAGAGAGAGAGAGAGAGAGAGAGAGAGAGAGAGAGAGAGAGAGCTTTAAAGAGGTGGTACTAGAGGTGGTGACCCTGTCATTGTGGATACTGCATGTAAAAGACACTAATGCATGGCTTGAGTAGGTTTGTAGTAATAAGAGCAATCCTGACTCCTCTCTCCACATAGAATATTGTGATGCGGCACAGAAGGCCTTCCTAGAGCCAGTACATGGCATTGACATGTTCCCTGACCTCCAGACTGTAAGTTAAACACAACTTTGGATTTCTGGATCCGGAAAGAAAATCCAGCCTCTGATTTTCTTTCTTTGTTTTAAATACTAGTAGAAAATTAACTAATTCAGAACTTGAATACTATTCTCAAGAGCTCAGTCCTCAGGGTCTCAGCACCTCGTAGTGGGCCTTTCTTTATATTATTTTATTAGAACTCCCTGACTCAGAAATAAGCTCTGAAAATAACAAAACCAACAGCCAACAAAAAGAACAAAGGAAAATGCAAATGATTTAAAAGAAGATAAGTCATAGGAGATTGTATCCGTCTTAAACTACAGGCCCACAAGCAGCACATTTGCTATTGGATACATTTATTTGATTGATTATATTGAGAAAATGAAATGAGTTCACATATGCATTGGTTGGTTTGTTAGTGGCTTTAGAAGGGAACAGAAGGTGGCTCAGAGCCACTGACATATCTGTCACTCCAGGTCCATTCCACAGGATCTGTGCACACAGGATTTATGTAGATCCACAAGATTGAAAAAAAACCCTCAACATTGACAATTACTGGTTTTGATCATAATGTTATACATTTATTATGCAGTTTGAGAAACTCATTTTAAATTGTCATTTTAAACTAGTTTGAATGCATATGAATGCTCAGAGTTAAGGGATAGCTAGCTATTGCTTTGTACCTCATGGGGTGTTTGATGGGAGATCTGGTGTTGAGTTTTGATTGCTGCCATTGCCGAGTTCAGAGGCTCTGGGTGATGGTATTCTTCTTTAGCTGTATCAATACAGTGAGCCGTTCTATGCCCTTTGTAAGACTGAATCTCTCTTATGTATATTGTGTGAGTCTATTGGTATTATTTTAAAAACTAATTTATTAAATTCTCTACATGAGCATTTTGCTCTGTTGAATTTTCTGCATGTAGCTTTGTATTGTGTCATTCATAACTGGCATCTCTTTCTATTTTTGGATTGGCAGGTTTAGATATTCAATTCTAGGTTTTATACCAAATAAGTTGGAAAGCTCTTAAATTTTTACATTCTGATATGCTCTAATATTTGGCTACTTGAAAGTTGGTATTTTGAGACTTTGAAACTTGAAAGTTTCTCCCGTTGTGAATCTGCCTACTCATCTACCTTCGATAGGGAGTGCTCACTATTTTATTTTTTCCCCTGTTTTAATTGGTTGGTTTATATCTGATGTCTACTGTGATAGACTAGGGTTTTCTAGAAAGTCTTCCTTTAATGTAATTCTTAAAATGCTTTGATTGTAATATTGATATTATTTCATTATTTCTAATTTCCTCTGTGACCTGTTCCTTCCATCTGCTAGACAATGACTTTTCTAATTTATTGATTTTATTTTCTCTTCTTTTTATCATTTTAATTTTTGTTTCTTTTATCTTTTATTTCTGAGTTTTTTTATTTATTCTTCTCTCATATATTACCTCCTGACTGCAATTTCCCCTCTCTCCATTCTTCCCAGTCTCTCCCCCCCCAACCCCCTCTCTTTCTCAGATCCACTTCTCATCCTTTCTCTTCAGAAAAGTGAAGTTTTCCCAGGAATATCAGTCCAACTTGGCATAACAAGTTTAAAAAGGACAATTGTGCTATAGTCCTCAGACTCAGAGAGGCTAGGCAACATGGAGGACATAACTAGGGATGTGTGAATCTCTGTAGAAAGGGGAAATAGAATAGATTTTGCAAGTGGACTCAGGGTAGGTAAGGTTGGGAACAGGAGGAACCAGGTGTGTGGGGGTGGGTGGTGTGGAGAAAAGAGTAGGAGAAATGACTGGAATTGTGGGGCATCTTAGGGGTAAGGTGGAATCTTCATGGACCCTATGAGAGTAACCCTAATAACTCCTCATAATGGGCACGTCAAGCCTGAAGCAGTCGTCTTTGTAACCAGGCAAGGCCTAAAGTGGAGGGATTGGAACACCAACACAACCACAAAGGGTTGGTCATCAGAATTCAACCTACAGGTTTTTTCTACCTGCAGAGTGTTCTAGAAGAATCATCATCACGAAACTGTTGGGAGAAGACGCAGCATATCAAAGTGAAATAGTAGGTGGAGCTCAGGAGTCCAGCGGAGAATGGAGAGGAAGGGTGCAGGAGACAGAGGGGTCAAGGACACCTCAAAAGAACAGCCCATAGAATCAACTAACCAGGGCTCATAGAGTACTCACAGAGACTGAACTAACAATCAGGGAGCCTGTCTGGGTGCTGAGACCCTGAGGACTATGTGGAGAGAGGAGTCAGGATTGCTCAGGATCTGGATACATGTTATGTTTGTTTGGGTTGCCTTGTTCAGCCTTGATGGGATGGAATGTGCCTGGTCTTATTGTACCATATTATGCTCTATTGGGTTGATTTCCCTGGGATGCCTGCTTTTTTTCTGAGGAGAGGCAGAGGCAGAGGCAGGCTCGATTTGGGGAGAAGGGAGGTAGCTGGAAGACTGTACTGGCTGGTTTGGTGTGTCAACTTGACACAGACTGGAGTTATCACAAAGAAAGGAGCTTCAGTTGGGGAAGTGCCTCCATGAGATCCAGCTGTGGGGCATTTTCTTAATTAGTGATCAAGGGGGGAGGGCCCCTTGTGGGTGGTACCATCCCTGGGCTGGTAGTCCTGGGTTCTATAAGAGAACAGGCTGTGCAAGTCAGAGGAAACAAGCCAGTAAGGAACATTCTTCCACGGCCTCTGCATCAGCTTCTGCTTCCTGACCTGCTTGAGTTCCAGTCCTGACTTCCTTTGGTGATGAACAGTTGTGTGGAAGTGTAAGCTCAATAAACCCTTTCCTCCCCAACTTGCTTCTTGGTCATGATGTTTGTGCAGGAATAGAAACCCTGACTAAGATAAATTGGTACCAGAATAGTGGGGTATTCCTGTGACAATCTGACCATGTTTTAGGGAGGACTGTGGAAGGACTTTGGAACTTTGAGCTAGAAGAGCCATTAGGATGTTAAGAGCTCTGTGGAAAGGTCTGTAGGAGCTTGGAAGATAATGTCAAGAACAGTACAGAAGATGGAGGCCTGGCTTGTGAAATTTCAGAGGGAAGATTGAAGACTCTTATCAGGGCCATGTTTTGATTATGAAGATTCTGTGGTTTTGGTTAGCTGGGGCTAAAGAATCAGTTGTGATTAACAAGGTACCAGAACCACCAAAGCAAACCTTTGTGTTACTGGGACTGTTGATGCTGGTTAGCTGGAGCTAAGAAATTAGTGGTGATTAAGAAGAGACCAGCGTCACTGAGGTGAAATCTTCTAGGAAGTGTTTTCTGAGAGCACAAAGGCTGTGTTCCAGAGATAGCCACAGTTGTATTTTGTGCTGTGACTGGACTTGGTACTGTGTAAGAGTCACCCAGGTGGTACTGGTTTTGAGAAGGGGTCATGAAGGGGTCATGAAGAGCAGCTGAGGCTTGGCACTGTGAGAGGCCACAGAAGGCCATTGGTGAAGGTGCAGCCTCAGTTGCAATTGATGGCCCAGGACTGAAGGGTTCACGCATAGGAGTTGAGGCTTGGCACCATGAAGAGAGCCTATGAGAGGCTATTGGTGAAGCCTAGTTACAGCAGAAGACAGCAGTGTTTTGGAGATGCCAGTGCCATGAGATGACCACCAAGAACAGCAGTAGCAGTGGAGTACAGATGCTGGAGCCTAGAAGACAAGCTGTGTGCTACAAAGGGCAGAGCTGGAGAAGTGACCCAAGCCCTTGGAGGAGCCCGGAAGATCATGAGTTGGATCTCAGACATTGGACCATTGGAATTTGAGTTTTGCTTTTGATTGTGACTGTGCCCTGATATTTTTCCCTCTTGAAGGAAGAAAGTATTTTAGTGGAACTTGCAGTTAAGAGACTTTGAAATTTTAAAAGATTTTGAATTTTAAAAGATCTACACCATTTTAAAGGGATTGAACTTTTAATATGTAAAGACTGTGGGACTTTTAAAGTTATTTAGATCTTGGGGATGAATAAGAAAATAAGGGTTGAGGCTTAACAGTGATGTGTTTGTGTGTCAAGTTGACGAGGGATCAATTGTACTGGCTGATTTTGTGTGTCAACTTGACACAGGCTGGAGTTATCACAGAGAAAGGAGCTTCAGGTGAGGAAATGCCTCCATGAAATCCAGCTGTGGGGCATTTTCTCAATTAGTGATCAAGGGGGAGGGCCCCTTGTAGGTGGTACCATCCCTGGGCTGGAATTCTTGGGTTCTATAAGAGAGCAGGCTGTGCAAGCCAGAGGAAGCAATCCAGTAAGGAACATCCCTCCATGACCTCTGCATCAGCTCCTGCTTCCTGACCTGCTTGAGTTCCAGTCTTGACTTCCTTTAGTGATGAATAGCAGCGTGGAAGTGTAAGTTCAATAAACCCTTTCCTTCTCAACTTACTTCTTGGTCATGATGTTTGGTCATGATATTAAGGCTGCACCATGCAACTGAGTAAGAGGAAAAGGGTCCCACATGTAGGCAAAAGAGTCAGGGACACTCCCATTCCCACTGTTAGTAGTCTCACAAGAGCTACATAACCATAACATATATGCAGATGACCCAGGTAAGAACTATGTAGGCTCCCTGGTTGTTGACTCAGTCTCCATGAGCCCCTATGAGCCCTGGTTAGTTGATTCTGTGGGCCATTTTTGGGGTGTTCTTGATTCCTCTGGTTCTTACAATCAGTTTTCCTTTCTTCTGTAGGATTTCATGAGCTCAGCCTAATGTTTGACTATAGGACTCTGCATCTGCTTCCATCAGTTGCTGGATGAAGCCTCTCTGATGACAGTTATGCTCTGCTCTAGTCTACGAGTACTGCAGACTAACATTAGGAATCATTCCATTGCCTTAATTTTTGTGGTCCTGTTTGGTTCTATCCTGGGTCTCTAGGCTATCCAGACTCTAGTTCCTGGCACTCCAGATAGTGTCAGGGATAGGCTACCTATCTGTATGGGTCTCAAGCCGGACCAGTCATTGGTTGGCCATCTCTACAAGTACTACTCCATCTTTACTTGAGCATATCTTGCAGGCAGGAAAAATTGTAGGTTGAAGGTTTTGTGGCTGGGTTGGTGTCCCACTCCCTCTAATAGGAGCCTTGTCTGGTTACAGAAGGTGACCTGTTTAGGCTCCAAATTCCCCATTACTAGGGTTTCTCACCAGGGCCACTAACTGATTTTTATCCTTATTAATGCATTCATTTCACTTACCCTCAATTTGCTGACTATTTTCTAGCTTTTTTGTCATCCTTCCTTCATACAGTCGCTGTATTTGCTGACTCTTCTAGGGCTTCGCCATTTCTACTTTATGGAAACAGTTTTTGCACTATCTAGTGGAGAAATAGTGATGGCTGTCTTATCTTCATTGTGAATTGTGGTCTTGGTAAAGTCATCTTTCTTGTTTCTGCTAATTGTTTTAATTCCACATCTTCACTTAATCAGGTACCAAGATTATTTCCCTTGCTTTTGAAAATTCCTATTTGCCTGTAATATCCCTAGCCTATCCATTGTATTTAAACTTTTTGAATATTTCTAGAAATCCAGTCTTTTCCATCAGGAATAAGTTTAACATACTTCCCTATCCACCCAGAAATTGTATTTTAGCAATGAACTTTTATGTTTATTGTTATAATTGTAAGTGGTGACTTGGGTTCTACCCTTCAGTTGAAGTATGAATGTACATATATTTGCATATTTAGGTTTTTATATAGGCTCTCAAATATAGCCTGCTGTGTTTGTTTCTTGTTACTTAAGGAAGTTTGTACTCTTTTTAAAAGTTACCTTGCCATTGCTATCTTTATGTAATTTTTTTCTTCCTGGCAACTCTGTTGCAATAACACATTTCTTCAGTTTCCTTATAGCCTTACAAAATTGTAAACTATTCCCTTCTTCATGACTTTAACAGTAATTATACTACACTCATATATTATAGAGCTTTGTCATTATATACCATAGGTACTCACTCTGATTTAGACAAATATGAGTTTAATGCAACTTCCTGTAACTCCAGTTCCAGGAGACCCTATGACTCTCTCAGTCTCCACAGATACTCTATGTATGTGGTGCATACAAAGATAATCAGGCACACATACATACACATAAATTAAAATATAATAAATTAATAAAAAGATGCTACTCCATTGGTTTGAATCCTACTCCATTTTTATTGAGTCTGATGGTGAGTGACTTTGTTTTTCACACACGTGACTATGTCCTATTGCCTACTTAGGTCATCTATTTCTTCTTTTTCACTTAAAGAGACAATAGTCAAAGAAGCTGACATAGTACTGACTGTGATTTGATATTTTCCATGTTGCTTTTTTTCAATGCAGTTTCAAATTTGTTTGCCTTTTTTTCACCTTTCATCTTCCCTCCTTCTTCCATCTCTCCTCTTCAATCTCTCCCAACTTCCCTTACTCATTTTCTTCCTAACAGTGCCTTACATGGCCCAGAATGGCTTCAACATTCCTAGAGAGCTGAGGTTGGCCTTGAATTTCTGATCTTCCAACCCTTGATTTCTGAATGTTGGGATTACAGTCATGTGTCGCCATACCCAGTTTATACAGAGCTAGGCATGAAACTCAGGCCTTGGTGTATGCTGGGTGAGCACTCTTCTGAGGTACTTGTGATTTTAATATCTGTTGAAGGAGACATTTGGACCTTGACAACTGTTTTCTATGGTTTTCATGTGCCTTTAGAATTTTTTCTATTTCCTTTCTGATTTTTGGAATTTTCCTGATTTATGCCTCTCTAAAATGATTTTATTCTCTCTGTGCCTCCTTCTGTCTTAGCTTTTATTCCTTAAATGCTTCTTTTTAATCCGCTCTCCCCTCAATTTTATTAGTTCTTTGAGGGTATCATTTATCCCCTTTCCCACCTTCCTCTTTACCCACTACCTTCTCTAGCCAACCAACTTTGGGTCTCTCATTTAAAAAAAAATCACAAAAAGAAAGGTCAACCTACAAGGGAGCACACCCCTAAAGAAAACAGACTTGCTCTCCCTGAATACTGTGAAATCCCCAAAACTTTTTGACAAGGGATGGAACTTGGTTCCCACTGTCGCTCTCCACGCTGGGATTTTGACTTGCTTGTGATTGCACTGGTCTTGTACATGTAGTCAAGACTGCTTTGACTTCATATTGCTCTCCTGTGTCCAGAAGATACTGTTTTCTTACAGTCATCTACCACCTCTAGTGATTACATTACTCTGTCATTCCACTATACTTTCTGAGCTTTGTAAGGAAGAGGTGTGGTATAAGTATCCTATTTCATGCCGTACATAGTTCACTATCCTATTCTTTGTACCCTGAGCAGTTGTTGGTCTCTGTGTAATCACTATCTACCACAACAATAGCTTCTCTGATGAGGGTTGAGACATACCCTAATCTATGGTTGTTATAATAAATCATTAAGGATAGGTTTAAGATTATGTCCATTTTGAAGAATAATAGTAGCAGATTCTCTCCCTAGGGCTTATGACCAGCCTGGTCATAGGTTCTGGGTCACAGTAGCGATATAAGGTATGGGTTTTATCTAGTGGAGCTGGTCTTAAAGCCAATCAGAAAGTGATTGGTTATTCTCATGATATTCTTGCCATTGGCATAGCTTTCCAGGTCAGTTATTATTATTATATCCCTGGGGTTCATACCTAGGTGATTTTTTTTGTTTGTTTTCCAGAACTATTACAGTTAACCAGTAGGCACGAGGCTTCAGGTGGGTGCCAGCTTATTTCTGAGTGAAGAGAAGCCTAGAGAATGGAAGAATTGTACATTGTCAGGGGGTAGAATCTGTTAAATAGAAAGAACTAACCTAAACATCAGGGAACAAGAGAACCCAGTTAAAACATGGGTTGAGGCTCCCTAAACTCTTAAGTCTCCCAGTTTTTTTGCCGTTCTGTAATGTCTTAGTAAGAAATGAAACTTCCCTGCTCACAACCTTTTTCACATTTATTTTACATTTTTTTCCTTTAAAATTGTTACTTAAAATTGTTACTTTTGGCTGTTAAATGTCATAAATCCCCTTATCAGTGACTGCATACCATGTGTGTTCTTTTGTGATTGGGTTACCTCACTAAGGATATTTTCCAGTTCTGACCATTTGCCTAAGAATTTCATGAATTCATTGTTTTTAATTGCAGAGTAGTATTCCATTATATAAATATATCACAAGAAGCTCGGAATACCCAAGACACAATTCACATATCAATTGATTTCCAAGAAGAAGGAAGGAGAGACCCCTGGTCCTGGAAAGACTGGATGTAGCAGTGCAGGGGAATACCAGGACAGAGAAGTGGGAGGGGGTTGATTAGGGAACAGGGGGAGGGAAGAGGGTTTATGAGACTTTCAGGGAGGGGGGAAATCGGGAAAGGGGAAATCATTGGGAATGTAAATAAAAATATAGAAAATAAAAAAATGTCATAAATCTGATTTGTTTTTAATTAATGAGATTCTGCTGTTGGTGCGTTTCCTTATTTCTTTGTCCATCTATTGAAATACTTCCCATTACTCATTTAGAAGTAAAATGGTCTTTCCTAAGTTGTTTTGGAGAAAGAGTAGGTCAGGAAAGTTTCTCGACTTTCATTTGGAGTATTTTAATTACTCTTCTCTTAGCTTTATGGGACCCTTTGGTCTTTCTTATAGGCTTTTTGTGGCCTATATTTTTCTTCTAGTTTTTCACTAGATGGTGGGATATTCCATAGAATCACAGTGGTATTTCATCTTTCCAATATGCCACTACATCTCAACTAAAAAAAAGTCTCAAAAGTCTCAGCGTGAACATGTTCTATTACCATTTGGCATTAGGGAATTTTTTGTTTTTTGTTTGTTTGTTACATTAAAGTATTATAGTTAATGTCTTTTCTGGATTTTACATAAGGCAGTTAACAATCCATACATGTTACTTTTCACTCTTGAGAGACCTGATTTTTCTTTTACACAAAAGTTTTGGTCTCTCAAGAGTGAAAAGTAACATATATGTTGAGGCTTTTCCTATCCTCCTACAGTGGCCATTACCATCTTATTATTCTGATATTTGTAGCAGGCTTCAGATCCCATGGTCTGGAGTCTGTCCACATCCCTCCTTTTTGCTCCCATTACATGCACACTTTCACCTTTCATTATTTTTTATGATCATCACATTCTTACACCTGGAAGTCCCTCTTTGTTTATTATTCCTATAGTATTACAAAATCTTTTCTATAAAAATTTTTAAAGATATTGTTTTGCATGTGTGAGCATGTGTGAGTGACTCTGTGTGTGTGTGGAGGGGTGTGTGGGTGTGGGTGTGGTTCCAAGGACAGTTTACAGGTTTCTGTTCTCTCCTTTAACCTTGTGGTCTCAGGGATCAGTTCCTTAGGCTTGGAGGCAAGGGCCTTTACATGTCAAACAATCTCATTGATCTTTCATAAATCTCTTTTCTAACCTACTGAGTAGAGGAGAACTATTTTTTTCCTTCTTGGACATCAGCTGAGGAGGAAGGTCAGCTGGGTGCTTTTTCTGCCTCTCTGAGCTAGCGGGCTTTCACCCAGCATCTGGCTCCCACCAGTCATCATTTGGTAAAAGTGAACAATTGGGATTTTGCTTTCAAAACATCAGCTTCTGCTCCACCTGCCAAGCTTGTCGTGTTTGTGTGCTGCTCTACTTCCTTACCTTATTGCCAGTTCCCTTATCCTACTAGAAATTGTAGGCTCAAATAAACCTTTCCTTCTATAAGTTTCTTAGTCTATGGTGTTTTGTCATAGTCCATTCTTCTTTCTACTTTTACTTTGTTGCCACATTGATGTGTTCTCACCCACCAATCTCTGTCTCTCTGTCTCTGTCTCTCTGTCTCTGTCTCTCTCTCTCTCTGTCTCTCTCTCTCTCTCCTCTCTGCCCCCTTTCTGTTGTTCCAGGTTCTACCAAAAGTTAATAAGATATGAATACATGTAGGTAAGTAATAAATAATTGACCCTGTGATTTTAGGGGCTGTTGATTTGGTGAGCTGAGCCTCTGGATGATCAACCATGTAGCTCCAGATATAGCCCCAAGTCTAGGAATCAAGAGAACTGATGGCACAGTTGTTATCTATTGGTCAGCAGGGCTGAGGCCCAAGGAAACAAATACTTCTGAAGTTTGAAGACAAGAAAAGCCTCTGTCTCGGCTCTAAGACTGTTGGGTAGAAAGAAAATTCTGTATTATTTGTCATCCATTTTATTCTTTTTAGTCTTTTATCTAACTAGAAGAGAAACATCCACATTAGGGAGGTCAGTGTACTCTATTCACTCTACAGATCTAAATGTTAATCTTCTCTTAAACACACACATGTGTTTATGTGTATATATATATATATATATGTATATAATATATCTATAAATATACATATATACACACACACATATATCCAGAAAAATATCTGACTAAAAAACCTATGCATTCTGTAGCTTATTCATATTAATATACTACTTAAGTACTGTGGACATATACATTCCAACTCAAGGCTACTTTCAGTCTTCCCTGACACTTTCGATTTACCTTAATATTGGTTCTTATATGTCTATTTTTTCATCTGCAATGTTATGTTAGAAAGCAACATTCAGTAGCCTATGCTAATTTCTCATCTCATCCAGAATAAATAAATCTACTTTTTCTAATTCTTTGATTATTTATATTGCTAGCACCACTTTCCTCCTATTTCAGAGAGAATTACTTTTCTTTTCCAAAACTAATTTATACCATGTACCCCCCTAGTCTCCATGATACACCTATAATACTGACCAATGAACATGCTGTGCTCTGTATGTACGTTAGCATGTACTTACTGTTACTTCTGAACCAATAAGAATACTCCTAGCAGAAGCACAGGATGGATGTAGATGAGATTAATAGGCAAATGAATGAAAAGAGAGTGGAAGAAGGAAATGATCATTGAGACGACATCTTCAATGCAGAAATTATGAAACTCTATGCAAATGAGTAAGAAACACATTTTGGAAATGGTTCTACATTGTCATATAGTTGAGCTGTGAAGCGTTCCAAACCACTTCTAGTTTTAAAAGAAAAGATTAAACAACGGAAATTGCTGGTTGTTGTGATCACTTGTTATGTCTTGTTATAGTTCCAAGCCATTCTCAATAGTTGTATTTCAATTTGTGCATGTAACTTTGTATGTATACTTGTGCTCATTATAAAAACACACTTCAGCTAGATTTGGCTAGGGTCTGTGCACAGGGCACCAGGAAAGACACCTAGGAAATTACTCTGTCTCATTAAATCCCTGGGTGAGCCGAAGATTTATTATCATTTTAATTGAGCAGCCTTTCATTCCTCACTCCCATGATGTCTTCCCTGTCTCTCTCTGTCCCTCTCTCTGTGTCTCTGTCTCTGTCTCTCTCTGAAGAATTCATTTCTCTTTGAGAAATAAACCACCATTAGACTTCCAGGGGCTCTCAGAGTAAAGTGAGAATTTCCAACAGAATGCAAATGTGGTTTTATCATAAGTATAGATCATGCTACATATTAGTTTGGATTAAAAAAATGTCCTTATGGAACTCAAAAATGTAAGCAATGGAAATTGGAGAATTGATGGTTTTTTATTCATATAACCTGGCAGGTTTATGCAACTCTTTGACTGGGCATCTAGAATTCTCTTTTAAGTACACTTAACAAAACATTTATTTTCCTCTTACTAAGAACTTCATTTTGAAAACACTTTTGCCTCATTTATTGAGCATCTCCCACATTCCAATGTTCTAGGTGTTGTCCTCAGACCTGGGATTCAGATAATTTTGTGGCCCACTTTTTTATTGATCCTTAATTAAATTTGATTTTGTGTCTTTATCCTAACTACATGAAAATATAAATGTAGTAAGAAAGTAGATTAAATTACTTGTGAACCTACATTAAAATATATCAGGTAAATTTGTAAAGTATGTTATAATAATTTTCTCAGATTTACCCTTATACTGTACAGGCAATATTTTCATAATATTAGCATTAAACATTCTGTGGATTTTTGATTTCCAGGGAATATATTTAAAATAAGCTTTTACCTTGCATTTCATATTCTAAATTTCTTTATTCAATTCATAGTGAATCACATATTATTTCAATCAAATGTTGGTATAGATTTTAATTTATTTGCACTGTGAACATTGCAACAAATGTTTTTCTTCACCATTTTGAGTATTCCTAGAGAGGAATTTCCATCTATTCAACATTCAATACATCTTTATTGATCTGTTCTGACATGCTCAATCCTGGAGATAGAGTAATAAGAAGACTAGGCATGTAATCAAGCCAGAGCTATCATTATAAAAGTGGTAAAAAGATTGTAATCCAGGACCACAAAGAAGATTAACGACTAAGAAAATCACTTAGACTTAAGTGTGGAAAGTTAAAAAGTATAACTGATCGTGTTGTTTATTATCTTATATGGTATAGTCTCAAATGTGCTGTCTTGGTGCCCTTACTAGTTCAGATCCACTGTGAAATGTCCCTAAGACTTTTACATAGTCCAGAGGCAACAAGATCTCCACAGGAAATCTCAAAAGAGAGAGCCTATGAGACTTTTGAAATAGGTTTGCTCTACTATGATGCAAGCATGTGTGTATATGTATAAAACACAATCATTTTGGAAATTACTTTTTTGTGACTTTTGATTGCAATTAACTGATTCTATATCATCTTCAGTTCAACTTGGAAAGGTCAACATGGTGGATACTGAATCTCTATTAACAGGAACACATTGCAAATTGAATTGTTTGCTTTTCTTAAGATTACACTGAAGATATAATAACAAACGAAGGAGAAATCAATATTCACTGTACTCATCCAGTGTTTACAGTGTGGAGAGCATTTTGGAAGATTTTGGGGTGATGCAGTAGACTGTAAGGTGGGTTCTGTCCTCAAGTATGCCATGGTCCTTAGGTAAGTTTTTATATCTAATGCATCACAGTGAAATGTTGTGTCTTAGCAGTGAAGTTTACATTCTCATCCCATTGAAATGAACACATTGCATGTGTCTTCCACCCCAGTGCATGTGTCAGTTATATGGAATAGTACACTGCATTAAACAGAGACTCAAACACTGTTCTAAGAAAGAGGGCTTCATCAAAAATGATAGAAGGCATTCCCAGGGAAATTTAAAGAGATAAGGAGTAATAATAATAACAATTACTATTGCTATTGTGTGATTTTTTTTCCCCTGGGAAGGCTTGAACAAATGTCTTTTCATTGCAGATATAGCACCAGTGACAGGGCCTATGAAATGATTCCATATTACTGAACTAGTGAGTTTATTGGGGTTGCTTTCAGGAGCATGAGGGACTCAAATGAAGACAGCTGAATCCACCCCAGCACAGATAACTGTCCACAAAAGCCAAATCCCAGCAGATCACTACATAACTTGCAGGTTTAAGCACTCAGAAAATGTCTTCTACCAGCAGGTTTTACTGGTTTTATTACCTAGTGGAGAGACCTCCTGGTTCTTGTAACTTTCAGGGGCTTCCTGAGTCTTGTAAGTTTGGTTTATTTCCTGTTCTTAAGGAGCCTCATTCCATGAGGAAATGTTTCAATATGTATTAGTGATAGTAATTCATTCCATTTTGTGGCAGTTGATTTGAATGATTACCATAATTATGCTTATCTTGTGTGGAAGAGGAAACCGAAGCTTTAAAAGCTAAATAAGTTGTTCGATGTCATGCATCCAGGCAGTGCTTGAGTGAGGGACTTGATCCTAGGGTTTCTGGCTTCCACATGTCTGCATTCAAGAAACATGTAACATCTCCCAAAGTGCTCCAGGTTACATGAAGACTTAGGATCACTATCTTGTAAGAGCTTTAAATCTAACTACAGAATCTTACAGGCTTGAGCCACTTGAACACCTAAGTATTAATGAAGTGAAATGAATGGGCTCCCAATGGATCTTTACATGAACAAGTGGCGTACAGACTCTACAGGAGAAATCATGCGTCCAGGATGTAGAGTCACGAAGATGGCTGGGAAAAGAGAAATAAGCATATGAATGAGAGTAGAAGGAGCTCTGGATTAAAATAATGGGTCAACATTGCCCAAATATCAATAAAGACGTGCTATCAGTAGGCGACAAATATTAAAGCCTAAATAATGTATTTTCAAGTATTTCTGGATGTCTTTCTGAGTCCCAGTGGCTTCTCAGCATCCATGTTGTGTTAAGAATGACTCATATGCCGGAGCTTGCTTATCTGATATAGCATTCTGCTCCACAACTTTGCCTGCTCTTGGAAGGCACTATACTAAGTAAGGAGCTATGTTCCCATGTGACCTTCAGTCACTGGGATAAAACTACATTAGCTGTGTGTGTGTGTGTGTGTGTGTGTAAAAGAGACAGAGGCAGAGACAGAGAGACAGATAACAGACAGAAACACACAGAAACAGACACAGAGACAGAGTGACAGAAAGATGGAGAGACAGAGAGACAGAGAATTTTTCTCTTTTGAAGATGAATAATTTACCTAGACTCTGTGCCTATAGAATTCAAAACTTGAGAGACATACTCAATTCAAATATAAAGGAGGGGTGTGGGGCTCAGAGGTTGCTCAGCAGGGGGTATTAGGGGCTAACTTAAATCTAAAGAGGGCAAATATTATGACACATATGTCTGGCCATGTTTGTTGGGCAGAAATAATTGGTTCCCCTGGTTATACATACCAAGAAATCTAAATTCTGCCTTAATTACTCATTATAAATGGCATGGCATTTTAATGTCTAAGGAATGTTTATGTTGAGTCTAGTTGTGACTAGTGTTTCTTCTTTCTATTCATTTTTACATTTCTTCCAACTTATCTCCACTGTGCATCACACATTTCACCATGACCTCGATTTTGTGAGTGAGAGGCCATGGCTCTCTGTTTGCATGACTTATCTCAGGTGGCTTACAAATGAGCTAGCTGCACCTACCGTACATAAAACAGCTGCATCCCTTTGATCTCCCCTGTAATGTGCTAGGCTCAGATTACTTCTCCAGCAAAAGGGGTGAGAGGTAGCAGGATAGTATTTTAAGTAACTACTGGGGGCAGTATTTATTCATGGTGCAGATTTTTAATGGGAAAGATGGGACATGAAAGCTTGTCAAATGCACTGCTCAAAGACTCTGACAGCAGAGGATGTTTGTAGATGAAAGGTATGGAATCCCAAACTTCTCTGTGTGATATAAATTGTATGGAAAAAAGTACAGTGTGTAAAAATGCCAGGTAGAAAACTCCTCCCATTTGCTGATGACTGTGTGGAGCCATGAATGGCTGCAGAGGAGAATTGATTGGGTGTGAAGTATGATGCAGGGAATAGGGACAATATATGCCCGGAGAGAGATTTTCATTATGCTCATAATGTTTTATTAAGGACTATGTCAGGAAGTTTCCCTTTCCATATGACAACAGTGTGTGTGCCCAGAATCAATGACAAGGTTTGTATTCTCCACATATAAGAGAGTCCTTTGGTCTCAAATTTCCCATCAGATCCTAAGTCTTATTTTGTTTGGTTGGGGAACTGCTTAAAAATTCTACCTTGGATGAGTCTTGAATATTTCTATTTGCTTACCATATGGTTGACCAAGTTATGATTCTTCATCTTTCTTCCCAAGAAAGGAAATTGAAGTTTCTTCACTTTCAACCCAAGTCATACGTGATACAGTTCTGTCAGGTACCATGGCTACTGGTGACATTTATTTTTTTAAGGTGGAGTAGTTTAAGGCACAAGAGAACCTGTGACCCTCCTGTGTGTTTAAAGATCCCACTAAGATATGTTGATGTGCCCACAAATCTCCATCTTATGCTGGGAGTCACTTATGGTAACTTATTTGTCCTGGTTAGGGCTCATTTCATCGATTTCATCAATGATCCAGGACTCAGCTTATCCAACTCTGACCTTTCCGTGTGAGTCATTTTTTTTTGTTTCTGGAATGTCAGACTCCTCACCAACCTTCTTTACTCCTTTCACAGCACGCATACGCACGTGCACATGTGCACACACACACACACACACACACACTCACAGACACACTATATATATATATATATATATATATATATATATATATATATACACACACTATAAATATACACATACACATATACATCATATACATATACATACACATACTCATACATATACATACACATATACATATACATACACACATACACATACACATACACACACTATACATATACACATACACACATACACAACACTATATGTATACACACTATACATATACACACAAATACACACACACTATACATATACATACACAGATACACATATGCACACATTATACATATAGACACATACACACTATACATACACATACACACACTGTGCATATATATATACATACACTTACACATATACATATACACACACTATACATACACATATATATATACACACACATACACGCATGCATGCACACACACACACACACACACACACGTGCACATGTGTATATTTATTTTTGGCCAGATCCTGAAAGGTATAGTTGTTCTTCTCATGGATAATTTCATAGTACCATGACAATGACGGTTCATCTAGACTGTGGTAATCTTAGCTGTGGTTTATTTGTTTGTTTATTTATTTATTTATTTAATGCATGCATATATGTCTATTTGGGAATATCTGCACATAAGTGTAGGTTCTGTCAGAGGCTAGAAGAAGACATTAGCTTCCATGGAGTTGTAGTTACAGCTGATTGTACACTCCCAGAATGGGCCCCAGATACCAAATTCAGGTCTCCTACAATAGCAGTACACATTCCTAACCAGAGAGATACCTCTCTATCTCCCTTTCTCTTTTAGCGATTGCTATCTTTTGTTAAACAAAAGCTTAAACTTATCTCAACTCCACCAACTGTAGTCTAGGATTCCCACTCATTTTTCCAAACACACTCAAATACATAGTGGTTAATACTGTAACTAAGTCTTTAATCCATGGTTGTTTGAGCATGAAAGTAGTCATCCTCAACACGGATATGAAATTTAAATGGGTAGTCCAATACATTTTACATTTGTGAACTACATGAAGTGTGGCCACTCAAATGAAGACATCAAACAATTCCAACCTCTCTGATTATTTTATTGCTGTTGATGGAATACATCCACACTTTGTCATTTTTACCTTAAAACTTCCATACATTTATACAGTGTATCTTGGTCATATCCTTGCTTCATGACCCATGCAACTCCCTGCAGGATTCCCCACATATCTCTTTACTATACGCATTTTCCTATCTATCTATCTATCTATCTATCTATCTATCTATCTATCTATCTATCCACTTAATCTAAGTAGTTCTGACCATATGTGCATGGGTATAAAGCCATTTACTGGGGTCCAGGAAACCTATCAGTCGCCATCTTGATAATGGGAGTGGGTGGGTCAGGGAGCACCCTTATAGAGGCAAGGGAGGGGGGATCGGCTAGGGGGTTTCTGAAGGGAAGACCTGGAAAGGGGAAACCATTTGAAATGTAAATAAAGAAAATATCCAAGGTGGGGGCGGGGGGAGGAAGAAAGAGACTGCCCTGCTGCCAGTAGCCTTAAACTGCCAATAGCTCCTCAGTTAGGAGTGGGACCGCAGAAGGCCCTCCCCCTTCTTTTCGGGTTTCATCTTATGTGGGATAATTACTGCCATATCTATCTATTATTCTGCCTTTTCCTGAATGTTACCAAGTTAGAAGTAGGCATTATTTGGTCTTTTCAGACTGGCTTCTTTCACATAGTAGCAAATGGTTACATTTTCAGACTGGCTTCTTTCACTTAGCAACAAATGGTTACATTTCCTCAATGTCCTTAGCATTTCTTTGGCCTAGTTCTCCGTAGTGATGAACACCACCTCGCTAACTGGTGTCACTGTGCTTCTCTTACCCCTGTACCTACTGTACCGAATCTTGGTCTTTCATGATTATGAATTAATATCTGTTATAAACTTCCAAACTTCTGTGTGGACATACCTAAAAGTCCTTTGACTAAACAAGGAGAGGAAAGCCCCGTGATAGAGTGAGCATACGTTCATTTCTTCCCAGTCCTAGGCTGTCTCAAATGCTTTGCTTGTATAATAAATTCTGGACTTCACTCTTTTTTAGCTACTCTGGGTGTCTCATGTTGAATCTTTGTGGGATTCTTCTGTCAGTTGCTGAAACAATGGAGCTATGGTCTTGTATTTTAAGCAACAATGTAAATCTGGTGTGTTACACTGTCCAAATATTTTATAGTTCTACTTATTTTTGTTCTGCTTATATACCCAGTTACTGAAAAAGGTATTAAAATGTCTAATTCTAACTATAAATATACCTTTTTTTTTAGTTTGCTTAATGTTTGGTAAATTTAATTCTATTATGCTTTATATTATCAAACTATGTTATTACAGCCATACATTCGTTTCTTATTAAATGATTTCTTTATATTATTGAAATGTATCTTGCAACAGTTCTTGACTTCACTATAATTTTGTCAAATTTTGTTATTAAAATTTTGATCTTTGTTAGTCTTAGGTGATATTTGTGTATTTCAATAGGAACATTTAATCAATTTACATGTAAATTAGCTACAACATGATTAGGCTTAAGTTTGCCTCCTTAGTTTTTGATTTCCAGTCTTCCATCCGGTCATCATTCCTCATTTTTTTCTTTCTGTTAAATTAAATATATATGTTTAAACTGCTTTTCAATTGGATTCACCTTTTGGTTATACTTTAGCAACATGTATGTATATATGCATGCATGTATGTATGTATATATTTAATGTATTTATGTGCCTGGGTATACGTATGTGCAGGACATGTATGCAGTGTCTGTGGAAGCCATAAGAGGATGTTAGTTCCCCTGGAGTTGAGTCAAAGATGGCTATGAACTTCCATGTAGATCCTGGGAATCAAATGTGGGTCCTCTGTAAAAGCCGCAAATATACTTAACTGAGAAATCTCCCGGCCTTATTGATTATACATGTTAGTAATAGTGCTGTGTGGTTACTCTACAGGGGTTTTCTTGATTCTTCACAGTCCACCTTCAATTGCTAATTGTGCCCCATCTTAAACAAGAGAAACCACTTCTATCATTCCCCTTCCACCTAATCCTCTTGTCTATTCTGTTGTTGTCCATAATTCTTGAGTGAATTTCCAGCAGAAACAGAACATAATATGTCATCACCGTTGCTGTAAGTCGTAAGTCAACTATATCCATCTTTATATTTTCCCATTCATTGTCAGATAACCACAAAGGCTTTTAAGACAAGGAAGAAAGTTTAAAACCTTTGCTGCCCAAATCCAGATGGTTAGAAGAAATATACAGATAGTGATCAGCATATTATATGGTTCAATTAAAAAGACCCTTGGCATTTTCCAACTCTCTCTCTCTCTCTCTCTCTCTCTCTCTCTCTCTCTCTCTCTCTCTCTCTCTCTCCCTCTCTCTCTCATCAGATAATTTCCCTAAGCCTTAAATAAACCTTTTTGCAGCTTTTGTAATATAAGGCTGCAAGTGACACATTCACTCAGCTATTTCCTCTTCTAAGAATATCTTCCTTTAGTCTTCAATTTTGAAGGAGAATTTCATTCAACAGTTCTTTCTCATTATTTTAAGATGTTTCTGGCTTCCATGGTGTGCCAGAAAATAGCATATATTTGAAACTAATGGGCAGTTTATCAAAGGAGGAGGAAAACACTTTAAGAACTGTAAAAAAACTAAGATAACTACAATGTCACAAGACTGGTGACACCCTGCCCACAGGAAATGGGAAGTTTGGGTGTGTGACTTATTCTATAATTCCAGTCAGTACCCAGGAGGAAGAGGCAAGCAGAGTTTTTTGAATTTAAGGATAGCCTGGTCTATCCAGGCAAACCAGGGATACATAGAGAGACCCTGTCTTAGAAAACATAACAAAACGAGGGAAGGAAGAAGACTTGAGAGTGGATAAAAGCCTCAGATAACTCTTTGGGGAGCCTTAAAGTAAGTGTTGCCCATCTGAAGAGTCTCCCATTACTTAGAAACGGCCAAGGCATAAGCCTTCTGTTAGTTATTGATTTAGAGCTTGTCTGGGAAAAGCACAGCTTGAAGTATACATTTTCTGCCCTGTAAGTGGAAGGTGTCAGCCAAGTCCACTCAATACAGCTAAACGGCTGCATTTCCTTGGAGAAAGATCACAAAACAGTATGCCACAGCTTCTAAAACACCCCTCTTTTATTGTAAGGATCCATGTTTTTATCCACACTTAAAGAGAGTTTCCATTATGGTTTCAACATGCTTCTTTCCTGAGGTGGATTACAAGGCTGTTAGTGGGGTACACCTCAACTGCTACTTCAGTGGGGCCCCAACTGGTGCTCACTCCCTGGCACTCTAACCTAATTTTTCTTCACACTTAGTGTAGTTTTCTGCACACTCAGTGCACTCATACACCCATGACTGGTAAAATGTCTGACAGATACATGCATTTTTTTTTTTAGCAATGCTATTCTCAATGGAGTTGGAGCATATCTACCCTCTCAAAAGGGAGCACCAAGAGGCACTCAAGTAGACATCCATGAATATCCTCTACCTCCTTAATGTGCAAAGCTGGTCCTAACTCATTCTTCTGATGGAGATCAATTGCCACTGACAAAATCATAACTCTTGGTTTTGAACGTTGATCCTCACTCTTAAACACTTTTGAAGTGTCCAAGTGGAAATGAAAAGATGTAGGTCAATGGCAACCTTGGTTGAATCCCTGTGACTTTTGACTTCTAACGCTAACGAATAAAGGTATCTTACAAGGGATTGCTGGGTCTGAGTCTCAGGGTCATAATGACTCTAATACAGAGTGGATACCACATCTGCAAAAATAGTGTCCTCAACTCACAGGCCCATTCTTCTGCACTGTACATCCGAAGTGCACCTAGTAGGTTCCTCCAAGGTTTTAGGGATAGATGAATTACTTTGTGTACTTGATTATCTTTAGTATCCATTTATAGCTGGTGCTTTCTATGAAAATTAGCTTGAATTGTGACTATGTTGTACATCCTTACATGCTCACCCTCCAGCCTTTACACAGTCATTTTTTCCTCTGATACTTTGTCACTTCATGTCATCTGATGAACTCGTTTGTACCACTTTTGAACTCACTGTGTATTCTCAACTCAAGGTAACTCCAGTACTTTGGATCTCAAAGAATTAACATCAATTTAGAGCTTATTTCCAAGTGATCTGGGACTTTCCCCTTTGGCTGGTAAATGATTGCTCAAATAGATAAATCCAGTTTGGGAATTTTTATGGAAACTATTATTAAACTATTAAAGGCCTTGCAGAGTCTTTTCTCCTTAGCAAATGTGTTTTGAATCTAAAACTGTCTCCTGATCCGGGAATTGAGTAAATGTTCATGATTTTTAAATAGAACTGGCCATTCTCAGTCACTCTATTGATTGCCTCCCTATATTTGTCTCTACAGATGCTGAATTCATTTAAGAATCTCTAGAGCTTTCCGAGTCATGATCTCCAACCTTATCAATAGCACTACTTTTCCCATTGATATAACAAAACAATTTAAGGGAGGAAGGACTTATTCTGGTTCACAGTGTGAAGGGGACATGGTCATTATGTTAGGAAAGGCATAGCAGCAAGATTGGCTTGAGGGAATAGGAGCTTGTTTGCATTTTTTGTGGACCAGGAGAAACAAAAACAACAACCACCACCCCTGTCCAAGAAATAATAACTCACAAGGCACAGTCCCAACAAATTACTTTTTTATGGTCTTCACCACTTCCTAAAGTCTCATAACCTCTTAAAACAGTACTGCCATGTGAGGACCATGTGTTTAAACACATGAACCCATGGGGGGATGGATTTCACATTCAACCATATTATACTGATAGTCAAGACCCAACTCCTAACCCCTAGATTTCCTGTGGTTGTGTTGCTTCCAATCTTTTTCAATTTAAATGACAAATGCAATTCAAGTGACAAATCAAGTTCTATGTCAGACTCTTCTATCACCAGCTGTGATTTGGGGACCACAGTTACAACCAAACATCCAATCAATCGTTCATTGCTGATAACCTTATTAAATGTATAGGTTCTGTGAACATTCCTCTGGACAGAAACCCCTGATTTTCTTTTTTTTTTTGTTTGTTTGTTTTTTTTTTTTTTTTGAGACAGGGTTTCTCTGTGTAGCCCTGGCTGTCCTGGAACTTACTCTGTAGACCAGGCTGGCCTCAAACTCAGAAATCCACCTGCCTCTGCCTCCCAAGTGCTGGGATTAAAGGCATGCACCACCACTGCCCGGTTAACCCCTGATTTTCTAGCCTCATATAATAATACATCCACCCCACCTAGCTCACTCCATTAAACCTTTTTATTTTGTGTTCCATTCAGTCATATCAACTCATATATTTCAACTTCTCTCTACAGGGGCCATCATAGTTGTAAGACTATCCATCCTTTAGGTCTTTGCCATGTGCTGAATCTAATCCTGGGAATATATTTTATTAATAAATTCACCTGTGTCTGGTTTTATGTCCTTCTCTTTTCATGAAGAACCCTCAACATCCAGTTACTGAGATATCACCCAGGTTTTTCCCATCCCTGCTGGCTACATGATGAAATGCTTTGACCGATGTGCTCGATGTGTTCACTTTCCTCGTTGCTCTGGTACAGTATATCCTTGAATTTCCAGTAATTTACCCTTCTGTCCAGGAGAGGAGTTCAGGGAGTTCCTGAAGTGAATCTTCTGCAGTTGACCTTATTGCTTTATGGGAAAGAACACCCTTTAGTGTTTCCTCCTGTGCAGGAAGTACCCTTCCTAAAAACCTGATAGGGAGTGGGTAATCTCTGCAACCAAAGAGTGGGCTCTGTGGCAGTGGGGGTGTGTGTGTGCTCACATCTGGGTGAATCCAGAAGCAGAGAGAGGACTCCAGCCAAAACTGGCACTGGCTGTACCCCCAAAGGCCCATGCCCAGCAATCCACTTCCTCTAGTGAGATTGTTCTACCTCCTGAAAAATCCCATAACCTCTCAAAATATTCTAGCCAAGTGGGGAATCTAAAGTTTGGGGTATATCCATGAACCTTATTGATCCTGTGAGTCAGGGTGTCGGGCTTTCCTAGTAAGGACTCTAAATTTAGGATAGACTTGACTTCTTTCAACATTCAGTACTCTTTTTTAATTTTCTCTATGTTAGGCACACTGGATACTTTCCTGGCTTGTGCTCAAACCAGGAATTGTCCAATGTCCTTAAGGGGGAATATGGTGTTTATCCATGGGTTTCCCTCTTCCGCAGATTACAGGTGTGCCTTGATTATTGCCTGACCACAGACGGCTTCCTAATATATTATTTCTGTTTTCTAATTGTTGTGAGAACTTAATTTCAAACTTGGAGCATTCAGATAAGTGATCGCTGAATAAATACATTTGCAGTCCATGACAAAGTATCCGTGTGGCCCCGTGAGTGCATTTGCCGGTTGTCTACGCATAGAAGTGCTTCAGGAAGGTATATGAGCTGTTCATATTTTCAAGAAAATTATGTGAACATCCAAGAGGATATGTTACAAACAACAGAATTGAGGAATAGTAATAGTTAAAGAGCAGGGGATGAAAATTATTCTGAAAAATATTGAGCATGGTAAATGTAACTTGTACTTAGGTAGTCTATATTGTGATTCAAAGTAACACACTTTTATCCATTTCATATTCTGTAATTATATATGTACACACATACACACACACACATACACACACACACTAATGGAGAGCAGGCCACATGGATATATGGGGGACTTGAAGACCACAACTTCACAGCTTAATGAGGGAGAAGTTTTAAAAATAACTTGAAGAATAATTAGTTAAAGCATTATGAATTCGCTAGGGTTAGTTCAGTAACCAGTTAAGTATAAGCAAGATAGAGATAAAGACTGTGATGTAGCTATAATGGAGATGCTTATTATAACAGAACAGCAACCTACAGGATGAAGTGGAATACCAAGTGGGGGTTCTGTGCTTTGTTGTAAAATTGTACTCACTACCACTCACACTTCTAAGAATTATAGAATTAGCTTTGTTGCCCACCCCTGCAGCGTCCCCTCCATTCACCCCTGCAGCTTTCCCTCCACTCACCCCTACAGCTTTCCCTCCACCCACCCATGCAACCTTCCCTCCATCCACCCCAGCAGCCTCCCTTCCACCCCTGCAGCCTCCCTCCATCCACCCCTGCAGTCTTTCCTTCATCCACTCCTGCAGCTTCCCTTCCACCCTTGCAGCCTCCCTCCCTCCACCCCTGCAACCTTCCCTCCATCTACCCTTGCAGCCTCCCTCCCTCCACCCCTGCAACCTCTACTCCATCCTCCCCTGTAGCCTCCCTTCCACCCCTGTAGGCTCCCCTCACACACCCCTGCAGCCTCCCCCTCCTACATTTCTTTCTTCTCTGTATTCCCATTCATCCTTCTTCTGTATCTACCTGTGAGAACCTACTGCAAGGCAGATAGTCCCATCACTCTCTTTCCAGTCTTGGCATTGTGAAGCTTGTATTGAGTGGTGAGGGTTAGGGTAATGAAACTTGGGGGGGGTAAATGCCATCCTAGGGTCCCTCTGTGCTACCAATATGCAGATAATTTAATAGCAACACAGTCATGGGTTCCTTGAATAAAGACTCTCCATTTGCATGACTGTTGGTAAGTGCCAAGAGGGACATATGAGAATAAGTTATAACCACACTGTGGCATGTAATAAATCTTCTAAAAGAGGTTTACACGCACCCAGCGCCTTGGCCTTTACCCTGTGTCTGCCACTTCTGTTTGTTTTGCATCTAAGCAACAGAAAGTAATCAGCCTCCAAGAAGCTGATTATTGGCCGTGTGGATAACCCTTAGGGTCCGTGTGTGTCCAGTCACTCGGGCCTAGCCACATTTCTCACCACATGAAAAACTATGCTTTCATGGTGCCTGCGTCTCTGGAAAGAATAGTGGCTCATTTCTCCTTCAAGAGAAGACAAAGGGCTGTTGAAATAACAAAATCCAGGATACAGCCCTAGCTGGGGAAAATGGACCATTTATAGTTCCTTCTGACTGAAACAAAAGAGTTCCTAGGGCTAGAAATCACTCAGGACCAGAGCCTTGATAACAGTCAGCGGTGGAGACTCACCACATTTGAGGTATTCCGGGGAGAGGAATGAGGAAATACTGTAACAGGCTTGCACAATCCAACTCTGAATCACACTAGTCTATTAATGAGACAAGTTTAAACAGTCACACTATCACCTCCTAACCAAACTGTTAACACAATTTAACACACGTTCAAAGGGGCACCCCCATGATGTGCTAATGAAAACATTTTCTTCCCAGCATGAGACACCAGTTTTTTTCCTTTCTCTTTGTTGAGTTCTCTTTGATCATGCAGACAAAATACCCAAACACCTTGTCAATCTGAGAGGTTGTAAGGATGTGTTTCAAATGGGGAAACTGAGGCTCGTGAGCCTCAAGGGTAGTATATTTATTAGAATTCTCATTGCTTCTCTGTCTCAGATTTTTCCAATGGCTATTTAAGTGCTGAGAAAACATACTTAAATACTTTAATTTCTATCTGGTAAAATAACAAGTGACTTAGATAAAAGTAATTGAAATTTCTGTAATTGAAATGTACAGAGTGCTACAATTTGATTTTCAAAATTACATTGAGAATTGTTTGTTTGAACTGGACTCTAAAACTGTCTTTAAAAAGAGTGGTAATGGATATACTTTAGACATTTATACTTTGAGGCGATCAAGCAATTTGATATGATTACTTTCATTATAGTTTCTAGATTAAAGCTCTTCAAATCTCTAAAGAGGCATTTTCCACCTAGATAGCTCCACAGACAGAAACAGTGGTACCCTGGGCTAGGACTGTAGAGTATACAAGGGCTTCTTGTTACTCTACCGAAACTGTTACTCACAGAAGAATACATTTTATATGCTATACATTTTAACATAGAAAACATTTGGAAGAGTAGCTTGAAATAGCCAAAATTTTAGAACATAGTGAGCAAGAGGCTCACGGTGTTTAGCATTCTTGAAGGTTTCTAGGAAAGCTTTATAGAAAAAGCTCTGCCCTGTTTTCTATGTGTCAACAGACAAATGACATTAGAAGGAGAGAGAGAGAGAGAGAGAGAGAGAGAGAGAGAGAGAGAGAGAGAGAGAGAGAGAGAGAGAGAGAGAGAAAGAAAATGCCAAGGGTCATTTTAATTGAACCATATAATATGCTGATCACCACCTGTACATTTCTTCTAACCATCTGGATTTGGGCAGCAAAGGTTTTAAACTTTCTTTCTGGTCTTATAAGCCTTTGTGGTTATCTGACAATGATTCATGTAATATTATTGTATATCTGACTCTGGCAGTTACCCATTACACCATGTTAACATATTTCAATAAGTAATCAATTTGGTTTCCAGGAGGCTGATTTAATTCAGGTTTCATTACTTGCCTAGTATTTATTTTTGGGGCATGTTGTCCATCTTAGTCGAGGACTGCCCTTTCTGCATTAGCCATTTTAGGATAAAATACTTAATAAGATTTGCATTTAATAAATGAACTAGAGGATCTGGACCCCCTCTAGCCAGAACAAGTAATTATGTCATTTGTATTGCAAAGCAGGAGTGGCTATAAAGCAATGGTATACTTTTTTTAAAGATTGATAACCCTAAGCAGTATTATATCACACATAAAATGGCAGCCCTGACCGAGGAGCTAAACGTGGGCAGTGTACAAAATCTCGAGAACCATGGAAAGCTGTAAAGTTTTCACTCTGTCCTCTGATAAAATATCCAATTAGGAGAGCTTGTTTACAGTGCATCTCTAGTTCCCAATACTTTTCTGTAACATAAGATGGCATTTTCCCAAGAGAACTCCATGTTTATGTTGAAAGCAAGACTGTCCCATCATGCCCTCATATACTAGTGAAAGCTCCCAAATTTACAACGGCATACAGACAAGTTAGACTGTCTATAAGAAGTGAGGGTAGGAGCTGAAGAGGTGCCTCAGTGGGTAAAGAGCTTACATTGAGTTCTGGTCCCAGCACCCACATTAAAAATCAAGTAGGGCATGGGGATTGGTGACTGTAATCATAGGCTGGGAGGCAGAGACAGGATGATCCAAAGAGCTTGCTGATCATCCAGCCTAGATGAGAGGCAAGTTCCAGATTCAGCAAGAGACCCTGTCTCAAACGAAGGTGGAGAAACGTGAAAGAATGCACCTGCATTGATTCCTGGCTTCTGTGTGCACATGCTTCCTCCCCAAAACACACAGTTGCCCTAAAGACCTCGTAGAAAGGACCTTCTCTTTGAACCACAGGCGCAGGCCACACAAGTCAGAAGGACTGCTGCAGACTACGACAGGTGCATGCCAAACTAGCCAGAAAAACAAATAGGCAAACGCAGGCAGAGGCTCCCTGCTGGAGCAGATACCATCTCAGGCTTCAGAACCACAGATAGGTGGTCCGTCAGTGGGTATCCTCCACTGCCTCAGTGCCCCCAAATGCCTACTCTTCCTCATGATGTTCTCCTACCCCCTAATTCAGGCTGAGACCCCCAGGTGAACCAAAGGTTCAGAAGTTAGCTACCAGGAGTCCATTTCCCAACATGGACAAAAACTTCGTACTAGATCAAAGATCAGAGGTTATGTTGGCTACCAGAAGTCCAGGCTACAAAGTCCAGAAGACCAAAGAGAAAACACAAGCCAAGGACAAAACACCCATCCAACAAATACGAATTCTGTAATCAGCAACTAGACCTATAATCATCCCAAGTCCAAAGGCCTGAACACTTGTGTGAGAACTCAATCAACAACAGCCAGGTAAATGTGACCCCTCCAGAGCCCAGCTATGCTATGACAATAAGACCTGGATATTCCAACACAGCCGAAGCACAAGAAGATGATGTTAAAGCCCACTTTATGAAGACAATAGGGATCCTTAAAGAGGGAATGAAAAAGAATCCCTTAAAGAAATTAAGGAAAAGAAAAACAAAAAATGGGAGGAAATCAATAAATACCTTAACGAATGCCAAGAGAGCCAAGAAAAAACCCGCACTGGTGAAGGAAACCATTCAAGACCTGAAAATAAATAAATAATTAAATAAATAATATTTAAATAAATAATTAAATAAAGAAATTAAGCAATAAAGAAAACACAAACCGAGAGAATCCTGGAAATTGAAAATCTCAGCAAGAGAACAAGCATCACCAACAGAATACGCGAGGTAGAAGAAAGAATCTCAGGCATTGAAGATACGATAGAAGAAATAGATCCATCGGTCAAAGAAAATGTTAAATCTAAAAATTTCCTAACGCAAACATCCAGGAAATCCTATGAAAAGACTCGGAGCTGCCAATACTGTTTATAACACCACTAACAAGAACACAATTGAGAGGCTTGTTTAGCATTGCCTGTATTGTGTGCTCACGTCACTGACATGCACAGAACTTCAGAGACCGACACTGGTGTTAGTCCATATCTGTTCTGGTTTAACTCTAGATCGATGATCTTAATTGCTTTGCTAAATTTGCATAAAGTAGCCAAGATTTAAAGATATTCCTAAAAGATCTTAACACATGTATTAGTGCCTACACTCCAGTGTATATGATGCTCTATGGCCCTTTTATTTCATAATATATCTACGTATGATACATGTATGTGCATGTTCATGTCGGTGAGGATGAGTGAGGTGAGTACATGCTTTCATGTATGTAGAGGCCAGAGGCCAGAGGGTATCATTCCTCATCTTACACCTTGTTTGAGGCACGGTCTCTTGTTCACCACTGCATATGCCAGGGTATCTGATCTGCTATTTTCTGGTTATTAACCTGTCTCTATCTCCCATCTCTTAGTACTCATGCTAAGGTTGCAAATCATGCTACTATATGGCTTTAAGTGGATTCTGGGGAGCCAAACACAGTCTCTCTCTCTCTCTCTCTCTCTCTCTCTCTCTCTCTCTCTCTCTCTCTCTCTCTCTCTCTCTCATTCTCTCTCCCTCTCTCGCTCCTTTCCTTTCTCCCTCCTTCCCTCCTCCTCTCTCCCCTCCCTTTTTTGTTCTTCTTTTCTTTATTCCTCTTTCTTTGTGAGTGTATGTCAGATACCCCAGGTTGTCTCTGAATTTACTCACTAGCCAAGTTTGACCCTGTACGCCTGATCCTGCTGCCTCCATAATCTGATACTGTAATTACAGAGTCACAAACCCCATCATCAACAAAGTATGTCTTAAATTTGATGAACATATTTTTAACCTTATCTTCCCAGGACTCACATCCTCATTAAAGGACACACACACACACACACACACACACACACACACACACACACACGCAAAGCAAATGGAAAAAGCTGTCTCATAAGAAAATCAAAATTCCACAGAGGCTTCTAGCCTCCGACAGGAAACCAGAATGCTGACTGGGAAAATCTCTTCGGCTTCTCCCATGTGCTCAGTAAACCCATTTAAGAAGTTGTTAGAAACCGAAAGAGGCAATTTAGAGGTGGCAGTGTCCTCCTAGGCTTCAAAGGGAAGGGGATATATTTAGGCACCTTTCTGATGTGAAAATCTGTTAGATTCAGGAGCCTGCAGTGGTTTGAATAGGAAATGTCCCCTATAGGATTATATGTATGAATACTTGGTCCTAGTTGGTGGTACCCTTTGGGGAAGGCTGTATGGTGGCGTCCCCTGGCTGGAGGACATAAGTCACTGGGGGCAGTCTTGGAGAGATCATAGCCTTTCCTCTCTTCCAGCTCATTCTCTGCTATTTGTGTGAAGTGGAATGTGCAGACCTCTTGGCTTCCTGCTCCTGCTGCCATACCTACCCCTTTCCTCCATGCCTCCCCACGGTAATGGACTCCTATCCACCTGGGATCATAAGCCTGATGACGCTCTCTGATAATTTCCTTTTCGGGGTGTCCCATCACAACAGAAGAAAAGTGACTCAAAAAGTTCTTAAAATATATTTTTTGTTGAGATTTTAGTGTCTAGAAATTTAATTCAATGATTCATCATTCTGTCCATTAATGGTCTGCTATAAACACCGTCAACACACCCAACATTTTGGTAGGTGCATTGGCTAGTTTTGCCAGTTTGACAAAAGTTGGGGTGATCTGGAAAGGGGGAACTTCAAGGAAATTTGAGCAAATTGGCATGAAAGCCAGTCTGTGGGAGCATGTTTCTTGATTAATGATTGATATGGGAAGAAGGCACAGGCCTCTGTGAGTGGTGCCATTCCTAGGCAGGTGGGTCTAGGTGGTGTAAGAAATTAGGCTGAGCGAGTCATGGGGAGCAAGCCAGAGAGCAGCATGACAGTCCTCCACAGCTCTTGCTTTAGCTCTTGCAGATTCTGCCTAGAGTTCTCACCCTGTCTTTCTTTTATAATGTATTACAACTCTAAGTTGAAATAAACCCTTAACTCCTCAAGTTGATCTTGTTCATGGTGTTTATCCAAGCAACAGAAAGCAATCTGGGACAATAATGTTCTTATATTATATTATATTATTATATTATATTATATCTGCATAAGTATCAGTATGTATCAATTTATCATATGTACCAATTTAAATATGTATACTTGTAAGGAAGGTCAGAATGTTTTATGTAATTAGTCATATACATATGCTGTGCACATATATTATATATACATATGCTGTATATATGCATATATCATATGTGTTCATATATATGCATATGTGTGATTATGTATCACATATATGATGTCAGCTTCACATATCTGGAGCCTGAAAATCTGCAGAGGTTGGCTAGATTGGTAAGAAAGGATCAGTCCTCCCCTCGTTCTGAGAGTCTGTCTACAGTCTCTGGTGTTCCCATCTCTTTCTTCTTCACATGTATTCTTGTATGGCCTTCATGTTTCCCCACATAAGAAAATGGTGACATGCCTGAACTGTTTATCTACAATAACCAAGATCACATGCAGACCGTTGTGGGTCAGGTTTCAACGTGTGACCTTTGGGAACCACAATTCAATGTTCACTTCTAAAGAAGTATGTTCCATATTAGAAAAAGTTGGAGCTAGAAGGAACCTGGAGAACACAGGTGCCTTCCAGATTGGATGACATCATGCGACAACTCGTCCTCACAGCTTGCCCCTGAGCCTGTCTGTGAAGGTGTTTCCAGGAGGGCTTATCTGAGGGAAGAAAAGTCTTCTCCTAGAGTGGGCAACATCTTCTGAGAGGGAAGATGGAGAGAGGTCAGGGGGAGAGCAGTGACGCCTCCTTGCCTGCCTTCATCTCTTGCTGCTGAGTGCCTCCAGCGTGTCTTTGCAGCTTCACTAACACTGGAACTTCCTCCTTCAGCCTCAGTGTGGACTGAACACCAGCAGCTCTCCAGAGAGCCTCCGGGATTTCAGTGCCAGACCGGAACTGCAGAGACAACCAGCCTCTGGTCTCTTAAACTGAGCAGCTCCTGGTTTCTCAACCCATTTTACATGCCACGGGGCTCCCCAGCCTCTATTGTACCACGTGATACAACGCTCCCCTTTGAAAGTGATATTCTTTCCATCAGTTCTGCTTCTTTAGAGAACCCTGACTCATACCCACTAGTCTAGCGCAATCTCCCGATTTGATCACTGATCACAGGGCTAGTGACAGAGCTGGGAGTAGCTGTGTTGAGATTGTTAAATCCAATGTGTTTCCCACCTCCCAGGTTACAACTTACCAACCACAGCGTTTTGATAGAGATAATTTTAAATAGAAACTAAGTTGGGTGGTCACGGTAAGTTAACAAGATTTTTAATGTTGGGACCACACACTTTTAGAGACAACAGCCTAGAAACTTTGCAAGGATCTATGTCAAATTATTAAACAGCCTCAATTTAATCTCTCTTCTCTATCTCACCTATTTCAATTTTGACTGGAAAGACTAACTTGTAAAACTGAAGAGGAAGGGGTCAGGGCTAAATCCTCAAAGACACAGCTTTCCCTAGGAGCAGTAAAGCTCTCTGGGTAAAGGTGCATTAGGGGAAGTGCAGGGCATCAAAACTGAGCACTTGGAAACTTTTAGTTAGTGTGAAACAGTCAGTGACTCTGAACAGGAAGTAAGACAGCACTCGGGAGGCTTGGGCATTGAGAAAGAGAAACGAGACATCTAACAGTAGATTGAACATGGAGGAAGGGTGTCCTTGAACTAAACTGGAAAAAAAACCTTCTTAAGTGCTCGTTACATGGGCTTCTTCTGTAGCAAATAACTATATCACATGACCTCACAAGTAGGGCACACATGTGTACATATATGCATGCAGATGGGGGATGCACAGACATACATGCAGATGAGGGATACACAGACACACATTCAGATGAGGGATGCATGCACACATGCAGATGAGGGATGTGCACACATACATGCAGATGAGGGATGCACACACACATGCAGATGAGGGATGCACACACACATGCAGATGAGGGATACACACACACACATGCAGATGAGGGATGAACGCACACATACATGCAGATGAGGGATGCACACACACATGCAGATGAGGGATACACACACATACATGCAGATGAGGGATGCACACACACATGCAGATGAGGGATACACACACACATGCAGATGAGGGATGAATGCACACATACATGCAGATGAGGGATGCACACACACATGCAGATGAGGGATACACACACACACATGCAGATGAGGGATGCACACACACATGCAGATGAGGGATGCACGCACACATGCAGATAAGGGATGCACACACACATGCAGATGAGGAATACACAGACATAAAATAAAATTTTAAAAAATCATTTAAAATATTAACACGAATTGGATAAACAAATCATGCACACATTGCTTTGACATTTCTATTTGTGTGTGTAGATCCATTGACTATGAAAACTCAAATTGTGCTCATCAAAGTTGTTGAATGCTAAAAATTACAATTGATATAGACGATCCTCCCAGATGTATGTACACTTGAACATGTGGATTTCTATGTGCATTTCATTTCAAATACAGAGATGTATTTAGAAGTAATTTTTTTCTACCCTATGTCCATGCTAGGCTCTATAATGTCTTCACAGTTTTCAAATAACAATTTTTCATGCTCTTAAAAATCAGTCCTAAAAAATTTATTTTCACTACTTTTTCCTCAATGGGAGAAATCTGATCTCTCTGATTTTTAAAGGAATGTAATCTTGTCAAATATTTTCTGGAGCTAGAAGTGGTGTGCTCTAACTACATGCTGCACTCACTCTGTTCACTTTGAGTTTCCTGAGGATGAAGAAAGGATACAGCACACCCACCATTATCCTTACGTTTTAAAAGAACCAAAGCATGTTTTTAAATCTTAGAAATAACTAAAGACATATTGTTGGATTAAATTTTTGAAAATCTTCCCAAGAGCAGATTCTATACCCTTCAACAATGGCTCCACTCCCAGGCAGGGTTTGGTAGTAAGTGCTATATGCAGATGTTGAACCCCACTAACACATACAGTTAATGCCTGCTAAGTTAGAACTGTGGGTATATGTGAAGATGAAGTTACCTAAGATACATCAGCCTTTATTTATTTATTTATTTATTTTGTTGACTGCTTTTCAGTCACTATCATCTTGACAGAGGTAGAGGAAATAGTAGTAACCTAATTCAGGGTGTTGAAAATATTCTTAATTACCATATATGTATAACACATGTCTCTCTCTCTCTCTCTCTCTCTCTCTCTCTCTCTCTCTCACACACACACACACACACACACATACACACATGTACAAATGTCATCTCTCCTCATCTCTCCTCCAAACTCTCAATTTACCTTCTCTAGCATCTACATAGTACCATCAACCTTCTCCATTTTCCCCAAGTAAGAAACTTATCTGGTCCAAGTCCTCTTCCTCACTCTATTCTCAGGCTATGAGCTCTGAGATTGTGTCTCTTCGGATTCCAGGTCCTGACAGCCTTCATTTTCCTCCCCTTTCTCCCTGAGATCCAGTCCCACCTGCGGTCTGGACAGCAGCAGGCACAAGGTAACAGAGCTCCTGCAGCACTCCTCGGGGTGGTTCACTCTGCTTCCGGCCATCCTCCCTGGACCCATGCTTTCAACCTGACCTCTCCCTCCTCCATGAGCACCTTGAAGTTCTCGTGCCTCTGAGGTATCTGGCCCATCCTTTGTGTGGGATTCCTGTGGAGAGACTCGCAGCTTCTGCACTGATCTTTCCAGATCTAGGCATTAATAAAAGATGTCACATCAGGTTTATGAGGTATAGTGACTACTAATGCCTTGCGCTGCTTACTTATGAGAGATTTAGAAATGCTCTGAGTGCTTTTTTTTTTAATTTAATTTTATTTTATTTTTTTAATTTACATTCCAAATCACTTCCCCTTTCCCGTTTCCTCCCTCCCCGAAAGTCCCATAAGCCCCCTTCCCTCCCTCTTTTCTCCGTTCAACCCCCTCTCATTACTCTGTCCTGGCGTTCCCCTACATCCAGTCTTTCCAGGACCAGGGGTCTCTCCTTCCATCTTTTTAGAAATCTATTGATATGCTGATTGTGTCTAGGGTATTCTGAGATTCTGGGTCAATATCCCCTTATCAGTGACTTCATACCATGTGTGATCTTTTGTGATTGGGTTACCTCACTAAGGATGATATTTTCAAGTTCTGACCATTTGCCTAGGAATTTCGTGAATTCATTGTTTTTAATTGCAGAGTAGTATTCCATTGTGTAAATATACCACATCTTCTGAATCCATTCCTCCGTTGAGGGACATCTGGGTTCTTTCCAGCTTCTGGCTATTATAAATAAGGCTGCTATGAATATAGTGGAGCATGTGTCCTTATTGCATGCAGGTAAAGTCTCTGGGTATATGCCCAGGAGTGGTATAGCTGGATCCTCCGGAAGTGTCATGCCCAGTTTTCTGAGGAGCCGCCAGACTGCTTTCCAGAGTGGTTGTACCAGCCTGCAATTCCACCAGCAGTGGAGGAGTGTTCCTCTTTCTCCACATCCTCGCCAACAACTGCTGTCTCCTGTGTTCTGAGTGCTTTTAAACTGCTTTAGAAATATATATGCACATATCATGTGGGTTTAGACTACCGACATCATACGTGTCATACACACACACACACACACACACACACACACACACACACACACTCACACACATTTTGCTTTGGAAAAACTTGAAACTGTGCTTCAAACCTCCACAGTTATCCAAAGATGGCCAGCTCGTTAGGCTGGGGAAGAAGTGGCCGGAAACCCCCTAGTTTATAATTCAGCCAAATGCTTGGAGGAGGCCTTGCGGGAATGATGAATGGCTATGACGGGCTAATTCCTCAGCTCTCACTTGTGACAGCTGAGTTCCATGATATTTGTCTTACATTTTCTCTTTGGCTACGTGTGTGTGTGTGTGTGTGTGTGTGTGTGTGTGTGTGTGTGTGTGTGTAATACACTCAGGTAGCCCCACCGGTTCATCTATTACTGCATTGGCAGCAGGAGCTTTCCATTGATTTGTTTCTCTGTCTTTGCTTTTTCTTTCTCTAACCCTTCATGCTGCAATGCAGAAGATTTATTCCCAATGATTTATTAAAATGTAATTCTAAGGTGACTCCACATCAAGGAAGTAATCCGCGGGTTATCTTTGTTTAAACTTGCAACCTGCTTTGTCAAGGAAAACTGCCTATGAAATTTTCATTATAATAGACAGCTTTTCATAATGAATGAAAAACAGCCATTATGATTGGAAACAAATTGCTCTGAAACAAACTCTTTGAAACAATGTGCCGCTTAATTGTATTTTGGAGGAGGGGGAGACTGGGGCAATTCTATTTAATTGGTTACATTTTTCAGTTCTATAAATTAATTTGCACTACCCAATATCACTTAATTTTTCCCTAGGAAAGCTTTTGCTTGCCCTAGCAATATTATAACTGCTAATTCAATTACACTGAAATTGTTTAATAGAAAATATAATTGCTTATTCATACAGAATACCCATTAAAGAAGTGGGGGAGTGCGAACCTGAGGGTTACTGCATATTAATACTTTGGGAATACAGATGGGAATGTTGTGCGGGGAAGGTGCAGGCTGATCTTTAATTGTTCATCACCTGCCTGCAAAATAATATGAATGGACCCAAACTAAATGACCACTCATTACAGGTTTCAATTTAGGAGCTTGGCTGGGGTCAGCAGATTGCTTATGCTGATCCCAATGATTTGAAGTTGTGATTACCATAAGCAATTTAAATTTTATTGATCGCCCCTTCTGAAAGTTGTAATTGAGCATAGATGTTGGACCCAGCGCTCTCCAAGCGAAATTGTACTCCGAAGCCCTCTCTGGGTTCCTGCAAGAATCAATAAACAGTCAGTCACATTAACAATGAAATAGGTCCATTAACATGCGGAGGTACTGGCGTAACTTTATTTAGGAAGGGTGTTAGTTCACGTCATTGTTTTATCAATGGATCTTGCCTGTACAAGGAAAAGTATGGCTTTAATATGTGTAATAAGCTTGTATGAAAATGAGATTATATAACGCAAATAGATGGAATGTGACTAGGTATGTGGTTGAGTCCTTAGGGTGTCATTGTGATTCACAGCGTCATCTTACTGTAAACAGAGGTTTTATATGACTGGAATTCCAGCTCGCCGGCTGCAGAGCTCTGCAGTAATTTGGAATTTTTATTCCTGTTTATTAGATACACGGTTTCCCTCCGTCAAGGTTAAGTACATCTTGGAGGCTCCGTGCTCAGGAACAAGTGGTGGCTTGTTATGAGAACTAAATAACCTACCCTGATGAACTTAACAGAAGGCTAAGATTTCCAGCGGAAATCTAACCAATTCCAAGGGAATGGGGGTGGTATTTACATCCAGAACACCCCAAGGTCTATTCACAACGCTGACTTACCTATGGCTATCAAATCATAGAACCTTAAAGCGTCTGAGACTGCATGGCAAATAGCATATCGGGGATAGAAGCTGATCTTCTGAAGGAGGGGCGAAGAGATGACTCTCGGTATTTCCTTTTCTGAAATGAACTGATCACTAATGTCATCTCTGCTTTCTCATCACATGAGGTGCAGCCAACTGGAGGATTGCCATCCTCTAGGAAAACTTGAAGCTAATGGATTGCAGAGATAAACAATCCCATGTAAGTCTTTGTTCTCATCACATGAGATCTGGGGTACACAGACAGCCTGCTGCAGGGGTCTCTATTAGGCACAGTGTAGAATAGCTGAAATGAAGTGGGAACAAACCTTCCTGGTCAATTGAATTGCCTGATATTGACCAACACCACTTTCCTGCCCTTTCGATTAACTGAGCTACAGTTATTTTATTTTACTTTTTTTCCTCAGAAAATTCATGGTCACTGACTCCAAGTCTTTTATTAGTTATGAAGTCATTAAAAATCTAGCAAATAGTCCAGCTTCTTTTCTAGATGTCTCCTTTCTTCCCCTGTCCCTCCCTCCCTTTCCCTCTGTGCATCCCTCCTTTCTCTTTTTCTTTCTTTCTCCCTCTCCCCCCCCCCCCGGTCTCTCTTTGTCTCTGTTTCTCTCCCTCTTCTCTCTATATCTTCCTCTCTTTCTCCCTCCCTCCATCTCTATTTCTTTCCTTCTTACTTTTCAGAGAAAGCTTCATGTAGTACAGGCTGAGTTCAAACTCTGTCACTGAGGGTGACATGAACTCCTGGTTCAGTGTTCCCAGCTATCAAGTGTGTGTTACATATTTAGTTTATGAGCACAGGACTTTGAACCTAGGTCCTCAAGCATACTGCACAAGCTTTCTACCAACTAAATTGCACGAAAATGCAGAGTACAATTGATAAAATTTTTAGTGTTTACTAAAGAAGCAGGCAAAAGTATTCCCTATTTTACATTTGTATTTTCAGGTTTTAGGTCAGTTGTTCTTTTTCAATCCAGTGGCTTGAACATCAGATCCTGTGTATGAGGTTAACATGTATACTTGAAAACAGGAGAGATAGCTCAATGGATAAAACCTTGCTGTACAAGTTGGAATGCTAGTAATAAGTAAATGTATATGTATATGATGTATATGTGTATGTGTATGTATATGTATAGCATACACACACACACAAATATGTGTGTGTGTGTGTGTGTGTGTGTGTGTGTGTGAACAAAGCCAGGCTGTCACATGTACCGATAACTCCAGAGTTGGTGGTTGATGTTAACAAGAAGTTTCTGAAACCTCACTGGCCAGTCAGCTTAGTCAAAGTGTTGACTTTCAGGTTCAGTGAAAAATAGATGCTATCTCAAGGAAATAAAAGAAAAAGTCATCAAGTAAGATATTATGTCCTCCTCCAGCCTAAATGAAAGCAGGTATTGGTGCATGTAATGTTCATATGCATGGTCACACACATGCACACACACAAACATGCACGCACACACACCACTCACACTTGTACACGGAAAAGAAAGGCAACGTGTATTTAAGTATATTTCTTTTCAACTTACATGTTGCCAGATATTTTCAGAATAAAATGAAACTAGACTGTTTTCTTTCCCCACACATCTAGAAATTCTGAGCATACAAGCCTAATACAGAAATCAGATTGTTTTTAACAGCAAAAAGTTCCACTTATTTGACTTATAAGAACGTCTTACATTTTGCTTATATATGATGTTGTACACCATATTCATTCACCTTGGACAATTGCCCTTGTGTTTAAAATACTGTTTTGTACTTATTTGCTCAAGCATTTTTACTGAGCTTCCACTAAGCAAAATGTAACATTTCAAGTGCTCAGAAACCTTCTGATTTCATTTATAAATAATTCCCAAACAGAATGTCTGCTTCTAACATTAGCTTCTGAAATAGAATAGAATCTTAATTAGTTTGAGATGAATTCCTACTTAAGCCATCGTAGAGGAAATGCACTCATTTCCACCTCTAATAGATCCTCCTGTGTTTGACTCTGATGAGAATGGTTTTTTAAAGGAGGCCTCAGGTGTGATGCCAACTGTTCAAGCTCATTGTCAGCTGCTGGCTTCCAGAGTATTAATTCAAGATTAGTGAAAATATAGGGCTATGCCTACATTGGCCAACTCTGTTACAAGACTGAGCAGTTTTCGGTTAAGGGTGCAGCATCCTCTACAATGCCCTTGAGGTAGATTCAGAAGCTCATTCCATTTCCATCTGCTCCCATCATTAGAGGATGCAGTTGATTGATTCAACCGCAGCTTAAACAAAAGGTGAGCATGGATGTATTTATATATTGTATGAATACAAATAAGCATGCTTTAAGATCATATCTAAGTGCACATGTATTATGTATGTATGTATATATCTATCATCTATGTATCTATTTATCTATCTATCATCTATTAAATCTATCTATCTATCTATCTATCTATCTATCTATCTATCTATCTATCTATTCCTCTATTCTGTCTATCTATCTATCATCTATGTATCTATTTATCTGGCTATCATCTATTAAGTCTATCTATCTATCTATCTATCTATCTATCTATCTATCTATCTATCTATCTATCCATCCATCCATCTATCTTATCATCTATTCTGTTTGTCTATCTATCTTCTATGTATCTATTTATCTGGCTATCATCTATTAAATCTATCTATCTATCTATCTATCTATCTATCTATCTATCTATCTATCTATCTATTCCTCTATTCTATCTATCTATCATGTATCTATTTATCTGGCTATCATCAATTAAATCTATCTATCTATCTATCTATCTATCTATCTATCTATCTATCTATCTATCTTCTTTTCCGTCTATCTATCATCTATGTATCTATTTATCTGTCTATCATATATTAAATCTGTCTCTCTCTCTCTCTCTCTCTCTCTCTCTCTCTCTCTCTCTCTCATCCATGCCATCTATCTGTCTATCTATCATCTATGTATCTATTTATCTGTCTATAATCTATCTATCTATCTATCTATCTATCTATCTATCTATCTATCTATCATCTATTTATCTATCTATCATCTATCTAATTTTTTTAAAGACCACACTGCTTTTGTCCAGTAGTTGGAAGATAAAAATGACTGCATTTGTGTTAGGTCCTTTGGTGTTGGGGTAAAAGGACAATAGTAGAATAAGGTAAAAACAAATGGCTGCCATTCTCTACCCATCTGTGGGTACCAGAGAATGTCCCTGAATGCTAATGTCTCATATCTTACCCAGCATTCACTTAGCACCTATGGCATATAATGTCGTTATGACTACAATTAATATTATTGTGGCAGTCTTCAATGCATACAATGTTAAGTCTACCTTTTGGATAAAGCATTGATGTATATATGCAAATTCTCTTGTGGGACTTAACACATTGCTGCAGAGTAAATATCCAATAACATTCTGGGAGGAAACTGATCAGGCACAAAACCTTATGAAGCATTTATAGGTAACTAAGGTAAACTAAAGTAACTGCCCCTTATCTATTCACACTTCTCTTGTAGGACAATATTCCCACCTACACCTTCAGGTTTCAGCATGGCTCACAGCTGTCTAGATGGGGATGCCTTTTTCAGTACACATAGCCAGTGGATAACATATGAGATGTCAAGATCATTTCTTTAGTGATGACATTGCCTGCCCGCCTACTTCTTTCATCTTCTTGGGAGTGGTGGTAAATTAGTATCTCTCATGGTTTCTCTAGGTGAGGAGCACCTGGAGGATGGCTGTGTCATGAGGCAAAGGGAGTCTTGATGGAACTGTTCTTTTCTGACCTTCATTTCCCATTTGACTCTGAGACAACTTACTTTTTTATTTGTTTGGAGAAGTATTTCATATGAGCCATTATATTTTAAGAGTAATTTTGTTGCTGCAGTTTAGGTAGCACTAAAACTTACTTAGCGTGCAAACCATGCCTTCATGTAGATGCTTTCTAGAATTCTGCAGCCGCTGAGAGAACTACAAGAACCTGGAAAGTAGCTGGGTTTCACAGGGGACCATCTGTGACTTCTTAATGTTAGAGGACATTTCTGCTGAGGATGCCCTGATCTTGAGGAAAATGCTAAGTTTGGTGAGGTTGCTGGCTTCACCCTGAGAAAGATACTCAAATATTGAGACACTGTGGGTTGTCAGAACAAACCCACCTTTGCTGGTGGTGGAATATGTAACTGCATTAACTAAATTAAACAGGAATTGGTTTTAAGTTTAGAAAGAACCAAAAGTGAAACTGGAATATCTTCACTTGATCTTAGCCAAAAGGCTGAGAAGCAATGAAACTGGAATATCTTGATGAATTAAAATATTTGTTTTTCTAAACACATTTATCTCTTCACAGAGGGAAAACAAAACCTTACAAACAAACTGAGAAAAAGAATTTCATACTTTTGTCTAGACAAATATCATATTTCTACAGAGAATAAAAAGGAATCTCAAACTAAGAGAACAGTTGAGGTCTTTGAATTGTTCTTCAGCTCAAAGAAGTTTAAGAATATTATAAATAGCCTTCTTCTACAGCAGTTATTGCAGTAAGTGTCCCTCTGGTTGTCTAACTTAAATGGCACTTTCCATAATTGATTATTGCCACATTTTTAAGCCATGAAAGATCTTATCTAACCTTAGATCCAACAGAGAGCTAATTTCCAAAATATATAACAAACTCAAGAAGTTAGACTCCAACAAACCAGATAACCCAATTAAAAAATGGGGTACAGAGCTAAACATAAATTATCAACTGAGAGATTTCCAATGGTCCAGAACTACTTAAAAAATATTTAACATCTTTATTCATCAGAGAAATGCAAATCAAAACGACCCTGAGATCCCACTTTACAACAATCAGAATGTCTAAGATTAATAACCCAAGCAACCCCCCATGCTTGTGAGGATGTAGAGAAAGGGCAACAATCCTTCATTGCTGGTGGAATTGCAAACATGTACGATCACTCTGTAAGTCAATCTGGTGGTTTCTCAGAAAATTGGAAATAGTTCTACCTGAAGACCCAGTTATACTACTCAGGCATAGACCCAAAAGATACTATGTTCATAGCAACTTTATTTGTAATAGCCAGAAACTGGAAACAACCCAGATGTCCCTCAACCAAAGAATGAATACAGAAAATGTGGTTCATTTACACAATGTAATAGTGTTCAGCTAGGCAAATGGTCAGAACTTGAAAATATCATCCTTAGTGAGGTAACCCAATCACAAAAGATCACACATGGTATGCAGTCACTGATAAGGGGATATTGACCCAGAATCTCAGAATACCCTAGACACAATCAGCATATCAATAGATTTCTAAAAAGATGGAAGGAGAGACCCCTGGTCCTGGAAAGACTGGATGTAGGGGAACGCCAGGACAGAGTAATGAGAGGGGGTTGAATGGAGAAAAGAGGGAGGGAAGGGGGCTTATGGGACTTTCGGGGAGGGAGGAAACGGGAAAGGGGAAGTGATTTGGAATGTAAATTAAAAAAAATAAAATAAAATAAAAAAAAATAAAAAAAAATGAGGGCATCCAGCTCCATAGGAGGAACAACAATATGAACCAACCAGAATCCCCAGAGCTCCCAGGGACTAAACCACCAACCAAAGAGTACACATGGATGGACCCATGGCTCCAGCTGTATATGTAGTAGAGAATGGCCTTGACAGACATCAATGGTAGGAGAAGCCCTTGGTCCTGAGAAGGCTTGATGCCCAAATATAGGGGAATACCTGTACAGGGAAGCGGGAGTGGATGGGTTGGTGAGCAGGGGGATGGGGGGGGTGAGATGGGTTTTTTTTCAGAGGGGAAACCAGGAAAGGGGATACCATTTGAAATGTAAATAAAGAAAATATCTAATAAAATAAAATAAAAAATGAGGATATCATGAATTTTTCAAGCAAATGGATGTAACTAGAAAATATCATCCTGAGTGAGGTAACCCACACCCAAAAGGACGTGTATGATATGAACTCACTGATAAGTGGATATTAGCCATAAAATACAGGCTACCTGCTCACAGACCCAAAGAAGGTAAGTAAGACAGAAGACCCAGGTAAGGATGCTTGAATCTTGCTTAGAAGGGAGAATAACCTAGTAATAGGAGGCAGAGGTAGGAAGGGACCTGGATAGGAGAAGGGATAGGAAGGGGAAATGGGGAGATCAGGATTGAGTGTGGGGAGAAACAGGAGAGAGGGCCAGAGAGACAGAAGAATTAATGGAAATATACAACTGCTGGGGGTGAGGGATGGGAAAGGAATCTCTAGGAAGCCCCAGAGACATAGGATGGAGGAGACTGCCAGGAGCCAATGAGGGTGACCTTAGCCAAGATGCCTAAGTGTGGGAATATGAAAACAGAAGAGGTCTATAGCCAGGCAGGATATCCAGTAGAGGGATAAGGACACTAATCCCCCTACACCCACAAAAAAACCTTTTGACCAAAAATTTGTCCTGTCCAAAAGAAATGCAGGGACAAAGATGGAGCAGAAACTGAAGGGATGGCCGACCTCTAACAGGCCCAGCTTGAGACTCATCCCATGGACAAGCACCAATCCTTGCCACTGTTAATGATACTGTTGTACTTGCACACAGGAGCCTAGCATAACTGTCCTCTGAGAGGGTCTACCCAGCAGCTGACTGAAATAAACGCAGATACTGCCAAGCACTGGACAGAGGCCAGGGACTCTTATGGAAGGGGAAGGACTGAAGGCCATGAAGGGAATAGGAACTCTATTGGAAGACCAACAGCATCAAAAACCTGCACTCTCTCAGAGAAGAAGGGGAGGCAGATGGAGGGAGGACTCTGTGAGGGTGGCACTGGGAGGGGTAGCAGCACTTGGAATAGAAAGACAGACAGAAAGAAGAGAAAAGAAAAGAAGATAATAGAAGAGAAGAGAAAAGAAAAGAAAAGAAAAGAAAATGCTTGGGAAAATTTCTGAGCACATAGTCAAGTTATAGTGGTTATTTGGACTGTTCCCCATTGGGAATTTCACAAAAATTCTCTAAATGTTTCTTCTGTGCTTTATATCAGAAAAGTGGTATTAGTTCCTGGTCAGTAGTGATTTACTTACAGAAAAGGAAAACCACATAGTGTCAGGTTGAGTTTGCTTAGTTTGAACAATAAGTGTAGATGTTATGGTAATGAAAGATTTTTCAACTAAGATGGCTTAGAAGACAAAAAGCTTTCTTAATGATCCATCAAGAATTGTTTAGGATAAACAGGGCTGTGCAAGCAACATGTGTTTATTTGGGGGAAGATATTTATTATTTGTGTTGATTGTAAACAATAGTTTTGAACACTCAACTTTTCTGACTTGTACTGGCATGGTAGCAATGAACAATTTGAATGGTCTTCATCTATTGCTTAAGTGTAAAGAGCTAAATGATTCATTATGCACTGAAATATATTCATTTGAAATTTCCTGATGATTGCTTCTAGAAAAAAATTTTAAATGCCATTTAAAAAAATTACTACAACATGAGTATATACACATACAGATACACACACACACACATATATATATATACATACATATATATGTATATATTCCACCATGAGCTAAAAGGGAAAAATGGATTATATAATAGCTAACTATTCTTATAAATTAAAATTGAATAGCAAGAACTTCCATTTTTGAGATCTTTGAAAGAAAATCACAACCAACTTCTCTTTACTTGAGAGCATTTTAAAACTAGAAACAATTAAGTTTTTGAAGTGGATTTAATTCTTACTTCTTTAAACACTCATATAACATCTGCTACCTGGCATAGAAATTACCTCTCCTGACAGGAAGACAGATAAAATGTATTTAAAAGTTCTTTATGTTGGATATGCTATCCCTGTTGCATTTCCCAACATTATAATTTGAACTTGAGTGTATTTAACGACAATTTCCTCCAGTAGTGCAAGAGTAGACTCGAAAATACATAATTATTCTCATTCTGGGACACTCTATTATAGAAATACAGAATTTGCAATTGTAGATTAAGCCATCAGTCAATCAGGTTTAACTGTGGCCTCTGGCAGTGGTAAAGGATTATGGAAGATGCAGAGATAGGCAACACAATCACAACCTGTGTCCAATGAGGATGCAGAGACAGGCAACACAATCACAACCTGTGTCTAATGAGGATGCAGAGACAGGCAACACAATCACAACCTGTGTTCAATGAGGATACAGAGACAGGCAACACAACCATGATCTATTTTCTTACTTGGTGATCTCATACTGTAGGACTTAAGAATTGAATCCTCCCACTTGTTCATATTATTAAAATTTTGTTCATCAATAAAATAATTGTTTTTTCAATTTTTTTCCTTAGTGATGCATAGAATTCCTATATAGAAATGATCTCATTGAACCAACACTAGATATTTGAGTCTTAGTTTTAATTGTGAGGAGACTATGGGGAGAATGTAGATTATACAGTCAAACAAAGTCAAGACCTTGAGTTTTAGGTTGTACTTCAATGTCTGAGTAACGTTTCTGGTTCAGAAGCCAACCTGATACTATTTAAATTTGTATACTAAATTTTTTATTGGTAATAGTGGAATAATCCTGTGCTGTATGATTAATGGTTTGGGTGGAATGTCAGCCTACAAGATCTAGCCCACCTTACACCCCTAGATAAAGGACGACCACATGCCTGGGGAACTTTTCTTTTCTTCCACTGTAAAGACCTACCCTGAGTTTATGTCTCCCCCATATACCCATAGTGGCTCCAATTGTGCTCCCTATCTGAATCTAGCAGATGACTCAATTATCATCTCTGATCCCTGGACTCTTCTGACTTCTCTCAAAGGATCTGAGTGAGGAAGCCTCACCATCATTTATTCTATATGCTTCCTTTTCAACTGATGATATGTATACCTGGACATCCCAGAACCCCCTTTCTCTAGTAAACCACAGGCACGTATATCTCTCCTCAAGACTTTTGTATACCCACAACCCCACCTGGGATGATTGTCAACAGTTACTGTCCCCCTGTGCACATCAGAAAAAAAGGGACAACATGAAATACTAAGAAAGTGGTCCTGGGTCCAGATGTGGATCTCTGGCTAATAATGCTTATCAAATTGACAGTATGTTTATGTCCTACTGACTCCATTAAGATCCTAATACTGACCAAAGTAAGGGGGTGCCAGACACTTACCACCAGACTTTCATCCCAAATACTAGAAAAAAGTCCCAAAAGTTAGAGTGATTTGAAGGTATGAATAGGTCCCAGATACCAGAGATAGCTTAAAAGATGCTTAACAACAGAAAACTGATTACGAGCCAGAAGGAAATAGAGGCATACCAGGGTCATAGTGGGAGTACTACAAGAAAACCCGGATAATAAACTACTGTGGTACAACAGATGAGAGGGAGGCAGAGGATGAATAGGCCACCATTAGAGAATGATCAATGTGCCTACTGCAAGAAGAAAGGACACTGGGAAAATGAATACCCTAATCAAAAGAAGGACCAACAAGTATTGCAGTTGGTAAAGTAATGGGGCCCAGGTGTTTACAATTTAAGCCCCAGAAACCTAGGGAAACCCTTAAAGTTGGGCAAAGCAAACAACTTTGTAGTAGACACCAGGGTAACATAGAAGACCCAAGGCCAACTGACTGATCAAAAGATTCCAGTCCAAAGGTAAAAGGAAAAGTGATCTACAATTCCTGGACCACCTCCTCTTCCATTGACCTAAGAAACTCAGTAACTCACTCATTCTTGGTCATGCTTGGTTGCCTTTTCCCCCTTTGCATAAACTGAAAGGCACTATCATCTTTGATCAGGAGACACAGTAAGATTTACAGATATCCAGTTAAAACTTGGTGTCTTGCCCTCTATCCAAAGAATACCTCCTAGCTGAAAGTTGTGCTCCCAATCAAAAAATACTGTTGGACTACCTCTCAGATATCTAACAAAAATTTTCAGCAGGTATGGGCAGAAGTCAAAGTTTGGGGACTGGTCCTATACCAAGTTCCTACAAATGTTTAACTCATCAGTTCAAACACCACTGTCCAGATTAAATAATACTCAATAAATACTAAGTGATCCTGGAAGCTAAAAGGGGAATTGTACTTCCTCTTGTCCCGCTTAGAGAGAAGGCATCCTGGGGGTCTGTCCGTCACCCTGGAAGACATCTCTCCTGCCTGTGATAAAGCCCTGGAATCTCTGATTATAGATCCATCCCAAGGTTTCAAACACATATACTTCAATGAGTCTGATTGCTCCAATGAAAGAGGTGTACACTATCTTGGACCTGAAAGATGCATTCTTCAGCTTCCCATTGGTAGAAGTAAGTCTGCCCATGTTTGCTCTTGAATGGACAGACACAGAGAGTAGTGATAATGAGCAGCTTACCTAGATCAGGTTGCCTCAAGGATTTTAAAAAAAATTTCCAACCCTGTTTGTGAGGCACTAAGTGTTGACCTCCTGTCCTTCTGTCAGAGGTTTCCCAGATCCATAGTCTACAATATGTAGATGACCTCTTCCTCATTTCTGAAAGAGATTGTATAAGGGCCACTGAGGAACTGTTGTAAGAGTAACAGACCCTGCAGTACAGAATGTTGGCTAAGAAATTCCAACTTTGTACATCAGAGGCCACTTAGCTCTGCTATCATTTGAAAGGAGGCAAAAGAAGCCTACTTCAGAGTAAGATTGTTGCCCTTCTTCTGATCTCAATTCCAAAGACACAATTATAAGAGACAGGTTTAAGAATTCTTATGTGCAGTAAGATATTGCCAACTCTGTATGCTAGGGCTTGCAGGAATGATAAAGCCACCATACACTAGCAAAAAGTGGGGCATTGAACCCCTAGTCTGTACTGATTGAATAAAAGGCATTTGAGGCTTTAAAAAGAGCTCCAACCACAGCACTTCCAGATGACTTAAAACCTTCCCATCTGTTTGCCCCCAAAACAAAAGGCATTGCAAACAAGGTCTTAAACCAAACTGAGGGTCCAAGGAAATGTCCTGTAGCATACCTGTCCAAACAATTAGACCCTGTAGTTGCAGGATGGCCCACCTGTCTAAAACGTGTGGTGGATACTACTATTCTAGTGAAAGAAACAGACAATTAGCTCTGGGTCAGGATCTTATAGTCATAGCACCTCACACAGCTAAGGCCCTCCTCCCAAGAACACCAGAACACTGACTGTCTAAGGCTGTGTGACCTAGTACTAGGCCCTATTCCTGGATCACCCTCAAGTTCATTTTAAGAAATCTACCACCATCAATTCTGATATGCTCTGGTCTGATGATGGACTGCAAGAAATCATCCATGACTGTCTTGAGTTGACGACAGTGGTCCAGGGGATCTGCTTAGCCCTACCAAGCAACACTCTAAAAGATCCCAATGCAGTCCTCTACCTGGAGAGGAGGATATAATTACTTGCTAGTTTTTAAATATACCTTTTCTGGGTAGATAGACAGATTTATCAACCAAACGTAAACTGTTCACATAACAGCTAAAAATCTTCTCTGGGAACTGGTTCCCCAATTTTGTCTCCCCTCAGCAAAAGGGTCTAACCAGCCTGGGTTTCATAGCAAATACCTCACAAATAATATCTAAAGCTTTAGGTATAGCTTGGGAACTTCATCGTACATGTAGACCCCAGAGTTCTGGGCAGGTAGAAAGAATGAACATGTTGTTAAAAGAAACCCTAATAGACTCTCATTAAAGTCCAGCAATGGATGCATAGACCTCCTTTCTTTGCTTTGGGCCCACTGCATGCCATATAGGGAGGGATTTACCACTATGCGATTATGTTTGAAAGACCTTCCCTACTGCTTCCCTGTCTCAGAGATCAACAGTTAGCAAAACTGTCTAACCATTCCCTTCTCAAGTCATTTCAGGCCCTCCAGTTCTCCAGAAATGCTACTCATTGGCTTTTCTGAGAGATCCGGCCAACCTCTGAGTCCACCACCAGTTACCCCTTGTTTAAGCTCAGTGATTCTGTCTGTCTGGGACTAGTGGGTAGCCAATGGGGACTGCAAAAAACTTGGAAAGGACCCTACATGGTGATTCTTCTCTACTCCTACTGCTGTGAATATACCTAACATTATACCATGTATTAACTACAACAACTGGACACTGTCACCAATCAGGCTATCTTCTGAACTATGGACCCATTAAAATTTAAGGTTTCTTTGGGTCCTTGTCACTTATACTTTCTGTACCTCTACCTCCTTCTGAGTCTTGTGCACTGCCTTTTGTGTATAAGTGCATGGTCTAACCCCATCACCCCAAGGTGGGATAGGGCCTGGACCTAGAACTGAGGGAGACAGATTCAGGGAAGGTGTTAGCTAGAGTGACTAAAGGCCACCAACCCAATTCCACCTTTACCTTTGCTTATCAATGCCCAGTTTATTAAGTGTCTGTTTCTACTGGAGAAAGGAAAGATGTGGGAGATTATCTTTTGTGACAGAAATACAGAGTTTACAATTCTATGCATACTTTTCAGTTGATCCTCTTAACTGCCAAGAACAATGGAGTTTCCACCGTGAAATATGGGATGGGATGTGCTTCCTGGAAACACATGAATGAATGTATAGATCCCTTTCAAGGAATGCACAATAGAAAAATGTAATCCAATGGCCATAAATTTAAAAGTCTGAAAATTTCTTATGAAGGATTCTGGCCTTTGGGAAACAGGGAGAACCTGGAGAATCAGACTATGCATGGTAAGGGATCCAGGGGTAGATTTACTATCCAGAAGAAATGGACCTTCAGATACCCAGACCTTTGGGTCCTAACAAAGATATCCTACCTGTGTCAAATGCCTGGCCACTTTCCTCTCCAAAGAAACTGCCTCAAAAGATACCAGGGCCAGATAGCCCCTACCTGCTGCTGTCCAGGAAGTTGGGGAATCCCAATCCCTATTTTTCACTCTGACAAGTTCCACCATATAGTCAATCATTTCTAGCCAGAAATTGACTAGGGTTACTGGCTATGCTCAGACCTCTGGACCCTGAACTACACATGATAGAAACTAACTAGACTGTCAGCCCATAGACTGACTAAGCTCACTGTGACTGGGGAAAGTCCAAATTAACATTAGAGGACATAAAAATGCTGAAATTTATCTAATACTTAATATTTGTACCTAGGCTCTTCTCCTTATTCTAAGCCTGCTATTTCTGCCTTGTGGTTCAACTCATCTTGACAACAGCAGTATTACTGAACCATTGAGACTATTTGGTGGGCGTGTACTAATGGTTTAACTAAATATGCCTCTTCGAATGCATTCCAAACTGAGAAACCCCTTTTCTGCATCTTAGAACATAAGATTAGCAGTGGGGCCCTGAACCTTAAACTGTGTGGCCAATTATGTAAAACAAAGGATTTAATTCAGTCAAATTAATGGTGCTTAGGATCAAATACATCACTTTAGAGCAGAATGAATCCATGATTTGATTCACCATGACCACTGTGGAATGCGATAGGGAAAGATTCATCCATCTTATCTAATTTGGAGACATTTTTGGTTTAACCTGAAGCTGACTCTAAATTGGTCTGCCTCTGCCATGAAAGTCCAATGGGAAAACAAAAGTACCTGATCCTGTTCTAAAAATTCAGGGTCAAAATGCCCCCAACTAATTTCATGTTTCAGCTTCTGTTAAACTGCTTGCTTTACTTTCCCTTGGAACTGTCAATTAGGATATAATTTTTCTGTGTTCTTTGCCTTTAAAGGTTTGCTGTAAAATGTATTCAAGGCTATTTTTTGAGAAGCATTTCTCTCCAGCCAGTCATTGGCAGATCAATACAGACTCTCCATGCTAAGTGGTCTTTGGGTCTCTACCCTACAACATGGTGTACCTCTTTGTGGTTTCTAGGTTTTTAAACAAGGCCATGCAATCTGTGTTGAACTGAAGGTTGGTGGTTACCTGAGTTGATTTGAGATGGAGTATTTCAACATGTGATCCTGAGTTGATTGCGCTTTTTTTTTTTTCAGGAGGTTTAGGAGGTATGGCTTTGAGGCAGATAGTACACCATTAAGGTTGAGCTCTGAGAGTTTAATCCCAAACACTTTCACCAGTTTTCTCTCTCTGGCTTGTGTTTGAAAATGTGAGTTCTCATCTTTCTGTTCTAGGTACCATGCCTGCCCCTTGCTGCCATGTTCATTGGCATAACTGACTTTTGTCCCTCTGACACCATAACCCCAAATAAACTCTTCCTTTTAAAAGTTGCATTGGCCAAACTGTAACTGACACATTCGTCAGGACTGAAGATGGTGTCATATGACATACCTAGTCTCTAGATCTTGATGTGTCAGTTTTGGATCCAATCAATTTGTTTCCTGAAATGCCTGGAAGATGTTTGTAAACTAATGAGAATAATGAGATTATAAATGTGATCGTGGATAAGAAAAAAAAACAAAACACCAAAATGAGATGTTTTAAGTGTGAATCAGTTTAAAAATGCTCCTTAAAAGTGCAGACCGGGCCTGGAGGTTACTCCCTGGTTCCACAGGAACCCATTTAGTGGAAGAAGAGAATCAAATTAATTTCTACAATTTGACCTCTGACCCCAGGATGTGCACATACAAGTTTGTACCCTCTCCAATGTACACACACAAGTTTTCCCCTATTCCCAAGAAACACTGGCAACCTTCCCCATGGACACACAATGGCTTTCCTCTGACGTCCAAGCCCTGCATGCTCACCCTTCATGAGCTCACACACGTTGACCTCTGACCCCTGTTGGTGGTATGTACCCTCCCTCCGATGTGTAAACACCAGTTATCCTTTGACCTTGGGGAGTTGCACATACCACCTCTAAATAAACGATACAATTTATTTTTTTAAAAAAAATGTATGTTAAGAAGTCAAAATGATTCATTTCAGTTGACTTTTTACTGAACTGAAAGCAAAATGAAAGTAACTTATAAACTTCAAACAGCAACAACAAAACCCATCTTATGCCCTCTAAAGTAAAAGGTGCTCTTTTTTCCTTAGAGCCAAACTCTGAGGGCATCTGGTAAAGCATGCAGCATGTCTTTAGCTCTTGTGTGCAGGCAAGAACTTCTTTAGAGGGATTGTTTCTTCCACAGGTCAACCACTGTCTTTCACATGTAGCATACACACAAATTATCCTTGATTGCTAACATTTCATCCGTAAAGTTACTTGGGCTTAAAAAAAATGTGTTGGCCATGATGTTGACTTGGTATAAAGCAGGGTTACTATATTGTTTCTCTAGAGTATTTGCTCTATCTGGAAACATGTCTTTCATTGCTATTCCTAAGAAGTTCGTATTGGTATAGAATGAGTAAAGGCCTGAGATGTTGCTAAATATCCAGCCCACCCACAGAAGAAATTGTTGGGTCCTAAATGTCAATAGGACTGAGGTTAGTAAACTCAGTTCTAGGACCACATGCATACTACCACAGGCACAGCCCCCCGCCCCCCCCCCCCCGTCCGCAACAAACACAGACAAGCATGCATGCGCACATAAAAACGAAAACAAAATCTCTTTACTTTGGTCTCCCTGCTCTAAACGCACATCATCAGAAACACAGCCAGTGTTGAGCACATGCTCTATAATGAGAATTACATGGACAGCATTATGGATTGAGCTGAGCGGTTATGATGATAAGAGCAATCCCTGCGCTTGCCAAACTTGTGTTTAAGGCCCTCTTCAGAGAGTAGGCAGAATCCTTCCACTAGTTTCTGTTTGATTTTTTGTTTCCTATCCTTGTTGGTGTTTCTCAGTGTGTTATTCCAATATCGATATCGTAGGTGTTAAGAGTAGGTATTTCTTTGTTATGAATAATTCTGATCACCAGGAATACCACAATTTCAATAGGTTTTCAGTAGCGGTTTTGTCACCTGACATTTCCAGAGCTACTCTTCCTTCTCAGCAGCTGTGTGACTAACCTGAATAGTCTGTGCCACCCTGGGTCGGAGTGCAGGATTCCTTCCGTGGGGCCAGCGAGGTCACGTATTAGGCTCTTTCCAGTTAAAAAGACTGGAGTTATAAATACATAACTTGCTTGCTTGACAATGTCATTGAAATAACTCACTTATTTTTGTCACCCCACTGGTGGTAGCTACTTTTTTTTTTTCAGAGTCTCATATAGTCCAAGGAAGTCTTGAAGGAGTAATGTAGTTGACCCTGGTCTTAACCCTTAATGCTCCACTTTCCATATGCTAACATTATAGACATGGTGATGACCTGTTATCATTTTGTTCTACTTACATATTTTATAAACAATAGCAAGACACAATGTTACTAAAGTGACCAGACATGCAAAGGGATCTTTGTAGCTTGAATTGGAGGCTCCAAGCTGATCTTCATTTTCCTGGGATGTGGGGCACACATAAATGGCACATCATCTGCCTTGTTTCTTTTGTCTTGTTTTTTTTTTTCAACATTATTTTCATTGATTCTTTGGAAATTTCACATCATGCACCCTAATCACCTTCATTTCCTAGTCCTGCCAGGTCTGTTCCCCCATCCTGTGACCTTCTTTTCCCCCCGAAAAAACATTAAAACTAAAATAATTCTAATTTTTGTCATCTATATACTCACTGGAACACGGTCAAACTTCCAGTGACCAGCGCCTTAAATACAACTGAGCCTTTCCCTTCCTTCACCCTTGCCAGAGGTCATCAATTGTGGAGAGTTACACTTCAGCATCCTTATCACGTTTTTTAGAGAATTCTCTTCAGCGGCTTCCTGTTTAGACTGATACTTTAGGTGGGACTTGGAGGGTAGGGATTGCCACAGAAGCCTTCCATCTCTCAACTATGCCTCTGCATCCATTGATATCACTGCAAAAGTAGTTTCCTAATTCTTTAAATTCAGCAGGGGCATGGATCGTGGCTTCCATGTGGTATCTGAAAGCACAGACCAAGAATGTGGTCCCTGCCTGTAGTAGGCCCATGGACCCAGACAAGGCACTCGAAAGCAGTCCTGATCATAGACATCACCATAGCCTCAGTGGTCAGTGGCCTCAGTGGTCAGTGGCCTCAGCGGTCAGTCACCTCAGCAGTCAGTGGCCTCAGTGGTTAGTGGCCTCAGCAGTCAGTGGCCTCAGTGCAGGCCACTCATCACTGTGGAGCTCTGCGACAGCATGGTCCATGATGTTAGTATGGCTTCAGGCTGCAGCTCAGACCAAGAATATTCACGTGGCCTTTGGTGGTAACATAGCCATGGACATTGTCTTAATTAGGGTCTCCACTGGGGTGAAGTGACCATGACCAAGGCAACTCTTACAAAGGACAACATTTAATTGGGGCTGGCTGATTCGTTCTGACGTTCAGTGATGCAAGATATTTCCTATCCATTCACATCGAGGCAGTGAGAGGCCAGTGACTGGAGGGGAGAGAGGAGGAGGAGCTAAGAGAAGGAGAGGGGAGAGAGAAGAGGGAGTCTGGGAGCTGCATGAGGGAGCAGAGGAGGAGACGCAGTTCCAGATGGCATCAGACATGTTTCTGGTGTGCTGAGAAGTTAGACATATTGAGATAAAACCTTATCATTGTAATTTGGCATTATGTAATTGGGAGTTTCATATACATAAATGTATTTGGTTAACTACTCAAGTTTAAGAGCCATGCTTTACCGGATACTTGGAAGTAGTGGGTGCTGGGCAGGAAAGTGGGACCCTCTGGGACTTGGAGCAAAGGCCTGGCAGGGCAATACTATATTTTAACAATTTCCCACTACAGTTCAGTTCCTTATCATCATGGCGTGAAGCATGGCAGCATCTAAGCAGGCATGGTGCTGGAGGAGCTGAGAGTTCTGCATCTTGTCCGTAAGGCAAACAGGAGGAGACTGGCTTTCAGGCTGTTAGGAGGAAGCTCTCTCAAAGCCCACACACATAGTGACACACTTCCTCCAACAAGGCCACACCTAATTCAACAAGGCCTTACCTCCTAATAATAGTGCCACTCCTTGGGCCAATCATATTTAAAGCATCACAGACATCAATACAGATCCCCCAGCCACAGTAGAGTTTTCAGTTAGTTTTGAGACGAGATTCAGACCAGATTGGCACAGAACTACCATTTAGCCCAGGCTGGCCCCAAGCTCTCTATCCTCCTGCTTTTGCCTCCTGACTTCTGATATTATAGGCAAGTGTCATCAATCCTGTCTGATTTCTTAGTTTTAAACCAGTACTTTTTTTTTTATAGAAGAAGTTTGTCATTGCTTGATGTCATGCAAAACTTCATGACAAGAAAGGCTTTTGGCTCTCAACATGGAAACATTTTCAAAATGGCTGTACATAAGAGCTGAAGCTATCATTCCAATGTGCTCTTGAATGACTAGACTGGAGCATCAGCAGTGGCTTGGCCAGATGCCCGGGTGATTTTCTATTGCATTACTCCACTGAACATGCAAAAGCTCATTCAACACACCCCACCTCCTCCCCCTATTGCCATCTTTATTTCTTGATCATTCCTGAGGAAGCGACAGGTGATTGTCTTCAGATCATTTTGAATGAGAGAAGTAATAATATTGATAATAAAATCCAAATTCAGAAAAGACATGCACTTGATTCAGCAACCAGAGTATTTGTGTGTGGTGTTAAAGGTGTACTAAAGATGTATTAATCTTATTTTCCCCTTTCATTTTACATGAAAGTTGTCATTATTGGGATAAGAATAAAATGAACGTAAGTATGATAAATGATAAGTGCCCACGAGAGTCAATACACTACTCCATGAAAGCATTGCCAATCAGGCAGTGCAGCAGGCTAATGCACCCTGCAAGCAATCACCTCTGAGGGATGCTAAATCTGTAACTTAGTGAGCGTGGCATTTAGCTTGGAGCTGATTTTGGCTTAAGGTGAAACAAAGGGTACAGTCACGTGTGGACCATAGTAGGAAGCTCTGTTTTGGGTGATGCCCCTGCAATACCATGTAAAACGCAAAATGGCTTCTATATCCTTAACAGGCATCAGTGTATACATGAGCTGTTTATTGACTGCTAAGTAACAATCAAAGTTGACACTGTCCTATGGTTATTTTTATGATGGTGAAAGGAAGAGGAGGACCATCAGTTAGCTCCCAGTTTGAAAGCTCTATCCTGTATAATGAACCTGATGAACACAAATTTAAAAAACGCAAGGGCTGAAGTCTCCATGCTTCTGGGTACCTGCTATACTCTTAAGGCATACTTTTAAAACTCGATTCTTAATTATTAATAGAGAAGTCATTCTCTCTGCATTTGATGATCTCAAGACCTCTTACACAGCTTCTTTGTTAACTGCCAGACCGTGCCTGTTCTCTGTACTCCAGTTAGCAAGATGATGGACAAGAAGAAAGTTGTTCATATGGTATTTGAGCCCAAAAGCATTTATTTCTATTGCCCTTCAGAGACAAATGTAAGAGCTTGCAACTGGCCTGTAGACATATGGCTGACTGGCTGCACTTGGGTTGACAGAGAATCTGTTGGGTGTAACAAATGCTATTACTGGTTCTTGGGGTGAACGGTGCTTGGTATTGACATGAGTCATCTTGGCTTTTCTGATAGTTTAGAGAGGCCTGCTACACTCTCTTTCCATGTAGCTGATGAATTATTTCGCATATATTGAGCATGTACTATATGCTGAGATCACATGTTAGAATAAAACAGAAGAGTCATACCCATCTTGAAATTCTATCTTCTGCCCAACAGCTCAGGGAGGAGTTGGAGACATTGAAAAGGAAAGGATGGGGATGAGAAAGCAGCCATTCTTTCAGTCTTTCCTTCTAGCCAGCACTGTGAACTTCTATTCTCATTGCCTTGGCCCTGACCCAGAGAGGACTTTCTGGTGTGTGAACACTGGCGGAGAACAACAAGAAAATGGAAGGGGAAAGAGATAAATCGATAGTGGCTGAGGTAAGTTTATAAAGATGGTACTGTGTAGACTATAACACAGAAGGACTTCCTGTGACTTTGAATACCATAGGTTGCCTACGTAGGAAGCCAGAACTGAGTGTGTGGTGGTGGCCAGCAGGATTTACCTTCGTGCAGATCATCACTCTGCTCTTCCTTAAATTTATACTGATATAGGAATGTAGTAATAGTTCTTTTATGTCACATATTTCCATGAATGTCAACAAGGGCTATGTCAAAAAATTGCCATTGAGCAGAAATTTATCCTAAGGGTCTAATATGTCTTTGGATCCAAGAATATAAACAAAGAGAACAAACAATGGCAAACAATTTACTTAATTTTTCTCTTCTTTTCCCTTTCTTTCCCCTTTCCCCTTCTCCTTTCTCTCTTTTGTCCCTGACTTATTTCTTTCATCTTTTATTCCTTCATTCTTTCCTTTTTTCCTTCCTTTCTTCCTTCACTTTACCCTACCTCCCTTCTCTTATTCCCTCCTTTTCTCTTTCCTGCCTTCATTTCTTTCTTTCTTTCTCCTTTCTTCTCTTTCTTTCTTTCTTTGTTTCTTCCTCTTTCTTCCTTCCTTCCTTCCTTCCTTCCTTCCTTCCTTCCTTCCTTCCTTCCTTTCTTCCTTCCTTCCTCCCTCCCTTCTTCCCTCTCTCCCTCTCTCTCTTTCTTTCTTTCTTTCTTCCTCCCTTCCTTCCTTCCTTTCTTTCCCTCTTTCTTTCTTTCTTTCTTTCTTTCTTTCTTTCTTTCTTTCTTTCTTTCTTTCTTTCTTTCTTTCTTTCTTTCTTTCCCCTTTTCTTCCCTCATTTCTTCTATATTTCTTTCCTTCCATCTGTCTTTCTGTCTTTCAACAGAGTCTCATGTAGCCCAGGAAAACCTTGAACTTGCTATATAGCCAACTTGAACTGATCCTTTTCCTACCACCTCCAGCGTCCTTGCATCATAAGTATGTAACCCCACACCTTGATCTAGTTACATCCTTTTGAAGTGTGCTGAAGTTGCTATAACACAGTTATGGCTATGATATAACTAAAAGTTAAAAATAAATACTATAATTCTGTGTGCTTAAGCAACCCAAGTTGAGGCTACTTAGAGGATAATTGTCAGACGAATGGTATCTAATAGAAGAGTTTAAATAGTTCCTCCAGACAGAGAATTCTGGGGAAAGCATGGTGCCTATCTGTTCAAAGTCACTTGCTGAAATGAGATGGGAGACCAGAGGACTTCCAAATGGTACACATGGACCATAACATCTGTGGAAAGAAGGATACTCCTAACTTAAGCACTGGGACTGTTTTTGTAATCTAGATTCCAGCAGCCTCAATTCAATTGCATTTCAATTCTATTACTCATAAACGAGGACAGAAACACGCATTTGTCCTTACTGTATTTTCCATCCTCACTGAATGCCTTCTAGACTGAATGAGATTATAAAGGAAATGATTTTGAATTCTTGCAAGAAATTCGAATTCAAGGAATAATTGTAAGATCTTACATCCAATTTATATATTGTTTTTGCTAAATAAAAGAGAAAGAATAGTTTGAATTTCATCCCGCTGTTTCGGTAAAAATCTCTGAATTTGTCTTCCTGAGTTGTTTTCTATGTAATAGATAAAAGTCATTGTCCTTCTCAAAGTACCTTGTCAGCCATTTTTTTCCAATACCTAGAATTTAAACCTTTTGTTACTTTATTTTTATCTGACTGAGGAAGTGGCAAGAGGATTTTAAAATTGATAAATGCGTGAGGCAGCTTTTCTCTCCACCATCCTTTCTGTCCCCATTTTCTGTAACATGAACTGAGTCTTCTCTAATTTGAATTTCGGGAGTTGTAACTGAGGTTTGTGTAGATCAGCTTCTTTCAAGCATGTGTTTTCTTTGGCCTCTCTTGGCAAATACACCACGTCAATTATTACTCAGCTGAGCCTGAAGGATGTCAGCTTTGGATAGGGAGTGGAAACTTCTGCACCCATGCTGCTGCTGCTCACAACCAGTCCAGGTCACACAGATCAAAATCTGCATTATAACCACAACATGAAACATCTCATTTCATCTGAAATGTCCTTTTGCAAATGTTTTCAGAAATTGTTCTCTGTGCTTACAGACTTACAAACATTTCTGTGAAGTCTTGCTGTTAGTATCACATTTTCTAAATTAATGTATACAGCAAACATTGTATGTTATATTTGTTGATATAATCTGCGCTTCTACATCATTATAATTGTATACATTTCCTTGATGACCAATGTGACAGCACCGTAAACAATTTATAATCAATTGGCCTTATGTTCAATTCTAGAGCCTGTGATGACTCCATTTTTAAAATTAAAAGTATTTTAAAGAGCTGAGCAAAAAAAATAAAACCCAAACCAAACAAAACCAACCAACCACCCAACCAACCAAACAACCCCCAAACATCTGTAGAGTGAGCTCACCCAGAGCTCTGGGAAGCAGGAAATGCAGGTATTTGTTATTTCCACAGAACAAAGCAACTCGGACACAAGAGACAGAAACAAGGCAAAGCAACAGAAAGAAGAGAAATGGGTGTTACTGATGGAAGGCAGAGCGGAGACTGAAGGTTTGCTCTTAGGGATGCACAGTGTCAATGCCTTATCCGGTCCTCATCAGAGAGGAGCCCTCTGGCAGCAGATGGGAACAAATGCAGAGACCCACATCCAAACAAGATGCAGAGAGGCAGGCTGAATTGGGTGCCACCATCAAATCTCTCCTCTCAGAGCTCCCTCAGAAGAGGAGGTAGCAAGATTGTGAGAGCCAGAGGGGATGGAGGACACCAGAACATCATCCTCTAAATCATCTAAGCAAGGTACATTGTGAACTCACAGAGACTGGATCAGCAAACACAGGGCCTATGGGCTCTGCCCTAGGTCCTCTGCCTATGTATTAGATCTGTTAGCTTAGTATTTCTATGGAACTCCAGAGTACATAAACAAGTGGATCTCTGACTCTTTTGCCTGCTCTTGGGACTCATTTCCTCCTGAGGAAAGGTTTTGCTTCATCTTCTTATAGTTGGTTGTTGTCTCTTAGAAGCTTGTTCTTGTCTAATAAAGGACAGAAAGGAGTAGATCTAGCAGGGGAGGAAGGTTGGTTGGGAGGAACTGGGAGGAATAGAGGGAGGGGAAACTCAAATCAGAATATTGTATGAATAGCAAACTTACTTTCAATTAAAAATAAATAGAAGTTTTAAAGGAAAAAAATGTTGAGAAGAGAGATTTGGCTATGCCCACAGTAAAAGTTTGGAGAAAGTATTAACAAAGCACAAAAAGCTAATTGGTCATTTCAAAGTAGAGAAAAACAACAACAACGAAACACCCACTGAAACCCTATAGATAAACAACTGATTTGTCAACATCGCATTGTAGTAGAGAACTTTATCACCAAGCCAGTTGAAGCTGGCTTTCTTGGGGAATTTGGCTTTTATTTGCAACTCTGATTGCCCAGTAGGCCATATAGACAGCTTAGTTTCAGCTCCATGCTGCTAAACTTTAGCAAAATTATTACTTTACTCTTTAGTTCCATCTACTGAGTTCCATCTCCAGGAACTTAATCTGAAACAATGGCCTCCCAAAGTTTTAAATTAACAATTATATTTCAAAATATACATCAGAGGTAAGCAAAAACTTGCTAGAAAATGTAATTGGTGAATTTTTTTTTTCATCCAACTTTGGAAAATCAGATGGTCGAAGTATGAAATACTGTACGTAAAAGTTTTAAAATGTTTTACCATCTCACATTTGTTATTGTAAAAAAATTATAGCAAGACAAGTGCGTTTCATAGTAGTATCTACCTACAGCGGTGTTACTGTATTCTGTTCTAATAAACTTCCCTTGACCTCAGTCCTCCTCTATTACAAATATTTTCTGTAGATTTAATGTTTACAACATATTCACCTTCAAATGTAAAGGAACTACTGAGATTTCTTACATATGGCCCTGACTGGAAACAGTTTAAAAATACTATAAGTTTCCATAGCCACATAAAAATAATTACAAATAGATACTGAGGTAAAGGTAAAATTAAATTATCCTTTGAAGAAAATACAAGAAACTTTCTCTAACATTGGATTAGGCAATACACCCCTGAATACTGGAACCACAACCATAAAATAAAATAAAATAAAATAAAATGTATAAGTGAATCTAAAAATCTTCTTTTAAAAGGACAGTGAGAAAATGAGAATGCAAGCCAGCAGCAAATGTGTACAAACACATATCTGATGAAAGGCAGACATAAAAACACAGAAAGATTCTTGTAGGCCAGTAATGGCGGAAAACAAGTCAAAGTGAAAAATGGGTAAGCAATTTGGTAGAAACCCAGCAAGAACTTCTTGCTTTAGGGTGGGATGCTTTGAATGAGAATGTCCCCCGCATGTCTGAACACTTGGTCTCCAGTTGGTGGTGCTCTTAGGGGCAGCTATGGAATGTTGAGAAAGTGAGATCTTGTTGGAAGAAGTGGGTCACTGGACATGGGTTTTAAGGGTTCATAACCTTACCCTAATTTCTCTTTCTTCCTCTGCTCCCTTTGTACAGGTGACCTGTGATCAGCCAGCTTCCTACTTCTGCCACCACACCATGTCACATCTTCCCCATCATTATGGACACTGTCCCTCTGGGACTACACTGTCCCTCTGGGACTACACTGTCCCTCTGGGATTGTTAGCTGAGACAAACCAGTTCTCCCTTATGTTGTTTCTGCTCATGATATCTTATCTCAGCAACAAAAGTTAACTAATGCAAATAATAAAAAGATAGAGGCACTGATAACTACGTTCTGTGAGGGACAAGACAGTAAATACCCAGGATTGGTGGACTATATACAGTTCCTCTCATGAAATCTCTGTTTTCATTGAGTTAATGATATTGGGAAATATTTTTAGTATTATTTTGTGTGTAGTGCATGTGCATGTGTGTTTGTGTACTTGTATGTGTGGGGTGCATGCATGTGTTTGTATGTGGAAGCCAGAGGTGGAAGTTGGGTGTCTTCTCCATGTTGGTTTTAAGACAGTGTCTCTCACTGAAATTATAGATCCCTAATTGGATAAACTGGCTGGACGGTGAGCTCAAGCATTGCTTCCAGCTCCCCAGATGTAAGGTTACAGGCAAAGGTACACCCTTCACCCCAAGTTTTAAGTGAAACACAAGGATTCAAACTCACTTTCCCACAATTCCATGGCAGGTACTTTATTCACCCAGCCACGTACCAAGAACTTTAAATTTTTATCTGAACTCATGAAGATGAGAATATTAGCACATTCCTATAATCCAGGTGCTCGGGAAGCTTATACAGGAGAATTGCCCTGAGTTCAAGGCCAGTATGATTGATAGTTATACATCAATGGACACAAACTAGAATCATTTGGCACAAGGGAACTGCAGTTAGAAAGCTGCCTTCATGAAACTGGCTGCAGGACAGTTGGTGGTATATTGTTTGATCTATGATTGATGTGAGGGGTCCAGTCTACTGAATAGTGCCACACTTGGGCAGGTGGGGCTGGGCTCCATAAGAAAAGTAGGCTGAGAAAACTGTGGAGAACAAGGCAGGGAGCAGCGTTTCTCCATGGCCTCTGTATCAGTTCCTGCATCCAGGTTCCTGCTTTGGCTTCCTGGATGATAGTTTGTGTCTACAAATTATAAGATTTGAAATAAACCATTCCTCCCCCCTCCCCATGTTGGTTTTGATCATTGTGTTTCATTAGAAACCTAAGACAGTCAGCATGGAATACATAGAAAGAAACAGGCCATCCAGAGCTGTATAATAAGACTCAGATTCAAGAAAATTTTTGTTCTTCCTTCTTCTTGAGCTTCATGTGGTCTGTGAATTGTGTCTTGGGTATTCTGAGCTTTTGGACTAATATCCACTTATCAGCAATTGCAAACCATGTGTGTTCTTTTGTGATTGCATTATCTTACTCAGGATATTTTTTAGTTCTATCCATTTGCCTAAGAATTTCATTTGGTCCTTCTTAGAAGGGGGATCAAAATACCCATGGCTCACAGCCAACCAATAGACTGAGCATAGGGTCCCCAACAGAGGAGTTAGAGAAAGGACCCAAGGAGCTGAAGAGGTTTTCAGCCCCATAGGAGGAACAATAATATGTACCAACCAGTACTCCCAGAGCTCCCAGGGACTAAACCACCAACCAAAGAGTATACATGGAGGGACCCATGGGTCTAGCTGAATAGGTAGCAGAGGATGGCCTTGTTGGGCATCAATGAGAGGAGAGGCCCTTGGTTTTGTGAAGACTTGATGCCCCAGTGTAGGGGAATGCCAGGTCAGGAAAGTGGGAGTGGAGTGGTAAGCAGGGTAGGGGGGATGAGATAAGGGGTGTTCAGAGGGGTAATGAGAAAAGGGGATATCATTTGAAATGTAAATAAGGCAAATATCTAATAGAAAAGAATTTTTTAATTTTGTAGATTGTGCAAAATCTGCTTGTACTAATTTGACCTGAAGTTTGTATTTGCTGACCTCAAGTACAGACTCCAAACACAGCAACAAAAAGCATCCCCTCCCATTCCTTCTACTTAGAATTAACAACATCTGTGCTCTTTTATGTATCGATGCTCCAATTTTTCAATATCTGCACAGTCTAGTAAATCCCAAGCCAAGATATGTAATTAAAGTAGATCTGAGTAGGTAATGCCCAGAGATGCTCCAGGGAAGCAAAGTCATCATTTCTGAAGAATGGACTCTCATAAAGTTTACAATAGCCAAGGAGGAACTCAAAATGAATATTGTAAAATATGAAGGAAACCACCACTGAGAGCCTATATTGGTATCAGTTATTTAAAATGTTAGAGGAGATATGCAAACAAAGAGCCAAACCAAAACCAAACCAAACCAAACCAACCAAACAAACAAAAAAACCAAGGGAACCACAGCAATAGTGGAGAGCAGGTCAGTGAGATAGCTCACTCAGGAAAAGATCTCCTATACAGGCCTGACAACCTGAGCTTGATCTCTGGAGCCTATGGAGGAAACAAAGAAATGATTCCAAGAAGGTGCTCTATGATCTCTACATGTGTGCCATGATGTGCTGAAAACACACACACACACACACACACACACACTGATGTATAAAACCAAAAATTTAAAGATTAGCAAGCAAATTTAGAAATCCTGAGGCATGATTATTTTTTAAATTCACAAGCATGTGGACACACATGCATATGTGTGTGTGTGAGACCCAAGCACAATCTTGCGTGTCATCCTCTTCTTTGAGACAGTCGTTCATTGGCCTGGAGCTCACCCACTAGGTAAGCTGATTGTTGGGACCCAGGGACCCTTTTTCTCTGCCCCTTACCTTTGATCTATACTGGGGTAGGTTCTGAGGGCCAAACTTGGGTCTTCTTGCTTTCAAATCAAGCATTTTGCCAACTGAGTTATCTCTCTAACTCCCTGAACCATAATTTATGATAATATCTCAATAATTTAAATTAGAAATTTAATGATTATATGAAGGTCCATGTATATATAGTGATTTAGAAAAAAGAAGGCTCAGAATTGAACACAGAGGAAAATATGGAAAATATACCATACTGACTTAAGGTATAAGGAAAAAGATGGATTTATTTTACTCCTTCTCCTTTGATCACAGTTTCAGAACATGAAGAATAGAGGGAGGCATGAGAAGAATTAGGTAAGTGCTGAAGAAATCAGATTTCACATTCATTTGTTTTAAGTGTCTATATTATATATGTTGAGATAAGGTCTCATGTAGCCTACATTGGCCTTGAACTCTCCATGGAACTGAGGGTAGCATCGAACTCCCGATCCTCCTGCCTCTGTCCGTTTTAGGGATTACAGGTGTGCTTTATCATTCCAGCTAAGCAGTTAGAACATATCATATTTTCAGAACCAGAAGAAATTTCAACTAACTTAAAGTTATATATTTGAAAACTGCACAAATATGAGGCATGACACATCAGAGCTCAAAGGAAAGAAAATACATTTTACCTAGAAAGCAATAAAAATTGGTTGGCAATATAACTAAAGAACATAAACCCATAATACCCCAAAGCACTGAGAATAGAAATCTGGTTGACATGAAGTTATGTTCTATTTGCTTTAGAACACAGGAGCAAAATAAAAATATTTTCATGAGAACAAAAAAAAAATGTTCACTGTCAATAGACCCTTTCTAAAGTCTGTGCATTTCTTTTTGATCCTATTGTCTTCATGGTTGCTCAGAACTCATGGCAAACCTCCTGCCTCCGTCCCTCCAGTCCTGATTTTACAGTCTTTCCATGCACAGCTTGAAGTATATATTTCCACCAGGGGAATATGGTCTCAGCAGAAGACCATGTGAAGTCATGTATTCATATATGTATATGTGTGAAGAAATTCAAAAAAAAGTTCACTGTGAGGGGAAAAAAAGGAATGTTTGATTTGGGATACTAAATAAAAATGTGGAAAGAAGGATATCAGTCTGGAAAGGGCATCATTCTGGGAAAGGATAGATATGACTTGATGAGACTGTCAATCAAACACCCCCTATCTAGAAGCAATGCAGAGCAAAGATACCATACAGAGCCCCAAACTGGAGGATGCTTTCAGAGACACAGCAAGCAAGGCTCTTAGGACAGTTACATGGCTTCAAAGGTATTGAACCACCAACACAGCTCCTTTATGCCTGCCTGTCAACACGTGCAGGGCTTCACAGTGTGCTTTCCAAATAAAAGGACAGGACAGGCAGAGACAGGGTCCCATTTCGTTCTGTGAAAAGAAACCTTACCTTATGTTCAGGTAGCCAAAGAGCTAAGGGGACATTTATGGTGCTCTCTTGTATACACTGATTCCAGCTTTCTTTGCCGTAAGTGCACACTGCTAAAATCATTCCAGAGACAAGAGCTTCTCTGTTACTTGATGCGGACAGTGTGTCGTTAACACTTTGTAAAGACCTTTTCTTTCTTTGGGGCTAGAGTGGTGGACCAGCAGTTGACCCTTGATGCTTTTCCAGAGGACCAGAGATCTGTTTCCAAGCCAGGCACCTTACAATAAATAGTCTTTAACCGGAGCGCCAGGGGATCTGCCGCCCCCTTGTGGTCTTTGTAGGCAATAGGACACACATGACTTATTTCATACTGACACATAAAAATAAAAGTAATTTTTTTTAAAGAGAATCTTTTCTAAATCCCCTTACTGTTTTATAGAGTTCTTCTTGCCTCTCACAGAGGAGAAATTTTGATTCCAGACTTTCTTTGTCCAATCATTTACTTCTCAATTATCAACCTTAAACATTAAGTTAATGAAGGTTTTATAAAAATGAATCCCTAACTTAACAAACCATAAATTAATTAACCATAGAATTAATCAGTAGTATAGAAATTTAAGTTGGAATTAAATGTAACAACTTTAAAAACTCAAATTAGAAAATGAATAAAGCAAATAGAAACATAAAATGAAAGGTTAGGAATTACCTGAAATATATTAACAATAACATTTAATGAAAATTGACTAAACCTGCTCGGTGAAGCACAAATTAAATTGTGGGACTGAGCTGGCGCACATGACTTGTCTATCTGATGTTCATAGTGAATGGGCTTAAAATTAGGGCTGGAAAGATGGGACAGAAGTGATAGATAGCCCAGCAATTAAGAGCACTGGGTGCTCTTCTGGAAGACCTGGGTTAGGTTCCCAGAACAGCTATCCATAACTCCAGTTCCAGGGCATATGATATGTCTTCTGACCTCTACATGTATCAAGCACATATATAGTGCTCAGACAAAAGTGCAGTTGAAACCCGCATATCAGCCTCTACTTCTGATTTATGAGATTGCGGCTATCTTTGACCACATCCGTCTTTCAAATTAGAATCCACATAATATATATAATAAATTTCTGATGACCTCCAAAATATTTGCAAAACTGACCCTATTCAAGACATGAAACAAAAAGAATATCTTAAAACATATAATATCGTACATCCTGCATTTTCTAACTGAATGGGATCAAGCTAGAGTTTAGTTACAAAAATGTAAATAAAGTTTTTCTTCATTTGCAATACAACTATGAGCGATTTAAAGTGACTTGCCAGACTCTCTTGCAGCTATCCTCCTGTTGGAATAATCATGAGCACTATTCTGAATCTCAAATTTAGAACTAATCTGGGGAGAGAGGCAGAGCAAGAGGCAGCTGGGATTTTATAGCATGTTTTCTTGAATGCTGTTGCCCCAGGAACAAAAGACTCCTTAGTGTCTAGTATATACAAGGGTTGTTTCTATGCACTTTCTAACAAAACTGTCCTTGCTAGCTTTAACACTCCATGTATAACATGTATAGATGTTATCTTTGCTTGTAAACATTAGGGAACCGTGTCAATAGCACTTTATACTGTTCCATTCTTTGTTGCCCTTAAATCATTCCACTACCTTAAACCAGTGAAGTCACATCCTATGGCTGTTGGTTTTGTTTTACTCAGGGATTTCTTAGTTTCATTTACATCTCACTGTCCTTTGATAGATTTTATGTGTTGTATTGCCCCAGATTTTATCCTGGTCTTTCCTTTGAGGTATGATTTTCAACAAAATACCTACCAACCACAAGTGGGTAGTTATGTTCATCCCTATGTGAGTGAAACCAAGTTTAGATTTTGTTTCTTAGTTTTTCAACAGCAACCTTTAAAGTGTCTGACAGTTACACAGCATTCTGTAATAGTAAACATCTGAAAGATTTGAGCATATGGTGATGATGACTTTGTTTTAATCCAGTTTGCTTTCATTGGTTGCATGAATTTGATATTATTCTTGCTTAAATTTTTTCAGACAATTTTCAACCATTTGCCTGTTTTCATTCTATTTTTTTTCTTTGGGACTATAAGTTGTTTCACAAACATATATATTTCTAGCCAACCAATCTATGGACAAAATGCAAAATTAAAATGAACACGAGAATATTGCATTATTAAGCCAAATAATAAAAATGAAATACTTAATTCATGTAATACAGAAATTATGCATTTTAAATAAAATATGTAGTCTCATGTTCTTATGCTACTAGAACAGGAAACCAAAGATTATTGTACTAATTATTAAACTAAAAAAATAATTTAATAACAAGATAAAATTAAAAAATGACAAATGAAAGGACAATATACTTTTATTTTATTATTTATAACAATGCATTTATCCACTTCTTTCCCTTTTGTTTGCTCTGGTTCTCGAAGCTTGTCACAGTGCACAGGTGGCTGAGAAGAGCCTGCCTTTCTGCCATACTGTTTTCTGGTCTCAGCAGCCTGGCTCCCTCCAATACCTGCCCTGGTTGTTCCTCCAATCACAACCTTCTCTATGAAAGCTTTTCTGACCCCTGATAACACAATTTAAGTCCTTCTCCTAAGCTCTGTACTTAGATATATTTTTCTATATGACAGATTATATTCAGCATAGCACAGTCTTTTGCAAAGTTCCTTGATATTTCTCTCTTTACATTGCAATTTAAGTCCCATCAGACAAAGGATGACTGACCTTTGTCACCTTGTAGCATCTAGAATTATTGGGATGTCCATTTAGTAGTTGGAGATCAGGGAATATTTGTTAAGGAATATTTTTATTCCTACCATTTTATCTGTATAGTTTTCCAAGAAATAGTCAATTTTAATGTGTTTTTCTATATATTTCTTGAATTTTATCAGAAATATTTTCCTTGTAGATCTTCAATTTTATCAGAAAATGTTTATAATTCCACTTTCAATCAACTTAGAAATATTTTTATGCCTACCATTCTATCTGTAATATTCCATGATAATCTTCAATTTTGATGTTATTTTATATTTTTCTACAATTTTATTAGAAATATTTCCCATGTAAATCTTCAATTCTATCATAAAATGTTTCTACTTCCTTTTTCAATTAATTTAGCAATTTTTTTTATGTCTACCATTTTACTCTTTAGTTTTCCACGAAAATTGTCAATCTTAATGTGTTTTTCTACATGCTTCTTCAATTTTGTCAGAAACATTTTCCATGTAAATCTTTAATTTTATCATAAAATGTTTTTACTTCCTTTTTTAATAAAAATAAAATAAAAGAGGAAAGCGCTATCAGATCAAAGGGAGAGAGAGGAAAGGGGCCTGCTAGAGGCCTTTTCCTGAGAGGAGCATCAGCCACCCTGGAGGCTGTAGAGAAAGGAGGGAAGATGGAGCACAGTGGATACCTTCCCACAGCACACAAAGAAACCCCAGCTTCTTCCCTTCAAGGCAGGTGTGGTCCTGAGGTTTGCCATTTATAGTTCAGGTGAGACAGTTTTTAGGATAACGGAAGAGACATTGGAACTACAGAGACTTCAAGACCTGGTCCTTCAGCTGTGTAATTCCAAAGACTGGACGTAGCGTCCCTAGAGAGCCTTCAGTCAGTAAAATGAGAATATGAACAGCTGCTTTGTCATCAAGTGAAATGTCTCTAGAATACTCTCAATTCAGTCACTGCTACTTAGCAGAAGCTGTGCTTATGTCCTCTTGTCTTCGGGTATTTAAAACGGAAACTAAAACCACTTGTTTCTTCAAAAGTGGGGGGCTTAAATTTATTTCCTTCCTTCTCATTCTGTACATTAAAATATAGTGTATAAATATAGAGTATGCAGATATAGGCTGTCTAATGTTAATAAAAATTATTCTGAAACCAGAAAAAAAAACCCAGAAAATTATATCAGTAGATATGATGATCTGCAGTTATAAAAAAAAAAGTTAAAACTGATTCTTTGGAATATAAAGAACAGTATCTTTAAGAGAAGAGATGTTAAAAGTCATGTGGAAATTTTATTCCAATGAAAGTGACAAATTCTAGGAAATGAATATATCCCTTTAAAGTCAGTATTTGGAATGCTGGAGAGAGCTCAGGGGTTATGAACACCTCCTGCTTCTTCAGGGGATGTAGATTTGCCTCCCTATTCACTTGGTGGTTCACAACTATCTGTAACTCCAATTTCCAGGTGGTCTGGTGCCCTCTTCTGACCTCTGTGGGCACCAGGCATTCACAGGATACTCGTTCATACAGATAGACATATATGCAGGAAGAACACTCATGCACATGAAATAAAATTTAAAAATAGATACTACTTATAAAAATTACTAATAAGAAACAGCCTGGAAAAAGGATTATATTTTCAAGTCTGTTTTCCTGTAGCCTGTCTGTCCCAGTGAAGAACTCTGCTAGAAGACACTAGAGCTTAGTGTCCTCTAAGCTCTAGTGTCTTCTAACCCTGGAAGGATAGGATAGAATAAGCAATTCTAGAAGACCATTGTGATGGTTTGTATATGCTTGGCTCAGAGAGTGGCACTATTAGGAGGTGTGTCCTTCTTGGAGTAGGTGTGTGACTGTGGGTGTGGGCTTATCTCTCATCCTAGCTGCCTGGAAGCCAGTCTTCTCCTATCTGCCTTTGGAACAAGAGGTAGAACTCTCAGCATCTCCAGTCTCATGTCTCTCTGGATGCTGCCATGTTCCTGCCTTGATGATAATGGACTGAACCTCCTCACCTGTAAGACAACCCCAATTAAATGTTGTTCTTTGTAAGAGTTGCCTTGGTCATGGTGTCTCTTCAAAGGAGTAAAACCCTAAGACAGCAAGTGATGACTGATAAGTCATGGGCTAGGCAGTGCTCAGCCTGTGAGTTTCCCAAGCCTTACTCTGGAATTACCTAGGAGGTACAGCAAAACTTCTCCAAACTCCAGTTGTATGAAGTACTTCACCCTTGTCTGCATGGATAATCATGAGTGGGGTTTTGGAAGAAAATACTTAAAATAGTTGTTGCAAAGGAAAACACACATTTCTTTTTAGTTTTATTCTATAAAGTATCTGAGGAATGAATGATTTGGCTCTTTGTTCAGAGATAAGACCAGGAAGAATGACTTTCCAACTTCTCCTCTGCCTCCTGCTCCTCCTGTCTGTCTCTCCCTGTGTTATATGTGATGATATGATGTGAATGTACATATTCACATGTCAGCACCCTGTGTAACACATGGATGTCTATGCATGTGCATGTGGAGATCAGAGTTCATCATGGAGTATCTTCCTTAGTTTTTGATACAGGTCTCTTACTGAACCTCGAGTTCACCCATTCACTTAAGCTGTCTATTGTGGAAGTGCTTGGAGGATCCAACTATTTCTATCTACTCATGATTTTAGCTAGAAGGTGAGATCATAATTCAAATCCGCAGGTCACTGTCAACTGGCACAACTCCCCAACTGTCCTTTTATCTGCTATAATCTTTGATAATTAACAGTAGATTAAGAGAGTTCATCAGGGACAGTTGAACAGGATGTGATAGTTGTAAAAGTATGGAGGGACATGGAGCAAAAGGAGGAAGAGAGGGATGGAGAGGCCAACATCGTAATAGAGTAGCAATCTAAGGATCACGTTTGTACTCTTCTGGGATGAAAAACAGAGACTTAACATGTTATTTACAGTTATAAAAGGAATGGAAAAAAAAGACCTTCATATAGTAATTTAGAACTGGCTGGAAAATAAGTTAAAAATGTTGGAAGGATGTGCACCTATAAATCTATATTTAGTACCAGGATGCTAAAACATATATTGCTAATGGATGAAGAAATGAACATTTTATTTAGAAATTCTGAAATAACCAGCAAGCAAATTAAAGGTAAAGTAGATAAGAGTGATAACTTCCTCTAGCGGGTGGGTCATGGAGAGTTTCAAATTGAGGTTAGTTGTTGTGATTTACTTTTTATCTTGTTATGTAATCCAGGCTACTCTGAGACATGCTATGCAAACCAGGCCGTCTTTGAACTAGGAATTCTGCTTCCCCATGCTGGGATTTTAGAGATGTATAATCACACCAGGGCATTGTTTTAGTTTATAACTTTTCCTGCACAATTTAGTCCAGGCGCTTTGGTTTAGAGAATGAAAAGCTGAAAAGCTACTGTACTGAGTCCCAGGTTAAACTGAATTAAACCTGTAAGACCCTGAGGAACACAACAGCCACACGTATCACCATCTCAGTACTTTCTCTCCTCTGGATGGAAGAATCTTCTGTTTCTCAGGGTCCTCTCTCTCCCTTTCCATTCTTAAGTGTTTCCTCTGGTGTGAGTCTCTCTCCTTGCTTTTTGCCTTCTCAGTGAAATGCATTGGCTACCCCTACAATCTCACCTCAGAATCATCTTTTCTGAAATGTCTTCCATCTTCACCTTCTTCCTCCATCTGTCATATTTCTTTCATGCCATTTTTTAGATCCTTTTCTTGATTAGTGCATTCATATTTTGAAATGACATAGTTAGCACCCTGATTAATATCAGTTTCCTTTGTGAGATGTTTGTTTACTCACAATTGTTTTCCCACCCCTTAACTAGCACAAAACATTTGAATAATAAATCATTATTGAATGAATAAATGATTCATTGATTAGATAAAACGTACAATGAGAAAACAACACAGGAATTACTGCAATTTAATGATAGTCGCTGATCCATTTCTTCTTATATCTCAAGTTACTAGTAGACTTTGATGTGGTTCTGAATTTTTAGTTTCATTTCTGAAACATTTTCCCTTTGAGACAGGGTCCTATATCTATCAGGGAGAACTTGAACTCACTGTGTAACCTAGGATCATCTTCAAATGAAGATCCTTCTACTTTCAGTCCCTGAGTAGTAGGATTACAGGAGCATAGCATCAAACCTGGTTTATAAGATGCTGGCGATCAAGCCCAGAGTTTTTTGCAGGCTACACAAGCACTGTACCAAATGAACTACATCCCCAGCCCTGTAAAACTCTCTCTCTCCATTTACCTCTTGTCAAAGAACCATTTGCTAGTCGGAGAGATACCCCACCACCGATTTTCATGATCACTCCCAGCCCTCTCCTGCCTCCCTCTATACACCTGATCTCTGTCCTCATTCCCCTCTCACAAAGTCACCTTCTCCTAACTGAACTGCCTTTTTGGGTCTCAGTGAGAGAGGATGTACTTAGTCCTGCTGATACTGGATTTCCCAGGGTGGAATGGTACCCAAAGATAACTTCCTCTTTTCCTCAGAGAAGAGGAGGGATTTGTAAGGGTAGGACTGTCAGGAGAGAAGGAAGGGTGTCTGCCATCGGAACATAAAGTGAATAAATAGATTAATGAAAACAAAGAATCACTTGCTATGGTATAGTGAATTATTGTCCCCAAGTATTTTCCATCTCAATGAAAGAGTTATTGGTTTGTTATGGCTGTGCGTACAATAGGATCATTCCTGTGGCAGAGTAGGGAGTGCTGCTTGCAGGTTCATGGGCCTATGTGCATTCATGCTGGGGTCAGAGGAAGATGTGATATTAGGTATCCTGCTCTATCATTCTCCGCCTTATTCCTTTGACGCAGGGTCTCTCATAGAACTTAGTGCTAGGCTGGCAGCCAGCAAACACCAGTGTTGGTCCTGTCTCTGCCTCCACACGCTGGGATTGCAGGTACCAGGAAGATGCTCTGGCCCACATGGCATCTTATGCAGGTGCTGGCGATCTGAATAAGGTCCTCAGGCTTGTGCAGTAAGCACTCTTACCCGCGTACCCCTCAGCCTCAGCAGTAACACATTCAAGCACATCTCTATATGCAGTTGTCTGGAGGTTTTGCCTTTAGCTGCTAATGTTGGTGGCTCAAGTTCAACCATGGATGCTGGATTTGAAAGGCAGTTGACAAAGCAGTGATTTAACCCTGAGGAGATCGAACTCATGCTCTTAAACCAACTAGATTAGCTAGGCATGGTGCATGCCGTTAGTCCCAGGGGAGACAGAGGCAGGCAAATCTCTGTGAGTTCAAGGTCAGCCTCGACTAGATAGAGGGTTACAGACCAATCAGGGCCACATAATTGAGAGCTTGTCTCAAAAGACAGACAGATAGACAGACAGACAGACAGGAAGAAAGAAAGAAAGAAAGAAAGAAAGAAAGAAAGAAAGAAAGAAAGAAAGAAAGAAAGAAAGGAAGGAAGGAAGGAAGGAAGGAAGGAAGGAAGAAAGGAAGAAAGGAAGGAAGAAAGGAAGAAAGAAAGGAAAAAGAAAGGAGAGAAAGACTGAAGTAAGGAAGGGAGGAAAATAAAAAAGAAAGTCAACTAGATGCTTAATATCGGACATACCATTCTGTTACCAATTAATTACATAATATGTCAAATAGAGCTAAAAGTACCTCACAGCTTATTAACTGGAAGCAGGAAACAAGTGTTATCATCAGAAATTACATAATTTAATGTAACCTCCCGGCGGTTATATACGAACGGGTTATCGGGTTCTCTGGACGGAGAGCTGGGGAAAGAAAACGGAGTGATTAGGGAGAAACATGGACCAAGACAACATGGCTGTTCAAAGTCCGCGGCTTATTTTGGGGACCGACAATTTAAGGTTTGGGGGCGAGACCCATCCCCCAAAGTTGAGAGTCTGCTCAGTGGGGCTTCGGCTCCACTGTTCAGTGGATGTCATTCCAAGGCTCTGCTGCTCTGCGGGGAGGCTGAGGTGTCTTTCAGAAGGATGCAGGCAGCTGGCTCCTCTCAGGACGCTGCAAATCCTTGAAGAACAACGGACTGCACCTTGGTCCTAGAGCTCCACCAGCTGGGGGAGGTGTGGCTCACTGAGGTCTGGAAATTCCTACTCAGAAAGCAGAGTGGGGGAAGGGCACAATTTAAAGCAAGACTATCAACTGTCCTGTGTCAGTCCTGTGGTAACAGAGACAAGAAAGGGGGTTGTTCTGTTATGGATTTAAATATCATCATTCAATATCCATGACAACAAAACTCCACGATTTGTAGTATGGTAGACGCAATTGAAACTTCTCACCTGGGGTTTTGGCATTTTGTTTCTTATTAAGTAAAGAAAATGGCTGATAATTTGCTCACCATCTTGCTTTTCAAAAAAAAAAAAATAGGCCTTGCTGCTCAGGGGTAGCATTAAAATCCCCGTGCTCCAGTGCAAGCGGAAGCACTGTCAGAGTGGTTGATGACGTCACCTAATGGGCTCTCAGAAGGATGGATGCTCATGGGGCAGCTTGTAGCCATACATTAGCGGTGTTAGAGCCAATTGCTGCCTGAGCTTTCCTCCCAGCAGAGGCAATGTGGTGTCATCTGTACATCGTTTAGTCACATTAAATCATGTCACTTAAAGGCCCCCTGAATGTGAATGAGTTCACCTGATGCTTAGGAAAGAAATTAGCCAAACTTCTGAACTACAAGCCCACGCTCATTTGCACTCCTCAATTTTCGTAGTGCTTTAATTCTTTCTTTTCTCAGTGGGTAATGATGCTGTCGGCATTAGTAGCTGGTGAAAATTTTCCTGCTGTCAAAGCTAGAATATCATTAAGGCAAAAAAAAAAATCACTAGGATCATTTAAACTCCATATGTATACACCAAACAGGTCTGAAGGTTTGAGGCTGAGTTATTTTTCTTATCTGGATATGGGTATGTTCAGGACAATATGGCCAAGAAGCTCCTTTGCCAATGTATGCTCATGGAGAGGGTGAGGGATGCATGATTTTGAAGAAAGAGTAGTGAAGTTCTCCTCTCAGCCAGTGGGTGTGCCCATGTCTTAGGCATGTGCAAGCTCTGTGACCCAGGACATAGAAGTTGTACTTGAGTTTTTCATTTTTTGGAAATGGGCATATTATTAGTCTAGAAGGCAGCACTGTGGGGGCGTGTGCCTTTAATCTCAGCACTCAAGGAGTAGGGGCAGGTAGATCTCTGAGTACTAGACCAGCCTTGTCTACAGAGCAATTTTAGTACAGTTAGCGCTACAAAAAGAAAACCTGTCTCAAGAAAGAAAGAAAGAAAGAAAGAAAGAAAGAAAGAAAGAAAGAAAGAAAGAAAGAAAGAAAGAAAGAAAGAAATCTATAAGGCCAATCAGAATGTTCTGACTCATTTCATTTATTTATTTCTCTTTTGCAGTGAACAGGACAGATTGCCCCCTTGAAAGGCATATGATTGTAAGTATGCCAAAGTCTACAGAGACTGTCTTAATAATAATACAGAATGGACCTGCTCAATAGTTGAAGACTGGGGTCATCACAACAATTTATGAATAAGGATGAGATTTCTGGGTCCCTGGACTTAAAGTGACATGAATGTGTTTATGTTTTTACTTTCTTCCTTGGGTCAGCTGTTCTCAAACTGGTCTCTCACATACCAACTTGAACATGACTTTAGAGTTAAAAGACATCTCATTCAAGAGTCCTGTCCCAGAATTTCAGAACTTTTAGAATCAGAGATCCAAGACTCAACAGATAATCCTGGCATGTTAAAAACTGGGGAGAAAAACGAGGCTGAGGAGATTTGCCAGTTGGTCACACAAGTACTGGTCACACAAACAGGAGGACCTGTGTTTGGATCAGGACCTGTGTTTGGACCTGCCCTCAGAATTCATGTAAAATGCTAGGTGTGGTATCATGTGTCTTACTCCTTGACCAAGATCACCAAGGCTTGTTGGGTAGGCAGTCTGGATGGGTGAACACCAGCTTTAAAGAAAGACCCTGTTTTAAAAACTGATGTGGAGGCATTGTAGAGGAAGATACCTCATATCAACCTGTGGTCCCCACATGTACATATATGTATGTGCACATGCATACCTGAGTGCATGCATACACATGCACACACACAATACACTAGGAGAAATCACAGCTCCACTGTTCAAGGATTATAGGAAATTTGGTCTAAAAATTCTCACAGAATCTTATCTGTAGTCTCAGGATCAAATCAGGATGAACTGAGTCACAGGCTCTTTGGATAAAAATGCAGAGAATCTCAGTGGGGGACTTATAGCCAATAGGATGCCACAGTGTGGGAGCTGCTTGAGTTTTCCTGGTACTGTGTGTCAGGTTAGGCATATCACGTAAAATCAGAACTGTTAAGTTTTAGGCTCTATGACGAGGTTTGGAAGAGAAGGTTGTCTCAGTTCTCAACTGAACTCTGTCTCTGCCTTCGACTGGAATCACTCTGCTTCAGTGTAGGAAGGTGACTTTAATCAATGGACTTGATGCTGGAAACTACGTCATCAAAATAAAAGTATAGCAGGAAACTGGAGCTAGTGACATTATAGCAATGTGCACACTAACAATAAAGAATGCAGAGGCTGTAGAGATGCTAAGTTGTTGAAAAGTAAAGTACTTGCTGCTCTTGCAGAACCCCTATGTTTAGTGCTTACAATGGGTAACTCCCAATGCCTACAACTCTTGTGACAATTGTGGCCTCCACAGGCACCTACCCTCCTGTGTGCATTCCCAAACATACAGACAATTCAAATAATGCAGATACATATTTTGTAAAGGAAATGCAAAATGAGGGGTAGAGAGATGGTTCATTGGTTTAGAGCGTTAGATACTCTTTTAGAGGACCTGGTACCCACATGGCGGCTCATAACCATCTATAACTGCCATTGCAGGGGGTCCTGTGCCCTCTTCTGGTCTCTGAGGGCACCAGGCATGCAGGGGGACATGCACATGGACATATGTGCAGGAAGAGCACACACCCCTTTTATCCTTAAGTGGCTTTTGTCAGTTGTCGTGTCACAGTAATGTGGAAATTAACTAATATATTTATGAATGAAGAATTTTTCGTGGAAATGCAGTGAACTATCCCTCCTTTTGTTGTAACATAAGATAGCACCATGGGCTCAATGCTGATTTGGAACATTCTCAGCTTCTCAAGATACTTTCCTCTGAGAGCATGCATTCTTGGAAACACAAGACCCACAATCTGGTAAATTATTGCCCTAATTACACAAATAATTATCTTTGTATAAGCCTTGTATAGTTAACAAGTTTAGGTGTCATTGCCAGAAATTGATTAACTAATTGTTAAATCTGGATTATCAGACATAAATATATTAGTATAAGATGACTGATTTGCAAGGACATTGATAAAATATGTAACTATAGACACTGTTACACATTATTGAAGCCACGTTTATAACCTACGAGCCTATGGTTCACACAGACTAGAGGGTATGCATAGACTGTGACCTGCACAGCTTTGATGGGTGTGAGCTTCCCAGTGGAAGGGTAGGCAGTGTATTGTACAGTCTCACGTCCCATAGTTACACGTATGCTCTGAAGTTCCATCAGCACCCAATAGTCATTCAAATAATAAATTATCTGGGATTGACTATGAATGTAAAATTCCCGATTGAATGGAAACCACAGATGACTTTCGGTTTTTAGTCAGTGGTCACTGAAGCCCCTAAACACAATGGAGAAGACACAAGAAATTCTGATATCACTCCTACTGATCATTTGTGTGTCTTTTTTCCCCTGACAGAGTAGCATTAATAAGCAAGCCAATATGAACTTTGATGTCAAGCAAACATTTATTAGAATCCTAGATGTATCAGGTAATTTCTGGAATGCAGGGTGTTGAGTTATGCATTCTTTTTTGTTTTGGTTTTCATGTGAGGTGAAGGAGACTGAGATACTCATCTGAGGCCGAGTTGAGTCAACGAAGAGTACACCAGCAAGCAACACAGGCTCTGCCCAAACTGATGTTCGCAGAAATCCCTGAGATTTTTTTGTTTATTTTCTTCCTCTGCTCTTCATCAACAGTCCTAAACCGAGGGCCTTGAGATACCTGCCATACGACCTCCGACTGGCCTACAGAAGCTCAGGTAGATCTATCTGCAGCTTTGCTCCCTAGAGTTCATGTCGCTCTCCATGTGGTTATTGCAGTGCAACTTCAGTCAGAAAAGCTCAACTTTCCAGAGAACCTGCACAAGGTTAAGCTAGTCAAAAGTCCAGCATGACCAGGGAGGGGCTTGTGAAACTCCGCCCCCAGCTGAACTGCTACCGGAATTGGTGAATGGCAGGTTAGGGAGAATTTGTTCAGCCCTCAGCAGTCTGTTATGCTCCCATGGAAGACCATACCAGCTGCTCTAACTGTACTCAGGGGAGTTTAAAGTGGCCAAGGAGATGTGGTGAAGGTAGGTATGGAAGGAGTTGGAGAGAGAGGAGTAGCAGGGCTAGATACAATCTAAATACATTTTATACACATATGAAATTCTCAACTAATAAGGGAAAAGTATGTAACAGCTAGAGAGATGGCTCAGCAGTTAGGAATGCAGCTGATCTTCCAAAGGACCTGAGTTCAGGTCTCAGCACCCATATGTGGCAGCTCATAACCACCTGTTACTCCAGCTTCATGGACTCTGATACCCTCTGCAGGTATCTTCTCCCTCTCCATCACACATGGCAGTGTATTTGAAAATGAAAACAATTAGAAGAAAACATACACACACACACACACATACATATACACACACATACACATATATATTATAAGAGGATATAAAGTTGGGAAGCAGATATGGAATGGGAATTCTGGACAAAGTTGGAGAAGGGTGATGTGGAGGGGATATCATCAAAGTACACTGTATACATGTGTAAAATTATCAAATATAAAATAAAGTAAATATATGTTTAAAAGCAATATTTCTTATCTAGGATAAAGAGAAGAGTGCTTTCCCTCACTCTTGGATCTGGTAGGTACGCTCCTCTCTTCCAACCTCAGTCACATTATTTTTTATTCCTTTTCCTTCTTTTACACAACCCTAAATTCTGCTGACTTGGCCTTTACTTCCTACCTTTGCATTTCTCCACCCTGTGTTCCTTTAGCTGTCTACAACTCTTTCACTGTACTACCTACTGATTCTCTTTTCTATTACCATCTGTCTTAGTCAGGGTTTCTATTCCTGCACAAACATGATCAAGAAACAAGTTGGGGAGGAAAGGGTTTATTCAGCTTACACTTCCACATTGCTGTTCATCACTAAAGGAAGTCAGGACTGGAACTCAAGCAGGTCAGGAAGCAGGAGCTGATGTAGAGGTCATGAAGGGATGTTACTGGCTTTCTTCCTCTGCCTTTCTCATGTTGCTTTTTTATAGAACCCAAGACTACCAGCCCAGGGATGGCACTACCCACAATGGGTCCTCCCACTTGATCACAAATTGAGAAAATGCCTTACAGCTGGATCTCATGGAGGCTTTTCCTCACCTGAGGCATTTCCTCCTTTCTCTGTGATAACTCCAGCCTGTGTCAAGTTTGCACACAAAACCAACCAGGACACCATCCTTGTTCCCTAACCTCAGAATTGAGATCCTGTCACTTCTGGAAATTTGCCACTAGTACAATATAAAGCATAATTTTATTGTCAATTGTCATAATGAGTAAGGGCTGTTGATTAGTCACACTCCCCTCTCCTTTAGAAATGGTTTATACCAAAGAAGGATAAAATTCAAAATCTAGACAGAGCCCCATGCACTATGCATGCATGTGGAGTAGAGCAACTTTTCTAGGGAGCTATCTGGCTGCCTTAGCCAAAGAAAAGATGTACCAGTGTGGGTTGGTTTTTCCACCCTCAGAGTAATCACTAACCCAGGTTAATCCCAGAGCTTCCCAGATAATAATGCAAATGAATTTTTAATAAGATCTTTTGAAATCATGTGTATATTTGTCTGTGGGTATGTCCATGTCAGTGCAGTGCCTATGGAGGCCAGAAGAAGGCTTGACTTCTCTGAATTTGAGTTTACAGGCAGTTGTGAACCATCTGGGTGTAGGAAACCAAACTGAGATCCTCAGGAAGAGCAACAGGTGGTTTTCAACTCTGAGCTATCTTTATAACCTATAAAGAAAAAAAAACTATAACAACGTCAACATCAATATTACTTTTAGCACACAGTTGAAAGCAATCTGTGTGTCCACACTTTGAGGAGTGTATAGCCCCAATAGAGTAACTCGCATGCTGGGCCATTTGCAGCAGAACTCAGAGCTAATGGAACCCAGCCACACAGGCCAACACCCATAGACCAATGAATTTGTAATAATGCTGAAGGAAAATGAGGACAATCATTCATGCAACCCTGCTTTTTACGACACTTGAAAATGTGTGCACAGAAAACACTAATGTAGATAACCCAACACATGTAACACAGTCTGGAGATGTAGCTCATCAGTGAAGCTCACAACCTGCCTTTCATCTCCAGCACTGAAAAACAGAAAGCATAGACATGAAACCAAACGAACACATGTTAAGCCTATTGCAATGTTTGCATTGATAGGAGGATACGGATGGGGGTGAAGACGAAGATAGAGGGGAAAACATAAAAGAGAAAGGAGCAAAAAATAAAAGATTTCAAAACTTGACATTCTTACAAAGTCTTTTAAGAACTGTGTATTAGTTTAAAAGCATTGGTGAAACCTCAAAGATCTTAAGATGTAACCACCACATATTCGTATCAGAAAGAGAAGTAGTTACCAGGTTTGGGAAAGGAATACCTTGCAAGCTGTTACCCAGGCATAGCATTTATTTATTTATTTTTTTCAGAAGAGCAAAGTGCAAGAACCTAGGGCTACATGCGCCCCTACCCTGCCCATTCCATCAAGTGCTTTGCATGCAGGAAGAGTATTCTGGAGCTGGTCTGAAATCAGAACCCATCATTCACAGGGTGTTTGTTTGTTTGTTTTGTTTTCTGACCCAAAACAAGAAATAAAAACCACCATGTCACCAAAAGAAACAGAAAACTCACTGAACAAATAATAGTCCTTTTTGAATTATGAGAGCAAATTTGGGTTACCCAAGCATGGGGTAAAACTCCCCTGCCCCAAAACCTGTAGTGGTGGAAAGTGGAAAAGGAAAACTGAAAAGTCACAGGATACTTTAAAAGCTCAGTTCCCAATGGACAGGGCACAGGATCAACCCACTGAGCTTTCCTCTTGTGTATATGGGAAGGGGAAGAGGAAGAGGAAGAGGAAGAGGAAGGGGAAGATGGAGAAGATGGAGCTCTTTGGTATGTGAACAAGTACATTGCAGTTTATAAAATTCCATTCTGCAGCTTAATTCCCATTTCCCTCAAAGTCTAACTGTTTCTTAAGTAGCAGAATGGTGGCCTTAACCAGGTTATTGGTTCAGCACTATCCTGGGAAAATGTGGCATTCTCTACTTCTTCATCCCCAGCTCCATCCCCACCTGCTTGTTTGGTGTGTGAAGCCTCCATTTGCCTGTAACTGCCTAGTCTCTGAGGAAAGATCCTTAAACATTTTATTTGAGTCATCTAGCAGACTTATAAATTAGTCCCTTCCTTGAACTCACCCCCTCAGAAATCTTGCCAGTTTTAGTTTAAATGACATTTGTCAGTGACACTGGAATTCCTCTTCAGGAATGGCTTTCGAAGAGGAATTTTAATCCAGCAACATGGCTTCTTTGGCATTGGAGCACATCCAAAGACCTTCTAGGTCTGTGTGATCCAGCTGGAATAGAGACAGGCCTTAGTACTTACCTTTAATCCAAAACAAAGAAGGTAAAGATAGTTTGTAGAAGGAAGCAGCCACGTTTGAAAGTGGTATCTAATTGAGGGGCAGACAAAGTGATGAATCAGAGAAAGATTTGGCAGAATAAGTCAGAGATAGGATACATCAGACTCTCAGTCAAACAGCAGAGGAAAGAGAGGTGACTTGAGAGCATTGCAGAGAGAGAGAGAGAGAGAGAGAGAGAGAGAGAGAGAGAGAGAGAGAGAAAGAGAGAGAGAGAGGAGAGAGAGAGAGAGAGAGAGAGAGAGAGAGAGAGAGAGAGAGAGAGAGAGAGAGGAGAGAGAGAGAGGAGGAGGATGGGGAAGAGGATGTGGAGGAGGAGGAGGAGAGGCAGTTGTACCTGGTCAGTTTTACAGAAACATGTTGCAGGTGAAGACAGAATGAGCTAGAGAATGTAAGTGAGCCAGAAGATTAGAAGAGATTAATTAGTTTAAGGTCAAGCAGAACAATTCAGTAAGAAGCTGAGAGAAGTCAGTTTGAATCAGTCAGCTTGGAGAGGAATTTGGGCCAAAACAGCTGAGTTAAACCAGCCAGTCAGTGTTAAAAATGAGCTAAAAATAGTAGTCTTATTTGGCAGTAAGCCTCCGAGATAAAAAATTACATTTGGCAAATAAAAGTTACTTTTAAAGCCTTGAATGTCTGAATCTAAAATACAACTGCAAATGTTACATACTCTCCCCTTCCTCCACTTTCCACTCCTTCCTTCCTTCCTTCCTTCCTTCCTTCCTTCCTTCCTCCCTCCCTCCCTCTCTCCCTCCCTCCCTTCCCTCCCTCTCTTCCTCCCTTCCTCCCTTCCTCCCTCCCTCCCTCCCTCCCTTCCTCCCTTCCCTTCTCCCCTGTCTTTCATTCTTTTTCTGTCTCTGTCTGTCTCTTTCTTCTTTCTTTCTTTCTTTCTTTCTTTCTTTCTTTCTTTCTTTCTTTCTTTCTTTCTTTCTTTCTTTCTTCCTCACTCTCTCCTCATCCATTCTAGACAAGCACTCTTCTTTTGAACTGGATTTCCTCGTCTTAAGTTTTGTTTTTAAATAGGCTCTCTGAAACTCACCCATGCTGGCTGTGAGCTCACATTGCAGCCCAAGAAGCTTTGACCATATCATTCTGCTTTGCCATCAGACAACACATGTTTCTTTAAAAGGTCACCACCATATAGGCAAATGTTAGGTATATCAGACTATGAACCACAAAAGAGTGGGACTTGATTTTCACATGATTTGTTTCCTACCAAAGCAATCCTCCTGCCTCATCCTTTTTTATGTTGGTATAACAGTTGTACATCAGCATCTCTGGTTTCTGGAAACTTACACATGAACAGAAACACCACTTCTAATATATTCTTGAGTTGTGATTTTATGTGGTGTTAGGACAGACCTTAACTGAGATAGAGTTGCTCCAGTGGTCTGGGTTAAACTCTGGCCTCCCATAACCTTTTGAAATGTAACATCTCTCTATGCACATGGATTTTACAAATTATCCACAAAGCCACAATTGTGATAGCAGAACAGACTTTGAAGACAATAGTTATTATTGTGATACCTGGGTATGAAGTTATAAACATTACCCTGGTTTCTTCTCACTAGTCCTTCAAAAATGCCACTTCTATAAATGGATCCATGCAGTAAAAGGCTACTACAGAGTGTCAGCCACCCAGGAAAGGCAGGAAGCAGATTCTCCAGTAAAGTCGCTGCCAATATGTTGCTACACATTTGAATGGGTGGAGCCTTGGAGGTGTAATAATCCCATCCTTGAAGAAAAAGGATATGTTCTGCTTTCATTACTAGACCTACTTCCTAGGATTGTTCTGTAGAAAAATTAGAAGTGGGGCTCAGAAGATTGCCCAGTCTATGAAGTAATTTCTGCGTAAGCATGACCACCTAGGCTTAGGTCTCTCAGGGCCATGTAATAAAGCAAGCACGGTGTTGTGTGTCCATAATCCCAGGACTTGGGAAGTAGAGATGGAATGATCCATGGGGCTTACTGATCAGCCAGCCAGCCTGGCTCGATCAATGAAAGACTATAAAAAGCTAATATGGAGAGTGACTGAGAAAAACTCTGGATGGCAAGCTCTGTATTTCACACAAACACACACGCACACACACACACACACACACACACACACACACACAGGAAGAAAAATCTAGAGATAAGTAAATTATTAAATAAATACAGCAGTTTTGGAAAACTCATAAATATAGTCACAAGCTAAAATCTAAGCTTTGCAGACCTAACTAGCCATCTTTATTTCAGACTAATTCTTTCCTATTTACTTGTGTTAATGCAGGAACTTTAGAATCTAGAACCATGGTTCACTTAAAAAAGAAAGTTCAGTTAAAGAAAGATGTGTTCTGTGAAGCCATGGAGAGAGGTTAACAGGGGGCTGGAGAGTCAGTTCAGCAGTTATCGGCGTGCACTGTTCTCACAGCGGACCACACTAGATTCTCATCTCCAATGCTGGGTAGCTCACATCACCTACAGCTCTAGCTCCAGGACAACCAACTGTTCCCTCTTCTATTCTCCAGTGGGAACTGCACTCGCTGTGAACGCATCCTTACACAGACAGCTGTGAATACACATCACTAAAAATAAGATATAACTTGTTATAAAAGTTATGAAAATGAAGTTCAGCATAATTTAAACATGCCTTCGTGATATTTTAAATGTCCCTCATTCACTGTGCATTTAAAAGGAGGAGGCCTTTTTAGGACAGACACTTTGCCAGAAGTGGTTGTTACAGTAATTAAGTGATTTTGTACAACCCTCCAGTTTTTGACATGCGACTCCCCCACTTAAGTATTCTCTTTCTGCATGCGGTGGCATATTTGTGGTTGTTTCCACCATGATAGAGAAGGGTGCACACAGTTAGCTCAGTGTGTGGACGCCTAAGCACTACTCGCTTAGAACGCCGCAGCTTAATCAGGTGGGATGAAGTGACAGGCACGTTCCTTATCTTTTCTCTATAAAGGAATATTCAATCTCCCCAGCAGCTCCTCTCTTCCTCCCAGATAATGGTAGAGGCATCAAATCAAGAGAAAGTCTTACTGGTCCTGTGTAGGGAGCTTTGATTCCAACTGTGGGTGCCCAGTCCGAATTTGTTCCCCATGGTTTGCAGCAATGTGGCTCCTGTTCGCTGCTCAATCTGATTGAAGGCAGAAAGTTTTCCTGGCACGGCTCCATTCCCTCCTCTCATTTCAATGGGAGCATTAAGGTATCTGTTCTGGGCAAAGGCAGGAAGCACGACTCCTGTCTTTCGCTCTAAAAGCAGAGCTCCAGCCAACAGAGCCAACAAGCTTTTTTTCTTTTCTTTTCTTTCTCCTTTTCGATTTACTCTTTTTTTTTTTTAAATAAAGTTAAAGGGAGGCCAGTTGGAGTTTTATCTTGTTCTTGTCTGCCCAAGCTCCATTTCTCTGTTCCGGATGTGCCTAACATTATATACGAGATCTGACACCCATCTTTCCAGGCTATGGGATCCTAGCAGACCAAACATTGAAAACAATCGCCGGGCATTCTTCATGGGCTGCCAGGGAGTGCTCCCCACCCACCCCAAGCCCAGTCCCACCCTCAGCAGTACAGGATTTTGTAATAAATGAATGAAGCTTTAAAAGTGATTTTTGACAATAAGTAGTAAAGAGACGGAAGTTCTAAATGTGTGGTTGGTTAGTCATTTCTGATCATTGTAAAATGTAGCAAATATAGTCTTGAACTCTCAAGCAGCCCCTAGGTGGTAATTTCATCTCTTTCTCCCTTGGTATGTTTCTCCTTTCCTGTAACCACCCTTCCTCTCTCTCTGCTACCTTTTCCCCCCACTCCCTTTCTTATTTCCTCCTCCCCCACCCCCTTTTTTGTTTTGAGAGAGGGACTCATTGAGCTCAGGCAGACCTTGAACTCACTACACAAGCAACTATATCCTTTGATTTCAGATCCTTCTACTTTCCCACCTAAAGGTTTGAGGTCACAGGTATGCACCCCCCTGCCCAGCTCAAGACAATAATGTAATTATGAGATTTACTTCAGATATTCATGATCAATTAAAAATTGAATAAAGGTTATGGAGTTACCATAGAATGATTTTTTTCTCAATTCTAGTGTTCTCTATCCTGCCTCAAAATTGTATTTCATACTTAATCATTAAGCAGTTTCTTTGTTTAATGAAAAAAATTATGTCATAAAGCAATATGGCAGGAGGTTAAGCTTAAGGCAATCACAGTAGTTGGAAATGGTAAGATATTTGGTTGATGTATTTAACTGAACAAAAGATAGGTTCCTAGTACAGTAATAGCTAGGGTTTTTGTTTGTTTGTTTGTTTTTTACAGTCTTATGGCCCAGGTGGCCTCGAACTTGCTTTGTAGTTGATTGTTTTGTAGTCTCTATCATCCAAGTCAAGTGCTGGGATTACAGGCATACTACCATGTCTAGTGTGTGGTTGTGGGGATCCAGCTCAGGGCTCTATGCACGCTATGCAAATGTTCTCTTAACTGGGTTGTGTGCTCAGCCCACAGCAGCAATTTTTCAGATGTATTATTCCAAACCTTTATTCTTCTCTGTTTCCTTTTCTGACTCATTCTTGTCCTCCTTGCTTGCCAGTGATCATGGGGCTCACCAAAGGCAGAAGGAATCTTGTTTTCACTTCCTACTGTGTCGTCCGCAGAAGTTAGAGAAGACCCTGGAGAGAGCGAGTTTGCTGGTACAGTTCTGACCCTTAGCAAATGCATGACTATTGTACCTTGTGTCTTCTCTTCACTGGTAACAGTCAGTGGTCTTCTACTCAATGTAATATCTTCCTTAGAGATGATTACAGGCAACTGACATAGCTAATGTTCATATTGCTTGTGATGGGTCGATGATGTTGAAAATCACCAACTGAAGCTTCACTTTTACTTTTGGAAGGAAGCAAAGGCATACCTCTGTAATAATGGCAAAGCCAAATGAAGTGGCCTCAGTGACTATTTGGAACCAGGCGAAGAATCCTTCACTTTTGCTTGAATGATTATCTTGTTTTTCAATTCTCCTGGCTGCTTTATAGGCACATCCTAAATCCAAACACTGTCCCTGGAGACCAATAAAATGAAAGATCTGAGGCTGCGGCACGGAGAAATGTCTCTTTGCGGCCAACATGTTCTTTCTCCATGCCAGCTAAGTTCAAATCCCCTGAAAACGTAGCTTTGGCTCCTATGCAAACTCTCAAAGTAGACATCACGCCAGGAGCGTACATCTCTTAGGCTCAAATTGAGTTACTGTGGATTTGTATTTAACTCTTTGGTGATTATTTACTACTTTGAAATGTTTGCCTGACACACTGCACAAGCCTGTTTTCCTCAAACTTCGAGGTGAAGGAGAAGGTTAAGAAAACAAAACCAATGTTGTTTATCACTCTCCTGAACTTCTCCCCTGGGCTTGGCTAAAATTCCTAATGTTAAACATCGAAGTTGAGTGTTGCAGACAATCCTAGAATCATGGTAGAATTCTATATTTTACATCCTTTGGCTTTCCTAGGGTTCTCTTTGTCTTCATGACAACCTGGTAAATTCTGTGTCAGGGTCAGCCAGTTAACATCCGCTTTCATTTGAATTTATTTTAGATAATTGAATTACCTTACATTTAAAATTTTATTACATTTTTTGTAGAGTTTCATTTCAAAGTGGAGGAGATGTTTGCTCTGCATGCCAGACAGCACTGCCCTTTGACAGTCATATGTATTTCCTTAGATTCAAGGACTTGAGACAAAATTAACTGAGAATAGTTTGTGTCAGGGAAGAGTCTGCTTGGTCTGAAGATCTCTGCAGTGTAATGTTTACGCATAGTAGGTCCTCAGTGGGCAAACGTGACTAATAGTACAAATCATTATTACCTATTCATATAGCTATTATAAAGGTAAAAATTATATGAAAGGAAAGCAGTACATCTATTTATAATTTTATAAATAAAAGCATGCTCATAGTGAATCACAGATATGCAGAAATCTATTGTGTGTGTTCTTTGAGCCCGAACCTCAGTGCTACATGTAAATTGACTGGTTTACATTAATGGCATCCTGTTAGGAGTAAACTTTCAAAGCCCTGTACAGTAATTAGATTGGGTATAATCTACGTGCTGGATGCTTCTTTGAAAACAGGCTCTTCAACAAGGGTACAAGCTGGAGCAGCACGCATCCCTCAGAACTCTCAGAAGAGATTCTCCTTGTATGAAACCACACACACACATTGTGGTGGAGATAATGTCAGAGCTTAATTCAGACAAATAATGCACCGTGTACTTTTTTTTCTTTTGGCTCAGTTACTGCCATATGCTACTCGAGTGACAGAAGCCTATTTGTTATGGGCAGAGAAGAGGGTGCGGCCCCAATATCTGACTCAGTAACCAAGCCTTCCTCTCCCTGGGTCCAGAATCACTGCGGAGTGTGCTCAGTTGTGCTGCATGTCTCTGTGTTATTAGATTTCATCTGATGTGTTCCCTATAAGCATTCGAGGGCAGAATTTAGTTTTATTTCTTTATTATCCAGTTACTGAATAATGAAAAATTTTCCAAATTTGGAAATGCTTAAAAACTGTACTGTTCTGATAGGACTAAATTAATTAATATTTAAACATTTTTATCTCCATAAGAGAATGCTATTAAGGAATTACTGGTTACCCAAATATTCATATTTATCCTTGCTTTTATATGATATCAAACAGAACTGTGGATTAAATATTAATTTAAATTATTCTAAAGTGTATCAAAAATTCTATTAATTATCTAAATTATTCTAGGTTATGAAAGAATCTGGGATACAAATAAAAAACTTTATCAATATTTAAATAGAAGTGAATTGAATAACGTATTCAATATACTGACGAGCGACGCGCACAGCTCAAATCTGAATAAATAAAAGCCATGTTTTACTGTTTATTTTATGTGCTCCCAGAAGACAAACTGATTCTAAGACACAAAATAATTAGCAGTCAGATAAATGGCAGCCAATCGTACATGAACCTGGCTTCTTCACTTTGCTGGGGGAGATGAGTAGGCTTCATGGTGGGATAAAAATAAATCTAACTGACTGTTCTTTATAGACTCACTACCTCAGTTAGTAACTTCTTCAAACAATTTAGGCTGATTTGATACTGACCTGCAAAAGTAAAACAACTTTTCTCATTTTTTAAATTAAAGATTACCTGAGTTCCTGCTGAGTATGAGTCATCATGAGGGAGGGCGGCTTTGGATTACCTTTACCTAAAAGGTTTCTTTTGATGGTGAAGTTTTCACCCGCACAGTTTTACAGTTTTCATTCACCAAGCTGTTCCCTTCATGTTTTGTATGGTGTTGGTATAAATTAAAACGGAAATAGGCTACTTGAACATAGCCCAGAAAGCTTCATTTTACACACACACACACACACACACAGAGAAAGAGAGAGAGAGAGAGAGAGAGAGAGAGAGAGAGAGAGAGATCAGACACTGACAATAGCATTTTTTCAATGCTGAGAATGTTAGATGTGCAGTAAAGCAAAGGGAGGTTGAGAGTGGTGGCAGACAGGGGCTGCTGGAGCTCTGTGATTTCCAGGCCAGCCTGGTCTACCTAGAAATGTATTGGCTATGGTTACACTGTGAGATCCTGTCTCAAAAAACTGAAAAAAAATATACAAAAAGTAACAAACCATCAAACAACGCCCCCCCCAACCAACCAATGGAAAAGAAAAAGATACAAGGAATAAGAAAAGATATCAAACAAAGATACTTTTATTTTTCTTAATGACTAAGTCAACTAGCTGTGGTTCTGAAAAAAAGGATTAGGACCCTTCAGCTTGTAAAAGTTCTACTAGGATATATATGGCATGTTTCAAATCTAGGAAGATTTATGGTAGAAACCATGGGATTAGGGAAACAGAAAATTCTGAAACTTAAAGTCCTTAAGTTCTGGGTTTCAGAAGCGTGTCTCATCTTCTTGAGTCCTGATCTTAGACTCTAGAAGCTTCCTGCCTGATGGGTAGATGAAGATGGAATTCCTTTTGCTTAATCCCACTGGTGTTCATGCTTGAATTTTTGAGAGAGAGCACTGTGATATTACACGGCAGACATTAGCACTGCGGGTCAAATTAAGGATCTCTCTGAGGGTGGAAAATGCAGGGTGAGGTTGACATGAAAAATGTCATATATGAACAAGGGAGGAAATGAGCGCAAGGCTACAATAGTCGTGAAGAGAAGGGGTGGTTTGCTTTGAATCTGGCATGTCAACCACACACTCGTGTGTCTCCAGCTATTGGAGCCTGTCCTGTATTAGTTGTTGTTCTGTTGCTGTGTTGAGCAAACTCTTCCAAGGAAGGGTTTACCTTGGCTTGAGCTTCCAGAAGGAGAGTCCACATTAGCAGGGAAGGGGTGACATCAGATGGCTGAAAAAGAAAGCTGGGAAATCACTTCACCTGAGTACCAAGTGCTCAAGTATGTGAACCTGTGGGGAAATTTTTTCATTCAAACCATGACATTGTCCCTTTGGGACATTATAAGATCTTCAGGAGGTAGTGCTGGCTGCCAGAAGTATGTGTTTGAGGACAAAGTTCCTGCTTGCCCCACTGACCAGGTGCCTCATGCTTCCCAGACATAGAATGAGACATTCCCAGAGTGTCATGTTATCTTTTGAGATAGACTAAAATCCCCTGGCACCATGAGCAAAATCAACATTTTTTCTCATCATCTGTCCCTCTTAAGTGTTTGGTTACCTCACGGAAGCAACACATGGTCCTTACTTTCTCTTTTTCCTTTTGATGTCTTCTCTACTTGTGACTCTCTAGAATAGCTTGGTTTAAACAGGCTGTATAAACAGGTGGACTTGAAGGACCAAATGGAAGACTATTAGGTGTGTGATCATCTACTGGGGCAGGGTGGATCTACCAGGGTCACATCCTTTATAAAATGATGATTCTTCCCCTAGAAGTCCAAAGTGTCTCAGAGGTCGGGGCTTATGAATCCCTCCCTAGTGCATGCTAGAATGCTGACTGGCTTGATCTTGTGAAGGTCTTTGCAGGCACTCACAGCTGCTTGAGTTGATGTGTGCAGTGCTCCCAGAAGACACTTTTGCTCTGTCTCTGTGACCTCTGGCTCTTACAGCCTTTCCTCCTTTTAGTGAGAGTTCCCGAGTCTTGATGTACACTTTGTGATTGTGCATTCCTGGGACGTTCTCTGCAATTTGGGCAGTTTAACGTTCTGTGTTACCTGCGGTCTAGAGCATAAAGAAAATTCTCTGATGAAGTTGGGGAACCGTGCTAATCTATAGGTACAACGATGCTAATTTATAAGGTCATTTTAAATTAGCCACAGAATAATAATAACAGGTTCACACCTAGGATCTGTGAGCCCACCAATCATGGATTATTTTGTGTTAAGGGGCTGTGCAGATTTGGGCATTTGAAGACTAATGACCATTGTGTTCTAAGGGATCAATGTAGATGCCCCAAATGGTACTCTCAACTACCTTCTGGGGGACTTCTATATCTTCAGATGACCTTTTCCTCCAGTCACCAAAAGTCCCTTTGACAAGTCTAAGAGAAGATGCAGAGACTTAGCCATGAAGATCTGTCTAAACAACAAGCACTGAGGGTTTTATAGTCAGTATCTCAAGGTTTGTGGAGCCCATAGCATCCATCTGTTGACAATTTTCTCCAGCGTTGTAGACTCAGCTGCTCACCGGCGTGTGCTGCTGGGTCTCCATCAGACTCCTTAGGGTTTTCCTGTCCCTAGCCTCCACTTAGACCTCCCTGCTTCTTCAAAGCTTCCTCAAACTCTTGCTGTTTTCTCTCTCAACAAAAGGCATCACTATCCAGTGGATTGTTCAAACAATTCCCGTGCCCCATAAAAATTCATTATCCTTCCTCACACATGACAGGGAAGATGGCACTCCGTTCGGGAAGTTCTACAATATCATGTTTATCTATTCGTCATGTTTGCCATTACATAAATTCGGGTCCTAGTCACAGATTTTGTTTTGTTTTTCTTTCTGGAATGCTATTTGGCCCACCTAGATAGTGCCAACAATTCTAGAGTGTTGTATTTTGATCTAATCAAGTCCTGCGTTTAATACATCTAGTGATATCTTACCTCAAACGGGACCACTGAAATGCCCACAGGAGCCACAGACAAATGACAATAAACAATGAAACAATGACTGGTCAGGATACACCCCAGAGCAGTGGGGATCATGTCAACAGCTGTCACTCAATTATCACCACCCACGACTGTCAGGAAATGTAGTTTTAATGTTGCCATGAATGTTAATTCTTCCAGAAAGGGCAAAACTGGAGTTTTAAAAGTAAAATCCTCCCATGTGACAGGGTATATGAAAAAATGTGAAGCATTGGAAAGGGCCCAGATTTGATCCTACTTGCAAGAGAGCTTGCCTATACAGATTTTCAGGAGTATACAGAAGACATAAGAGATATAGAATCTATTATTAATAGTAACAACAAGGCTCAAGGTTAATACAGGCTCTTTTCCTATGAGTCTGTTTTCTATAATATCACGAAGAAAGCAAGAGGTTACCTGCACATACTATGGACTATGTAGCAGGATATAAGAACCAGAGTACACAAGACTACAGATTTGATAAGAAAGATGTGGTGGACCCAGTGTTTGATAGAAAGAATTTGGTTCAGGGAATGTACTTAGTGGGTATGTGAACAGGGCCAGTCTTTAGGCTTTGAATATTTCAGCGAAGACCTGGTCCAGTGACTACCTACCTGGAGGAACTTTTTGGTGACATTAGAAAGATAGTGATGCTGAAGACATCGGATTCAGCTAGGTTACCATTGCGTTGGTCAGATACAAGATGATGGACACCAGACTGAGGGTCACAAAAAAAATTGAGAGCAATAGGAGAGAAAGGAGGTTGGATGGTTAGCTTCTTCTATGTGCCCCATGCTCCACCCATCAAAGTATTTACTGTTCTCTGTCTCTGTCTCTGTCTCTCTCTGTCTCTCTGTCTCTCTGTCTCTCTCTCTCTCTCTCTCTGTGTGTGTGTAACACACTAGTGTGAGAGGGAATGGGGAGCTCCTTACATCTTGGAACTTTCCTAACCTACAATGAGCAACTTGAGGGCAGGCTCCATGCCTCTATTATCAAATGTCTCAAGCCATAAGAAGTAAATCACTGTACAGACACAACTCCACAATCTTTCATACCCATTCATTAAATATTAGCTCAAGAACTTTCCCCTCTTTTAATGTGCATCCCTTTTCTGTTCTGTCTCTTTCCTCAGAGTTCTGCTCCTGCAGCGGCTTGCCTGGCTCCATAGAATCAAATCAAGAAAACGTTGTGTCTTTCAGCCCTAATGAGTTTAGAACCGAGAGGGCAAGCTTCATTCTTCTGCTTCAAACATTTTCTTTTTGATTGACACACAGTTGCGGGTATCACTGGAGTGTAGTGTGAAGTTGCAGTACCTGGATACACTGTGCATTCATCAGACCAGGGCGGTCTTTGTTGCCTTTGGTTTAATTGTATTTCTTTGTGTGTAAGCAATTCAAAAGTCTACTAGACATTTTGAAAACTACAAGTAATTCTTGACCACAGGTCAGGGTCTGTCTATGTTACTGCAGTCATTTTTCTACTCTTAAGGAAACAGTATTCTTTGAGTATGTGGATGGTTGAGATGGGATCTCATCATGTAGCTCGGGCTGGCTTTGTATTTGCTCTAGTCCAGCCACTCCAGACTCATCCATACTGGGTTACAGGCATGACTCCATCCATACCTGGTGGAAATCTTAAGTTTTTATCCTAACTCTAGTGCCTACTGTATCTGGCACATACTACGCAGATGTTGAGTAATTAGTTTTGGAGAACATTTGCTATTAGTTTACAGACTCATCTCAGATAAACGAATCCTCTTTGTAAAGGAACTGGACCAAGCATTCCACACTCTATTTCCCAACCATCCACCAGTTTGTTTTTTCAACTTTCATAGATGTTTAGACAGATGAGAGTTTAACTTCTGGGCTAATCAGGTCAGAGGTTTGCTCTTCTCCCCTGCCTTAACAGACAAGTATATGCTTAGTACAGTGAAAACTTCAGGCGCACTGGATGAAATCAACAAAGAAGACAAGAAGAAGCAGCTCCTCCTTGGTGTAATTGTGCAGATACCATTTTAGCTTACCATCTGCAGAATGAGAGTGATATTAAGCAGATCCCCAGCGTAAAGCATGAATAGTAGGTGGTTGGGGGGTATTTTGGACTTGCAGGATCCTGTGCCAGCAATGGTTTGAAGATTCTTGATGCTGCTGCTCTGTGCTTTGGAGCCCTCTGAGAGCACTCCATTTGCCTCATTAACCATAGGACTTGAATTAATATAAATTATTGAAGCTATTTTTTGTTGTCTGTTTTTTAAAGACCATTTGGCTAACCACCATTGTTCCTTGCATAGGAAATGCTGATTAACCCTTTAGCACTGTTGTTTAAAGTAAAGAAAATGCGATGTTGCCAATTATTTCAATACTTTATGATAATGTTAATAATGAAACGTGATATACTTAGCTACGGTTACATGGCCCCCCACTTCCATGGGTATGGGAGAAGTGCTGAGAACGTACAAGCAGGAAGATTTGTATCCAGTTTCTTTTATTGCTGTATTTCTTGATCCTCTTCTTCTACCAACCTCCCTTCTATTGCTACTCTTTGGATGCTATTATATATCTTGGTTTTCATGTTGAACATTTAAAGAAAACCAAGGCACAGTCTTAGACTTTTAGTAGGAGAAGCGTTTAGTTCACTTTATAGTTCCAACTGAGGAGCAGTCATACACTTCCATGACAAGACACTAGAAGGAAGCAGCTTAAAGAAGCAAGGACTTGCTTTGCCCGTGGTTTGAGGACACTTCTCATCATGGCAGGGGGCATGGAGACAGAGTGTGAGGGAGCTGTCATCAATGAAGTGAGTTACGTGGCTGTGTCTTTAGGGTTGTGAAAAGCAGAACCTCCTGAAAGCACGAACCAAGATAGAGCTTCACTCTCAGTTGTTTTCTCCAATATTTTTATCATAACAGAAAAATGACTTATAGATTGAGTTTCCTTGGGGTTCATCTGAGAAATAACAGCTACCGTGAAGAGGACTCACATCTCAAATGGTTTTATATAGGTGAACCTGCTTAATTCATCAGTATGAAGAAATTGGGGCCAGAGGGGAGTATGAGAACTTGTCTAACAGTTTAGATCGATACTAGTTATGAGATTAGGAATCATTTTCTTGTAGTGTCTCCTTAGGCAAAAAGATGTAAATCACACTTATGTAAGCATATCAAAGTTGAGAACTACCCGAGAAGCTATAATCTACAAAAGTGTGTGTTTTTTCTTTTTTCCATTCAGGTATGAGGTAAATGCCGTCAGCACAGTGAAATTCAGTGGCCTACGGGTCCCTAAAAGGGGATGGGTGATGGAAGCACACTTGAACGTAATGGATGCTTTAAGGAATGAGTGTGAGAGAGCCACCATGTCGATCTTTGTCACCTGAGGTTTGCCCCAGCCTTGTATCTATCTCAGTTGTGTCTCAAAGGGTTCATTAGCTCCCTAGTTGTTAAGGGCAAAGCTACTATGTTGGTTAATCTGTTTGTCAACTTGATGAGATTTAGAATTACCCAGGAGATAAACACCCCAGTGTGCCTTCCAGGGAATTTCCGGAGAGACATAATGCAAATTGGAAAACCTCGCTATCCTGAACTACATGGACTATACCATCCTATCGGCTGAATGGAAACAGAAAGCAAGCAAGACAATGCACCAGCCTCTCTCCTTTCCCACTGCAGATGCAGGGTGAGCCTTGAGAAAGGGCCAGGACTGACCCACTGTCTGATCATGGCCCCCTGTGATCTTCCAGCTAGTTCCTAGTTCCAGAGACTTCCACAATAGCACCAGCAGATGGGGTCCAAGGGCTCAAACACAGGAGCCTGTGGGGATCTTGCACCTCTGCATAAAGTACAGCTGCTTCTTGTAGTCTTGGAGAGCCACTGGAACTGCCAATGTTACTGTGGACTTTGCTCCGTCTACCATGGTTTTCTAAACTAATTTCCAAATAAGGTAGGGAGCTTTTGTACGCTAGTTTAAGTCAATCTGATAGAAGCTAAAGTCATCAGAGAGGAGGAAACCTGATTAGAATAAATAGTAAAATCTTGCTGTAGGGAAGTCTGTAGAGCATTTTCCTTATTAGTGATTGATGGGGGAGGGCACAGTCCATTGTGGGTTGGGAGACCCCTGGGCTGGTGGTTTTTGGGTTCTATAAGGAAACAGGCTGAGCAAGCCATGGAGAGCAAGCCAGTAAGCAGCACTGCTCCATGGCCTCTGCTTGAGCTCCTGCCTCCATGTTCCTGCCCTGCTTGAGTTTCTGTCCTGACTTTATTGAGCAATGAACAGTGATGGGAAGTGTAAGCCGTTAACCCTTTCCTCCCCAATTTTCTTTCCGTCATGCTACTTTATCACAGCAACAGCAACCCTGACGGAGACAGAGTTGATCTTCCTCGAGTGTTGAAAAGAGGTGGAGGGAGAAAAGGAGAAGAGGCAGAGAAATTCGAGGGTGGGCACAGTAGGATGAAATTAGCAAACTGTTCTCAAATGTGACCAACAATGGCACCCCATTGGGCAGAAAGCTATGCTTCAAGACATGATATGTCCATGTTCAGCTTCTCTTTTGTGCTCAGCATTTTCAGCCAGCCATGGCTTTACTGGCATGCAGATTTGATGGTTCACTTCGAGTTTGTATTTTTAAATATTTTACTTTTAATTATGCATATACGAAGATGACTGTGTATTTATTCATGAATGTAGATACCCGTAAAGGCCAGAAGAGGGCACCAGAATCCCAGAACTATAGTTACAGGTTATTTGTGAATACTCAATGTGGGTGCTAGAAACGGAACTCAGGTCCTCTACAAATTCAGTACACATGCTTTACATAGCCCACGACCTTCTCACATGATATTTTAACTTTATTTTTATTTAATTCTGAAACTTGTTTTTGAATAATTTTGTGTCTTAGTTAGGTTTACTACTACTCTGATGAAGTACCATGACCCAAAGCAACTTGGGTAGAAAAGGGTTTATTTAGCTTATATATTCTGGATCATGGTCCATTGAGGGAAGCCAAGACAGAAGCTCAGGTCAGGAACCTAGAAGCAGGAGTTGATGTAGAGGCCAGGCAGGAATGCTATTTATTGGCGTGTTACTAATGGCTTGACAAACCTGCTATCTTATAGAACCCAGGACTACCAACCAGCCCAGGAGCCACAGTGGTCTGGCTCCTCCTACCTCAGTTACTAATAAAGAAAATGGCTATAGGCTTGCCTGCCTACTGCTCAATCTTAGGAAGCCATTTTTAAATCAATGTTACTTCCTCTCTGATGACTTTAGATTGGGTCAAACTAGCCAGGATACTTTGTAAATACTTTTTATCTTGCATTGTGTCATTGTATAAAACAATAAAAACATTAAGCTAGGGATGGAAATACAGTCAGCCCTGAATAGTTCATATTTCTTTCTAGTTCTAGAGGTGACTTAATTAAAAAAATTACATTGTGCATGTGTGTGTGTGTGTTTATGTGTCTGCATGTGTCTTTTCTGCATGTGTAGATATTAATACTTAAGGGGTACAAAAGAGGATGCTGGATCCCCTGGATCTGGAGTTACAGGCAGTGTGAGCCACTCCATATGATTGCTGGGAACCAAACTCAAGTGTTCTGGAAAAACTCATAATTACTCAGCCAGCCATTGAAGTTGCCATGATTATTCACTGTGACATTTATCAGCAGTTTTATAATGGAGACCATGATAGTGTGAGAGACCTCAGAGTGACCCATGAGGAAAAAAATAGACTATTTGGTCCTAACTTGGAATGAATAAATGCCAAAATTCTAATTGTAGAAGAGCTACCTTGTTGTACATTTTAAATGTCATGTTTACAGAGGCAGCTGTGGATATAAATTAAATAAATAAAAAAATAAAATTGCTCCCAAGATTTTGTGGATCTCTGAAAAGTGGTAACAATCAAGGTAGAAGTGTTAGGAGAAGCTAAAACAGGCAGCCAGAAGAGCCCTCTGCTGATGGCTATTGATGTAATTAACTGCCGGCAGGAAAGTTGGATATATATTCCGTGGCCTTGAATTTGAGTTCAGCTAACTGGGCCCTGTGGGGCTAATACCCACGACTTGGGCTGTTTTCACTTCACTTAATAGTTCAGAAACATGGATCTCACTTGACTCCTAAAGGATTAGAGCTTTCTCACCATGCTCCTTCTCTCCTATCTCTGTTGACTTTCCCCCTTTTCTCTTTGCTTTTAAGAAACCAAATATGCCCGTAAGTGTGAGTAGTGATTGCTAAAACTTTCTTAAGCATTCTTTTTCCTCTCTCCCACTAGTAGAAAGAATATCAGAAACAGGAAAGAGAAACACCCGAGCGTTCCTGGAAGATGCCGCTTCTTCTGCTCCCCCGTCAGGCTAAGAAAGGATTTCACTCCCCTTAAAACTATGAGCGAATGAAAAGATGAATAGATCTGGAAATGGTTCTAATATTTTCAGTTTTATGCACCATTCCTAAAATTCTGGACTTTTTTTCTTTTGCTTTTCCCTGTAGGGATAATTTTCTGAGGATACAGAGAGCCGTGGGCCATGTGTGGTGGTCTGGCCATCGATGTTAACGATGTCAATATGAGCCCTGGTTGAGTTGAGATCACAACTTATTTCTCTGGTTACCACACCTCTCTGAACTGCTGCCCTGGGGCCAAACTGTATTCAACCTAGGAGAATGCATTGCCCAGAAGCCATCTGGTATTTATGCCATTCTGTATTTTTATATAGAAACAATTAAAGCTACTTGGTTTTCAGGTATATTTTCTTGAGATTCAGGTCAAAGTTTACTTTTTAAAAAAATATAGAATAATCTACAACTTTATCAGCTTGAACCTAAAATAACTAGTATAATATTAGATTTTGAGTTCTTTCCCCCCTAGCTGCATTTATCCCCTGTGTCCTTAAACACCAAGTGCCTCTTCTCATTGAAAGTATATGGGGAATGATGTTGGGGATGAATCATTAAAAGCATTTGTGACAGAGCTGAAATAGGTGACAGAACTAGACATCAGTCCTGTGAGACAATTTAAACTCTAGCAAACAGTTGGGATTCTGTTTGCTTGGCTTTTGAGCTTCACTGGTCTGGAGCTAAGGTTGGAGACCAAGCTAGCCTAAACTCACAGAAATGCAGTTGCCTATACTCTGAGATTAATGATATATGTCCCCACATCCAGCCAGATTTCTACAATTATCTAAAATCCCGCTGACTGAATTTAAAAAATAGATGTTCACAATTCCAATATTATGCTGAATTGGAAAGTTTATTGGTGTCATTTGATGATGATGGTAATTGCTTCCATTGAATTTTTTTTATTCATTGTGATACCTGTTGCTGATAAAATAATGTCAAAGCACCTTTAAAACTGTGAAGTATTGATTATTTTAAATAGTTACTTTCCTTTCTGTAGATTCTTCATCCCCAAAAACAATCCCCAAAATTTATTTGGTATTTCTCCTTTGATGGCAGAATCTGTGAAGTTCTTGCATAGATATCTCACGGAAGATACAAAAGCCTGTCTACTCATATCTCCTCATAGGGTCCGAGATAAAGAGAAGCTCAGCTCACTGTCACCTGACTTCCTCCAAATGCTAACCTGTTACATGATTAAGATGACCACTTGCCAGTGAGGGCAGTGTGTGCACAGCACAGAGGTGTGCTATCTTTTTGGTCATGCTTTTTGAGAAAATAGCAAATTCTTTGGAGTCACTTATATTGTGCCATATTAAAAGAATGTATTTGATCAGATTACAGACTGTAGATATAACTCCATTGGTAGAGTGAGTACCTAACATGCAGGTGGTCCTGAATTTGATTCTGCCTTAGCCCCACCACCGTATAAACTAGGCATGATATTTAATATTGTCAACTTGACAGGATCTTGACTGAGTGCAGAGATTAGAGAGACAGCATGATTGTGCCCACACAGACATCATAATCTGATGGGTTAATTGAGGCAAAAGATCCACTTTAAATGTGAGAGGTACCACTGCCTACACTGAACTCAGAATAAAGTGGGGAGAGGCATGAGCGCCAGAAATCCTCTCTTCCTACTTCATGACTATGGACACAATGTGAGCGGCTACCTCAAGCTCTTGATGCCATGGCTGTCCTGCATGATGGAGAGTGTCCTCAAACTATGAGCCAAAGGACATCCATCCTACACTGAGTTCTTTCTAGTTAGAGAAGAAAAGAAGCTAATACTGTGAGCCTGGTGGTGTATGCCTGTAATCTTGCCTCGAGAATCCCAAATTGCCTCTGACTACATAGAGTTCCAGGTCAGCTTAGGTTAATAAAGATGGAAAGGCCTACTCTACATACAGGCTGTGTGAGACACTGTTTCAAAACAAAGCACCATGTGTATAACAAAGTAATAATCTGATGGGAACTTAGGAGCAGTCATTTAAGTCTAAGTCCAGATATAAAGCATATTTAGTAATTGGATATAATCTTAACCATCTGTAGAGACCTTGGAGGACAGGTTCTTCCTCTCAGTCAACAAGGATGATGATTCCGTATATTTGCTTTCCTCTCTTTTAATGGGGACGGGCAAAATAGAGGTAAGGGAAGGAAACAAGAAGGCAACAGGATAGGGGTGAACATGACAAAGCTGTGGAGACATTTTCCATGGGCCACATGTAGTTCACTCTTTCTATTGTTTTCTACATCCACCACTCTCACCATTTTGCCTTTTGGGTCACTCTAGAATATGTTCCATACTCACAATTACCCTACTAACACTGAGTCAATCCCCCAAGTCTCAGCTAACACTTCTACTCTGCTAGAAAAAATCTCCCTGGATCTCAACTTCATATGTAGGTGCCCTAACATTATGCAAACAATTTTTATAGCACACATTATATAAAAATTATTCCCTTCTCCACTAGACTGTGACTTTAATACTGACACCCTTTAAGTCAGCTACAGGAATATAACTAGACCCATTCTACAGATGAGAAAACTGGTATTTGTGATGGAAGATCTTATTTGACGGCACATGCCCAGAAGGAGTTGAAATTAAATGCAAACACAGCACCTTAGGCTACAGAGTCTATGCTCTTCCCACTGTTACAGGGTATTTCCCCCACTCCTGAAATACAAAGTGACATCAGGATTAGAAAACTCAATTGTGAATCATGTTGCTTGGATTATAAGTCACTTATCCACTCAACCAGAACCATAGACAAGAATTTGAAGTTTATCTGTGGCCCTGGCATGAGTCCTGTAGCTCTTCTCATAATACTACAGACCTTTGGCAGTCTTCAGGATCTACACGGGAAGCATGACCTTAGCAGTGTTAAATGTCTAGTGGCTTCAGACAAACGTTATGAGGAGAGGCACAAATCAAACTACAGGCTTTTGTTCTATAATAAGGATCATTTGTAAGTTCCATGGTGATATTACCATCTGACCAAAATAAAGCAATAGTGCCTTCTAACATGGAACACAAGCTATTTATGTAATGTCCATTGTGTATTCATAAAAATCCATGTAAACGATGTTAATTGAGGAAGGTAGAGTTACAGGACTCAGGAGACTGAAATGGGAGGAAAGCCATAAGTTCAAGGCCAACCTGGGCTATTGAGTGAGACTCTGCCTCACATAAACCAAACAAATATACTACTTAAAAGTACTGTGTCTTAGGCTGCCTCCTTTAAGTTAAGCAAATATGAATGAGCATGATGTTATTATTAAATATAAACTTGTAGAGGAATATTGACTTTAAAAAGAAATGAATGTAGTGTTTTAGATAGTGGTATCTATAAATAACAATTAATAATAATAATAATAATAATAATAATAATAATAATAAAAAAACATAGAAAAATCCATGGGATGAGGCAGTGAGAAAGAGTTGTATCAAAAAGAATGTCACAGAAGTCTTCTCCTTAGATCTAGTTAAGGCTCAGTTAGTGAGCAGGAAGAAGAAAAGAAAATAGGAAAATAAATTTGCAGGCAAAAGATGTAGTAAATGCAGATGATATGAGACAGTAGCAACTTTGACACAGCAGGAGAGAAAGAAGGTCCACCTGACTTGAGATTAGCGAAAGTAGAGACATAATTGGTAGGTGGATAAGACTGAATTCTTGTGAAGCCTGTGTAAGAATTTAGGATTATGTTTTAACGACAAATGTAAAAATTGTTAATACAGTTATGCATGTGAATATGCTAGAGAAGTCCAGGTGTTGGGCATATATTTCCTTTGAGGACATTATCCACGTTTACAGACATTTTCCTATGTTGAAAGGTTCTTAGTGGCATATGTCATTTGGCTGATACTCCAGTGCCAAGAATTTGGCCCTCAGGCTGGTAGGATAAAGCTTGATTCCCGCCCCCCCCCAATCACATCAAATGAAACTGTATCTCCTAGGAGTAATCACACATTAATCAAGAACTCGGGGCTCCAGTTATAAAACCAAAATAACCAGATACTATCAGCAAAAAGATTCAGAGAACAAAATGACTCAAAGGGCATTTATAACAACTCTTATGTTTATCTCTGCTTGCCTGGGAATGCTGGGTAGAGGGCATCCATTGGTCGGAGCTCTGCCCCCCCCGCCTGGCACTCAGGTGAAAGCAAGCCAGCTTTGCCTATGACATCTTCCTGTGGCTGTTTCTTATTGATTTTGAAGTTTGCTGTCACAGCGGCCACTCTGTTTTCCTCCAACGACTTTGTATATTTCTTCTAGGAATATGGACTGCACTCTCAGACTACGGTTAATTTTGTTCATGAGTAGATTCTCAGAGGTTACTTCCTAGTAACCACCAAACTCTGACAGAAACTGGAGGTAGCTGACACATTCGTTCCTCTCCTTTCTCCAACATCTGTTCATTCCATAATGCGACTGTCCAGCGAAAGGCACAGCCCTGACGTGTGTTGCACACACACACACACACACACCAGGATGTCACATATGATAGCCATTTGCCTGGATAGACATGTGTCCACACATACCAGCCTGCCACATGTGATGACCATACATGGATAGACATACTTTTTTTTATACATTCCAGCATGCACAGGTGGTGATGCTATTTGATCATTTGCATTCTGTCTTCTGATGGCAATATCAATATAAAATGTTTTCAAGTGCATGTAGAGTGGTGGGAGGTATTTCGGTTGAAGTTGCAAATTCAACTTCTAAGCTATCTAAATGACAAGGCACCAGGTACCTGCTTTACTTAGAGGTGTCCCCCGCAGAGGCCACTCCTTTGCCCTCCCCAATTTCACAAGGGGTATAATCTCACCAGAGAAGGTCTAACACTGTTTGCTGTTTGCTGTCTAATACAAGGTATCGTCATCCTCACAGAGACCAAGCACACTTTCAATTCCTTCACTCTGACCTTGCTCTTCAGGACAGCATTCAACCCTTCCCCCTTCCCTCAGATGACAGGAAGCCATTGATTGCCTTCTCTGAGTGCCTTCATTTGACTAGCTGTGTACCACCTACTTGGGTATGGTGTGTGTGGTGTTTTCCTAACGCAATTACTTAATTTCTCTGCAGGTGTGGCTGAGGCATAACGAATGACTCATGGGAGGAAAACCAGTAGACCATCCTGTCAGAACAGTAAAGCCACAAATAAGAATCCAGTAAGACCCATGCTGATTCCGAAAACATGGAATTATAAAAATATAGTATTTTCAACTTCCTATACAACAAATGCAAAATGACCACTTACTGAAGAGGCAACATTTTACTGAGCATTTACATTTCCACTTCCTCCTTTTTATTGTGGATTAAAAAAATAAACCTTTGCCAAAAATAAAAACCTGTTCAGAGGGAGAAAAGGAGGAAAAGCATGACTCAGGGCGGAGAGGAGCTTGATTCAATACATTTTATCTGAAGTTTAACCACATTGTCTAGCATTTAAATGTATCAAGAGATTCAGATTTAAATATAGGAAGAAAATTTTTAAATCTACTAAGTCAAGTGTGTATGTGTGGGGAGGGTAGGTGGATATTTTCTCTGTCTGTCTGTCTGTCTTTTGTCCTTTTTCTGTTTAAGGATAAGAATTAATTTGCAAAGAAATTTAAGTTAACATCAGAGTAAGAGGAGATTTTTTTTTTTGGCCTTAGATTATCTACTCCATAGAAAGGAAAGAGACTCCAGGAATAAGATACTGCCTCTGGTAGGCTGTCAGTGTTCCTCTGCTTTTAAAACTCCCTAACAAGGTGAGCGAAACCATTCCAAGAACACTATTGTCAGGAGACACCTTTGAACTGATCTATCCTGCAGGATAACCCCCAGAAAGGTAGAGGAAAAAAAATAACTTTCATATGTTTGTGGCCACACAGCGCAGCTCCGACTTCTGAACATTTTTCCCCAATTATTTTTGTAAAGTATTGATCGCAATTTAATTTTGCAGTCCCAACATGAGAGGCGCTTCATGCTGAAATGTCTCACAGGAGAATGTAATCAGGGTCTAGCCCGAAGGTGAAGCGAGCGGACACCGGCTTTCCCCCGTTCCTCCCCTCTCCATCGGCGCGGGCATCAGAGCAGAGGGCATTCTCAGGCAGATTAATTTTTGACGATGGGATCGATGGAAGATGCTTTTTTTTTTCTCTCTTGACATTGAGTCATCTAATTTGCTGTTTATCTTTGGCTTATTGAGTTTTGAGCATTGTTAAATCATACCTCTCAGCTGTTTAATTTCAGATGTGAATTTTGAATTCCCGTCTTGTACTTGGGCATAACTCTTTTACCTAAAAGGAACAGGATAATGGGCCTTTTTTTGACACTGGGTTACCGCTTTGGAGTCTGTTAAGTACTCCGAGGTAATGTTATAGTACCTTCTAGCCTTTTCTCTTTGCTTGTGACCATAGATCAGCTCACCTCTAGGGAAATCAGGACTTGCCATCATTATTATCCCTAGCCCCTTCATCTGGTCTCCCTTGTTTCCTGACTCCAAGGCTTGATGAAGTGCCAGGATGTATGAACACCTTATCTCAAGTCTCATAATTAACCCCTTCATAACACAGGCTGAGGGAATTATTTTTCTTGTGATCTGCTGGTTCAATATCGGTGGTCCTTCACAGTAAACATGTGGATTTACCAGTTTCAATCCTGTTTTGGCTGTAAGATATGAATGTTATTTGTAGGCCGATGGGTATAAGAAAAATGTTTTCCACCTGGAGAAACTTGGCTTTATAAAAAACCGTTATTCTGAAAAAGAAAAAAAAAGGAAAAAAATGTAATCAAACTATATAAATTATGTCTCACGACAGCACTACATTTATACATCTGAACACTCTCCACAGCAGCAAAAGGACGTGAAGTGTTATTCAGCCTATCAGTTTTCCTGGGCCAAGTCATAATTATACCAAGTTAATAAAATATTAAAATGGGTGCTTTTTATGTATGAAAGATATATGGCATATTTTAAAAAATGTTGAAAATGAAATTAAATATGTTAACAAAATGCACCTCTAGATTTGCATTTAACAGTAAGGACAAATTTCAGTCTTAATTAATTAATTAAATAATTAATTGATGAAAGCAATCCTATGCTATACCTCAAGCCTCTCACGGACTTGCTTGAACAGAAAGATGTTTTATGTATTATCAAGGGAACAACCCAGGGCCAGCTGTTTCTCAACTTCTGCCTGGTTTTGCTAACTACTTGAATTCCCTAAGAAAACCAGCTTCCTCATTAGTCAAATTAGAAAGTTCAAAGGATATATTTAGGCATGCAATACAGAAGCGGTGACATTTTGGTATGGAATGATGCACATTTCTCTCTCTCTCTCTCTCTCTCTCTCTCTCTCTCTCTCTCTCTCTCTCTCTCTCTCTCTCTCCCCCCCCCCCACCCCGTACTACATTTTGCCTCCTCTGAAATGGTTTGGTGGCCGTTGTTGCTCTCAGTGGTACCATCAATGTATAGTCATGACCATTCATTTGTGTCAATTTTGATTATGCTGTTGGTATTTAAAAAGCATCTTATAACTCTGTATTATGAAACACTCCTTTGATGCCATTTTGCAAATTGTTTAAATATCTCTAGAAACTGGCCCGTATCCTTTCCGTGAAGTTGCTCTCATTTCCTCATAGCTGTTTTGTAATCACGGCGAGTGATCAAGACTGAAACCTGCTTTCAGATAGGTATTCATACTGCTGTTCCTTTCTTAGCTCCTGTTCTCGATGTTTCTGGGGGAGGGGCTCTCACAAGCCTGATGTCCTGAGCCCTGTGACAGAAGTACAGTCTGTAAGTGCTGGTGTATGCAAAAGAATTTCTATTTAGGGACAGTATGATTTAATTGTTTCTTTTTAAATTTTTTTTTTAAATATTTTCTATATTTTTAAATTTACATTCCAAATGATTTCCACTTTCCAGTTTCCTTCCTCCCCGAAAGTCCCATAAGCACCCTTCCCTCCCCCTGTTTCCCATTCAACCCCCCTCTCACTTCTCCTTTTACTGTGTCCTACAAAGTGAAACATTTTTTCCAGGCAACAAAGTAAACCTTTGACTCCTTACCTCTTAACCATTTGCTCTCTTTCTTTGGACTTCCTGCTTCTGTTACAGAATGCAGACTTGGTGGAAACGTCTCTGCTCTTCCGAAGGCACTACAGTTGGAGATACGTTACTGTGGAAAAATGTTGACAGGAATTTTCTGCTCCACGGAGAATATATGAATTGTGAATGCAATAAGAATTTGAAAATCAACACGTGTATCTATAAACATTAGATCAGAATAGCCTTATGACTCTATTGAAACTTTTCAGGTGAGAAATGGTTAACTCATCAGCAGGAAAAAGTCAACTTCCAAAACTGTGAAAGGAAGAATTAGAATAAAGTGTACTATTGTCCAAAAGTATGTTTTCCCTCAAGATAAAGCTCTGGTCGTGGACAACGTCAGGGCCAAGTGTTTCCAGGCTTCAGGCCAGGGTTAAAGAGAAAGTCCTTAGAGTGGATCATATCAGTTCACAAACACACACACATGTGCGCGCGTGCACACACACACACACACACACACACACACACACACACACAGCAAGAAAGAGAGACAGGGGGCAGAGAGAGACAGATATATATATACATATATATATATATATATATATATATATATATATATATATATATTTATGTATATATATCTATATACACACACACACACAGACCCACAGAGAGAGACAGAGAAATAGAGAGGTAGGGAGACAGAGAGGGAGGGAAAGAGACAGACAGACCTACAAATACACACACACATGCACACATGCACACAGAAAGACAGAGAGACAGACACATAGAGAGAAACAGAGAGGGAGAGAGGGAGACAGAGAGACAGACAGATATACACAGACACACACACACACACACAGACACATGCAAAAGCAGACAGACAACCAGACAGACACACAGAGAGACAGACAGATACACACACACACACACACACACACACACACACACACAGAGAGAGAGAGAGAGAGAGAGAGAGAGACAGACAGACAGACAGACAGACAGACACACACACACAGAGAGAGATATACACACACATAAAGAGAGAAACAGAGAGAAAAACAGAGGGGGAGTGAAACAGAGAGAGAGAGAGAAACAGAGAGGAAGAGAGACAGAGAGGGAGGGAAACATAGAGACCAAGACAGACAAACTTACACAGAGAGAGAGAGAGAGAGAGAAACAGAGACACAGAGACAGAGAAACAAAGAGGGAGGGAGACAGAAAAACAGACAGATATACACAGATAAACACATATACACACAGGCACACACACACACACACACACACACAGGGTGGGGAAGGATCCTCCCGTGGATGGAGAACAGCAAGCCTGTTTCTGTTTAACTTGTTTGGCTGATTTCACATATTCATGAACTACTGCTGGTCAGTTTCACCAAAATCAGACTCAAACTTCTATGACAGTTTACTTTTTCCAAACATGTAGCCTATCACTGAGCTACCTACACCTGAAACTTCCTCCCAAGATGTTACAAGCACGTGGGTGGCAGGGGCCGGTCCCGTGGGGTTCCTCTGTTCTCCACCTTGTTTTCTGAGACTGGGTGCTCTGGCTAGAAAGCTGGCCAGCATGCCGTGAGGATCTTATTGTCTCTGCCTCCCAAATGCTGAGGTTACAAACCCTTCCTGGGCTCTGCCAAGATATTTTCAAATCAAAATATTTGGTCTCCGTTTCCCTTGTATTTTAGAGCAGTATATGAAACCAAATATTGCAAGTATAACTTGCATATTTATGCTGGATATTGTAAATATGGCTGTATAATCTGGTTATACTGTAGTTGTGTATCTTCACAGTAAATAACTCCAGGGAATAATAAAGTAATTACCACAGACATTTCTAAACTCTTGAGTCTCTATTTCTGTTCTTTCTGAAACTCACTTAATACCTGTTGCAACCTTGATTGTAAATGGCAGTCACCTATCACAGATGAGGATATTTCTGAAGATTTAGAGATTATGGAACCATGGGCTGGGGAGGCAGTCTCAGTGGTTGAGAAGACTGGATTCTTATGCAGAGGATCCATCCAGGTTCAGTTCCAGCATCCACACTTCTAGTTCCAAGCGATGCGATACCTTCCTGTGACCTCGAAGGTGTTGTGCCCATGTACTGCACAGATATACATGCAAGTGAAGCACTCAGAAACTTTAAAATAAAAACAATGATGTTATAGATTAGGGAACTTAGCTGTCTTAACCAGGAAGTCTTATCTGCAAGGAAACTAAGTGATCTACACAAAGCTACCTGGTCAAAACTCATTTTAGAGTTGTCCTGATGTCTAGGATGCCCCCTTGCTTCCTTTTATCTGGTCCCCTAGTGGGAGTGTGTTACTTGGAAAAATATCATTAACTTTCCATCAAAATGATCTCACCATGATGCTGAAAGAAATCAGACCATGCATGAGGAACTTAGTACAGGGAAACATTAAGAACTTTTCCTTTGGAAAAAAAAATCAAATAAGGCCCCAAATACACAAACAATTTAAGATTTTGATTCTAAGCATGGTTTTGTTTAAAAATAGAAGCATGATTTAACCTCACCATTGGGGCCTAGCCACAAACTAAGTGCTTGAACTCCTAAATTTGGATTCATTTTATCACAACAAATTAGCCAAAGTAGTTATAATAACAAACCAGTCTCATGACATAAGCCCAAAAGAGATAAGTCCTGGAACTGGTTTTATAGGTTCTATGAGAAGTGACTCGGAGAGGACCAAGCCATGTTGTGAACTGAAGAACATATTGAGCCTGAGTCGTGATGATTGTATTTACAAGTCAGAATCAGGCTTGGGCAGTGGGTGCATTCAACTCTCATTTTATAATTTATTTTTATTTACCTGTATGTGTACATGTCCATTCATATATATGCATGCCTGTGTTCAGGTTCCCAAGGAAAACAGAGAGAGGTAGCAGATGCCCTGGAGTTGGATAATTCAGTTATGAGTCAACCAACATGGCTCTAGGAACTCAACTCAGGTCTTCTTCAAAAGCAAGTGCTCAGCCATTTATCCAAACCCTAAACTCACACTTTACTACTGTTCCCAAACCTCATCCTTTTAATGTGAACAGATACTTGGGGTCAAAAAAGGCTATCTCTGGCAAGCTATTTCTGCCACATCTACCATCATCTACAAAATGTTGGAACTCTCAAAAGAGTTCAAACCACCCAGAGCAGAATTCCTAGCATTAAGTAGGGTGAGAGGCATTTTAAGATCTAGCTCCATTAAAACGAGTGTCTCCCATACTCATCTTGAGATGCTTGGATCAGCTAATCTGCAGCATCATACTTAACACTATCTTATATTGTGTCTCTTGTGTATTTACTCTGTAGCTACAGCATTTTTGAAAAACATACCAGAGAAAGAATATATTTTAAACACCTACAAAGTTTGCCATTTCACAATTCAGCTTTTTAGAAATTTAGAGAAGAATATTTTGCAATTGAGTTAAAAATCCATTTGAACTTGACTCCTTAAATCTTGCAGTAATGTGTGTGTGTGTGTGTGTGTGTGTGTGTGTGTGTGTGTGCTGACATTTGTGTGAAGTGCATATTCATGGTATATGGACCTTAGTGTGTATGTGTGATATGTTTGTATATGTGCATTGACATTTGTGTGAACATATGCATGTTTATGGTATGTGGATCTTTGTGTGTGTGTGTGTGTGTGTGTGTGGAGGCTTTAGTTTGGCCTTAGAATCTTCTTCTATCATTCTGCACCTATTCACTGAGACAGGGTATCACAGTTGAACACTAAGCTCACTGGTTTTACTAGTCTATCTGGCTTAGTCCATTACATGCCAACCACCCTAATGCAAGGATTACAGGGAGGCGTTTCAACTTGGCATTTTTGTGGGTTCTGGGCATCTGAACTCTAATCTTCTTTCTTATGCACTAAGTGTTTTGTCTACAAAGCCATCTCCTCAGTCCAGCATCAAACTTAAAAATCCTTGGAACTATGATCGACCAGGATTAGAAGTATTACATTGACCTGTTGACTAAAGCTAATAATTAAGCATGGGAAGCAGGCAATATAACTGTGTAGTGGCAAGGCATCATGAGCCATTGTGCTAATTTGGGTGTTATGCTCACATGTAGACCCTTCCCCAGCCCAACATGAAATAGGAAGACTGAGTCTGTAGGTCTAGATACTTTCACTTGGTTAACATCTGATTACTGGGTTGGATGTCATTTGTACCTCATACTATGTAATTTACTTGTGATTTTTTTTTTCCAATTTATATCTGGAAGAAGAGGGTTTTTTTTTATTGGATGGAAAAGTTGAGATGTAGGGGGGTTTCCCTAATTTTTTGATTGACTAAATAAAGACGGCAGAAGCTAATCTCTGGGCAGAGACATAGAGGTGGGTTTTTCAGGAAGCTGCAGGCATGTAGTTCTCTGGTAGCCTCTGCAGGTGGCTGCAGAGGCCAAGGAGGATGGAGCAGGATATTCTTCGCCCAGCCTTTGAGTTATCTGGTCAGTTTTAAAATATAAAAGTCTCTGTTTTTTCTTCCACTAAAGGGAGCTGCGTGAGGCAGTTATTGCCGACACTGGCCAGAGAACAAAGACCGGAGCGACTTGGCTGTGGAACTGGGTGAGAAGGCCATTGCGGCACTGGGCTAGGAGCAATCGGAGGCCCGGAGAGGTAGTGTGGGCACTGAGTGAACCCGGGGTGGTTGTTGGCGCCCTGGCGGAACTAGCCTGAGAGGTTGAAAGAGCTCTGGGGAGCTCTTGAGAAGGAGCTAGTGTGGCTTTTTAAAATTACATGCAACACAATACAACTACCAGACCTCATGCATATATCAAAGGGAATAAGAAGTCACTAGGAGTCTCTTTCCTGCCCATCTTGTCTGTATAGCTTGTGTGATATTTATTGTGCTCATTCCAACTAATCCTGGACACTGGTGTGGCCTCTGTGATCAGCCCGATGACAGAAATACACTGCAGACATCACCTTACTTGATTTTTTTTTCAAACACTGTTCAGAAGAGTCAAGAAAGGTGTAAATATCTCTGTCTAGAAATCCAGAATTGAAGGCTTAAGGAATCTGTGCTGTCGCTCAAGTCTGTAGAAACAGGAATACAAGATAAACTTATATTCTTGTCTTGGCTAAGCCACCATTCCTCCTGGTCATATTACCCTGTTTAGTGTCTACTACCCGTAGTCAACCACACGTAAGCCAAACTATGCTAGGCAGCTGGAGGCAGGGGAAGATTTGGGGCATGAACTTACACAGGAAGAAGCCTTGTACAGAGTCCAAAGACACTAGAAATGACAACAAAGCCAGTGTCCGGATAAGCACCAGAAATACTCTCAGAAAGACAGAAGCAAGAGAGAAATCCTGTATTTATTAAGTGACCTTTCCTCTCTCCTAATGCCAAGTCAAGACCATCATCCAGTTATCTGCTCTCCTGGGAGTATTATCAATTCACGGTGGCTTGACAATCCCGTGTGATCAATTTAGTTTGTAATCGTACCGTCTTTGGCAAGAGGCAAAGCCTAATGGAAAGTAGAGGAGGCGCCTTGGGAAGTGGAGAACGTCATAGCAACAGTGGAGTGGATTAAGGCTCTCTTCTCATTGGTCGGCCCACACAGGTGTCCAGGCTTGAATTAATATGGTGGCTTGCTATGAACAACAGGACCATGAAGATCCATCCCAAGGACACGTGAACTGGGGATGCAGTAATGGGTTGGAAGGATGAACAGCAAGTTACTTTAACAGTCCATCTGACGTCGGCCCAGATGGAGGCATCATCACTACTGGGCTAGATCCTCAGGGACACTATGACTTACTTTGTTAGAACATGATGCAGTAAGTATTTCCAGCCATAGGAACACAGAAACAACGGGCCCCAACCCACCTGAATCCTAGGCTACTCTTGGATCTGTTCTCTCTCTCTCTCTCTCTCTCTCTCTCTCTCTCTCTCTCTCTCTCTCTCTCTCTCTCTCTCTCTCTCTCTCTTTCTCTCTCATTCATTCATTTCAGAGCCCGCTACACATTTCAGAGCATTTGGAATTTGATCTAGCTATTTCCCCCTGGGCTTTCTTTACACACAATTTCTCTCCAAGTGTCTCATTTTCTCTCACTCTCTTTTGTGGTCAAATTCTTTGGAAACAACTTTCCTCTATCCCAAGGTACTCAGACCATATGAAATGCTGGCAATTTTCACTCCAGAGGCTCCTGTATGCTTGTTGCAGCTCCCTGGCACACTAACTGGTTGCCCAGTTAACAGTGCTAATTCCAGCACCAAAGCAAAAACAAGTCACTGACTCTGTGCCGTCCCTTTAATGGTGCTTGAAAGGGTAGTGAAAATGTTGTATTTTCAACGAGGTCATTCACAAGGCTAGTATTAGAATTCACTTCTAATTCTTCATCTGAGAGTAACCGGTGTATAATTATTCTACCATGCTTTATGCATTTTGATACTCCTGCTTGCTCAAATAAAGTAGGAAGCTCTTCATCCAGGGGTCAAATCTTCATTGGTACAATCCCAGCACTTACTGGTATATGCCATTTTAGAAGTGGTTGGTGAATATTATTAGTACATTCGGGTGACTGTTTGATTTTTATTGTTGCTGCTAAATGATGAAAAGGGGGGGGGGTGCAGTTGGGGACCAGTCACTCCCTCAGCAAAATGTTTGGGCTTGTGTTATTTGTTACAACACAAACGAGCTGGCATTTGGCTTATGGACTAAGTTGGGAATCTGTAATTGTAAATTTGTACTGATTTAAATGAAATCAAAACTCAAAGTGTGAAACTATCCAAATAAATATAATTTTCCCCAAACTGCTTTGGTATGAAAAGAGAGTCTTTGGCATAGCTCCAATTAACTATGTGAGTCACCCAGAGAGAAACAAGAAGACTCCATCCATCTGATTATAAGTCTCTGCAAATAGCAGTGGCACTCCGAGCGTCGTGGCTGCTCTGTCTGCCACGGGCATCTTCACAACCCAAGCAAACAGAATGAACCAATTCTGTCTCTTGTAGAGCCAGACCTACATCTCAGTGTCCAGGCTTTCAAGTCCTCCTGAATCCATTTAGTGTACTGAAGAGATACTGCATGAAATATATGAACCAGAAGTGAGTTTTATATTTAGTCTATTTTTCTACCGAGCACATTTTCATCTTTGTGTCTGTGTCGGTTACATGCATGTTCATGTGTGTGTGCCTGCAGAAGTGCCTGTCTTGTGTGCCTTGGATGTCTGAGTTCAGTTTTGGGTGTTGTCATTTATGAACTGTCTGCATCTTTTTTCTTTTTAAACAGGAACTCTCACTGGGGATTACTGATTATCAATGAATCCCCAGGATCTGACTGTTTCTGCCTTCCTGGTTCTGGGTTTGCCGTACTGGTCTGTGTACATGGATTCTGGGGATCAAGTTTATTTCTCAGACATGTACTGCAAGCACTTGGGTGACTGACCCTAACTCCCCAGGCCTACATATTAAATATATTCAAACATGACTAATATTTACTCATGACACCATTGGTGGGTTCCAATCTACAGTTGTCAGGTGCAGTATTTTTTTTTCAAATCTTTGTTTTGTAAAATGTGAAGCTTCTGTCTCACATTCCTCCATCCTTGACTGAGCCTGGTATTCCTACTTCCACTCATTTAATCACATACCTGCTAAAAATTTGACACCCCCCCTCCCCGAACAAATGGAAACTTCAGGGAACTTGACAGCAAAGCAAATACACAAAGATCTAGGAGTTTTCTAGAACCTTCTCTCTTACTAAATATATAAACTCTCGGACTGAGAAATGAGATTTTGTGTAGTGTGTATCTTCTTACAAATGAGAAAGAGGTTATTCACTTAGGTCAATTGGCGAAGGCAGTGGAGGCTGCTAAACACATCTGCCTACCCCAGACATGCAGCTAGCTCCAGATGTTTGCATAGACACAAGGCAGACGCAATGGGTTGGCTCATTTTCCGTGAAGCAAAGGACAGGAGCTCCCCATCACAGGCTAGAGCAAGATATTTCACCATAAGTGTAATGTAAGAGGTAAGTGATTTGAAGGTATCCTCCCCTCATTATCTGAATGAAGGAACTTTTTCAGCACTGGGCATATATCAAACGTCTCCCTGCAAGATTACAGCTTCACTTACAGGAAGAACATGGTCTTTTTGCCCATGAGGTGATAAATTGTCTGTACCAGCAACAGGGAAAGACTTAGAGAGTGAATAAAGAAATGTCGCTAAGCATCTCTTAGGCATGTCATAAAAGGTCACATTCAATATAATTCATACGGAAAAGTGATGTCTGTGAGGTTTAGGGAAGAGGAGCAGAGAGCAGCCAGGCTTTTAGCACTGACTCTGGCAGGACTTCACACTAGCTGTTCTCATCATGGAACTCGGGCAAAGAGATGATCGGTACTTATCACCCAGAGATGCCCTGGACACAGCAATGGTGCTGATTATTTGTAGTTGGGAGGGTCTGAAGTCTCTTTTAATCAGACGACTGAAGTTTAAGTACAAATTAATTACATTAAATTAATTAAATACATTGAAGTCAAAGAACTAAGAGCTGGGAAAGTCTTCTTGAGCTGTGGTTTTATTTGATAAATAAGGACTCTTCACACCATTGGCTTCCTTTTCTTTCATCTATTTTTTTTTTGCTATTTTTGTGGTTATAAAGAAAGAGTTGTGACAAGTGCCTTTCTGTGAGTGTCACTCTGTTGGATAGGGAATGAGAAAGAGAGACAGGAGTGGGGGGGAGAGAGAGAGAGAGAGAGAGACAAAGACAGAGAGACAGAGACAGAGAGAGGACAAAGTACAATGTACAGGTGGAGAAAATGGCAAAAATGGTGTCTCCGAAAGAAAACGAAAAGGAAACATTAAGCAAACAAGAACAATTCCTGTAGTTTTTGAGGCTCAGATGTCCAGTGTGACCTTACAGTCAGGGAACTAGGTGGGTAGAATGCGCAGAAGCCAAATGTGATCTGGAAGCGTGCCAGTACAAATGCACAGAGGCACTCCTCAGTGAGGCATTGTTTCTGTGAGTAGATGCCAAGGCTGGCCCTGGGCTAATTGAAATGAGCAGCTGCATGGGTCACGTAAGTATAGGAAGTGAGCATTAGCAGGCGCAAAGGGCCACAGGCTCTCCTTTCGTCAATAGCAAAGTTCGCTTATCGTCCCAAAATATGAAACTCCAGGCTCCATTTGAAAGCAGTTCATGGCATTTCCAGCTTCTATCAATGCACGTGGGGTGCCTGCAGCTTCCCCAATTCAAACCCAGGGGGCTACCCAAGACAAGAAGCAAATAGGCATTGTGGCTTCTGCGGCTGTTCTGCGGGGCAGAAATGATGGGAGCTCCGGACAAAGGCAGAGTGGCTTTCCCAGTACACACTGTTTCTTGAAGTTATTTTACTTCAAGAAACCTTTGGTGGGTGCAAGATTCACTCTCTCCCTTCCAATTCTGATTACGGGGAATGTCACTGTAACTTTGCTAGCTTGGGGCATGAGCGAGCACCGAGGCTATTCCCTGCCAAGTTGTTCATTCCCTTTGAGTCTGGGCTAGTCTCTGTCACAAAAACTAAAAATGGTTGTTGGGCATTAAAAAATTAGCATGCTCCCACACAGTTTCAGATCTGTCCAAGGGAAGAAGAACCTGTAAGTGTGGATAAATGTGATTCATCAAAGCTACCGGGTTTAATTTTCGGCCAGAGATATTTTTCACTTATATTTACTAATGTGTGAGTTTGTTTGTTTGTTTTCTACAGAGAAAGAGAGATAACCGGGAACTCTGAAACAGAATCACAACCTTGATGTCATTATCGGGGAGAAGGAGTGTTTGGGGTCTGCCAAAGGTTCCTCTCTGTCACGGACTCTTATTCCAAACAGCTTGGAGTTCTGCCATTTCCGGAGGCGAGATTAGATAGAGGAGTCCTTTCTCCTCTTCCCTGGCACCCACCTTAGCATATTGACACGACTCCTGTTTTGCAAAATGTCTTAGTCATTTTATTTTATCCTCTGAGTACAAAACAATACTGAAGGAATAAACGGCACAGTTTTTTGTATCAATATTCAGATATTCTTAAAAACCAGGCTTAAAGATATACAGCTCACCTCGGACCAGCCTCAAATCCCATGAAAGATTATTAATAAAGTGAATAAGAAATGTGTCTTTCAGTCGGATCTCGAGAGAAGCTCAAGAGGACACAATAGCTTAGAAACTTGTCCCTCCACAGACTCTCGCCCGTCTACCACACTTGAAACAAAGCCATTGCTGGGACCTGATTGGATTTCATTAACTCGACTTAAACTAACAAGTCTGATTTTCCAGTTTGGCTTTGCTGGGCTTGGTTTTACTGAAGAAAGTGTTGGCATCTAAAGGAGACAGGACTTGCTTTTTGCCTGACTTGCCTACAGTTTGGTATCCATGGAGATGTACAAGAGATGAGGGTGTCAGTGGTTTATAGCGGTCTCTAATGTAGTCCTGGGGCTGAGGAATCCGCATTGCCTGTAGCATCCATCGCATCAACCAGTAGGGATACTCAGCTGCCCATTCGTCTCCTCTTAGGACAGGGGCCTCTGCTCTCTCATGGACCGTACTCCAAACAAAGCCTCACTTTACTCCCAGGTGAATTTTTTTTCCTGAATGTTCTTTCTCTAGCTCTTCGGCCTCTTCAACATCTCATTGAATAATCCAGTCAGGAACTGCTGTTCTGAAGGTCCTAGGATGGAGTCAACATTCCAGAATGGAAACTCGCTATTCGATTTACGGAGTCATTGAATAAACTTTTACTCTGCACCTAGAATGCGCCCGGTGGTATTATGGGTCCTGGGAAAGTTACAGAACACTTAACCCAGGGATGGGTGCGAAGGATACAAGCAGCCTCAGGAAAGTGAGTGTGGGCATGAAGGAAAGCGATGAGTGCGTGCTGTGTCAGCTTCGCAGGTCCCAGCAATTGCTCTCCAGCACACACCCTTAGCAGGGGAGTTAACACATGCCAACAAGATAAAAACAGAGTTGAAACGGTCTAAGCAAAGGGAGCTACGTTGACGGGAGCGGGGGGCATCACAGAGCATGCCTGTGGAGCGCAGAGGGAGAAACACAGAGTGGCTGGGGCACACGGCAGGCTATGACGGAGGGAGAAGAGGAATCTGGAGAGGTAGATGGGATGGACCGCGCCTGCTATTTCTGGGACTGAGGAGCTCCCCAGCCTTTTATCTGAATGGACTGAGGTCTCAACTCAATTTAAGACAATCTTTGGCTTGCTATTTTCTGGACTGATGGAACAGTAGCACAAAATGAGCCCAAAGAATAACCGTGAAGGGCAAACAGCGCCAACGACAATTTATGTACTACAGAGCAACTAACCTGGAAGCCTGGGGGCTCTCAGAGCCCGAACCGCCAACCGAAGTTCATACATGGAGTGGACCTAGGCTGCCCCTCCTCCCCTGCACATATGTAGCAGATGTGTAGCTCTGTCTTCATGCAGGTCCCCCAACAGCTGGAGGAGGGGCTGTCCCTGACTGTGTTGCCTGCCTGTGGATCCTGTTCCTCTAACTGGACTGCCTTGTCTAGCCTCAGGGGGAGAGGATGTGCCTACTCTAGCAGAGATTTGAAATGCCAGGATGTGTTGATACCCAGTAGGGGTCTCCCCCACTTCTTAGAGGAGAAGGGGAATGGAGATGAGGAAGGGGCTGTGTGAGGGAAGGACTGGAAGGAGGGGAGCTGCTATCGGGATATAAAATGAATGAATAAATTAATTAATGAGGAAAGATTTGTATAAAAGAAAATGATGTGATCTGAGAAGAGTGTTTGAGATAAAGATGCTGTCTATTTCACCATGCCTTTTCTTCCTAGAATTCTCTGGCATTGTGCTCTTTCATAAAAAATAGATATTCTCTTCTCTGTGAAGTCACAGATTCAAACCAAACCTTAGCAGTCAGCGCTGGCTGCATCCCCTATGGTAGGTACACTTCTGGTATGTGTCCCTTTTGTTCCTTATGTATTCTTAGGGGCTGTGGGTAGGAAGAGAGATGTAAGATGTAGAGGATGAATGAGCTCTTGGTGTAGGCAAGGGTTAAGGTTTTTAAAAAAGACAGGCTGCAATTCCACCAGCAGTGGAGGAGTGTTCCTCTTTCTCCACATCCTCGCCAACAACTGCTGTCTCCTGTGTTTTTGATCTTAGCCATCCTGACTGGTGTGAGATGGAATCTCAGGGTTGTTTTGATTTGCATTTCACTAATAACTAAGGATGATGAACATCTCTTTAGGTGCTTCTCAGCCATTAGATATTCTTCAGGCTGGTACAACCACTCTGGAAAGCAGACTGGTGGTTCCTCAGAAAACTGGGCATGACACTCCCGGAGGATCCGGCTATACCACTCCTGGGCATATACCCAGAGGCTTTACCTGCATGCAATAAGGACACATGCTCCACTATGTTCATAGCAGCCTTATTTATAATAGCCAGAAGCTGGAAAGAACCCAGATGTCCCCCAATGGAGGAATGGATTCAGAAGATGTGGTATATCTACACAATGGAATACTACTCTGCAATTAAAAACAATGAATTCACGAAATTCCTAGGCAAATGGTCAGAACTTGAAAATATCATCCTTAGTGAGGTAACCCAATCACAAAAGAACACACATGGTATGCAGTCACTGATAAGGGGATATTGACCCAGAATCTCGGAATACCCTAGACACAATCCGCATATCAATAGATTTCTAAAAAGATGGAAGGAGAGACCCCTGGTCCTGGAAAGACTGGATGTAGGGGAACGCCAGGACAGAGTAACGAGAGGGGGTTGAATGGAGAAAAGAGGGAGAGAAGGGGGCTTATGGGACTTTCGGGGAGGGAGGAAACGGGAAAGGGGAAGTGATTTGGAATGTAAATTAAAAAAATAAAATAAAAAAAAATGAAGAAAAAAAAAGAATAACCTCATGTATATATAGACTAACAAAATTACAATAATAAATATTTACATCTGAAAAAAAAAAAAAAGACAGGCACTAACCTCCTGGCATCAAATAGTTCAGAGCTGTGAGTTTTCATCCCATAAGTACACCTCGAGGTGTACTTTTCTTTTTTTTTATTAGATATTTTCTTTATTTACATTTCAAATGTTGTCCCCTTTCCTGGTTCCCCCCCCTCCGAAAACCCCCATCCCATCCCCCCCCCTCTGCTCACCATCCCACCCACTCCCACTTCACTGTCCTGGCATTCGATGGGGCATTGAGCCTTCTCAGGACCAAGGACCTCTCCTCCCTTTGATGTCCAATAAGGCCATCCTCTGCTACATATGCAGCTGGAGCCATGGGTCCCTCCATGTGCACTCTTTGGTTGGTGGTTTAGTCCCTGGGAGCTCTGGGGGGGTACTGGTTGGTTCATTTGTTGTTTCTTCTATGGGGAAGCAGGCTCCTTTCAGCTCCTTGGGCCCTTTCTCTAGCTCCTTCATTGGGGACCTTGTGCTCAGTCCAATGGTTGACCGAGAACATCCACCTCTGTATTTGTCAGGCACTGGCAGGGCCTCTCAGGAGACAGCTATATCAGGCTCCTGTCAGCAAGCACTTGTTGGCATCCACAATAGTGTCTGGGTTTGGTGACTGTATATGGGATGGATCCCCAGGTGGGGCAGTCTCTGGATGGTCTTTCCTTCAGTCTCTGCTCCACACTTTGTTATCTCCTCCCATGGGTATTTTGTTCCCCCTTCTAAGAAGGACTAAAGTATCCACACTTTGGTCTTCCTTTCTCTTGAGAAGCCTTATTTATAATAGCCAGAAACTGGAAAGAACCCAGATGTCCCTCAACAGAGGAATGGATGCAGAAAATGTGGTACATTTACACGATGGAATACTACTCAACAATTAAAAACAATGAATTCATGAAATTCTTAGGCAAAGGGATAGAACTAGAAAATATGGACCTGAGTGAGGTAACCCAAACACAAAAGACCACACCTGCTATGCACTCACTGATAAGTGGATATTAGCCCAGAAGCTTGGAATACCCACGATACAATTCACAGACCAAATGAAGATAGAGGATCATTTTTAAGAGGGTTTTAATTTTTCTTCCCTTGATGGTTAGGACCCATTAGCTGTGTGAATTTCTTTCTGAGTTATCATGTGTATGGACCCCTCTACCCTAGGGCCTTCCTGTGTTCTTACTTTTCATACTTTGAGAACTTTGACCTTTAATTCAGTTCTGGTCTCTGCTGTCCTTTCTGTCAGCTCTCTTTCTGGGTCTTGTTTTTCAGTGATTCAATGATTCTCTTTTGACCTTTTGGTCTCCTTATTGCCTTAAATATCTCTTCTTATTAGCCTCTACTTGGTAGCCTATTCTCCAGTATTAAAAAATTACTTTTTCCATTTGTATGTGCTGTGTGCGTATGTATGTGTGTGGCGTGCATGCACTACTCTGATAGATGCCAAAGGCTGACATTGAGCGTGTCCTTGGATCAGTCTCCACATTATATATTGAGGCAACTTCTCTCACTTGAACCCAGAACTTGCTGGTTTGGAGAGCTTAACTGTTCAGCTTGCTCCAAGAAGGCCCTGGGGCTGGAATTTCAAGTGGGCAGGCATACTCACCAAGCATACTGAAATTCTGCACTCCGGTACTCATGACAGCATAGCAAAACGTTACGCTACGAGTGATCTCTTTAGACCCTAGTCTTCAGTTTTTACCATACACCCAGTGAAAGCGGACATTTAGATTCCTCCAAGTAGACCTGCAACAAAAAAAAAAATTGCATCTGCTATGGTCATCAATTAATAACTAACTCCCCAAACCATTAGCTTAGTGTTTAATATATACTTCTACTAACTAAACACAACCTGAAAAACATACCTGGGGACTGTAGTGATGTTTAGCAATTGGGGGGGGGAATTTTCTGAGAATTCTAAAGAGTACTGCATTTATAGATGATCTGCTCAGTTGGACAGTATCTTTTTAACATGAGCGATATGGCCAAGCACGCTCATTTGTGAGAAGTAGGAGAGAATTAAGACGCACTAACATCATTTGAATTCCTCACTAACATGCCAGACAATGTACCTGGTTCACAGTGCACCCAGATAGGCTGCCAGTAAATTAGCAACTTCAGGAATCAGAGTACATTTTTACCTGAAAAAAAATGGCTCTTGATATATTGTCTACAAAACACCAACAATTTGCAGTCTGGTATTCATTAACAATAGATTCATATATTCCACACCAGGCTGAGGTGACTTCTGAGCCCCACAACTGAAAAAAAAATATATATGTGAGAAGCATAAGAAATGTTTTGAGGAAAGCCACCAAGATTATCTAAGTTTTAGAAAAGTAAGGCCTTTGAGGAAAGGTCAGAGGCTGAATTATTCTGGATGAAGAATGATTTTGAGATGATCTGTGAGTATTTTGAGTTTTCTCATTCACAGAACAGTTTGTTAAGCACCTTTTTTTCTCTGTCACCACTAAAGGCTAAAAGTGAAGCAGAAAGGATTTAGGCTTGCAGGGAGAGGGGGCATGAGGAAGACCATCCAACTGTCCTCTTCTGCAGTCTGGCTAACAATTCAGGGCCTTGGTGCATGTTCCTGAAGTTCTTTAGGGGACCAAGAACACAGTAGCTTTCCTTGCTGGCATGGAGTCCATAGAATGATCTAGTTTCTTGTCCGAGATATTTAACTCAAAGTGTTAAAAAAAAAGTGATTTGCTCCATTTAGTTTTTTGGGTTCTGTTCCCCCCTGTAGTACAGGGGAACAAATCCAGAGTTTTCCACAGTCTAGAAGAAGCTCTACACAAGTGAGCTACACTTTCAACCTCCTGCCTTAAATTGTACTGAGAAGCAAAATGACAGTTATTAATAACCCCGATATTATAGTCTATTGTTGTATTTCATGTTGCGAAAAGAAAAACAAGATGGAAACAGGAAATGAAATGCCTAGAATTGTCAATTTCATTACTTGTAGTTGCATAGTCTTTTATTTTTTTGAATTATTATTTTTTTTTAAATTTTATTCACTTTACATCCCAATCTGTGCCCCTCCATGCCCCCACTCATAAAGACACTCTCCCATTTCACCTTCTCCTCTAAGAGAGTGGAGGTCCCCGTGGGTATCCCCCTACCCTGACATATCAAGTCACTGCAGGGTAGTTGCATTCTCTTCCACTAAAGCCAGACAAGGCCACCCCATTTGGGGACCATATTCCACAGACAGGCAACAGCTTTAGGGATAGCTCCTGTTCCAGTTGTTGGGGGACCCACATGAAGACTGAAC